>JAFBJW010000038.1:1876052-2476052 GCA_016785235.1 Pseudorhombus dupliciocellatus
CACGAACCCCCCCCCCCCCCCCCCACAGCCACAGTGGAGGCTTCTCCGGACCTTTCCTTTTTCTCCTGCGTTGAGCCAATTTGGGAAGGGCTTCCACAGTTGTTAATACGGCTTATTTGTACACGTGCATGTCTTGTAATTGGAACAAGGGAAAGGGATGGTGGCGAGATTAAAAAGCCGTGAATGACAGAGCTCCAGTGGCGTTGGAATCAGTCGGAGGCTGGCTGGCTCGGCACACCTGGGCCTCCGGGCAGATGGTGAGGGTTGAGGGTTACGTAACACCAGGCTGAGCCATATGTCTCCCAACCACACAGAACCTTTAGGAAGCCCATAGCTCACCCCCAAACGCAGTCCATGTGAGACTAGAGGGCAAATGTGTTCTGCTCCCTGATCCCAGGCCAGATGTTGGGCAAGTTGCTTCTCTGGGCCTCTGTTGTGAACGCTGGCAGCGAAGCAGCTAAGAGTTGGATGGTGGCGTAGAGTAAAGGTAATGGTCAGTATTACATACGGCTGTGGATAGACAGTATCTCAGGTCTCATGTACTAACTACTCAGATCCATGACTCTGATATGGAGAGAAGTTCTGCTCTCAGGCTAATCTCAGTTCATGTAAGTGCCTTTAGAACATCCACTGTTGTTTACCAAAGCAAAAGGCTTAAGAGGTCTGGTTGAGGAAAAAAAAAAACAAAACAATCCTCTCCTGGCTTCCACTCACCTTATTCTCAGCTAATTAGCCATGGTAGATTTCCTCATTGTGATACCACTGCTCGACAATGCAAGGCTTAAAAAACACAAACGCAGAAGCAAATGTACCATATCGCGCACAAACACTTTCAGAGTGACATTCGAGACATTTCGTGGGAATGGTATAATACGCGCGCGATGCAGCCAGAGGAGATAAGTGAGCTAAATGAGAAACAATAGACGCTGCAGCAGGACAGGAGGATACGATTCTTCATTGTGTTAATCACAGTGGAACAGCCCTGTCGTCTTCACCAAACAGTGCCATGGTGATGCTAATGGCACTGCCAGCCATGACTAAGAGTGCACTCGGAATGATTGATAGCCAGAATTATATCAAGGTGACTTTCAGTCAGCTCCATCAGGTTGTTCAGTTTGATCGATAATAACCAGCGCATCTTTACATGGACATGCCTGCCACACAAACTCATTCATCAGTTCGCACTCGTTATCTCACTCCTTCATTTTAGAAACTGGAGGAAATGTTCCAGGAGAGGTTTGTCAAATTAAAAATTAATAAAATACCTGAGATCTGAGAGGAACTTCTTCACGTTACGTGGAGTTTTTTTTCTCTATTCCCAGTCCGAGTGTAGCACTGATCACATCCGCCCTTAACGTGGATGTATGAGCAGGTCAGGCCAGCTGTGGGGCAGCGACTCTGTCCACTTGGCGCCCTGCCCCTGCCTGTGCACACAGGCTACAACAACAACAACACACAAAGAGCGCCCCATGTGCTACATCACACGTGAAAGATCAAACAGCAATGTTCGCCATAGACTGTCAGAGCAAGCTGTTAATCTCAGTGAGTTTAATGTGTTCCAGTCGGGAGATCACTCTGAGGATACTCCAGCTAAACTGTATGTTAAATGGAGTTTTTTTTTTCTTTTCATTTTTAAAAGTCTCACCGTTATTGCGTACACACATTACTGCATTAGCACAGTAGGCTTGGATTCAAGGTTTTTTTTTATGCTTTATGAAGTCCCCTGCTTTATATTACACTCACACAATGCATAATTCAGCTCATGTTAAAAGTCCCAGGGCACTTGTGCTGCAAAAGTCCAACAATATAGAAATATCACGTTATATTTTCAAGAGAAGAGGTCTGTCTAATGCCTCTCATTACCCCAAGTCCAAAGCTGAGCTTCCGCATGCCCACGACGGAGGGTTCAGATATCAAATTTAAAAAGACTGGGCAAATCCCAGAACGTGGCAACAAATAGCCCAATGGCAGTGACTCACCTCTTTGAGAGGCTTATGCAAACCCAGGGGGAAGGTGATGGATTTTTTCCCTTACCCACAGTGAGAGGAGCAGATGCTGGAGAGAGATTCTGGACGTCACGAGAAGTAAAATATGAGTGTGTAACTGCGTGTGCTATGAAACACTAGTTCACAGAGTTCTGGTGTTTCGATAACTTATGAAATACTTGGAGGGTCAAAAAAAAAATAGAAACACGACGAGAGGAAGAGATTACACACCGTCGAGGCCGGAGCAGCTTCTCCACAGGAAGGCCCACATCTTCTGAGTTATATCCGTGGACATGAGGTTCTATTTATTGACGCGTGGGAGATAAAAAGGCTGCAGACTTTCATTCATTCATTCGCTCTTTAGAAAATGTACTTAAAACTTAACAGCTTCAAGCAAACACTTCAATTTGGAACAAAGAGAGGAATGAAATTGTTTTCAAATTGAAATGAAGAAGTCGAGTAATACGACATTTTTCAGGGTTTAAGTGGAAAAATGGATTGAATGTGTCCCAGGTGACAATGAGTTGTATTACTCATTGTAATCTCATAATAAAAGTGTTTCGTATAAGGGTTGGTTGAGGTGAGCTTGATTAACTTACTCTTCCCCCACGACCATTCTTTTTATGAAACACTTAACTTTCCTATTCATATCTCCCAATTCCTCAGCTCTGGTAATGTAGGCATTGTTTATTTTGTAAAGGTCATTAGAGCTGTGAGGAGAAGGGGGCTGTGTTGAAATGATTTGATTGAGGTAGTGCAGGTAGCTCTGGCACCGTGAGTTATGGACACCCAACAGAGAGGAGCCTCTTCATTAGTGGAGTGATTAAAATTGATGGGAACCTATGGGGCCCCCGCCCCCCCCCCCCCCCCACCCTCCTCGAACTCCCTGGAGCATGGCTCTCATTCTGTGCTCATTTATTTGGGACTTTGTGTTGATCAATAAAAGGTGCCTGCTGCTCACTATGGGGTCTGGCTGGGGAAAAAAACTCACCGAGGAAAAAGAGAAGAGACTTGTTTTTGTTGTTGAAGACAAACATTGCATTTCTAACCGTGGGGAAAACGTCAGCTTTGGCTGTTGTCTCTGTGTAATTTACTTTACTGGCTGTCTATTTTAGTAGTGGTGGATTTGGGGCTGTTGTTTAGCAACCCAGACGGTTTCCAAAACATAGTTTGGAGAACTTCAAGTTTGGTCACAATTCAACCAAAGGGAAAAGACTATAATGCTCTAATCCCACGATTGATAGAATGAAATAAATAATAATAAAAATACATATTTTCTCTTGTGACAATGTTCCTCTGCTTTGAAATGACACCATCAAAGATGGGGAAATTTTTTAATTAAATTTTTTCATGGCTTGAAAATCATTCTATAAAAAAAAAAAAACACACACGATTATATAAAATCCTGAATCCTGCCCCCCTGATATCAGTCTCCATAGGTGGCTCTATGTTTTAATGTGGAAAATGAATTCACTACAGTAAATCAGTTTAACAGAGAATGTCTAAATGGATTTAAGGCCCTGTAATGAAGTTTGTGCAGGCTGTGTAGACAGAGAAATAGAATAGTTGAAAGCGTGGTCACTAATAGAAACAGGGATTAATTTCTGTGTATTGGACCAGAGCCAGATTTGGGCAGAGATGCTGAACAGAAGCCAGACTCTCTTTGTCTGCGTCCAGCTCTGCTCATTAGAGTGGTGCTGTGCAGCTCATGGCCCATCGTTCCCCACTGCTATGCAGGGCCTCGCCTAAACAAACAGATATGATGAGACTCACATGTCAGATGATTGCAGGAAATAAGAGATTCTGCAGTGTGCTGGGTTCACACCACAACATCCCTGGGTCCAGGAAAGGTCACTTAAACAATGCAGTCTTATTAAACACTCTCTTTTGTAATCGGATTAATAGCAATTCTAGTATAGGATTAATTTGGAATATTTCATTTCAAGCTTTACCCATTCACACCTGAAAGTCCAGACCACAGCGCGGTGACTTGCCCAGACCTGCCCACTCCTCACATGGGAGTTGACTGAGTGAGACTTGAGGAGCATTGGCTCCTGACAGCAGCCGAGATAAGAGAGCCTGCTCAAGAACCAGATACACAAAAAGAAATCAATGTCAATATAATAAATGCAGTTGAATAAGGACATTTGACATTTTCACTATGCCTTGAACAAATTTGCTTCTGTTGATGATACCGTTGTGTGATTCTTCATGAACACTGTAATTTCTGCAATTATTCAAATTACAACAGACCTTTTTTTGGACTCAAGGATTAACACACCGAGAAAGTGATGACATGAGATTTCTCAACATTCATCCCCAAAAGCAACACTCTGAGAAAAACACATGTTAGAATTTAACATAGGACCCAGGGTGGATTAAAGTTAGTGTCTGGCAACAAGTAATCTCAGCTGTGACTGTTTGGCTCACAACTCTTGTGTATATATATTCCTCTACTCATGGTAGGGGGGGGTTTCCGCATGCAAACTTCCAATGTTGAATTAAAAAACTGTTGATTCTACATCTGCTCGCAGCATCAGATCTGATAGCAACTGATGAAATAAACATTTGACGCTCAAAGGCTAATGACATCTAAATTGTGAACGACAAATTTTAAGAGAATTAAAATGACGGCTTTTGACTTGAGCCCTGTGATTTTCCTGTGCGGACATTTCGCCCTCCCTCGCCCGGCGGATCCAGAGAGAGGGAGGCTTTGAGGAAAGTCTTTTTGTGTTAAAGCCTTTGAATATCTATTCTTTATGATCTCAATTCCCTCTGCTGAAGTTCAGAGTGTGCGTGAGGGGAGGAAGGGGAAGGGTGGAATCACAACACTGATGATGAGATGACACTGAACATACTTTGGAGAGCATTTTTGATTCTTTACACATTTTCCTAAACTCAGACAAATATATCCAGAAGCTATCACTGTATTCCATATAAGCTGGTTCGATGAATAATGGTTGTTATGACAAGGAGCAGTGTCAATCAGACATGATAGCTTGAAGAAGTAAAATAAACATGAAACAAGGCGAATAAAAAGAGAGTTATATAAAGCTCTCCTTGATGTTCAGCATCGTACCTCTTTACCCCTGGTGTGTCTGTTCCATAATGGCACAAAGTAGGGATGGGTTGGCGCTGTCTTTTTCATCTGCCTGCCTTTTGTTAGTATGTTGAGAGAGGCAACGAGAGGGGGAGAACGAGGAAGGAGGAAGAAGAGGAGAGTGCTGGGGATTGGACCCGGTCCCTGCACACCCAATTAAAGGAATCTTCTGCTCAAAGACACAGTCTGGCAACATGTGTTCTGACATTTGTCTTCCTGAGTGTTGTGATTTACGATACCATGGAGCTAAAGGCTAAATTAGCAGCCGCCCAACATCAGAGACGGCACAGCAACGTCGACTGGGCGAGGGTTGTCAGATAGGATCAGGCAGCCAGTGTGCCGCCGTCTTGTTTTCCGTCATTGCATTGAGCGGTATAGACGAGCGACCACGGAGCCTTGTCGCGTGTCGAATCAAAACCTCATTTGCTGTAATGTGACATTTGCAAAATGATGTTTTTCAGTTAACAACATGTTAAGAAGCAAAATCCAGAAAGTAGCATCACAACTATGAGCTGCGTGCTAATGCAACTCGTAAATATCAGGCCTCTCAACATGCTTGATTATTTTTCAAGTGTTTTAGTCCACAGGAATTATTGAAAATTAAATATAATTTTCTGCCAAATTGTAATAGGTTTTATTCTTGGGCTATTTTAGGGAGAAACTTTTCAGTTGTTTTTGAGCAATCCTGCTGACAACAACCAACACAGAGGTAGTGGGAGGTAGTGGGAATAATTTCAACTCAACTTCGATAAAGAAAAATGACATACTGGGCAGCCACACTCGGGTGAACCTGTGTGGCTTCTGTCTCCAGCGCGTATGAGTACTGTGCAGTTACGGTGCCTTATGAAATACTCCTGTCCTGGATGCTGGGTGGGTTCCCTCCCCGGAACCTTTAAAACTTCGACTCTAATCGAGTCGCTCCTTCCCCAGACGCTGCTTTGATCTCTTCCTGTGGGACCAGTTTGTGCCACACAGGCATCTCTGATAAGCCTTCGAACCAGGCGCCAATTACACTACTAATTACACAAGTACAAAAACCTCGACCTTGCACTTGCTTTACCTGCCTCTGCGCTTTGCTTCAGAAACTCCTCGCACACAAACAAAAAGAGACGTGGGCACACAAACAGCGACAGGGAGTCGGAGCTCTGAGCTTGACGATGTGCCATGTTAGCAGCTGATGCAATGGTGTGATCTCACAGGGCGAGGGGAGGCTGGAGGAGAGGGCCGCCCTGCGGTCAGCAGGGAGCCCGTGGGCCTCGGGGGAGAAGCTCTTAACTTCTGTCAGGCACAAATATCCACACCATTTTTCACCCCATGATTTTTCACCGAGGAAATAATTCCGGTCCCCAGTCTCGTGAACTCCATTCCATGAGTGGAAGGAACTGACGCCCACTCGCAAATCTACATATCATTGCTGCTGCGTGTCTTTTTTTTTTTTTATGTCATTTGTTGTAATACGCCCACATGACAACTCGAGGTGTCTTGATTTCTTTTGCGACTAAGAGGTAAAATGTCAGGTTTCGGTTTCCTAAGTGATGTTTGATGCCGCCAATCAAACCAACAATGAGAAAAAAAAAAAGAATTTTTAAAAGATAGAGTAAAGTAGGTGGCAGCAATGCGTCTATAGGCTGGATGCCGGCCGCCAATCAAACCATGAACAACAACAACAAGTGATGTGCGCTGCTACACCTCGTGTCTATCAGAAAAAAACTGCTGCTAAAATGTCACAGCATCATAATAGGGAGCAAACTTTAATCACAGCCGTGCAGGTGTTGTTATGCATGCGCCCTCATTATATATAAATATAGACATAATGTGTGTGTGCATCCTGAGGCTGTGTGGAGACACATGCACAGTTTCTGTGGTCAGGCTGCTGCTAGGTGGTGCTATTGTTAGCATTGTCTCTGAGGAAGGAAGCGGACCTTGAGCCAAGCAGCACAATAGACTGATCTGGAATTTTTGTATTAACGTGTAAAATGAAATCACCTCGTGTGTTTATATTGTAGTTTACACAGTATTTGACACATTAGCTGAAATAACTGCCGTTTCAGCTGCTCCTGTGTCTTCCCCTGCGAGACGCCGAGTCTAAAAGTGAAAGTGTGTAAGAGGGGGTGCCCCCGTGCTCGAGCATGTTGCCATACATCACATCATTTAACACTTTGAACTGTCAGGAGTGTGTCACTCAGTCTCTCTCTTGATACCCTCATGTGCCAGACTGAAATCATAAATACAATCATTTCCCCAATGTTGGGCTCTTTATTCTGTCAACCGTTTCAAAATGTGACTGTGCCTCTTCATTTCCGACACATGAATAAGTGAAAGGCCATTAATATGTCTCTTTCATTACACTCTGGCACTCTGCACTGCATGAGTGCGCCGAGAACTGCGTGTTTGCCGGGTTCCGGGTTCTGATGTCCGATTTGTAAGGCAACAAAGATATGTCACCATGTCCGCATAAAACAAATGTGTCATCCTAAGAATTCATATTTTGTTCCCGCTGTTTAAACAGACAACTGCAGCTGCAGTGTGAGGAGCAGAGCCAGTGCCACGCTGTAAACATCGTCATCGTGTTAGTTTTGAAATGATAAGCAAAACATTTGCTTCGTCTCATCTGAATCCATGGCTTCTTCTTCAACAAACACGGCTGAACTGAATTACACGTTATTAAAGATTCATACGCGTAGCCTCCAGAACCTGACCTGTGTTTGCTTTCAAAACAAACAAACATTTTCTCTTCACAAACACTGTGAAGATGGAGCTTGTGGCCAAACTGGTCAAACAAATGTGTTTCCATGTGTTCTGTTTAAAGATCAGCCCGTCCTTTGACAGACACATTTTTCCTTCTTTTCTGTTGCCACTCCCAAGACAAGATTAGAGGGGAAACTCATCATTCTCCTTGGCTGTTGTCTGATAAACTTTTTATTTGAAGGGTGTCCTGTCTGGTGTCTCTGGTGTCTTCCTCCAGTGCACTCCTGATTTGAAATATAGCCTTACATAATGAGGGAGAAAAATAGAGCGGTGTTGCACCCCTGAGTCGGTGTCAGCTTAATCAATCATTTTTAAACACAGGCAGGCATGCTTACTCTACTCGCTTCACATCCGCCACATCCTTCCCCTGCTCAGCACTGTGACAGCAGCATAATTCATTTTAACTCAAAAATTAATCCGGCAGCATCAAACTTGTCCTTGCATCCTTTTGGTTTAAACACAGGCTGCTGCGTCGGCCTGAGTGCGTGTGCGTACGTGCTGTTTTTGTTTATGAGTTTAAATTGTGCTTCATTCTGCATCTGCAAAAATTAAACATTCTTCTTTATCCTTACCCTAAATGAAGCGTTGAGGTGCATCTGTGCACCGTGTTTTTAAATTACAAGTGTAGGTGTGCGTGCAAGCGGAAGCACGCACTTTTAACTGCAGTTATGCAGACATGGGTTCGCGTTTTCCAAAATCTCTGAGAGGTGCAGACGTCCCTCTCAAGTTGGAGTTTCTCAGCTTTGATGCTGAACATGCAACAGGCGTGGAATGTGAGCGCGGGGTGCACGCGGTCAAATTGCGGCGGGTCAGGGGGTTAGGGAGATCTGGACGAGCGAGAGCCGAGCAGAAGGAAGAGGACTTGGCCTCTTCGCTTGGCAGTGAGAGATTCCTTCTGGCTTGCTGTCAGAATAGTCGGCCCTCAGCGTAGCCATGCTCCAAAAGTTATATCATGCTCTTGGCGGAGAGCTGCATGCAGATATTATTGTTGCTGTTCACTTTTATTTAAATAATATCTCTGACATAAGGAAGTTTTAAAGCAGCTTGAAAACAAACACATATTACTTGCTTAATGAACTCTTTAAAACATGTACTCAAAAGGGATACAGCACTACTCTACTTTAAGTTATCTTAGTTTATACTGCGGTGTCTTCATGTATCGACATCTTTCGTCCATTATAAATGTAAAACATTTAGTGATATAGGATTAGTTATATAATTGTCTGTGTTGACTGACGACTGAGAGTGTGAAATGATGGACTGATTGACTGTCATGGAACAGTTGTGTGTTGGCAGAGGTACGAGTCCTAGAGAAAGTAAATATTATACAGTCAACTTTAACTATCAGTGAAATGTGTTTAGGTTTACTGAGCATTCCTGTTTCCAATCAGATTAAATGATCGAGAGGCCGACCATTGTTATGCAACGTACCTCATGATGTGGATCATGGAGGTAAAGTTGGGGCTCGATGGACGATCAAGATAAAAATTGAAATTATGCCATAATCATGTCAATAATTATCACAATAAATGTCGGGCTATTGTTGTCTTATGTGTTTCTAGGCATGTTTTTGGTCTTGAGTGGTTGTGTTTGTGAGAACAGACAGTGCTCCACCTCCTCACACACTTTATTTTGAAATACATTCTCATATCTTGCAGTCAAAGACAATATATTGATGTGATAATAACTGAGACTGTATTATTGCCTGGCCCTTGTTAATACTAGTGTTTGACCTTGCAGGCTAAAGCATAATGAATATTTAATATTTAAATGCTGCATGTTTGTATTATTTAATAGCGTTGTGAGTTCATTATATTGTGGCTGTGTGGTTTTTTTTTTGTTTTATTGCTGTGTGATCAGCAGTCAGGCCCTGTGCTGGAGGGAGGACCATGTCAAAGTCCACGTGCACCGCTCCGGAGGGGCGGGGCTGCTCCTCTGCAGCCTGTCTGCTGATCACATGCACGGAGCGTGGTGTTTGGAATTGCTGCGCAACAAACGGCGCATGGCTGCCGGTGCCCAGCGTGACGCGTGTGGCTTTGCCTTCAGGGGGTTTTCTCTCACTTTCCAAACCCTCTGCGAACTGCGTGCTATGCTCACAGCTCACCTTGATCACTCAGGTCGGTCACAGCCCCTCCCACTGGACCTGCGGACGACGACGACGACGATGATGATGATGAAGGGCTCTCTGACTGTCCCTGTTTGAATTCTTGGACATGGAAGTGTCTCTATGGTGGCCCACAGTCACACTGAAGGAATCTGCCATGAATAATAATAATCCCTCAGTGTTTATTTACGAACATCCTGGTTGTTGTTGTTGATTATTTTCTGATCAGGGTGAAAGTGCACACCAAGCGAATTTGAGTTAATGATAACAAAATAATGAACCCCCAGTGTTTGATGCTAATGGATTCTCCTCAGTGATGAGCCGGTGTGGATCATGTGCATCATGTTTGATATTTTTGTTTGTTCACTTTCAGACTCATCAGAGATTATTTTCCCTATTTGCCCAACTTGTTTACCAACAAGCAGACAGCAGCTGATCGACGTGAGACGGAAACATTCTCGTGTGCATGTGAAGCCGCTGCGGGTCGATCAGCATGGATTACTTTCAGGCCTACATCCATTCTTCGGCTATTGACAACCTCTCCCTTCCCAGTGTGCCTGACTGGAGCTCTCACTAGCGCTGCTAGTGGACAATCAGACCTACACACCCACCCCTAGACACACTCGCATTTCTCATTTCTTACTTCTAGTCTAAATTAGATAGCAAGGCGTAGGGTCGGAGCTCACAGATCACGTAGAATTAGTTTACAGCATTAGCGCTTAGTTCAACAGTCCAATCCGAGATTCAACATGGAGTCCCCGCCAGATCCAGCGAGCGATCCGGGCAACAGCGCCTCGGAGCCGGCTACCCCGGTCAGGGAAACCCCGGTAAACCTGGAGACGCTCCGGAAAGCGGACCATCCAGCCCCGGTTCGAAGACAGACCTGCTCCAGCACCAACAGAGGTAAGCGGACCGCGTTTCGCTTCGGAACACGCGGCGCCCGAAGCGCTTATTCATTAAAAACATCAAACTTCCAAATGAATTAAATCGCAGCCCCTCAGTAATAACAGCGCGCTGTCTGGATCCGCCAAACCGCCGCAGACACGGCTCCTCGCTCGCTGCCACAGCGGCTTGTTTCTCGGTGTTTTCCGGCCGCTCGGCGGTGGCGTGCCTCGGCGCGCGTCGCTAGTGCTCCGGCTCCACTGACACCTCACATCATAGGGGGGCTGATACGGCCACAGATGTCACATTTACTCCCGCTGCAAGATAAATCAATTAGCCAGCAAGTTCCCAGTGACGGACAGGGGCTGCCCGCGGTGCCAGGCCAACCTGTGCGCCCCGGCGCGTCATTGTCAAAGTGGCCAAAGTGAACTTTTTTGGGAACCTGCGGGGCCGGGGTATCGATCAGTCCCCTTTTTCCTTTTTCTGACATGTCCTCCCTTCCACCACTCAGCCACAGCTCTCACTCTCACGCACACAGCGCCGTGAGGCGGGCTGGGTTATTTCTTTACACATCTCCAGCTAACACATCCAGCGTGTCCCTGTGTGCCAAAGGGGGGGTGGGGGGGCAGACGCCCCGGCAGCTGTAATTTGGTTCGAACCAGCTCTCAAAACACTGTTGCGAGGCACGAAGGCGCGTGCACGGCCGAGGGAGAACGAGCCCCCCCCCACATGTCCAGACCCCAATAACAATAAATAAGCTTTAACACCACGTTAGCCTCGTCGGATAAAGTGTGTGCGTAATGCTACCGAGGAGCCTTTCACATGATTTATCCTCCACGTCCCGTCCCCTGTTGTACTGTACAGACAGTATTTAACCACACCCCCCTCTAACCGGGCTCATCCAAGTTCACAGAAATCTCTCTGACTCCCAGTCTCCTTCTTTCCGCTGGTTCCTGACGAGAAGAGACACCGGAACGCAGAAAAAAACAAATCAAGAAAAAACAAACAAACAAAAAAAAAAAAAATCAGACGTGACAATTAATTCATTGCACGGAGTGTGTGTGTGTGTGTGTGTGTGTGTCTGCGCACTCCTCCTGTGCGCAAGGGTATATTTAGAGTGTGATATGATGAATGTGGAATGTAAGCTGGTTATGTAACAGGTTTAGCCATAAACAGGCGAGCAACCGAGAGCAGAAATCACCACCGCTTCTCTCTCTGACACGAGGAGCTCAGCCCCCCCGGGCCGGCTCCTCCCGATCGCCACAGGTCCGTCCAGTCGGGTCGGAACACGGGGCGGCTGCGGCCGCAGCTGGAGCGAGTGTTTACATAGCAGCCGAGGGGAGCCGCGCGCCTCCGTGGGCTGGCACGGCCACGCAGCACTTATGTAATCGCGGGGCAAAGACAGGTAGTCGGTGGGAGGCTTCGTGGATTGATTTCTTTTCTTTTTTTTTTCTGACTTTGAGACACTCCTAACCTGCTGACCCATATTCACCCCACCCTTTTATGCACATGATTAAAGTGCGTCTGGGAAAAAAAAGAGAGACGGGGAGGAAGAAGAGGAAAAAAAGCGCCTTTGGTCTGTTATGTAATGCTGAATGGGTGAAAAAAAAACATGTTCGGTGGGACAACATCTGCTGCCTCAAAGTTTCCTCGCTCTGAAACTTTATTCTGACCTTTTCACAAAGAAAAGGGCCGATTGTTGAAGAGTTTACGCCGAACAAGGCTGGAGGAAAAGTTTGGGGAACTTTTTTTGAAAAGTTAGTGCCGGTCAATGTGTGTAAAACTGGTTGGGCTTCATTTGATCTGTGTAGTTCAAATCCTAATAAGTACTTTGTCCCATGACCCAGTGTATGACGCCTTCTTAATTCTCAATTTTTTTTATTTTAACTTTTCAGAATCATTGGTTTGTCCCCGTAGCTTCCTTGTACACTCGCCTCTCGCCCACTCTGCTGCTTTGTTTTAGATTTATATGGCAAGCCATCTAAAAAATAAAGGGATATTTAGAATATCATGTTAGAGAGCAGGAGGCTGTAGGAGAAGTGATGGCTGTGTTGCTTTATTTGGTCAAGTGTTGGTGTAAAACTTAATGTTGCATTAAGGAGTCAACTGATTTTTTTTGCAGGGCCACAGCGCAGGATTCCTAAAGCAGCATAAAACTATAAACAGCAGTGTAACAGTCGTTCTCAGACATTGTGTAGGATTACAGTTCAACACTCAGACATCGCAGCGTCTGGGAGGTGACAGTCCCCCCCCCCCCCCCCCCCCCCCCCGCCCCCCCCCCCCCCCCCGTCACAGCAGCTGTAGAAGACGTTCTGTGGATGCACATTTCTTATCCTGCATGCGGAGCGTTTACTGTTTTTAACCCTGAGTGCTAATACCTCTTCTTTTCTTTTTTCTCCCCCTGTTTTAAGTAGAAACGGCTTACTTCAGCAGAAGCCGCGCTGTAAGACATGAGCAGGTCAGAGAACAGGCCTGGGAGGGCTGGAGATATCGTTACTTGAAAGAAGAAAGGGTGTTATTTTCATATAGCAAGATCCCTCAGTTTGCAAATTTGGAAACAATCAATATTAATGGCTTGGTTATGTAAGGTGGTGCTCTCTCTGCAGAGGCTGGAAACCCCACAGCCGCACAGGGAAGCTCCGGAGCCGCAGCTCTGACAGGAGCTCCGGTTTCCTGGATCCTCTGTTCACAGGACTTTGTTTGAGTATCGGTGCTGTGTGTGTGTGTGCTGTGTTGGTAAAGCACGGAACAAGTGTTTGCTAAGGTCATTTGACCATTGTTTCTCAATGGTTTGGAGAAACAGGTGGAATTAAGAGCTGAAGCAAAAATTAACTTGGTGTTGCTTTTGAAAGTCGTCGCCAGGTTTAGCTGAATTTAGTTTCCGGCAGTACTGCAGTGTGTCCCGTGTCCTCAGTGTCATATCTACAGTCAATCTCTTTTCACCGTTTTCCACTCTAAATACCAGCTTTCATTCTGTGAGGTCATTGTAGATTGTCCTGTCATGCATCATTGTTCTAATTTTCTTCAGGAAAAAAAGATAAAGCAGTTTAAAGTGTTGCTTTCTCAGTGGGGAATAAAACAGCTCACATGACACTACTGCACATTAAAGTGCCTAATCTAATAATATAAATATTCTGACTTCATGCACATGTACCGTCATCTTCTTCCGGCCCTTTTATTTTGGGCTGAGCGAAATGAGATCTCCATGCAGGAGAGGTTGCATTTATTGAGTCGGTGAAGACACAAGGCGGTGCAGGGACAAAGAGGTAGAGGAAAAAAAAAAAAAAGCTTTTTACACAAACTCAGAGAGCTGAAGGGCTGGCACTGGGCTTTCATGCCACTTGAGTGGACAGCAACATTACTGAGGCTGTGGCGTTCTCAAATTCAGTGAGTGAGGGCGCCCTGCCTGCTGGAGAGCGTGGAGACACAGGTACAGGCCTGAGAGGAGGAGCTCAGTCCAGCTTCGGTCCACCTGTCAATTCTTTAATGTGGCTGCAGTGGTCATTTCCTGAGCCGTTCTATTGGTTCCTGTGAGACAGTTAGCATGGTTAAACGTTACCGATTCAAGCCTATTCAAACTCCACTATTTGAGCAGCGAGCACTTTTCTGCCCAGCAGCACAAAGCAGCCGTCAGTGTAAATGATTACATATAAACAGCGCTCCTTCTCCTGTACACCGAGCTGCTGCGTTGACGATTACATCACTTCACAGTTTAGACTTTGGCAGCTCTATCTGTGAAAAAAAAAAAAAAAAAAAAAAAAAGTTCTGTTATGAGCCTCAAAGGTCAAATTACGTTTGAGCGGCAGTGATATTATCTGAGGAGGATGTACCCGGGAACGTCAACATAACACCAGGATTAGTAGTAAAACCAGAACTGACTCAGGCTGTGTCACACCTGTGTCTCCAAAAATAATAAATCAGATCTGTAAAATGATGCAACATTACAAACTGCTTCACATTGAACTTTATCAAGTGAATGAAATTGGAATGTGTAGTATTTTATTTAGTCTTGCTCCTTTCGCTAAACTTTAGTATCGGTTTAGAATAATCGAAATTTTTCTCTTGAGTGTTTTATTTTTACTGAACATCCTGACCATGTGTGATGATTGATTCTTATCACAGAAGTAAAGTTAAGTTAGAAACTAAAGTCTCTGTGTCGTGACATAAATATCTCCGTGTCCCATTATTCCACAATAGCCTGCGTTGTTGGTAAACATGTCGGACTTGGAAATAAAACACAAGACGTTTTTTATGAGACCTTGTAAAGTCAATGTTTTGGTCGTGCTTCTGTTCAAACGGCAGACGTCTGAGTGTATGAGCTCCACTTGCCTGGAAGTGGGCTGTTGTTTTCTTGGTCAGGCGGCTCTAACCACTTTGGGCTGAGTTTAATGTAGCAGTGCAGCCTCGATGGCTTGCTCTCTGGATTTTAACATTTCTTTGTTTTCTCCTCCCTGCAGCCTTACATTTTTCTGTCTGTCATGTGAAGGTTCGTAAATCACGTAATAAGTGTGGTGATGTGAAATGGAATGCTGTATTTGGTGGAAGGGAAGTGGCATGAAAGGACTCCTGTGGATTTTATAGTAGGAAGCTGGTCGTCCGCTGCCAGTGAGGGTTTACACTCTGACAGGACGCCGCTGTAGCTGTTGGCAGCTCCTCACCCATGACTCTCTATAAATGTCGACATCTGGACCAGGCGTTTTTAAAGCTCACCGCCATATGTATCCGCATTAGGATCAGCTCGGAGCATTTGTGTTGCTCTGATTTGTTTTCTGTGGCACCTTTTTAACGTGATGAAGAAAACCTGATTTACTGAGGTTCGAGGGATTTGAGTCCATGTGCTTTCAATCACGACAGGAATTTTTTTCAAGTGTACAAGTTGTTTAACTGGCGCTGGCACGAAAAAAAAAAAAAAAAAACCCTCACAGCTCAGGATTCACTCAGTTGGTCCGGAGCAAAAAACGTAAAGCTTTTAAAAAGTAATATTTTAACTAAAATGCCATGACAGGGAGACATTGTGCAGATGTTAGATTGTGTGTTACTTTGTGCGAAACCTTACAGGTTATATTAATTAGGCAAAAGTTTAGAACTTGAAGCTAACTTAACCCAATGTGAAACTTTGTCTTGCGGGACAGTTTATTTTGGAGTTTTAGTCATCGGTGGCTTAACTGGGGCTGGCACGGAAGTTTCAGCTGGTGACAGACACCAGATTTGATGTGAAGTCTCCAGTGGTGAGCGATAGCTCAGATCTATGGCCTATTTACACAAGTTTGTATCTTAGATAGTGAAGCCTGAATAGTAATGACCGGAAATACTCCAGATGAATTATTGGAGGGCGTTAAAGCAGTCTAAATTTAATGTGGTACACTGCGACCTAAGCACTGGCGCCGTGCGGCTCTGTTCCTCTTTGATATGAAACGGGGCCCCTCAGAAGAGGCCTGCGGGGACAGCAGTGGTGAGAGGGGCCTGAAGGATCCCTCTGAGGAATCCGAACGCCTCATGCAGGGCCAAGCCTCTCGCTTCTCCCCGAGCGTTGGAGGGTGCGAGCGCTCCGGAGCAGGTGAGTCCCGCCGCTCGTTCAGTCGCTTCGACCAGCTGCGGGTTTCAAACCAGCGGCCCCTGAACCGGGGGACACACGCTGCTTCCAGCCATCTGAATAACGACGGACTCCTCGCTGTTTAACTGACTGTGTGTTAAACACTTCAGAGACACACTTTGAAACAGGAAGAGGCGACGCTGTAAACTCTAGCGTATGTTATTGAAACAGCACACCTCGAGAGCCTCTTCACCGTTATTTACCGCTCTTTGCATCGGCTGAACGGCCCTCGTGGCTGCTCGGCGGTAAAGACTCTGTCGAGAACTGGGATACAACACGAGAGAGGAAATATCTGTTGCACATTGTTGCTCGTCGAACACGGGCGAAGAACAGAAGCAAGACTGGAGAGTAATAAAACAGGAGGAGTAATAAAGTGTTACTCAACAGTGCCGTCTTTAATGTATTCGCTCTGTGTGTTAGAGAGGAGGTGGAACGATTGGTTTAGCTGAGTGATGAAGTCTGGAGAGCGTGCGTCTCGACGCATCTGACGTGGCTGTTTTTTTTTGCGTGTGAAACGGCGTCTTCAGTTCTTCAAATTCACTCCAGTTCAAGTCAAATGCAGGAACTTGAGCATGTTCAAGCGCATCGGCCCTGATTTGCTCCGGCCGTGTCACATGAGGTCCGGGAACAATGCTGAGGAACCACACACACGCTCTCTTCCCTCTCTCTGTTACGTCAGACTGTTACTTAACAAAGTTTGCTCCTCACCTGGAACAAACACGAAACTTTTGGAGCTGAAAAACAACGAGGAAATCAGTGTCATTTCTCTTGGCTTGATTATTTATATTGGAATAACAAGTGCAACTTAATCTCATAAATAAAAAAGGCAGAGATACAGATCCGTCCCCTCCAGGTACTGCCGCCACTTAATCGAATTAGCTCCACTCTCAGGCTTGACGGGCTCTTCAAACACCCCTGGTGACTTCTGAGTGCCGATTACAATCAGCTACTATTTTCAGCCTTTGATTAAAATCTTGTGAGGTTGGACAGAATTTTTTTTTTTTTTTTTTTTCCGAGGGTAGAAGCAACTAATTATTAACATCGCATCCTCTCTCTCTCTTTCCTTTTACCAGTCATAGAGGGCCAGTACCACCATGATTAACAACCATAAGTGTTGCTCTTGGTGGAACTATTAGCGTGATCTCATATTATTTAATGTGTTGTCCAGACAAATATTTTGACTGAGCTGCAGAATATTAAACTCAAAGCCGTCGGTTGTATTTGTTTTCGCGCTGTAACGTGGAGTCTGTTCGTAGCTCTCTGGTCTCCGCAAAATAACGAAACTGTGTGTCGGCGCCAATAATGAACACAACTCCATTCACGTGAAATAATAGCGGCTGATCACAATTGTTTGCGCCTCACACGGCGTGTCATCGAGTCATTGTAACGCGGCCGACAAAGACGATGCTCCTCTTTTGTTACTTTTGAAATGGCCGCGTTCGCAAACTGAATAAGTCACTAATGAATATTTGGTTGTCGTGGGGATTGATTGCTTTGGGAGGCGTGTTAAGAGCGCGCGGCGACGGGCCTCAATCAGCCCGCCAACACCGCCGCGCTGCCTCCTGACAGTGATTGAACGACACTCGTCACCGCGTGCGATCCGCGAATCCCGCTCTCGCTCGCTGACAAAAATCATCTGTCTGATCAATCAATATTTGGGGCTTTATTTTACTAATGTAGTGCTTAAGAGGCAATAATTAACGTCATGCTCGGTTGTTAAAAGCCTATTTTTATGTGACAGACAGAAATAGACGTACAGAAATAGGCAGATGAAGGAGGCCCGTGGCTGAGGTTGATCGCGGCGCACTGAGCAGGCGCTCCTTAAACACTGAACTATGAACTTCCCTAGAACTCGAAGCGTCGCTCCGCCTGCGACGCTTCCTGTTGCTTTCAAGTTATGCTAATTTCCAAATCCAGTTATTTCCCTCCACTTTCCACAGTTCCCTTTTTCTGCTGAATGTCAAATGCTTTTGTCGGGCCTTTTTGTCGAGGTGGTAACTAGTTGGCGTAATTGAAATATAGAATGAAACAGTTTAACTGAGGGAATATTCATCCGATGTCATCTTGTGTTTAACAAGTGCGGCTTGTGATGCTCATTAATTTCGGCTTGCTCCACTTGCGGTGTTTGGGCTCTCTTCGCTGGCTCCGTGCCACAGTGTCTTCTGAAAGAGCCACTTCATCTCTGTCAGGGGCAGGTGGAAATTTGCTGCACACTTCTAATTGGACAAAGTGCCTTTCAGACTCCGAGCCGTCATACGCCGGTCGCATTATCATACAGCCCAGGTGTCAACAGAGGTTTCCACCTCTCTGTTCCCCTCCTGCTCTCTGCTGCGACTCCGGGGCGACTCGGGTTCTCCCCGCGCTGCTTTTCAAGCTCTCCGCCGCCTACCGGCTCGGGGCATAATGAGCCTCTCGCAGATTAATTACAAGAAGGCGCACTTGTTATTTGGACTTTTATTGTGTAGAGCAACACTCAGACACACGCAGAAAAACAACAACATCCTCCATGTCCTGCGTGATCAAATTTAATTTCAAGTAATTTACCAGATGAGGCTTTTTCCCGCCGGCTGAATGTTCTTCTTTAGTTCAGAGCCTTAAATGGTAATAGCCTGGACATCTTTAGTCTCAGACACAGAAACATTAGCACCAGCCAGGAGCAGAATGTGAGGCTGCAGGGGAGCTCACAGGGGCTTTAAGGTCTGCAGCGTAGCTCGGGGCCAGACCTCCCCGTGCTTTGTAAAAAAAACCAAAAAAAAAAAACGGTAATCGTCAGATCAGTTCTTCATTTAACAGGTAAGCGGTGAGAGGAGCAGCACATTGAGTGAAGTTATTTTGTCCGTCTGGCTCAGTTAAAAGCATAACTGCTGAATTTTGAATGAGCCAGGGAAGCGAAACAGACTCGTGATTGATGTCAGAATTTTTTTTTTTTTGTCCAAACATGGCGAGATAAAAGACTTTCTATTTGTATCAATACAGATTAATTATAGAAGAAGCTCAAGTGCTAAAAAATGAAGTCATGTGTTAGATCCCCTTTTTGTTTTTCCGGACACTGTGTGAAGTTAAACCTGGAATCGAATCGTCTTTTGTAAAAACACCTTGGTAGAAAAATGAGAAAATGAAGAGACATGCTCAGTGCTGATGCATTTTCACTCTCGGCCCTTCGAGCGTGCGTTTGTATATTATCAGTGCGGCAGTTACAGCAAATATTTTCCGTTGGTATGGACAGCTGGGGGTGTTAAATGGAAAATAATATTCCATTTTATTCCATAAAATGGAATATTTAGCCAAAGCACAGGTAGTGTTGTTTGAAGGATGTGAGTGTTGAAAGAGGTTGAGTACAAGCTGATGGATAACAGCGTTTTCACACACTTGTTTTCTTTTCATGGGACCCATGGAGTTGGTCAGAGTCGGCTGGGTTCAGTATCCATGGCTACAGTACATCTAAAAGAATGATCACCGCATTTTTTTTTCTTTGTTGAAAGAAGTTGCACTTGATTTAAGGACTAGATTCACCACGGAGGTTTGGTTTAGTTTTTTTCACTTTACATATAAATTATTATCAGAGCTGGAACTAAACAATGGCTTTTTTGTCGCTGAGTTCAACAAACCTCACAGTTCACATTCTTCTCCCTTTACATTAGAGTTGAACAATTGATTGCATTTGCGATAATATCGCGATTAGATAAAACACAATTTCCCTGCACTTTTTACAGCCAACCACTTAATTTACTTTTAACATGTGGAAACATATTTTTTCACGCAGCCTCTAAACGCATCATGAGCAGGCGGACAGCGCTGTCACGTGTGATCAGGGACGGTGAGAAGCTTACAACTGTCTTTCATATTCATTCATTTGCCTTTATCTTAACATAAGCCTAGTATATATGAACATTTATGTGTCATAAATCAGATACTGTTTATTATAATACAGATTGATTTATTGACCTTGAAAAAAATCTGCGGGAATCTGCGTTGTTAGCAACTGTGTATGAATTCTGGAACCGACCTCACCTCCAAGTCTCCATCCTCACTCCTGTGGAGAGAAGCTAAAGTTTAGGAATTCAGAGGGAGAACCGCAGCAATCCATCACCGCGTGTTTTGAGCGTGGAAAGGCTCAACCAGTTGCATAAGGTGACATGTGCTCTATCAATTCTCTGTCCGCACACTGGGCAAACATGGCAAAGTCTTGGCATACTGTATTGCCTGTCTTGTCTGCATGTCACGGGCAAGGATGTATTATCACGCGCTGATTTGATTCTGGGCAAAAGAAAGTGGACAGGAGAGATTGATGGCGGCGTCCCCCGTCAGACAGATCGCACCTGACTCTGCCTGCAGGGGGTTGGTCTGGCACACTCCTCCCCTGCTCCTCAGACGCTGCGCCGAAGGAGCTGAACCGTTTGTTCGCTCAACTTCGGGGCCACATTCGCAGATGATCCCAGGACGATTGAGCCGGCGTGGCCCCGAGCACTCTGCGCCGCGCCATCCGTGCATCAGCCACACCTGGGAGGAATCCACGCAGGCATGGCGGCGGCGACGGCGGGGGTGGAGGGGCGGGCGGCGGGGTCATTTGTTTAACACAGGTGCGTCATGTATCTAAATGCACTCGATGCACACGTTGGTTGAGCGCACGCTCGGAGACACGCACGCCCGATTGCGCACGGATACACAAGTGTTAATGAAAGGCTGCCTGCGCACACGGCTTGACAGTGTATTGGAAAACTGTCAGCAGTGCCGCACCTTTTGTTATGACCCCATGTTTCTGTCAGTTATATACCATGCTAAAACTGTATTTCAAAGAGGACACACTTGAAGGCACACAGTTGAGAGACGTGCACTGAGGTATGACAGATTGCAGCTGTTTCTTGTTTTTGAAGCAGCCATTTAGTTTTACAACACGTGTAATAAACTAGGATGGCACTTGGAAGAGGAGGCTCCAACGCCTGGCAGTCCCCCTGATGAAAGCCACTTTTAATCGCATCCTGATATTTATTTGGATCTGCACCAAACTGTGTAAATAACATTGCCCTTAATAGGTTTTTGTCAAGATCCCAACAACTTGTGCAGTTTCTGTGGAGTCCAGGTGAGAAATAAAGCGCGTAATCTGATGATGGCTAAATTACAACCTCCATGTTTTATTTCCCAATGATATGAGAAGTTATAAAGCAGTTTTAACAGTATAAAAAAAGTATTTAAAGGTTTTTTCAAAAATATGATTTAGTGCCTATAAAATAATTTATCTGTTTATTGTCAAACTAAACAAACAGCCATCCAAACTTTCTGAGCGTGAAATAGAAACAAACAAATGTGAAGTACTGGGCAAGCTGTCACAAGTCCACCACAAGTATGCCCTGTCATTTGAGACTCTGTGTGTGTCTTTGACTAATGGGCCACTAGTTACAGAGGTAGTATTTTTGCCTCCCCATCTCTAAGCAGAAAGTCCAAACTGACTCTCTGGCTTCAGATCTTTGAATAAAAGCATCTGTCTGTTTTGGTCTGTGTTCGATGATTGAAAATGGTGTCCTTTGGACATAAAGAAGGCTCTGTTTAAATTCTCAGTGTTTTTCAAAAAATTGAAAAGATGAGGTGCTTGTGATTTGAAGTGAAGAATAACAAGAGTTGTAATCATTCTGGCATCCAGCTTAATTATCCCCTGCTATGACGGTGCCATATGGAGACATTATTTGTTAGCGTTATTGACCAACCTCAGTCACATCTGAGTGGCTTATGATCCCCACGTATCAAAGTATATACGCTGCTACATCCTCGAACAGACATACAGAGGAGCACAACAAATTGTCTGTTTTTTATTCAATAACAAGCGTGCCGCGCAGGTTCCCAGTGTGTGAAGCAGATGGTGAAAGGCTGAGTGTATAATAGATCTCAATATTAACTGCAGCACATGCTGGGCGTGTTGGTGGATGGCACGCGGCAGAGTAAAAGAGGAGGGATGACCTTCTGTCCCATCATTTACCCCCTTGTGCCCCCCATACCGCTCTCAAATTACTTTGTTTTAGCCAATTAAAGCAGCCGGCTGAGCATCTAGCAGGCTGCCATTTCTCGCTCACCTGGACCCGTGCGACATTATCGTTCCGTCATCGCTAGAGACGGCCGAGAGTGGGGATCTCCGACGTGGCACCGTGCCACCCCGCACCCCACAGCGCTCGCTGAGATTAATGCGGCGACTCTCCCTCCTCCGCCTTGTGAGGAGCTCAGTCGGCTCTCACCTGTCCCGGCTGACGGCACAGCGGCTGGGGGGGGTGATGACAGGGTCCTAACCAGGCAATAGATGGCCGGCGAGGGATCTTTTTCTGAAGTGCCGGTGCAAGAAATGATCCGTTTTTCTCGATGTGCGAGGAATCTAATTTATCGTCAAGTTGCCCGGTCGTTGATCAAGATAGCATATGCTGAGAAATGGCTCCCCACCCAAATCCTTTAATGGCTCGATAATAGAAAGAAAGACAGCAGACACAACAATGCCGTGGCACGGGATGAGTGAAGGAGCGGAGTGTGTGGTGTTTAACAGCCATACGAGCACAGATTATGTGCTTGAAGGGGCTGAATTGAGTGCCAGCAGTGACAGTTGGGCTGGGAATTGAGTGCGCCTGGGACGTGCGGCTTGACTCTGCTCAGAAACACCACTGGGTCCAGGGCTCATCTCTGTAGTCCCCCCCCCCACCCCCCTCCCCCGTAAAGGCATTGTGGCCCGTCGTTTGCTCCGCTTCACCGGGGGAATGGACGGGCCCCTGCTCCCGCTTGATGAGCGCTCGCTAATGGCTGCTTCTTTGAAAGCTGACGGGCCCGTTTGAGGAGGAGTGTCTTTCACTCCTCTCCAGCTTGCCTTGGCTTGGCATTCGTCGGGCTGCCTGGCTTTGCTGTCCTGCCCACATGATGGTACGCCAAGGGGCTGGAACGTCTGTCATTTGTTTTACTTTCAAATAAAACTTGATGATTTACCAATAAAAAGTAAAAATAGGCTTTTGATGATGTCTGGAGGCATATGGGGGAAGTGTTGCAATAGCGACGTTTTCAGCACTTTGTCAGGCTGGAAATAATAAAAGGCAAAATAGATACTTTTATTTGCAGCTCCTCTGATAACAACGGTATGGACGGCCACAGTCTTCTGTAAGGTGAGAATAGAGAGCGATAGATATTGAAACGTGCATGACGTTCATTTCACCAAGCGTCTTTATTGTCTGATTCAGTATCAGCCCTCTGCCAAAATGATTTCAACCGCACGCACGCACGCACGCACGCACCTTTATTATTCAAGAGAAGGGTATTTTAACTGTGTGTCTCCATGATTTGGCAGCAGCAGCCTCGAGAAGACATGTTCTTAGTCCAGCTCACAACTGCGAGGTCTGAGGGTTTGCATGTAAACTGCCTGTTAATCCTGTACAGCTGAATATGATATACAAATAATAAAGAGCGATAATCAACGGCAGTCTTCAAGGTGTAGGGTTCTTTTTCCATGAAGACGTCCACAGCTCACGGGTCGGTAAAGCTGCCAGTTATCAGCTGCGTGTCTTTCTCCCGCCCTCGAACCGCTGCCCTGTCTCCTCACCCCAGAGGGAGCCACTGTTCCCGCTGCCTTCCACCTCGCCGGCGTACCAGTCTCCAGGTTCTGGAGTCTCCATTAAGAAGTTGGAGTCGTCCTTGGAAATCTCCTCTCTGTAACTTCTCTTGTCTTCACTCTCTGTTGCACCTCTCCCCCACTCTGTTTCACGGGCGCTCTTCTTTTTTTTTTTTTCCCTCCCCACTTGAAACTGGGGCGAAGGTCAGAATGGCAAATTTGATATAAGAGCCGACGTGCTTCCGCGGAGCACCTTGTCATCTCAAAACAATAGGTCTGCAGGAGAATGTTGTGCCGTATAGAGAGCGTACGCATATTTCCAGAGAAATGTCCTCCGACCAGACGTTCCCTAAAGAGATGAGAACATTTGTCTGCATACGTTTTTTTTTGTCCCGGCCCCGGCACAGTAGAAAATGGAGGTTGAAGTCAAATGAATTAGTTTAACATGTGAGCAAATAAGTTATTTCACTTGGGGGACGTGGTTTAATTTGCACGTGAGAACCTTTTATCCTTGTGATATTTGATTTGGTCGTTATTCCCTGCCACCGCTCCGTTCTGTTCAGCTCTTGTTGTTATGCTCCGGCATATAATGTTACGGCTCTATCAGTCCGAAAATAACGTCTAGGAAGAAGTAACAGATGTTAGCAGTTGCGTAATGCCAAGAAAAAAAGCAGCTGGCCGTGGCGTTTTACAGCGGCGTGATCAAATCGTTTTTAATTTGATGTGAACACGGCGCTTTCGGTGAGAGGACTCCTGGTCGGAGGTTTCTGTCACGGAACAGGTCGGGATGAATGGAGACGGGACGCAGTCAGAACCAAATATGCAGGCCAACTGTGCAGTTGTGTGTATTTTTTATTCTGATGGAAGAGCCACAGTAATGAGGGCATGGCGATAAATCAAGGAAGGTTTTTCGAGGCAAAGGCCATTCATTTTATTCCTAGACACAATCTTGAGGTATTTCAAGAGACAGAAACACAGAAGAGAGGAAAAAAAAACAAAAAACATGAGCTGGAAATGGATGGATGTTAATACAACTGCTTTATTCTTCCCCATTGTCAGAGATCTCTGCACCAACCAGTTGTCGCAGTTGTCACAGGCAGTTTCATCTCAAATTAAATTCATTTGGATATGACATTTTAATTGGAACACTATTCCCATTAATTGAACAAATTAGAGAGAGTCTGTTGGGGGAAAGGTAATCTCTGGGAGAGATGATTTGGAATTCACAATTTAGAATTAAAAATCAGCTGCTCGGCTTTGTTCGCGTGGCAGCCAGTCTGCGGCAGCGGGCGCAGGCGGAGCGTCTCGACGGCACTCAGGGCTCACATTGTCTTCATTAAAAGCGATTAAGGAATAGGTCAATTTAGTGCGCTTGGCTGGCTGGAGCTGTGCATTCCCTCCTATGAAATGTCTTTGTCTTTATCGGCTGGGCTCTGTGGGCCCGGGCGGCCACTCGAGCAGCAAATGTGATCCCTCACTATTTTCTGCCTGTTTACATGTCTGATTGAACATCTCAGTGAGTCAGGGCGGTATCGCTCAAAACGCTGTCGTTGTGTTTTTACGCGTGCGCGCGCACGTTGGGCTTTACGTGCTCCTGTGCTGTTTCAGGACGCATGCCGTCTGGGCGCTGACGGCTTGCTGTCTGATTAGCAATGAAATGTGCGTCTTCACCCTGCAGCTCCAACTGCTGTGCACCATTAATTACACAAATAAGAGCTGCCTTTAAGTGCGTGTGTGTGGCTGATTCCATAAACACATGTGGCTACAGAAATATTCTCCTTATCCAGCATGAGGTTTCTGTGACGGCCCAGGCTGAGAGAGTGCGTCTTGTCTACAGTATTCACTTGTTTCCACATCTGGAAGTTGTGATCATAGTTTAAACCCAAGTTTGAACCCACTGTAGGAAGCATGGCGACCTCTGTAGACCTGCTTCCCTGGCACATATGAAGTATTTTTATACGTAGGTCCCATACTAGGGACAAGAAAACGTCAATTAATCCACATTGGATGACTCACACACAAGTGAAAACCTGTTCAGTTTCACAGGCCAGTCAACCTAAATATTACATGCTGGAAATGTACTGTGAAAACTCTCAGTTCCCCCTCATTAAACTTCTGTTAAGAGTACAGCGCGTGGTGTTGCAGTGCTTTGGAGTCACAGAGAGACACTGTGGACAGTATGTGTCAAATGTTGTATCTCAGAATGTCAGGTGAGGTTGACTGGGAATTTGGCCGGGTGACAAAATCCAGTGCCAGGAGGAGGAACCAGGTGGAGATAAATATTGCACATATGTCATCAGATTATACAGAGATGTGTCTATTCATCCAGCAAGAAGAAAAGACTGTAACTGTATCCAGTATCACATGGGAAGCTCACATTATGTCCCACATTTTCAAAAATAAAGACAGAAGCCACTGTGTTAATATTTACATTACAACTTTGCAATAAGAGCCCTTTGAATTGTCAGCTCATTGTGCTCTGGCCTATTCAGATCATGTGGTTTCTCAGTTACCACTTTGTTGTGTGTCAACATGCACCATGAGCACTTGTGACCATGGAGTCAGATGCTTGGTGGGAACGGCCTGGTTCTCAAGCGCTGACGCCGTTTGTTTGCGCTCTCCAGTGGAAATAATGATAAAATTGAATTTGACAAAATTCTCTGAAATCGCACTCTGTCTTATGTTTCTAATATAAGTGAGATAAGAAATAAGAAGTAATGCAAAGGACGTTACTGAGCCCGCAAAGTGGCTGAGAGCCCTAATTGGAGCGCTCTGTAGGAAGAGGGGGGAGAGCAGAGGATAAGGATGCAAGGAGGAAGGAGAGAGATGGAGAGAGAGAGAGAGAGAGCCAGACAGAGGGGACTCCTAGATAGCGGGGCCAGGGGGAAAAAGTTCCCCCCATGCTTGTCAGAGTTTGAGCAAGTTCAAAATTGATGGAGCCCACAGGCAGCTCTGCTAATTTTAGTTGAAATCACCTAAGTGGTTTGGCTAATTTATCCCGGCTCCTCGGCCTCAGCCCCTGGTTTCTGGCTCTCCCCAGCCTCCCCCTCCCCTCCCAGATATATCCACAAAGCGTGAAGGTACCAGGAGGTGACAGTGGGAACAGAAGGGTATTTTGTGCCCAGCTGATTTGCCAAGCGCTGGGTGGTTTCAACCCGTGTCATACATTTGGATATTGTTTAACCCCTAATGACATCGTAGTTTCAATCATCTATTCTGTAAAATGATTTATGGCTCTCTGTATTTAATTGGAAGAGAGAATCTAAGTATTCATTTTGAAAACCACACGGAGGAAAATGAATGCAGTCACTGATATAGCTGGTGTTTCCTGATAACGTTTTATATTTTATATTTCTGGATAGATACTAAGATATGAATGTGTGAATATCGGTAGATGAGAATCATTTTAACTCTCCCAGAGATTTTATAGCTGGCATGTCAGATTTTTGTAAAAGTAGTTTAACATTTTGAAAAGTTAAAAAAAAAAAAAAAAACCCTGTCACGTCACAAGTTTTCATAAATCAATTTAGGAGCCTGTTATCCTGTTTGTCGAGGTTCTGGAAATGAACTGAGACAGCCACGATGATGATGAACTAGAGCAGGTTGGCCAAACACGTGAAATGTCAGGGGGACTGAAGCACATTAACGCCGTCAAGACGTGAGCGTGGAGCGGCGTGGCCGTGCACGCCGAGATGCTGCTTATGTTTATCTGATGCTCAACTCGAGAGTTTGCGTGGAGTCATTAGTGTCACACTCGCTCGGAGGATCCTCTTCATCTTAGAGAACCTATGAAATTGCTCACTGTCCATTACTAAGTGACAGCTCATAATAGAGAATTTAATGATGTTAAATTACTGCAAGTGTGTTTTGTGTGTAATAGACCTACTAACAACAAATATTAACATGTTTGTGAGGTTTCTTAGTTTTTTCTTTGGGGGGAAAAAAAAGCAGATGCGATCAGATACGAATTTAGATATGAAATTATAGCGCTCCTGTTTCTTCCACAGCAGATGTTTAATACAGTCTGTTGAATGGATTTATTAACCTGAAAATATCATGTGAAACATTTCAGGATGTTGGGAAGCAGCTTGTGTTAGCAGCATGAAAGAAAGTGTGAACTGCACATCAGGCCTGTGCAGTCATCCATTCATGAATCAATCATTCTGAAAGAGAATGCAGTCAGAACCGGGGAGGTGAGAAGATGAGGCAACTTACCTTCACTTTTGATGAAAAACACTCAAATTAATTTTAACGAAAAACTTGCCGAGGCTTAATAGAAAAACCTCCTTCTTATTTGCAGACAAATTAAATATTAATTGATTTTTAGTAATTGTCTGGAGCAGGCACACCCCAGGTTTATATTCATCACAAGACAGCACTGGGCTGATGTTTATCTAATTGGCAGCTTTGATTAGTTATGCGCAAATGATTTGCGCTGATATGTATTTCACTCACTCAAATGAAGTAGCTATTCATAATGTTTCACGACATTTGGCTCTATCCAGTGATATAAATATTTAATTTCATTGTGTTGGAAATAAATATCCCAATGTAAACAGTTAATGTTTCCTCTTATGGGGGGGTTTCTGGAAACACTATTTGGGGCAGCGAGCGAGCGAGAGATGTTTGCAGTCTTGTGAGCGAGCCAGCACTTCTTGGCAGAGGACAGCAGGGGTTTCATGTGCCAAGCACCTGGTCAAACTGCAAACAATGAGGGGCTTATGGATTCTCTTTATCCAACAATGACTGAGATGATACCTCGAATGTTAGAGCTCTTATGGGCCCCTTTAAGAAGTGCTGATGCACAATAATGTTCTGGATGCTGCTTTATACTACACACGCTGTGTAGCTGGAGCTTTCCAAGTTGAACATGATTAACACACTGATGTTTTGCTATGCTTTTTTTTTTTATATTAGTCATTGGGTCAAAAGACTGTGCAGGTATGTCAAGGTCACCAGTACGAAGGTGAAGCAGCAACTCACTGATGAATATATAAGGGTGAAAATATGATCCCTGTAAAGAACTAATGGAATAGTTATACTGACAGCTTGGAAAAATATCTGCAGAAGTGAGCGTCAGCGCGGAGGGTCTTGCTTGAGTCTTTAGCGGTGATCTAATAATGAGTTCCACAGATGGGTTTGTTGGCTGAAGCTCTGCTGAGTCCACCGCGTATGCAGCCGAGAGTGTCAAAGTGTCTCCTGTGCCCGATCGTCTCCAGGTTTGGGGAATGGATGGTGTCTGCCAGACATGCTGGCAGTCACTGGGCCCTCGCTCCCGCACTACCTGGGCTGGAGCTCAGCCAGGGTTAATTATAGGGGAGCTCCAGAGTCTTGTGTCACTAAGGATGGCAGGCAGAATATTGTCATACTGCCATGTCCTATGCAGAAAAGACAAGAGTAAAAGCACACCTGCTCAGTCAGAGTTTCTACAGCGCTTCTCTCTTCCAGTTGTTTCACTCCCAGTCTGAAAGGAGTAGTTGTCACAAGCCAACCGGCTGCAGACTGTGTGTTTCACAGGTAAATCGCTCATAACACCCCCGTACAGTCATTTATAAGCAGGGCTGTGGAATGTATCACTACATCATTGTCATCATGATGTGAGGATGTGCAAAAAAAAAAAAATCCCATTGCATGATGGGCAACGTCAAGTAACATAAATTAAGTGAAACATGTCACGCTGCCACTTTTTTGCTGCCTGATGCAAAATGAAAATTTTCCATGGTTCTCGTTTTGAACGTCGAATCTACTTGAGAAATGTGTCTGATATCATTTACTCAGATATAAGGGTTCTTCGATATGCACGGTTTGTTGCTGGTGATTGAAATGAAGCATCGGCCCGACGCTGCACACCACCAATCACCATCATTCTTTGTCATCGTTAGCAACTGATAAAAGTAGCTTGATCAGTCGTCACTATCAGAGCTGATCACAACTGCTAATCAAATGATGCAATGCTCATGAAACGGTTTCTCTACCTGCGGCTCAGTTGGCTTCACCTGTCTCCAAGGTGTCCGGGAAAAGTACCGTCTGAAATTTGCAATTTGTGTGCGCCGCAGAAATCACTCCTCGAGGAGTGCGACCAAAACAGTTCAAACCCTGAACTCCGTTAGACTTTTGAAGGGAGGGCTATGATGAGTTTTAAAAGCTAGCCAGCTAGCTAGTCAGTCCCTTAGCTGTCGGCAGCAGTGACACAGCGATCACAGAAATGCTACAACAAAGACGGCGAGAAACCCAAAAGAAATATCTCCAAAAAAAAAAAAAAAAAGGGTGGAATTCATATTCCTTGATCACCAGCCGTTGTCTACTGTAGAAGACGAAGGGTTCAGACAACTCGTGTCTCACACACACGCTACTCTCTGCCAGGTCGTAAATATTTCACTGATGTATGCCTGCTGCAGTTATACCAAACAGTTTATACACGTGTCGACAACCTTTATGAAGGAAAACATCAGCGCTTAAACTCATCGTCTGTATAAAACCCAGCAGAGACTGACCGTGGTGTAAACACTTTGTAAGCCAGTCGAGGCAGGTCCAGAACAGATTCTTTGACATTGACTCTGAGCTACTGTATTTCATCACTATCCCCGCAGTCCTTGATCCGAGGTGAGAGAACTTCATTCACAAATTCTTCACATACTGAGTGTGCGCGCGCTCCCAGCCGTACACCCTGAGTGAAGCGAGTCTTGAAAATGTTTCAATCCAGAATCACTCTAAATAAAAAAAATCTCTGACGCCCTACATGCTTCACCATTTACACTAAGTACATACCCAGCATCAGTCCCAGTGATTGATCTGAAGTTAATAATGAGAAATGGAGCACAAACATTTTTCATCTTCATCCTCCAGTCATCAGACCTGTCTTCTGCCTCTGACGACACCTTGTCCTGTCCTCGTCTGGGCAGCACATTCACTGCTGTGACCCGTTCACCTTTCGTTCACCCCCAGGCCAGTGTTTGTACTTGTACATAACATTTCCTAAAATCTAAAGGGCAGATTACCATGAACGCTGTCATACTCCCTCGAGGATCTCTGACCATTTGGTCACGATGTGACCTTTTCTGTGGTGCCTTCCTCCTTTTCTTTACCTTGGGCCTACAGTATATTTTAACCAGGTACAACAAAACTGACTGCCAAACTATTGTGAAGTCTGTTTTAAATGTTAATGGTCTCCAAGAGAGGAGCCCTGGTGATCTTGATTCCCTCTTGTCAACACCAACCTTGATATTTTACAATATTTTTTGCTGATTCTCTTCTATTACTGCAGCATATTAACACCCTCCCCATCTGAACTCTGAGTCAATGACCTGTTTTGCAGTGCTATCCTGAGGTCAAACTTTACATTTCTAGTCCCACTGGCTCTGAGAACATTCGCATGTTTGTCACTTGTCATATACTGAGGGATTCAACGAACATTGTCACTCCTTAGGGAAGCTAGCGGGGCTTCAAACACTCCGTCTTGTTTGGTCTATCATCACGTATTGTACGGAAAGGTCATTTCAGATAGTGCTGCTGCTTTCTCTAATGTTCACTGTTAATCCAAAGCGGGAGTTAAATCGGTTTGCAAGAGAGACGTATCCGTCATCAGAGAATTTTCAAGGTCTTATACAAAGTTTCCCAAAGTGAACACGAGAGCCAAAAATCTGAGATCAACTCCTACCTGGCTTTTCTCTGAAGTAAAAGTGTGTTACTTTTCTTTTTTTACTTAGACAAGTGTCTAGTCATGGCAAACTGGTGCACACTGGCCTAGAAAAAAAGAACAGCGTGTGTTGCTGAAGTTTTCTCCCCTGTCTAGTTATTTTAAAATGCCCCATTTCCGCCATTGTTGTGGCATTGTTTTGACCTTACGCAGAACCATTTTCCCAAGTCAAATTAGCTTTCACCATTTGAAGAAATGTTGTAATATAATGGTTTGACGGTTCTGCCTGTAAAATATAAAGAAATGGGGAGCCATGCCACTGGGGTTAATAATATTCCACCTCTTCAACAAGTACCTTGGGATCCCAAGTGTCCTTGGAAGCAAACGGCATCTCACTTATGCTGTGCATCTTGCAGCACTCATGGGTAATAGGGTTCTACTTTCCCAACTCTCCGCCCATCGTATCAGACTGCACCACATTCTTCCTCTGCTGGTGGCGTTAACAAGGGTTGATGATGAAAAGAATTCTAAATGTTTCTACTGCTGTAATTTCTCACTCGTAGTAGAATCACAACAAGGGTGGATAATTGCTGAAATTCTTCTTTTTTTTTTTTGCTATAACGTAATATATAATCTTCTTTGTACATGAGAAAAAGCATCTACTGCAAAAGATCAATAGCAGCTCATCAGTCGTTCGGATGCAGCAGCGTGAGAACTAAAGTCAGCCTTCATGCAAGTCAATGAGCACCTGGAGTGCTTTTCCCAGAGGCTGCTAAGTGTGCATAGCAAGGGACTACCAGGGAACTGCAGCAAGGTCTCACAACCTGCTTTGATAGGACAGAGTCAGGGAGGCTTCGTGTGGAAATGATGGGCCCGCCGAGGTTTACACCACCTGTTTGTTTCCCTGCTCCCGAGCAGCGCCGATCTTACATGCTGCTCTGTGCCCGGCCTGCAGGGAATTGGGGTGTTAGATACAACAAAAAAGGTGACTGAGGAGTGCTGAGTTCGGGATTATGATTTATTAATCTGCGCTCCTTTAAATTCCAAACTAACGGTGCGGGTCTGTGACGCACACTCTGGGGAGTAATCTTAAAACGCAGAACAATTCAGATTCACCGGTCTTGTCTTCGCTAACTGCTGGAGAACAGACAATACACTAGCACAGTGCAGCCAAGGGACACGAGTATCAAACGCTCCCAAGAACTAAAGTTCAAGAAGTGGAGGTTAGAGACAAAAAAGTGGGAAATGTGTTTTTGGATTATATTTGGCTCAAACAACAACCTGGCTTCAGCTGACAAGTTAAAAGCTATGTACCTACAGAGGCACTTTGGTATTTTGTCCAAATAATGAAACACACATAGTATCATGTTTTAATGCTGCTTGTGCTCTCAGAGGTGGACTTATTTAGAATCTGCGTATGATTACAGTTCATCTCAGCCCCACCTGTGAGACTGCAAAAACAAAAAAAGGTTAATGTCAACTGTTCTGGTGCAGAAGGGGCCTCAGGTGTACTTTTCCACCGTGGAGACTCATCCACCAGGAGAGAAACTTTATTTTTTTGCTGCCAGACATTTCTTTGGCAATCTTTCACTTCTCGACTTGGCTCCATGTTTGCAGGCACGACGTGCATTTTAACTTGAATGTGCTGTAATTCAGGTTTACAAACCTGTTATATCCATTTTTAAAGTATGCTCAATAATCCCATCAAGTTGAAGGTTTTGTGTAAACTTAAGGAACAGCACGGCCGGTTCCCAAATACGTGGTCGTTGCCGTCCATCATCCTCCGCGGCACATTCTGTGCAGTGTAGAATTTCACTATCTCCGCAGAGCTGTCAGCTACATGCCAAATCTCACTAGAGCTGCATTTGAAGTCAATTATGTGCAGCCAGTCCCTCTTGGTAACAAATAGACGTCACGTAGAATGTATTTCTTTTGGGGTTACTTTGATATCGTTAATATGAAGGCCATCAATCATCGCAGATGCTGTGGTCACTAGCCTGGTTTATCAGGCAGTTACAGAAGTCGGGAAAATGTGATGTATTTCCTCACAGAGCCAGCACCATATGGCGCACTGTGTGTTTTTCTGTGTGTGCGTATGCACACAAGTACAGTGTGCGTGTGTGTGTGTGTGTGTGAGCGAGCAGGAACAATAAATTACAATAAGTGAGTGCAAATGATAGAGACAAGAAGGTAATTTGTATAGACAACTGGATGTCTCTGTTTTAAATTAGACATTTTGTTATGTAAACGTGCTTTTCCTGTTAAATATACTGAAATTGTTTGTTGTATTTTAGAAGTTAAAAGTTTAGTCTGAAAATAGAGGAAAATAAAATAAAAATTAGTTATTATTGAAGATATTGAAATATGTCAAGTGAAAGAAAGAAAAAAAGCGGACGTGCATAATATTATTTAATATTCCCTCAGTGCACATCTGGTCACTACAACATCTGAAATGTGATGCACTGATGTCTTCAGCTATTCAAATGGCATCAATAAGTAGTATATAAACTGTATGCATGACAAAGTGATGAGTTTGTCTGGATGATGCTTCTGTACTGGCGATCTGGGATTTCCTTTTTAAAGTGCTGTGTAAGTGAGAGGCCAAAGCTGCTCCTCTGTCCATTAGAGCAGAACCAGTATCCTTCACCTGACAAAGTTTGGGGAAGGACACGGATGTTTCCAGTCGACTATAGAGTTCAGCCCAGCTCCGCCTTGGGAGCCCAAGTTTTTTTGCGTTTGAAGAGTGGATGTGAGGGGTAAATGGGACGGGGGTGATGGGCCGGTGGGGGCCTGTATGAGCGGAAGCGGACGCTGGGATGTGAATAGATGGTCTAAAATAAGAAGTAGCCCCTTGGTCAGAGTCGTGGCAGATGGAGGCTCAAAGAATGAAATGATGCCAGCATTCTTTGTGCAGTGTGGTGCCAGCAGTGCACTCGACGGACCGCTTGAGACCGGGGTAGGGCCGATGTGATAAGACAGCTGCCTTAGCCTAACCTCCACAAAGTCATTTTGGCCAGAGTGGGGCATCGCACTGTTGAGCGGAGGAACCCTGAATCCACAGAAAGAAGTTGAGGATGAAACATTAAAAAAAAAAAAAAAAAAAAGATGCAGAGTTCTTCTGTGTGGGGGCAGGAAGTTGTATCAGTTGTGAAAGTTTAAAAAATTTCACACCATGTTTCTGAACTATGTTTTAAATGAGCTACCCAGTATATCAAAGCAAAAATTAGCATGGAGAAAGTTTGGAGGTGCTAATGACTTTGACTGTCCCTGTGGAAAGGCTTACTGTTCCAGAGAAGTTGAGGAGTAGCGTGTGTGTGTGTGTGTGTATCTGTCTGCGTTGCAGAGCGAGAGCAGAGTGTGATTCACTAGTTAATAAATCATGCCAGATGAGTTTATCATGGAGATACAGAAGCTCCTCTGGGTCCTGAGCTAACAGCGAGTATCTGGGAGCTGGTACAACACATGATCAAATGCTGTTGTCATGTATATCATATTATAGCCGCTAACTTTTTACCTTCATCACTGTCAAAGGGGCAGGATGAGTGACTGTGTATCAAATACCCCAATGTGTTGCTCTAAGGAGGAGCTGGCTGACTTATCAAACCGCAAACATTTTGGCTCGTGTGCCACATTCACTGCCACAGCACCTTAAAATCAGTTTTTATCTGCCTAATCCGGTTTGATTATCTGCTGGCAACAAATTAACTATTCTTGTTTACATTCTTTGAGTTCCTCAATGAGCACTTGGTAACTGAACTTTCTCATCTCCGCTTTCACAAGGGCATTGATCGTATCTCCCCAGTGTGCATTGAAGATGCTCTTATCTTTATGCAGCTGATGCAGCTTGTCATCCATTGGGGAGCGTATGTGGATAATCATCATTAAAATTGACTTGATGGGTTCTGACTCGGTGACTAAATACGCAACATGTAACACTGTGATTTCAGCATCTCGCGCAAATGGGAAAATAGACCTTGATCATGTCAGTAATCTCTCTCTATTATTTCAATTTTTTAAATTTTTTTATTTCTTTATTTTTTTGTGCGGGCCGAACTCTTTGGAATGACTTTGAAGGCGGGGACGGGCAGGGCACCAGTCCTCCTGTGCTGCTCTCGGGGAATAAAAGTCACTGTAACGGCTATCTCAGCTAATGACTTGGGAGAACAAACCTTGGTCTCTTAACATCTAAGACTTATTATTTTTAGCTCTCGCCAATACGAAGCTTATCCCTCTTACAGGCAGCACGTTTTGTGATATCAGATGTGGAAATTAAAGCTAAATGACTTAAGGGGAAGATTGCCCACACTGCAAGTAGGCTACTCTGACCTTCAATAAAGCTAAGCTTGACATGCCTATTTCCCCCTTTTTTCACTCCAGTCTTTTCAGATCAGCGGACTTGTAACATTATGGATTGGTATTAACCGCCATCAACTCCCTACATTTCTCCAAGGCCTATTTTTTTGCCGCAGCTTGTAGAAGGGTTCCCAGATTATAAGCTTCCATTTGCCCCTTTCACCCCTTAAATGTTTCAGCTTTCTGTTTTATATTAACATTTCACCACTTGTCATTCGAACTGAACTACTGAAGAAAGATCATTCCACATTAATGTCACTATTAAGATATAAGGTTATCTATCAGCACAATGAAACCTTCCGAGGACAGAGGTCGTCGATGCACGGCTTCACACGTAGGAAACAGTTCAATTTCATCTTTGACAATGAGATGCTAAGCGGACTGCTGAGATATGTGCGACCATTCTTTACAACACTTGATGCGTATACTGGCAGTTTATTTAGTATTTGCAACACCTCGGTGGGTGGACTGGTTGCACTATTTTCAGAGTTGATTTATTTATTTTTCCAAATATGCCCACTCTCACCTCTGTGCCTTCTGGTTCGCAGAGGAGCTCAGAGCTTCAAAGTTCCTGCCAATGTTTTTGACTCCGTCTAGTAATGAGATGAAGTACAGTACATAAGGGGAAGAACTCTCAAGATGCTATTCCAGGGGGCTTTGGAATACATTTGGTAAAATGTTTATGATGCCAAAGACCAGGGCTGGCTTCTCATTAGCTGATCTACCCGTTGCAAGCGTTAGAGCGGCATTAGTCTTTTGGGTTAATCTTCAAACGTTCCCATATTTATACCCATCAAATACCAGTGACTGCCTGCGACACATTTGTGTGTATTTGGGGAACTTGCTTAGTTAAACGCCACAGAATAAATGCAGAAATGTGAGCTAAACTTGACAAGATCAAACACGGTGGTGAACGTACAGACGCTGGCCAGTGTTCTAAGAGTGGTGCATTATTCATGGTCTCCAACATGGGGTTCCTAATGAGAGTCTGGTGGCTGTTTTTGGAGTTGGAGTCATGGAAATCAGTGTGACCCGGACTCGGAGTCTGTGGACAAAGCTCTAGCGTTTGTGGTGCAGTGGAAGTGGAATTAAAGGGCCAACCAAGTTCATCAGCGCTCCAATTTAGCAGAGTTTTGAAACAAGTTCTAGGAACGGTTCACATTCATCACAGACTCATGTCTTTTTCAAAGTCCTGGCTGTTTCGTACTTTTGGCTTCACACTCATAAGTCATTATTTCAAGCGTAGTGTAACATCCGACTGAGGGATGACAATGATAATTAATTTCAGAAACGAGAATGCTCTCTGGTTCTGCGCAACAGTGATGCTTAGTTTTCCAAGCGTAATTTTTAAAACTTAAAAAGTTTTCTGCAGCAGCATAACAGACCATGATATAGTGTAGATTTGACACTCCCTCCAGAGGGTTGCTCTCATATCAGGCAGCTAGGGCCTGTGGTTAAATACAAAGTTTACTGCTAGCATTGTAATAAGCCAGTGCAACAAAATAAGGATTATCACCCTGCAGCGTGCTGGTTCAGTAGGAGGACGCTCAACCAAAGGCTGAGCATCCATCCTATTAACACCACATATCCCTTGAAGAGTAAGCAGCAGGCTGCAGCCGAGCATGTTGTCTTCATCCTTGAATCAGAACTGGCAATAACATATTCAGACTGAAGGGCCTCAATTAGACACTTTCAAACTCTGTGTAATTGGTGTCTTTCTGCAGATTGCCTGTGGATATGTAGTGCTCAAATTAACACAGCCCAACTATATGTCTGTAATGCAGAGATTGTCATGCATACTGGCGGTGGCAAGGTAACGGAGACGACGAGCGTGGTTTTTGGATTTCACTGCGTGCCTCTTTGCTCTCATGCCACTAAATTTTACTCATGTACCTACGCTGTATACTGTATATGTACTGTACTGCGAGCAGTAAATATTATAAAAGCAACAGCATTATTTGTTCAAGTTGCAACTAAAGATCACTTTGATTCATTTTTCATTTGTGCAACTTGCAATCATTAATTAAGTAGTTAAAAATCATTCCTGAGATTATTATATTTTCACATAAAACGTGTTTTAATCTCTGTCATTTATTGACATACCGCAGGCTCGAAACTCATTGTTAATTTTGTTAATCACTAAGTCTCAGTGAGGTCAGTTTAACTACTGCGATTTTATTTCTAACCTTTAGAACTGAGCTATCCATGAGTTTTATGATGCCAGGGTTTTTTTTTTTTTTTTTTGGAATTTCCTGCTTCTCTTTTAGATAGTGATTCTAACTAGAGTGTCACTCAGCAGAGTGCATTCCTCAGCCAAGGCCCAACAGTCCCCCCACATGAAACCACATTTAAATTTACACCATCCAGATTTCTATTTGTATCTGCACCAACTTGCAGACACTCATAAATATCAGTCTCTTAAACTTGCCTGATGTTTTTCATCAAGGTCCATGAATTATTCTCTGGGAAATCAAGGAGCATGTTGCAATGTTAAATTCAAAATGCATAAGTAAAAAAGAATACTGGATTCCAATGGCTTCCTTCTTGACTCACATTTTGCAGTAGTCTTGGTAAGTAACAAACAAACTGACATAACCTGCTTGTAATGAAGAAGAGACTCTAGTCTACCTGCAGTGACACGCATTCAGAATGGCTTGCTGGTGCTGTGACAGATGCCTGACACATCTATTCACCAGCATCAGGAAAACAGTATAAATGAGAGGAAATGATTTTGGCTCCCTAGAAATTGTTGAACAGATCAGTGCCTGTATATGATAGTGATGGAGACCTTTGAAAAAAACACAACAGATGTTCAAGGCTCACAGAGGTTTTGGGTTGTGTAGCAATTAGTCTTTCAGTAAGTGTCTGACTCTTCTGTTATTCCAACAGTATCCATGAGCATGGAGCTACAGTATGAAAACATCCTGGTCTTTGCAGTCAGAACTCTTCTTCCCTCCGTCAGTCTTAGCTCTATAGCAGCCCTTTGTCGCTTCACTGCGACTGTGTAGACAGGCCTGACTGCTCTCCAATCCAAACATGTCAGCTTCACCGTGTCTTTTCCGCAGGCACAAGCAGCCCTCTGTTAGTCACCGAGGAACAAACACATGCGTCTTGCAAAGGAAAGCCCCAACCTCCGCCTCCAGAGTGCGAGTTCTCTCAGTTTAAAGAGCACCTCAGCATGGCTACCAGACCCTCCCAGGAGGGACCTGGTTAGTGGCCAGTACCTGCAGAGCCCACCGGGGTCCCAGCAGAGCCCCGCAGCCGGTGGCTGATGGGCTATGTGAGAGGGCTTGTCACACTCACTGTGGTTAAGGAGCCGCTGGGGGTCCAGTTCAGGCAGGGGGCTCTGCCCGTGGATCAGACGCTGGCCTCTGTCTCAGTGTCTCCACGCTGGCAACCTCATGAATGTTTCAGCAAAGTGCTGTGAGGTCTGCCTGGAGAGCCTGGCCTAATCCTACACATCTTGAGCCATGCTGCTTCACCTTGCCACAGAGACATGCTTCTCATCAAGGGGTCCGAGATGTGGTCAAGCAGATGCAGATATTGAACTTCCTGGGGCCTGCCCCCCCCCACCTGTTTGTAGATGAGGCAGGTGGGATTACAGCACTCAGGCATCCAGCCTCCTCTCCCTCCCTGACTGTTAACAATCCCTGTATCAAAATCCTGTCAGCACAGTGCTTTATGTCCTCCATTATCATTTTGTTGTGGTGCACATCTCGAATGGCTCGCTGCGCTACTCAAACCTCCAACTTTCAGGCATCTGAAATGTTCTGTACTAATGAGGCTGCCGTAGTACTTAAACTGCATTGGCACTTCTGTCACTTAACAAACTAGAAAAGTTTTTTTTCTGATGACAAATTGAGTTATCATTTTTCTTTATTCCCTCACAAGTCCAATGAGCAGTTCCCCTTTTGCAGCTTTCAAACGTTGTCCGTGCACAGTCAGCAAGGGGTTCTCTTTTTCTCCCTGTAGTCATTGAATTCAGCTTGTAACTTCCCTCTTTCCGATAATTAAAGGTGAAGTGTGAGTGCTAATGTGTGTGTAAATTTAAAGGAGGTTAGATCACGTTCCACGGATACAGACTCTCCTGCATCAGTGCAGTAGCCTCTGCCCTGTGGAAAGCGATGGCTGCTGCCGCTGCCCACTCGCTGACTAAGTAAAGGCTACATTTGCATAATTATCTTTTTAATTGGTGGGCTACCGCCAGAATGTGGACCTTATTTTTTTTTTTTGTGGAGCTGTGGAGTCCACACTAAATTTGTTACAGAGATATGGGGGTAGAGATTACAAAGCAAACTGCCAGCTCATGGCTTTCTTCTGCGTAACCTGATAATCGTTTCTGCTCATAAACACTTTTCAGCCCACACACTTTTTTACGAGATAATTTGCCAAATGATTTAAAAACAATCACATTGCTCTGAAGTGACGACGGCAGCCGCTGCTGTGATTAGGGACATAATTGTGTTACTGAAAATAAAATACAATCTTTGTTTTTTTTCAAGAGGAGGAAGGAGTTTGGTAACATTTACTGTGCTGCTTAGTGCAGTTAAATATTATTTCAGCGCCAGCGGCACCTTGCTTGGGGCATGCGAGGCCGCTAACTAATAGAGGTTGGTGACATGTTAATAATAAAGAACAGATATTAACCTCTGAATAGTGACAGTGGTTGTTTCTCTGCTGAATGAGCCACATATGATGGGGCCCCATCTGTGTTTTACAGTCCAGTGACAGTGGCGGAGCATTAGTGCCCTCCCCCGCCCCCCCCACCACACACACACACACACACACACACACACATCTCCATACACACACACACACACACACACACACATCTCCATCCTGTTTTCATCTCCCAGGCTTCAGCTGCGGCCACACACACACACACACACACACACACACACACACACACACACACATCTCCATCCTGTTTTCATCTCCCAGGCTTCAGCTGCGGCCCTGTGCAACGCTCTACTCCTGAACAATTACCTGAGAGACTGTGAACTATGATTCATGTAATTAATATTTTTGCTGTCGAAGTGAAGGATGGATCGGGGAAAAAAACACACAAAGCTCATTTTAATTGAATCAATCCCTGGGAACAGGTAAGAGGAGCAAAAAGAATTTATCTCTGCTGTCCGGTTCCCATTGGCTGGTGAAGACATAAAGGTGTGATTTGTTTTTCTGAATAATCTTACGGACACTCTGAGCCTCCCTCTGAGAGACGGTATTCAAGTATGCACTTATCTTTTCTCCTCCTGCTGGCCTTGCTGTAGTGGGAAATGCAGTATTTAGGAGGAACCATGCGAGAGGCCGTCGAATCGGTAACTTTGTTCCGTGCGAGCTCTGCAGGGTGTTTTGCTTTGGCACACGGTCTCAGTTTCTCTCGGCCGGTGAAGCTTGCGATCACTGTGTGTAGGCTATCAGTGGTGGGTAGAGGGCTCCTTTGAAACCCACTATAGTGCGAGTGTTTGTGCCCACTGCTGCTGCATGTGCTGCACTGGACAGCCTCTGATCAGCCTGAGCCTTGCCTGTAGAGAACTGGCGCAGCCTCCAATCCTATTCTATGTTCAAAGGTAAAGCAGACCTCTCATAGGCCCGCTCTTTGATGTGCTCTTCGACACCAGAGTCATATCTCTGCCACCGCTCATCTCCTGGCAGATGACAAGAGCCCGTCCGAGGAAAGGAAGGGTGGAGGGGGGTGGAAATGAATATGCAAGACACAATGCATTTCTACAGACATGGTTCATATTCAATTGCAAGCCTGTTTCTTTAGCCTGTTGGTATTATTTACGAGAAGAGCGCGACAACAGCAGCACAAAGTGCCGAGAATTAAAAGCGCTGCTGCATTTAAGCCTCCCGTGCTGGTTGGTTGAGAAGCTGAGCCTGGATTAGCAGTAGAACAATGGTTTCCTCACAATGAGCATCCTCCATATAGCACATCATTGTATCTGCTGCAGATGGAAGGCTCACCTATTAGCATTCAAATGAGACTGAATACACTCTGTTTGTTCATCAATCTTTTACCATATGTATCATTTAGTCTGATGTACCGTTCCTGGCCAAATTCCCCAGCACCTACTCTTGCAGCTCTGCAGAGAGGGTAAGCTAACGCCAAGCTAATGCAAATGAGCCCAACGAGGGGTTACATTTAGCATATCCCTGCTTGTTATGCGGTTTGCCAGAGACGGAGCACAGAACAAATGAAATCAAATGCGTTTTAGTGCGAGAGGTATGTGACCACCAAAGCATCTCCTAGGAGTATCTGTCTTAATGATTTATACCGCCACAAAGACCTCTGAGAATTAGCAGTTGAGGGTGATATTCACGCCGTTGTTTCGCTGTTGCAAATGAGAATCCCACAGACACCTAATAGGAGGCTGAGCAAAGTGAGGAGATGCCCCTTTGTTGGCTTCATTTGGAAAAATACCAGTTCTGAGAAAAAGGGATTTTGATCCATTGTTTCTCGTTAACTGAGGAGGAGACAGCCTAAACACTTCGGTTTGTTTTCTTTCTGAGCTATCACCTCAGCCACGAGGTTGAGCAACTTGAGCTTTGAGCTCTTGCAAAGAGTGAGTCAGTGTCCATGGTTTATTTATTGGTTGTCATGAAAACAAAACAGCAACTATGGATTAGACATATTTGCACGGGGTGCACGCCCGTGTCACAGCTGAGTTTGGATACAGCGGTCTGTGATACAGTGACGATGAATAAACTGTCGATTAAATTACATCTGTCCTTCCAATCAGTGGGTCTGCGTTCTGATTCCTCAGGGTAATGCACACTCGCTGTAATCACGGCGGGTGTCAGTTTTCATCTACCTCGCTCTCATTGTAAATGCTTAGCTTGCTTGTTGTTAGACAAGTTGTCATGTCGGCGTGTCTGAACACTTGATCATCACAAGGGGAAAATTTTGAAAGCGGAAGATATTTGCGGCACGCCACACCTATGCTCTTAGGTGTCAAAAAAGTACAGTCTTGATGTGGAAAAACACCTAGAGAAGCAGTAGTTAATCCGCTGTGAAAAACTGTTCCTGTAGGGAACAGTCGTGAGATTCCACTCCATATCGCAGGCTCTGTTTGCTCATTGGACACAAGATTTCAATAGAATGAATGAATCAGCCTTTACTGGGATTGGTGCTGGAGAGGGAATATCTTCCATTAGGAGTCATCGTGTGTAGATTACTGCCCAGTTATTACACCGTAACATGACCAGGCACATGCAGCGTAACAAGCTCTTGTTTGGTTTGACGCCACGTCGTCGGTGTTACGTTAATGTTTGTGAAACATTTTCAGTCGCTGTTCCTGTTGAGATTCATGAAGAGACACTTCCATCTGTGCTCGCCAGCCCCAGTGTGCAGAGTGCACTGGTGCCACTCATGAGATGAGGAGCAGCGCTGCACCGTGTGTGTGAATGTTTCACACAAGTTTCACACAGATACCATCACAAAAACATCTTTCAGGCCTTCATCTCACAAAATCTGTCATCATTGACCTCTTTTGGGTGTCAATACTAACAGTGATTAAATGATCCCAGAGTAATTTAAACAAGTAGAAATGTACAGTTTTTGCCGAGAGTACTCTTTTACCTCTATGTGATTAGTCCAGTTGAAACAATACCTGAGTGGATCACATTTAGAAATGACTTAATTCTGAAAACTGAGGTCACTCCAGGAAAAATGCCAACGCTTAGTCTGTAATGTCACAGATGTGGGAGCACCACATCAAAAAGGCAGAACCCCACGTCCGCCAACGGTCGGCGACTTCAGGCTCTTCTGCAGACATAGGATGACATCACTGGCCTAAATAAAATATGGGCGTAGTGTCTGTGATGTCACTTTCTAAATGGATTTGCTGCCGTGTTTGTTATCACAGCCAGACATTTGAGACTAAATGAAGGATCTCAGCTGAGTGGAGCACGCAGTTTCACAGTTAGTTACACACGCAATACAATAGAAACCTTACTCTTACTAAACTTACTTTGTAAGGCTGCAATTATCAATAGTTTGTCATCCATTGATTGAATGATAACCTGTAACATAAAACAATGAAAGAGTAACGAAGATTGAATCACCAAACATTTATTATTGATCCTTTGATATTATGTAGTGAAGCAGTGATCCCACAAAAATCCCTCAACATTCACACACCCTGAATGTTACGACTCAAAATACTTATTTCATGGTTTTATGGAGAATGAGGGATTTTTTTTTTTTTTTTTTTTTTTGTAGCTGACATCACAGTCCCACTTTTCTGGGAGCCAGAAGAATCCGGCAGCAAGGAAATCAAGCATTGGCTATATGTGCCATTTTAGTTCAGCAGAGGTAGCTCCCAGAAGGTTGTAAAGGACATGGGGCATGAAGGGTATACTTTCAGTCCGACAAAGAGCATCACACTCCCTGTCATCGTAAGTGAACGTTAGCTTCAGTCACTTTATTAGCGCGTTTTCAACATTTCCGGCTCGCTCGGTGTAAAGAATACAGTTAATTTGTATGTTTGTTTCATGGTGCGTCCAGAATGGTGATAGGACTAAGACACGCAAGTGTAAAATTTGTGGAGTGATCAAAAGCATTGCCTTAACAGCGTGACTTTGTGCGCTCGGCAATCATCATAACAGCAAATAATGTGAAAAGTTATCCCTCCACTACATCTCTTCCATCTATTTTATTACCTTATAATCTCCTGGACAGAGTGGAGCTTTGCAGCGACCAGCGCGTTTAAACCCTTTGGAACCAATTGTAGGAGAAAGGCTGTCTTGGGATGCCCTCAGTGGAGAGCAGCTAGGCTCATTAGTTAAATCCCCACCGTGGGCTAATACAGCCCTCTAGGAGTGAAGGAGAGAGGGGGAGAGAAGACATTTATTTGACTCCTTCTCAGGGGTTTCTTTCCCACATTTTCTTGCATGCATCAGCAGCTAAGAAGGTGATGCACGTCACCAGTTTTGAAGCCGCCCTCAGCGTTCTATTGAAGCCCTTTATTTGCGGTCTCTTTACATGCGGAGTGCGGTGCATGTGGTCATAGTGCATAGTGAACCTGTCTCGAACTAATCTGCTAATGTGATGTTTACTATATTGAGAAAATATTAGCGTTTTCCATGAACTTTACAACTTGAGAGGGTGCGGCCCCACCCAGAGGATTTGTGACGATGAACAGAATATCCCAAAGGTTCCTCAAAATGCGGTTTAACATGCATGCAATATGACCTTTTCCATTAGCGAGTGAGGGTAAAACTCTTGTTTTGTTCATAATGATTGGGGAACTGGAGGCCACAACGCAGGCAGGTCCCCACTTAACCAGAATTTATCTTTTTGGCAGTAAGAGGAGGAGTTTTGAGTGCTGTTATCTATGGCCTCCCCCTTGAACAAGTAAACAGCCCATTTATTATTAACTCAGGTTTAAGGTAGAGCATTAATCCTCTCTGACAGTTTGCCTACTTGTTAAGGCAGCCAGTTCTTCCTCCCCAGCAGATGGCTTTCAGCTGCTATTAGTCTACGACGCAGCCCCAGTAGATAAGAGCCAAGAACCCTCCAAAGTTTCTGCTGCATTGTCTCGATCCGCGCGGAGTTTATGTAAAGCAATCGGGCTTATCGCGTTCAAAGGTGTAACTGTAGCAGTTTCGTCAACAGGGGCCGTTTATTTAACCATCCTGTCACATGTGCAACTCATCTGGGTTTTATTTTTGAACAGTCCCTCACAGATATTTCCTCCTGAGCTGATTCAGCAAATCCCACCAAATTTTGGTCAACTGAAATATTACCTTGAAGTTCACTTCAATCGTAAATTTCAGACACTGGAATTGGCCGCGGTGCTCTCCCGTTGGACGACATAAAGATTGGCCCCCTTCTTCCTTCTATCCCCTCTGTTGCTGTTGATAATTGCACAAGAGCTCCTGTAGAGCCAGCTGTTAAAGTGTGTCCTGGCCTGAACTCGCAAACTGAGTCACCTTTAGACTGGCTTTTGTGCTTTGCCTGAGACGCGTCTGCACAAAATCCCTTTTCCAGCCGGACAGGAGAGTGACGTCCATGCTTCTCAGCAATTCAACAATCCAAAAATATATCCTCATGCTGTCCGCGGTAAAAGGCAGGCGACCTCTCTTGCCCTGCTTACCTGTTCCCATTCGACCCCTCACTATACCAGTACTGTAAATATTGGCTGAACGCTGTGCTCACTGATGGTTGAGATGAGGCTGTTCAATATGAGGGATGCCCTTTTTATTTTATCCGAACGATTACCCAGGGTTCAAATCCAGGACGTTCTATTAGTACGGCAATTCAGACACTGTGTATCTGTTTGCTCTCCATCAACACTGTATCATATGAATCAATGGAAGCCTGTGGGAATCACGTGTGAAGCCGGGAGAAAAAGTGGTAAAAGAGGGAGGGAGCACTCTGAAGGCCTTGTCCCTCTCTCTGAGCCGTGGTAGCTGCGAGAAGAAAAAAGGCCCCTCTGTTTTTGTCTGTGGGAATGAAGACAGGAATAACACTGATTGTTCACAGGCCCTGCAAAGATCTGTGAAATATACATGTCTTGTCTGTGGCTTCAACATTTGGCTCATGGCTTTTCCAGCAGTTCAGTTTTACTTTAGTGACAAAAAGGCACAAAGCATATTGATCAGAATGAGACACGAACAGGGGCATTTAAACTATTAAATTCCCATGTGATACACCCTAAAGGAAGCTTGGCCATCATAGAACATGCACGTTAAATACAACTCATTGGAAAAGTAGTATTTCTCAAGAATATCTGCACACTTCCTTCCAGAGTATCTATACATTCTTTTGTAATCTCAAGCAGGGCGCACAGCAGAGGGACTTGCATGAAGAAATTGTTTGATTTTAATGAACGTAGCACTAATTCTCTCTTCATCACTGATTATGGAGGGGGGATGTATCCGACCACTGCTGAGATAAACCAGCAGGCATGAAGAGACGCATGAATTACAACATTAAGATAATTCTGTCCTTCTTTTAGCTGTTTCACACATTCATTTCTGCTCTGTTGGCTACAGAGAGAGAACGTGCGTGTTACACAATAGAGTATCGGGTTCAATTAAGCAACTTTTTCCAACTGAAATGTACTTTCTCTAAGCCACTAAAACACTACAATACTGCCATATTCAGCATTCATGCCACAGCGAATATATAGGATTGTCTTGTGCAAACAGTTTTGCCCAAAATTGGGTCTTTTCCAAGATTTTACGTTATCCATTCAGAAGAGTATTGCGAGCACAAGCGAAAGGGAATGAGAGATTTGTTGGAATCACCAGCTATCCGAATGAAATGGAATATCTTATTTTGTGGGCATGCTTAATTTGGATTAACCATATGAAAGCAATTAAACAGAGGCTTCCATTTACGGGATGACGGGAACAGAGAATGTCAATTTAACTGTTACCACTGGAAAGTCTGAAATAAGGCTGAGTATCACAACCACGCTCTGCTCCAGCTGTGTGTGTGTGTGTGTGTGTGTGTGTGTGTGTGTGTGCGCGTGTCTTTGATGTCACCAGCAAGGTCACGTAGAAGGCACTGCATCCTTCAGCTCATTCAGCTCCAGGTTGTACCCTCCCCGTCGGCACGCAGACCCGCACGGAACACAGCCATCGAGTGGATGACTCTTTTTCTTTTTGCTCGCACATGTCTGCTCGTTTCAAAGAAAGCAAGAGAGACGGAGAACCTGGATTTGCCTGAGTGTGTACACAACAAGTGTGACACAGCGACAGTTTGTGTGTGAAGGGGAGACAAAGACTGTTTACATGTGCAATGGCACACGCTTACTTACATCTGATGAGGGTACTCGTAACCTCACTCTCAAACTGTGACGCTGTTTATGTAGCATGGCAGCTCGCCACGGTGAGATCATTAGCCGCCGCGCTAAATATATATCTGCAGAATAATTGTGTTTATATTCGAAACGGTCTGTTAAAATAAAGATGCGAGCGGGAGAGCCGGAGCTGCAGTGTGGTGAATGTGCGCCGCTGCTGTGCACCACAAGCGGTGCGTTTTCCTCGTGATCACCTCAGATGCTCCTCAGCTCTAAGATAACAGCGTAGGAGACATCTGAACTGTAAATAACCAGCACACAGTGTTGGTGAAATACTGTGAAATATTGATAACAGTTATACTATCATTAGAATAAATAATTACAATCACAGTATTTATACAGAAAAGGAAAAAGGTTTTAGGCCTGTACATTTAGTTGTGTACAGTAGTTGTAGTGACTTCAATGCTAATGATGATGAATATATTAAAAAAAAAACTTTTTTAAGTTTCATTGTCTGGCGCTGCTGCAAACACATGGCAGCGTCCTTCACCTCGCGCAGCTTACTCATCCAAATCAACACTCTGCAGCTACCGGGTGCATCGGAGTGTCAGCTGTACATGTGTGAATGTATCAGGAGAGATGGAGGTTGACTCCGTGAGGCAGAGTGCATAAATGTGTGAGTGCACATGTATGAGAGTGAAAAGGTAAAGAGGATGCATGTGTTTCAGTGTCAGTGCACATGTGTGTATATACTTGTCTGTACCCTGTGTGTGTGTGTGTGTGTGTGTGTGTGTGTGTGTGGGCCTGCTCTACACTGCGCTGGGGGCCAAAACACTAGAGATTGCTTTGATCTGGATTCTCTGTGTCTCGTCCAATCACAATCATGTCACCGGCTCCCCACGGCAGGAGCGACTCATTCATGGTGCAGAGAGAAGACCCTCCTGCATGTTATTACTTTATATACACTTCATTTTACAAGAACTGTGCTCACAAAATGGCTCCAACCATATCCCACAGAAACCCCACAATGCTGACGGACAAAAGGATTTCACAGTCAGTGGCGGGGATGCGGCGCACCGCCACATATGTTCATGTTTAGCGACAACAGTGGCAATGAATTGGATTGTAAAGCCAACTAGTGGGATGCTCTGTGGAGCACATACTTCTGCCAAGGCCCAGCGCTCCTCTTATGAAACCACACTGAAATTCACTGATGCAGATTTTTATTTTAATTCAGACCAGATTGCTCACACTCATGAACATCATGAGGGATTTTTTTTTTTTTTTTCATCAAGATACATGAGATAGCAACAGAAATGTTTAGAGTGAAACGAAAAAGCGAAATTGCCTGCCTGTTCATCCTGGTCCACACACGAATTCCTGTTAAGCAAACAAATTCTCCTTGGTGGCGGTACTAAACCAAATAAATAACTAAAAGGTTCATCTGGATGTGTGCTAATTGGATTTGGTCATTTGGAGCAGAGTTGTGTTATGGCTCAATCAGTGTTTTAACTGACTGCTGACCACTGAAATATTTATGCCCAGTTAACACTTCCATCTATTTTAAATCTTTCCTGCAGAGTCATTCGCTTCAAACTAGCGCCTTAATTGAATGTAGTCCTGTTTGAATCATGCTTAAATGTTTCTGGACCGAGACCTAAGAGTAATTTCAGCTGTAATCAATGTAATATATTTTTTCTGAACGCAATTAAAAAACAGGCCTGTTATGCAAACGTTAATGATTTGATTTTCCCGCAGTCGAAACGTATTAGACCAAAACAAGCGCAGTTGTGAAAGCATGCAGCATTATGCGTTTAGAGGACTTTTAAAATAACATGAAAAGACATGGATGGTTAATGGACTTTTGGGATTTGTGATGGTGCAAAATATTCTGCTTAGCTGTGAACTAACAAAACAGCCTGAATGTTGTCCAAAGGGTTTAGCCTGTAAACAGACACGTTTTAACAATAAAGAGACTGTTATTAAACAACAGTTTAACAGCAGCAGCTTGAAAGTAACAGTCGTGTTAAATTATTTGACCCAGTTCCCGTCCAAAAAGCTTCCTCCCCATCTAAAATACAACATTAACCGTCCACAGGCATAGACTCGCGTAGTGTTTTGTACCCATGTTTTGGTGTGGTGGTGGTGGTGAGGTTTTTACCATCCTCAGCAGGCAGGCAGATCTCAGCGTAACCCCTTCTATTGCTTGGGTGAGTTGTGACAGTCTGTAAACTGTTGGTCATAGGAAGAACTTGCAGTGTTCTCTCTATTTCCCTCTCATTGAGTAGCCTTTTGTTTCCCTGGAGAACGCTACTGAAACAGGACTGTGACTGTTTTATATTTAACTACAATCTGTGAGATGTTTTTATTTCTGTCTGGCTTTGTTCCCACATATTCATCCTCTGTATCAAGATTAACATAGTCAGTACAATTACATGTATTCACATGAACATGCATTGTCAACAGTTCAATCCATGGGGGTGGTACATCAACAAGAATATGAGACACATATAGTACAGTAACAGTTCTAAAAAGTTCTTCGGCTGTATGATAGAGGACCTGTGCTGTCTGGTACTCCACTTGCACCATGGCAGACGGGAAATACTTGCAGTGAGTTGTCAAAGCAGCTCAGTGGATCGTCTGCTCCCTGCTCCCAAACCTGAGCGACATCCACTCGAGCTGTCTCCACGAGCCTCCAACATTATGAGAGACCCGGACACCCTGTGCTCACCACCCTTCCCTCAGGCAGGCCCAGAACCAGCCGCACACAGACCAACAGGCTGAGCAACAGCTTTTCCCCCCAAGCCGTGCACAAGCTGCTAAGCCCATGAACCCCCCCACCCCCCACCCCCAAAATACGTACCTTGACCCCAAGTGCAGAATAACAAAATAACTGTCAACGTTTACAACATTTTATTTGGTCTGACCAAGACCTTTTGTTCCATGAGTGTTTGTGCGTGTCTGCGTGTGTGTTGCTGTGCTGCTTTGTTGAGTACATCGTAATCACTATGCATTATCGATCCATCTCAGTGCCATATTTCTGTCATGTTGTCTTTACGATGGAGTGCTTCTCTAACCTCGCACCCTCATCTTGCTAAATGCCAGTTAATTATGTGTGGCCTGCTTTTTATTTTGATTGTCTCAATATTCATGGAACAGATTAGTGTTCTGTAAAAAAACAAAACAAAAAAAAACTGCTCACACGTGTTGTCTGCAAGTGACCTACAGGTTGTATTTTCACGATAGCATCTACAAAGATCTAGTGCACCTGCTGCTGATATGCTTGAGTTTGTGCGTGGGTGTGTTCCCACAGTTTATTGGCTGTTCACCTTGGGGGACTCACTTGCATTGATTTAAAGATAATTTGCTCTTTTAACAGACTGAACACTCAAACAGTGGTAAGCTCCACCTGGTAGAGTGATATTTTGCAAAAGAGCAGTGCAGCGCTAAGTTGGCAGTAAAGTTAGTGTGAATGAAAAAAAAATAAATAAATAAAATAAAGAAACACCTGGTAATTGAAGGGGATCATGAACGTTTGTGTCTTATATGCAGGCAAAATGAATTGCTTTGATAAAAGGGATTTTAACGTCTGTGCTGCAATGGACTCTTTGTTTAGATAATCTATGAAAACCTGCAACAGTCAATTCCTCATCTCTGTCGTTGTTAAACACATACAGAGATTGTCGCTGGCTTTATATATATATTTTTTTTTTTCTTAAATTTGCTGCCGAAGAGTAATGGCAGAGACCAGAGAGTGACAACCTGGCAGAAAGACAGATTTGTTGATAAGAGGCAATGACACTGAGTGATGGCTGGAAAAAAATGTCTGCTTCCATTAGTTTTTGGAATTGAAATACTCGTTGTGTCCTGTCATTTATATTCATGGCAACTGTAGCCCTTACTCAACATAAAAAAAATACATTACCTGACATTTATTATCGGCGAGAAAATGATTAGAATAGGAAATATACGGTGGGCAGCAGTGAGTCGGCCCAAATCTACTCACAAGGGCCATCAAAGCAAACATTACATACATTGATTGGAATGCAAGCACAATAAACACAGTGTGTGCATTGATTATTTGAAGGACACCGTGTGATTATACATTCACGAAATGAGGCTGTTCACACTGCTACACTTTCGGCTGTGAAGCACCTCATCAGCTGTTGTTTAATTTTCCTCTGCACACTAAGCTAACATTGATGATGAAGCAGCAAAATAAAATAAACCGAGTCCCTGTCCAAGTGCAGCATTAGGCCATTTTATTGGACTCATATTATATGATCACAGGAGAGCGATAGCCTGGAGCAAATTGATTAGTTCAAAGAGGCAGTGGGTAAAAGAAGAGAAAAAAAAAAAACTCCATTCAGATGGTTCCTTGTTACCAGAGACGGGCACCGTGCAGTAATTGATGAACACGGACGGAGAATTCGGTCCAAACACCTGTCTGACAGGAACAGCTTTTGCCCACTGGTGTTAAACATGTGGGGGTAAAGAAAGGAAAATGCAAATAAAACAATAATGACTTCTCCCTGCTTTGCAAAACAGAGAGGGCTTGCATCTGTGGGAGGGGTGGGATGTCTAACAAGAACTAATGCTGTTTATGAAAGCAGAGTTTTTGCATCTAATCACAATGTCTATTCCCATGGGCCTGCGAGTTCTTCATGCTTCCCTTCAGACTGGTAGAGCACCTCTCTTCCAGGAGTGCTGTATTTTTAGGATGTTGTGAAGCTTCCTCAGCTGCATACGGAATGAGATGCTCGCCTTTAGGGGGATGTCGAGTTTGAAGATGATGTCCTTTGGATTTGATTAATTCAGCAACGGAGAGAGAAGCTGTCCCTGACTCAAAATAGACTCCCTTTAAATGACTATATCGCTGTTGTTTTCTTACTTTTTTTTTGCCTTTACTGTTTGGTCTCTTTGCCACTTATCAGCGCATCACGACAGGAAGCAAATAAGGAGTTGTAGGGCTATCAGTGACAGGCGCCTGTTTGTGGATCTGCTCGTGTGCGCATGTGTGTGAACCCGCACGTGTTTTGCATGAGTGGGGAAGAGAATATGCTCAGCTCAGACGAGCCTGTCGCCTTCCTTTTTTTTTTTTTTTTTTCGTTTTTTTTTGTCTCTACCAAGCTGCTGTTGTCGCTGCCGCTGCCACACTTGTCCAGAGCGCAGCCTTCTGAAGTTCTTCATCAAGGTCTACCGCTATTCACTTAGTAGTTTATTTTGTAGCAGTATATATTTTTTTGCTCTTAGATTGTGGCATTAAAAGAAAATATTAGTCACAGGTTGCACTGGGAAGGGAAAAAGACCAGTAGAAGACGGGATTATGGCTGCCAGTGGAGAGAGTGGTCAGAGGAAAAACTCCCACACTGTGGCTTGATTGTGACCGTCATAGATTGTTTGGCCGAATGAACCGTTCCAGCTATAAATAGGAGACTTTTTGACAGCGATGAAATGAAGAACAGATGTTAAACTGCAGTAAGTGGTCGTTCACAAGAGCTGCATTGATCTTCGTAATGGTTACGTGTCATTTATCAGTTGGTAGTTTAGTCGCTTACAATAGCACACGCTAGAATAAAACCCTCACATTTCCCCTGAAAGATTACAGCCGGTCTTCCAAAAAAAATACGGAGTGCACCAAATCCAGTCGGGCGACAATGTGTCAATCATGTCCTTAATATTCTGGCTCATTTAGCATCTTGAAGAGAGATTAATGACACGAAACCATCTTTACAACAATCCACCAAAGATGAAAGCACCCTCAAACAAAAGCACATGTGCCGCAACTTTGATTTTGTGCTTCAATACAATGCTAATTAGATCACATGCAGTGTGTCCTCTTGAAATCCAGCTCCCGTCGTCTAATTTTAACGGCCAGATATGCCATAAAGGGAAACGTGCATCTGAAAATCAAAGTGGTTCTGTGACAGAGAAAAAGTGATTGGGAAGGAACGCTGGCTTTGTATGGACGCGTGGACATTAGCGTAATCGTGTCTGTCAAGCTGTGACAATGCCACCCTATGGCTCGCTCCGCACTGGCGGGCCGGGGGGAGATAATTGTGTGTCTGTATGACTAGTGTGCGGCCGCAGGAAGACTAATGAAGAATTTTCAGCTTTTGAACACGTCGTTCACCTCCTTGAGCACTAATTAATGGCGCATTGGAAAAGGACTGAATTTCACCCCAGCCTCTTTCACCTATTATCCAGTACTTTAACATAGGCCTCCTCCGCATACTGAGCGTGTATTAAAGCAGCCCGGGTAATGTAAAGCCTCCGCCGAGTGTCTTCCTGCAAAGTGTGTTTTTCTAATGAATTAAAGATGGCTTCCTCGCTCGCTGGCTGGTAAACACTGCTGTTTGCTGCATAATCAGTGTACGGATTCACAAAATGAGCGCCGCGGTTAAATTCAAGATTCAGATAATAGTTGAAAGTAAAAAAAGACATTTTAAAAATAGTGAAACCACACGCAGTCAGCCACTCCGGGTCTTAATCACTGTCAACTTTTGAACTCTTGGTAATTTATTATCATGTTTTTTTTCTTTTTTTTTTTCTGTCTCATCAAAGTCTTCTCGCAGTGGGTCATGGTGAATGGGTGCCATCGGTGCCCTTCCGTTGCACAGGGTTGATATTAGACCTGTTAGTGGACTGCAGGAAATAACAGCAGGGAGCAGGAGTAGCTCCTGATCTGACAAAAAACAGCAGCTGAAAGTGAAAATGGCTCAATTAGGGCAACCATAAACTGGTTAGGGCCCACGTTGTGCCCGCCAGGGCTGGGCCTTCTTTATTTGCCGCTGCGGTTAATATCGCCTCAGCACATTAAAATGTGCAGTTGATGGGCGCTCAGGAGCTCTGGTTGTGTCAGAGAGTGCTGTCCTGGTGGACATTTAAACAAAGAATGAGCCTCCTCCACTCCCTCAGCAGAGGCACAATTACCAATGCTGGTTTTCCTGTGGAGAGAGCAGAACATGGCGCGGCACTCAGGCTTTTTCCTACGGGCTAATAGAAGGGTTTCATTCCGCGAGTTATAAGACTTGCAACATTATGTCAGCAGCGAAACACACTGGTATCTGGTAGCCACGGGATCAAAGCAATAGTCTTAAATCATGGGGTTTTGTCGCTGACAGGCTGTAACAATACGGGTCCTTTTCCCTTCTGTCTGCCGAACAACTGAAGTAAGCACACCTTTTTCTCATGCAGAGCCAAGATGCACACAGACAGATGATCACAGTGGCAGTTGGGCAGCCGATAGCACTATCCTCCGGCTGCTGCCCACGTTTGTGTCTCTGACAATTAGACTCCAGGCTGACAGGAGAGCATGGTTCAGCCACTGTGTTAAGAGACTTTGTCAAACGTGTAGGCCATCAAAATGCACGGGCGGCCCCAGCTGAAGTCAGTCATCCTCTATTAACGATGGCCCTATTAGCTCCTCCCGTGACCTGTGAGCTGGGAAATGAAAGGCGTGGAGGTGCAGTCATTTATATAACCAATGTCAGGGTGCGTCGGACATGGACACCCCTCGTCTCCGCGCGCCTCATCAGCCCCTCTGATCAGATGGGGATGCATAATACATCAGACGGCCAGTAAGTGGAGGAGAGACATTCATCACTGTCCACCTTTCAAATTAGATCTCACAGACGTGGCAATCAGTCAGAGGCATCAGTATTCAGCCCTGGCTGAAGGCTCTCCTGCAGCGACGTCCCCTCCATTACAGCTTCACAAACCTTACTTTGGTGGAACAACTGCCTTCGCTGCATAATCTCCACTTCAAACACAACAGTGTTTTTACCCACAGTGACTCCTACTTCCGCGTGTTAACTTCCCACTGCGATTGTCTCCACAGATTTACAGTATGGATGTGGCAGTCTGGGAGAAATATTTTGTCAAAGACAAAAGTTGGCGTTTGTCACACAGACGGCCCTGTGACTGTTGGCCGTAAACCGGCGAAAAAAAAAGCTGTGGTCTACTTAATTTTTCCCAGCATTCCCTTGAGTATTATGTGAGCACTTTTCCGTATTTGGGCAAACTACATTCTGTTGGATTACACATAGTCCTTAAGTATATATTTTGTCTAGTGGAGAGTTGTTTACATGTTGCTGTTCCATCAATGACCTCAGTGCTGTTGGATGACACTTTTTTTTTTTTTTTTAAGTGATGATCAAATCCTGTGTTAGAAATAAAATGTCATAAAGTTTTCTAATTTGAATTCTCTTTTCTTTCCCTATGTTGCTGTCCCGTTGGGCGCGCTTCGTGCTATACCTCAGGTAAGGAACTGTTTTGATTTAATGCTTTAATCGACACATCGTGCAGTGAACTGTAATTGAACTCTTTACTATGTTATGCAGCAAGTCAGGTAAAGTTCCATTTATATATATTTAGTATTTTACTTTTTCAGCTTTTAAATAGGACATTTCTTTCCAGTGCGTTTTGTTCTTTACAGTGTGTACGTGCATGTGTGTGTTAAGGTGTGCGCTCGGCACACAACAGTCACTGACGTGAAGCCAATACAAACTAAAAATGCTTCAGAGAGCTTTTAATTCCAGTCTGTCACAATGACATTACCACATTCCCAAAACTTCCCCTGCTGGAGGTTACATCATCCCAATTCACAGGTTCAATTGCTTCAGTCATATTCCACTGAAAAGATTCACATTAAATGGAAATCTGCATGCTGTGTAACTGTGGCAGAGCAGGTCCTCTCACCAGCTCTGGATCCACGGTTAATTACTTCTACGTCAAGCCGATCTGTGCACTTGTTTCTGATGTATTAAGCAACAGCCTCCGTGTCTCTCGGTTTTCCTCAGCAATTAAGACGAAGTGCGAAAAATGACTTTCCAAGAGTCTTTTTTTCCGTCGAGACCTCAGGGAGAAAGGCTTTATTTAGTCTAGCCGGTCTGTAATGTGAAGCTTCTGTTCGGTCGTGACAGAGATGGACCGCGATGCTAACGGAGTCTCCGTCTATGCCAGAGCGCAGAGAAGCAGATGTGCTGGGTGATCAGCTTGAGTCTCAGCCACAGTTCTCCTTCCTGGATGTTTGGTTCTGTGGTGTCCAACTGTCAGAGTTTCCCTCGGGCTGCTAATCGGCTTTGAAATGGAAACAATTAGTTCCATAGCTGAGGTACTGTTGTGTGGCTGGATTCTGCCTTTGAGTTTAAGGCTTTTGCTGCGTCACTGGGAGCGAGCACAGACGCTCTATCTGAAATTGTAAATTCAAAGTCTAGATGCTTTTGTCTGTGAAACGCTGTAAAATGTATTTCAGTTGAGATCCTTCTCGGGGCTCCGCATGATTTGTAAGAGAATGGAAGAAAAAAAAAAAACGGAGACAAAATGCAGGCCCGCAGCTTGTTATTAAAATAGCTGGACAATGTAACCTGTTCTATGCGCAGTGACTTGAAAGTGTGGACGCGTGGAGGCTGCTCTTGGAGCAGCTTGGAAGGTCTCTACAGTCTCCTCTCATCAGATGTCTGGCTTTAATTTGTCTCAGCGCGCCTGAGGAAAGGTCATGATCCAGATGCTTTCGCCCTCCTCTGCTGGTCCTCAGCTTTCCACAAGAGGGGAGAGCGAGAGCGAGAGTGAGGGAGAGAGGCGGGTACGGACAGAGTGGGAGGAAAGTCTTGGTGTTTCTACCTGGGCTCTGCCTCCCCCCTCACAAATGTACATCCTCATTTATAATGAGCATGCCTGTCCAACAGGATAGTGGCCTATTTGTTGGTTCGGGGATGGAAGTCGGCGAGATGACCAGGGACGCGTGCAGATGGATGACGGGATCTCCGCGCTCACTGTAGCGCTGAGGTGATTGAACGAGTCCCAGAGCGCACCTCGTCTCTGGGACCCTTTTTTTAAGATGTGACAGTGGCAGCCCACCCTCTCCTCTCCTCTCCTCTCCTCTCCTCTCCTCCAGCCTAAGATTATTACTACCCATGAAATTAAAAGATTTAGCTAATTTTGGTCAAAAAATATTTTTAATGAAAAGATAATTGCATTGTGTCTTTGGTGTTTCTTCGACATGAAGCGTTTTTCAAGGATTATTCTCGGGACTTTCCGATCGAGTCTTTTGGCCCTGACCTGACTTTGTATCTGGAACGCTTATATTTACTTTTCTTAAAGTGAATTAACAGCCTCTATCTGACACATTGAAACAACACAGCTGTGGATAACTTCATCTTAATCTCTGTTTTTATGGGCTTGATCAAAATGCTGAAGGCCATGGCTTGAAAACAAATGGATGATGCAATCCCCTCACTCCGTTGGACGTGTTGGAACATCAGAAAGTCTTTCCCCTCACAAACTGCCTTTGACAAGTACTGAGAGTGGCCTGCGCAGGGAACGCAAACCGACAACGGCCAAGTTTAATATAGGCCTGTCATCAAGTTACTCATGTTTGTTATTTCTGTTTTTCCTCACTGCTGTGCTGGTGATTATTAGTGCCGGAGCTTAGAGAATGTCTGTGTTTTTCACGTGTCAGCGTCACTGCTGCGTCTAAATAATCTTTCGCGTTCACACGCGTTCCTTTTCACGGGCTGTCTTGAACCTTTTTTCAGACTCAAACTCCCAAAAATTGGGATCTCAGACTTTCACACATGAAAAACACAGCAGAAGATTCTCCAGCAGAATCTCTGGAGCATTTCAACACGACCGCTGCACGACACCTGAGTTTATTTGTTTACCTTTCCCACCCAGGTTTTCCTGCGGCTGGCCGGAGCAAATGGCAGCGACTGACTCAGACATTTGCGTTATTTTACATACGGCCCCTCAGGTAGATTTCAGTCCAGTGCGTGTCTGAGAGCAGCTGTGAGAGCGCGAGTGTTAAAACCAGATTTTAATTGATATGTTAGTGGATAACGATCCATTACATGCTCCCCATCGACCACGTTTTGATTGGCTTGAGCTATCTCCAGATGATCCACAACCTGCCTTGGTCAGATTTGGCTTGGAGTGCTGCTGCAGGAGAAAGTCGGCGAACGCTAAGAGATAATTACAATCGCAAGGTGTGTCACACATGGCGAGACTGCACGAGATGAGATGGGGACAGATAATTGATGGCAACAGGGGGAAAATGTTTTTAATAGATTCTAACCTTATGGCAATAATTGATTCAGTTCGCTTCATCACAATTCACTAATTTCAGTGGGAGAAACAGCAGTGGGACTTTGTATTTCATATGGGGGGGGGTGGGGGGGTCGAGGGGTTGCTGTAGAAGATGGCTGGGAGCGTGCACAATTACTCACATGAAAGAGCCCATGTTAAATGAGCTTGGCACTCAAGAAACAAACCTCAGAATATGCCCGTGCAGACTGTTGTGTGCATGTTAATCAATAGTCATGATTTATTCAATGAAGTAGCTGTCAGGAAGTGGCTGCGTGTGAAGTGTGGAGGGGCTGACGAGAGGCGCACACTGGTTTGTATTAGTGTCCACAGAGAGGTTCTGTTTCTACCAAAGCCAAGAATGAGTAACGTGCAGTTGTAGTGGATGTAAGCAGGTTACCATAGTTGAGCATAAATACTTCTGATTTGAAAAGGTTGCGTGCTGAGTGAATGTATTCCTGCCCTGTCTGAGAGAGCGACCCATGTCTCCCTGCGCGTGCGCTCCAGCGCTCAGTTCAGCGAGGGCATTCTCGCACTCTTTTAAATTGGCCTCTGATTCATTTTCGAATCTGGCGCAGTCTAAGTGCTGCCTTTGGATCGGGCCTTCACTCACCATGTCCTGGAAATAGAGTGAAAAACAAGCGGAATCAACCATGTCTGTGTTTATTTGGACTGCTCCGTTCAGAGCTCTTGCGAAACACGACCAGCGTGGCATTCACAAAGATCGCGGTCCCACAGGCCACAGTGGGTGTGCAGCCGAAAGTGGCCTCGCTCTGTGCAGCTGGCACTGAAACGTGTATATATATATTTAGGCACAGTGGCACACGCTGGCACACACAGGCGTGCGCGGGCAACGGGCGGCGCAGACGGGCGCAGCGGCAACAGGGAGAGCGTCGGAGTTCAAACATCCGTAGCACGTGTTTGACTCAGCTAAACCTCCTCGCGGGCACTTCATCCCAAACCCAGCCCAGCGCCGCCACCTCGCCCTCTCCTGATTGCTGCATCTGTCTGTGGGACAAAAAGTGGTGGGAAGGGGGAAAGTTAATGATACAAAAACCACCACACTGTCTCTTTAAGTGGGGATTAGAAAAAAAAAAAGAAAAAAAAAGAGGAGTGGAGGCCAAGGGAGAAGAGGGGGCTGTGAGGGGGAGTGTAAAAATAAGAAGCCCGGCAGGAGCGGCACTGCAAGGTCACCTTTGCTGTAGTGTCGGGCCTGTCGGATCGAAGGCATGGCTAAGGGGTTGCCGTGGTACGGACCAGTCTCCCAGGACTGCATCAGGAAGATCTCCTGCCATACCTGAGGCAGCCGCTCATTTATCTGGAATGCCGCGCTCCCGACTGCTAACGACCAGCTCAAATTGGACTATTTTTTCCCATTTGTCAGTCGGCCAGCTGCACTGGCTCAGCTGCGCATCTGTGCGGAGGGAAGGCGTAGGACAATGAAAGTTCCAAACTCATTTTTCTCACTTCTCCTCATTTGGTGCCTCTCTTCACACAGTTGGGAGAGTTTTCAGTATTGTTGCCGCCTGTCAGTCTAAGTAAGTCTCCCCTGGCGCAGCGTTAATGGAGACAAGTGCCTTTGGCGTGTGGCAGAGCTTTTCCTGTGACATTTCCGAGGCCCCTGCACAGTGGGGGTGCTCAGTTTGGCTTGTAATCTGCCTGTTGTGGAGGATATTTAACATTATATGCAGGTTTCCCCCAGTGGCTCGTTTTTGATGTTTGTAGCCATACAATTCCACTACATGTGTACGACTAATTTCACAATCACAGGAGGCAGGAGCAGTGGAGACAATAATAGGAATGTTCAATATATTGCAGTTTGCATGTGACATATTCTGCTACATCTCATTCCCGTTCTGCAAAGTGAATATTTGTCACAGGATTTATTTGCAGGTGGTTCTGTATTTACATAGAATCACCTATAAAACACAACATATGCGTTTACTGCTTGCATTAAAGGCTGCAGTGTGGTACAGCAATGCAGCTGTGTGGGGAAACTCCCCGTGTAACTCCACAGTACTGCTACCACATTTAAATGACTCTCATCAAACAGGTCATTAATACGGAAATGACTCTCCCGTGCAAACCCTTTTCCGAAGCCAGTAAAAAGCCAAATGTTTCTGTAGGTTTGCTCTGACTTTTTTCCTTTTCAAGTTATCTCCAAGTGTCATCTGAGTTTACCTGGTACATTATTGTGCCGCTTTGCATCGGACACGTACTGAAAAATGAGTTTTAGTTTATAAAACACTTTACACTTGTTGTTAAAAGTACTTGGACTTCTACGTTCAAGTTAAAAGAATAACCTTTTGCATCATAATAATAATCTTCAAGTTTATTCTGGGAGCCCTTATTTTTATAATAAAACTTTCTGAATCTTTTTTTTTTTTCATTTATTTATTTTTACATATGGTTGATATTTTCAAAATATTCAGGAACATATTGCCTCTTCGTCTAAATTCATACACACTTATGCATTGTGGCAATAACCTAAAAAAAAATCATTTAAATACATTTTGAACTGCACATGTTGTATTAAACCTCACATTTCTTTTTGCCACTGCACAAAACACCTCAGAAAATAAAAGTGTGTTACACATCTGTGTTGTGTTTGGTGGGCAAGTTGGAAATACACTCACTTCACCCGCACCACTCTGATTCTAAATATGCCACCGCCTGTAGTGGGGGCGATGCTCCTGTAGCACGGAGGAAAACCACTGGCCGGTCTGGAACCGTCAGGAAGCGAGTGGGTCTGACAAGGTGTGAAAAGAGTCATGATCTTCTTCTCTCTCACTCTCAGATCTCACTTTGATGGACCGCTTTGTAGTGCAACGAGCTGGGCAAGTGCTGCTAAGCTACATTACAATATATGGCGTGTTTGCCCAGCAGGTGCCATTTCCCCTTCTGCCATAATATTAAACACTTTGCATGGCGAGCGCGCTGAATGCCAATGTCAGCGTTGGCATGTAGCTCACAGACCTGCTCTCTAAACCACCTCCTGCACCACCTGGAAGAAGCATCAGTGAAGTGCTGTCTGCGCAGCCCCGATGATATTAAGGGGACTCTATTAATACTAAAAGGGTCTCGGGTTTTTCCTACTTTTAAAAAACACATATTTGTCACTTACTCTCAGCGCCATGCAGCCAGAGAGAAAGTTTTTGTTTTACTTGCTGGGGTTTTAAGATATTTATCTTTGGGATTTCTGTCTCCTACCCAGTTCAGAGGAGGTGAGCGGAAATGTGTTTGCTGCGCTTACAGCTTTGAGAAAATGACGTTTCCAAAATTCAACAGCAGAGTTTGTTTCCGTAGAGAGAGCGAGAGAAAGAAAAAAACCTCTGGATGATCCTCAGACCTCACTGTGAACTATTTACACTGGGACTTATTTCTCTGGAAGAAAGTAGATGCAATTAAATCTGTTATGAGCGCTCACTGGAATTTCCAGAGTGGGGGCGTGGAGGCTGGGGGGGGGGGGTTGAAAGGGTCACTCGTTCACAAAGAAATTTGGCTGGTGATTTTTAAAAAAAAAATGTTTTGAACCTAAATGAAAAAAGCAGGCATCAAATATAGTCACTGCAGAATGTATCCTGATGTTCCTTTCAGGATACTGTCCCAGCGTGAGTGTTAAGGTCTTTAAGACCATGAAATTGTCACAGACAGTTTTATTATTCTATTTGTTCTGAAAACGTAGTTAGACAAGAAACGGAATCTAGCAGGGAGATGATTTTGAGGACGACTTACTTCTGCTGGGTGTGAAGCAGCAGCCGAGGACTCAGAAGGGGAGGGAGGAATATAGAGAGAGATTGACCGTGCTGCTGTTGATGGGCAGCATATTGATAGAACCGCCTACATTACAGTTCCTAATCCAAACTTCAGGTCATCTTGAAGTAAAATACCAAGTACCTGAAAAGATGAGCACGCTGCACGTTGGTTATATTTCATATTTTGTATATCTGTTACATTCCAATTCAGAATGATATATATATATATTTTTTCCCATTTCTTTCTTGTGTATTTAGAAACTTGGAGTCTATATTTGTATTGTATTTAATGTTTTAGCAGGCATTCCGTGTGGACAGCAGAGTCAGAATTTCATCGCACAGGGAAATAAAACCTTGAAATAAAATCCTCAAAACCCAGACCAGCATGTTTCTGTAGCTCCTTTCGTTGCTGGGACACACCGGGCATATGGGCCTCAGCGATAGGACAGCTGAAACTCCGGCCTGTCACTCAGTGGGGCGGCGTAACAGGAGGGGACAGGAGAGGAACCCTGTGATGCACAAATGAACAGTGACGTGTGATGACAGCACAAAGCCACTGAGCGCACCTATGACTGGCCGCGGCCTGCAGACTGCAGAGGCAGGTGAAATGCCGGAGCCGTCGTTGTCAAACGCTACGTGACGTTGCTCTTTGCTTTGCCGCTAACAGCGCGTGGCTGCAGACGCTTTCTGCTTTTTCTTCGTTAGCTCCGCTGCGTCTTCCCCCAAGATCCGCTAATGAGAGGGATGGAACGCGGCGCTTGATACATGAGCATCAAGGTTAATGAAGTCAACGTACAATTAGCTCGCCACACGCGGGCCTCGGTTGTACAATGACTCTTTGATAATAACACCGGCTACTCCTTGTGTCGGCGGTGTCAGATTATGCACCTCGTTTACCTCTCAAATCCCTTCAAATACACTCTGCTCCTCCGCCGCGTTCCTATCAACTTTGATGTCAATAACTCACCAAAGCGTTCTCGCAGATTAATTAATATCATTAAAAAAAGGAAAAATCAAGTTTCCTCTAGATGAATAAAGCTCTTCTCAAGTTCAGGGAAAAGGCCAAGATTCTTTCAACATTCTGTAGGTGTTTACCAAATAATCCCACACAACAAGTGAAGCAGAAACTTAATTGTAACTAATTAGCTCCCTAGAGGTTTAATTGGATCTGCATTCTTTATTCCCCAGTTTACCTGCAATATGTAAATCCCGCTTCCATGTTGAAGAGCGGGTGGGGGGAAAAAAAAGAACAGAAAGGCAAGGGTATGGGAGGGATCCGTAAAGGGAAGCTGAATTAAGTGAAGTTGAAAATCAGTCTGTAACAAGCTTAATTTCTGTCTTGCCTGGCTCTCCTCACCCATTCGGCACCCCGGAGCTGTTTCCAGCCTGTGTAATTGAATGTGCGTTCACTAATGGTGGAGAATATGGCTCTTCTCTGAGGTCAGGCAACACGAAGGCTTTGTTCTTTTGCTCGGAAGAGTTGCTATCTCTGAATTGAAAGTGACTTTGTAGATATTCCTATTGTTGTGTCGAAACCGTTCCTGAACTAACCTGGAGAAAATGAGCAATCTCTCTGTTCATGATTTTAACAGCCTTCCTTTGAGGGATGTTTTTTTTTTTTTTCCTTTTTGCATCATTTCACTTAAAATGATCAGGCAGGAACCGGGGCACCACCATCTGTCCACGTCCTCTCAGACCTTTTCTGTTTTCAGGTTCACCTGCACGGTCCCAAACTGGGAGTCGGCTCGTGGGATATTGTTCATTCTCCCCCTGACGTATTATGTCATGGGTTAAAGGTTAAACAAGCTACACTGCTGCCAGAACAGGATATTACCGTTTTTTTTCCCTTCTTTCGGCTAAACCTCTCTCAAATCGCCAACCCGAGAACACAATGAAAGCCCATTCATCCCAGACCTTCGGCCGCGCTGCCAACAATACTGTCCATCCTGTTTTGTTTCTGTAGCAACTGCAACTTTCAACTTGGCCTCGCCGAGCCCGAACAAGTATAAAGTTGTTAAAGTACCAGAAAACAGATGTCCTTGGATCGCCTGCCAGGTCCACTCCAAAGTAATTTTTGTTACACAGCTTTATTCCTTTTCATAACACTTCATCAACAATTTCTTCCCAGGCAGGTTCGGGTTTCAGCGGCAGGAGTGACCTCACCACGGAGGCCTTTTAATTAGATAGCAGACGCAGCCTGTGCCACCCATGAAAAAAAATAAATATTTAGTCCGCAAAAATCTGCAATGTTGATTTTCTGCTTTGCCAGTGTTTGCAAAGGCGACGATAAAAGCGGGAGGAAAAGACGTCTCATGGAAGGTCGCAGGGGCAGCGGAGGCAGGAACAGGGCGTGGAGTGTTTCGGGCCTCGGAGGGTGTTACATCACCAGACTTTTCCACTTTTCCATCAAGCCACACATACTTCACCACTGAGCTGACCAGACTCACAGAGCAGAGGCAGGATCTTGGAATGAAATATATGTACAGAGGTTTGACATTTACCTTAAACCACTGAGAAATATGAGGACCTAAAAAAAAAAAAAAAAAAGAAGAAGCCCAGAGCAAAGTCATCATATTTAGAAATTTGTTTAAAAATATATTCTGCACACTTGCATATGTGCAAGTAGATAGGTCCTGAATATGAATCTGAAATCCATCTGGTGTGGACCTAAATATAAACTGCCCAAACTCCTGCTCTGAGCAGACGCTGAGCCAGTGTTTGGCTTCCACAGACACTTCAAAAAGAAAGTTTACAATGTTTAGTTTGTTATCAGACGTTTAAAAACAATGTATTCAGATCTTCACAGTAAAATCCCATATGTTGTTTATACCATAGCTTCACTGTGAAGTTGGATTTACATTGCACTATAATTCATCAAATATTACTTTAACAGTATCATATTTAATATTGTATATTTTCCTTCTGTCTTTTTTGAGAGACCTTAGAGCAGGGAAGTTCACCACCAGCATATGAGTCATGAAAGCTATCAGATAACAAGGATTTTGAATCCCAGAGTAAACAGTGTAGGGGGAGGAGCCCAGACACCATGCAAACATCTGAATGTTTCTACAGATGGTAAATAATGCAGATCATTCTGAAATGTATCTCATCCACTCAACTCATTCTCCCCAAGATCTCTGGTTAGGGAGAAAACACCCGTGGTGGTTTTGAAAGAGAATGGAGCATTAAGCAGGATGTAGTTTTCCTCCAGTGTCGCCGTCTTCCCATTAGGTCACACGCAGCGAGTCTTTACAGGGAAATAAAAGACCAGCGTGTATGAAATCTGAAAACTGCAAACATAAAAACATTTACATACATGTTAGTCTTTTAAGGCAATTGACTCAGATGCACACTCCTAGAATTGCAGTAATGGTCCGAAGGTAATTAAACGTAAACAGTGAAAATTCAAAAAAAAAAAAAAAAAAAGGCAAACGTTTAAAAATGCAGTGGTTTGGTCAATCAGTGCAAACGGTGTCTCCACTCTTTAGGTTCGCCGAGCTGCTCTTCCCTTATCCAGAAAACATCTAGTTAACTTTTCTGATTAAAAATGCATCGCCACGGGGACTGCGAGTGGTTTTAGTGATGTGTTTAAAAAGGCTATTTCTGTATGGAAGCCCTTGTTAAAACACTTCGCCCACCACTGTCCCTGTTTACCCAGTATTTTACTTGTTAAGTATTTTCATAGTGAACTTGTACTTTTTGAGCTTCGCTTCGAGAACACGATCACGGCCAGATTCGGAGATGGGACCGTTATTCTCATAATTATAATGATCGCCGTTCGTGGCGGTAAAGGCAGCGGCGGCAGTAGAAGTTGCAGTAGCAGCGGTGCATATTCCACTGCTGAGCGTCTGGCACCGCCGGTGACAGAGTGGTGTCATGCCTGCCTGAGAGGGTTCATCATGAGCTCTAGCAAAGCATGTCAGGCATGCAGGTGAAAGACTGGAATGTGATTAGTCTGTCCTGCAGGATTGTGATAAGAGGCCACAGTTCATGCATATCAGTGCAGGGTGGGTGGGGGGGGGGGGTCTATTTGACTCAACTCTCCAGAAATGATACTTTAAAAAAAGACTCGCTGGAAAATGTGAAATACGTGTTGGAGCCAATCACCTTTCATTTTCTAATTGAGCTGCTCAATGTGAGTGCGAGCGACGCGCTCCTGAGGAGGCTTGTTTCCTGTGTCAATACCTGCTGTGTGTGTGTGTGTGTGTGTGTTTTTCTTTGTGTCATGTTTTCCACACGACGCTGATAGCAAACAGGACACCTTTGCCTCCTCTAGAAAATAATGATGGACCTCAAGGTTCATGCATAATGCAGGGGGCTGTGGAAATTGTGTTTCCTGAGAGCTCACTGCATCGCCTTTGGACTTAAGTGAAATATAACCTGAATTTGACATTTTCTAATATCCTACACCAAACTTTTTGTTTCAGAGAGATAGGGGCGGTAATTGCTGCACCAGAAGAAAGACTGCCGATCCTTCTGGGTATTGCGGGTGACTGTGGGGACAAGGCAAGATTGGAACATGGTAATTGCAAAGACAAGGGCTGAGAATAAATGGAGGGGGGGGGGTGCGAGAAAAAAAGCGAGTTCTTTACTGTCAGATAGAGGAAGGTCAGAAGCACAAGTGTATGACATCCATGCATGTTACAGTGTATTATTCACAATGCACACAGGGGACTGATACCTTTTCTTAGATATCCAATTCATCGCCTTGCTTTCTGACAAAGAGAGGAGATGATCTCTGCTGAAGTCCCCCCCCCCACCCCCACCGCGCTGAAGTAACAAGATGTGATACAAGATGCAGGCATGTCAACAGCGCTGGGTCAGAGTGAATATCAGAGCAGGCTGCAGTGGCGCGTCTCTTCTCCGCTCACCCGCCAAATCATTATTTCATTATTTGATTAATGTTTCCACGCTGTTGTCAGAATGCTTATACATTTCCTCAAAGATGAAAGACAAACAGCGGCAATTTATTTCTCCAGATTAGATATTGATCACAGCGAGCGCGCCGGGCGTCAGATATCTTCCCTGAAAAATGAATGTCAAATGGTAAGCAATCAGCGCTTCTTTTTTCTTTCTTTTCTTTCCCTCTCTTTTCTATTAAGGCGCCGCTCCTCACACTCGGAGCCGTATGGCCCAGTGTTTTTGCGCACTCTTAATAAAAGATGACGTCTCTCCAGGTATAATTTAATCTTCCTGACGTGTTCATTTCTGGACTCGTCCCCATGCTTCGCTATTGTCCAAATGACTTTTAAAGAAAATCATTTTCCTCCTCCAAATCTTTTCAATAGTGCCGTCCCATTTAGGGACTAGCGAGGCCGGACAGGGAGCCGGCCGCCTGTCTGGAGGCACGGCACGCCGCATAATGAAGAAAGAATGTCAGATGGAAATAAATAAGACTGATGTCTTCAAGCAGCGTCTCGCCATCTCCAGTCCTTGTTTTTTTGGAGTAGCCTGTGTAATAGGTTAGAGTTAGAGTGGACCCCTCCTGGAGATGGTAAAGTGAAATGGCAGACCAGATGCTCCGAACAATACGGAGAAACCCTTTCTGTTGATGCGCTGTCATGTTTGGTCTGTCTGCGATGACGATCCTCACCGAAGGGAGCGAATTAAAGGCCACCGATGGGAAAACAAAGATAATAGTCAAAGTTAAAACCAAATTGCGTTTAAAATGTTTAAATGCTGTAAGTTGTCAAAAAGTTCCGAAATGCACAATAAAATTCAGTGTAGTTGAATTTTCAGTCTTTAAGTCGTATCGTGACAGACGGTTTCAGGAGGAGACGACAATAAACCAAACCATACATATAATCAGGGGAATCTCGGCGGAGCCTGGCCGTGGACGCACTCACGCGGCATCATGAATAATTTCTCCCTGTGTGTCTTTGTGTGTCTGCGACAACAATAATAGTGGAGCCACTGTTGCACAAAGGAAGCATAAACACCATGATGGCTCCAGAGACAGACAGGAGTAAACAAATAACATGTTCCTGTGTGTATACCATGCCATAGCTGGGTTTTTTAGCTACACCGCAACGGGTCACTTCAAAAATTAAATCCACCGGAATTCTGGATTTCACTTAATGATTTCTGTTCACGACTCGTCGTAGACAGGAAGTCAGCTGATGTGTTTGTTTGTGTTCGTCTCCAGTTCTTGTTATCTCGCAGTGCCTCTATAATTAGTTTACGCTGGAAAAGTAATTACAGGACTGTTATATTATACTACCATATTTACTGATTTGGTCAATGCCTCTGACTGGAGGGGGGTTGACCTCCGCTTGCAACGAGCTCTAGCCTCATCGTCATATCCCCAAATTACTTTTCTCCGAAGTTGCCTTTTCATTCCAGTCAGGGGAAGGAAAAAAAAAAAAAAACACACTGTTGCTTTGTTTTTAACGCGGCTGTGTGGCAGCCGAGTGTGAATTATCTCACTGATTCTGTCAGGGTAAAGCAAACAGACAGAAAGACCGAGACATCAATTACTGTAGCGACTCCTGGGGAAAATAAAAGCATTGGAATCTAATGAGTGTACTGCGTTTACCTGCTGTTATATAATTTATACCCTGTTAACCCATCCATCACCTCAACACACGCGCAGTTAACTACAAGCTGAGCTCCCAGGGCTGCTCAGCCGCAGAGGAAGGGAAGAAAAAGAACATCCCCCAAATGGCATTCATCTCCACTGTGTACCAGGAACTCTCCTCGTAGCATCAGATGTTTTGCGTGCGCGCTCGGCTCATAAACAGTGGTGTTTATTTGCTTAGTCTTTCATTTCATGCAGATTTTAACCCTGCATTCCTGAAGTAATGCGTTTGACTTTGAAAAGCTCCTACACATCAGAGGAACACAGCTGATGATTTGCACCGTGAGCTGTGCTGTGAGTCACTGAGGCTTAGCAGGATCCACTGCTCTGACTCTAACATGTGCTGCCAGGGAGAGAGCGAGAGAGAGAGAGGCTTTCTCCCCCACTTTTATTGTCTCACTGCCACAATGCTGCCTCAGACAGTCATCTCCAGCCCCCCCTCTCCACGTCACACAGGAAACACAACTTGTCCCTGGAGTTTGTTGCAGTCAGGTTGTTGACTGCGATCTGATGGAGCCTCAGTAAAAAAAAAAAAAAATTGCCAGGAAGAATACATCGGGTTTCCCTCGCATTGTGCTCAGTGGCTGCGTCTTGTCAGGAGACAGAGGTGTCTCGGCGACGGCGGTTAACGTCTTGAAGCTGAGCCAGCCGCTTTAGCAGAGTCCACTCTTGGTTTGTGACAGTGAGAAAGGTACCATCTGGACTCTGGATCGGAGACGCTGTCTGATAATTAGAGACAAACACAGAAACAGCTAGCGCGCAACAAGCTGGGCCACGCTGGGAAAATACGTACGGTGGCAAATAATCTATATGGAGTTCTGAAAAACCATTACAATCAGTAAAGCACATTGCACGCTCCTCTCTCTTCCCCAGACTGCCATTTCTTTCTGATCTTTTCCCCTTTGCCTCAATCATTTTCTCCCCGACCACGAAATCCCTCTCGCTCGCTCCTTTTATCGCCACGGAAATTCATTCAACATGTCCGCTCATAGGCATCCTATTATTTCTTTATTTATGTATTCCACTTTTTATTCGGAATCACATGTTAATGAAGAGCGTCATTATCAACCTTAAATATTTAATTTTCCGCTCTGTGTCTGCTTCCGAGGGAGGCTGACTGGAAGAGCAGGAGCGGTGGCGGCGGCGGTGGTGGCGAGGAGAGGAAAGGAAAGGAGGGTGGGGGGGGTGGGGGGTTGGGTGGGACGGAAAGAGTCGTGCTGTAGCTCCAGCCTTATCTGCATCCGCTGCTTTAAAGTCAAACTCGACCAAAGCAGGAGCGCGGCAGTGTTTTCCCCCCACGTCGTGCTCCATCTCAAGTCCGGTTAGGAGCCGTACCGTGTCCGAACGCCAGAGGATCCGGGACCTGGTGTGGCTCCGCCGCCGTTCTAATTCAGTGGGTGGATCCAGACTGGGCTTCAGTACCAGTCTCTGCCCCTCAGCCCCATCTCTAAACTCGATCCCCAGCCTCAGCATTAGCTCCAGAGAGGCTGAGTGCCCTTGTGATAAGGTGTGAGGCCTGTCTGCCTCTGACTGACAAGCCTGCTCTCACCATGCCAGTGCCTGCTGCTTGATAAGAGAAAATGTCAGCGTGATTTTGGGAAATGTCATTTATCGTGGTTTTCTGGCCATGTCTGTAACCCAGACTGATTACAGTTGCTGGACATTTATATCACTGGGGGTGGCTGGGAAAATTGTGCAAATGCAATGTTTTCCTGTGATAAGGGCACTTAATACCCGTGTTCGCCGTAATGGATTTGATGTTTTTGCTCCCGCACCTCTTCTCCCTTATGTCTGAACTGCGACGCCATCGTATGCTCCATACTTGCCGGTTTATTTTATGGAGCTTGTATCAGACACCATCAAAGTGTCTGGCGTGTGGAGGCGTTTCAGATCGGGGGGATTCTCTCCGCAGCCAGACAAAGGCTTCCGCCGCTCGCCGTATTGTGCAGAATCTAAGAGTTGAGATGTGTGTTTGTGGTGTGAGAAGAGCCCCGGATTCCAGCGACAATCTGATAGTCTTTGTCGGCGCGCGTGTGTGGGCTGAGCGGTGGAGAGCAGAAATCTTGCTGTATTATTAAAGATGAGTGGGTTAACAGGAGCCATTAATTGGTTTAACAGGATGATATAGACACTTGTTCCAGCTTAGCTTCGAGGCGGAAGATGCCTGCGTTTGGTGCCTCCTTTTATCATCGTCGTCATCATCATCACCACCATTCAAATTATTCATGTTATTATGCGTTGGCCACACTGTGAATGTGGACTGTTTACTGTTTACTCTAATGCCTTCAGGGTTTGATTTGTGGATCCAAGATGAAGTGGAGCTGAGTTATTTCTCGCGTCACCACTTTTAATATCGTATTCAAAACCCAAGCTGTCATATATTATTCAGGGAGTTTTTGTCTTTTCTCCGAAGCACTCCACCACAGCACTGTACCTCCTGCTCGCTGCAGGATTCCAGAAGCCGTTCAGTTCAGAGGAGGGTCGATGATTCAGTGCTGTATGTTATTTCCCCCCCTCATTGTTGACTCAAAGTGACATTTATGGGACATCCTGATAAAGCAATTCTTTCTGCTGCTCAGACCAGCCCGGTATTTTCCACAGATTTTCTCATTCATTTGTATTCACTACTTTTTTTTTTTTTTTTTCTGGGAGACCCTGGCTGCCTCTTGTGATCCACAGCCCTGAAGTAGACTGAGACAGAAAGAAGTGTCTTTAACACGGGCTCGCTGGCAGCCTCTTGGGAGCTTAGCGAGAGTGTTGTCCCCCCACTCTTAACCAAATTTATTGCTAGTCTGACTGTGGAAATCTAACAAAGGCACGGGGCCTGCTGTTCCCTGTATATTTGTCAAATCACTGCACCTGTGAGAGTCCCCCGTGCAAGATGAATTCTAGGTTGGAGCGTCCGAGCAGGAATAAATCTCTCTCTCCTTTTGCATTGTCTTTGTTTGGGCGAGGTGTAGGCTGGGAATGAGCTCTCCTCGTCACATGAAGTGGAGTTGGTGAAAGCCATGATAAATGGTGCTCTTTGTTGACACCTTCATTGGGTTATTTATGGCTCATTAATTGAAGTGAAAAGGAGACTTGTTGGCGCAGCAGGGGGAGGCAGCGCCAGGCCTCCGTGGCTCTGCCTCAGAGCGGCCCACAGGCTTTAGAGGGAGCGAGAGAGACATAGGAGGGAGTGTGGGATAGTCAGCCATCTCTCCCTCTCTCTCTCTCTCTCTCTCTCTCTCTTTCTCCCTCTCTTCTGTCTGTTTCTTGTTTGCTGTGGAGAGAAAGGGAGACAACCCATTCATCAGGAATGGATCGGGAGTGAATGAGGAAGACAGGCATGAGAAGCCACCCTTCCCAGTCGCCTCTTTCATATTTCAGTTTGCATACAACAACCTGAGGGGTGACAACCCGTGTTTGTTGTAGTAAATATGAGATGTTTATCTTAAATAGGCAGTACAAAGAAAATCCTGAAACGTTCACATTTAGCATACTTGAGGGAAATTTAAGGAACGCAGCCACGTCGGCTGTTCTGCAGCCCGCTGTTTGTTGCGGCAGCAGAACTGCGCCTCGAATTTCAGAATATTGTGTATGTTTTGGCACAGCTACGCTCGGATTTTGCCTAAAATGTTTAATATCTCGTCTTTTTCATGCCGCCACAGTTTCCTTTGAACGCTCTGAGTCTTCGGAGGAAAAAGAGCCACTTCAGACATAAGCTCATGAGCACACTTGATTAACAAGTGGATTAACTATGCTCGTTTCATGGGATGATGTACCTCAAAGCACTTCAAAGGCCACGCCGAGTGCCCGAGAGGTGCAGTAATGAGGGGTTCTTCCACACAACGACAAATTTGGTGGCCTCGCTTCATGCGAACCCGATCATTTTCTCATTTTGTGCGCGCTCGCTCCTCTCTGCCTCTTGCTGTCTGCCGCTCTGGTTCTCTTGCTTCCTCCAGCTCTCTTTTTGTTTTGTTTTTTTCCTCCTTCCCTTTTCTCTCATCTCCCTCCACATTCTCCGTCTTCCCTTAGATTTCCTCCCATTGATCCCCTCTTTATTTCAGCTGAGTTGAGATTTAAGATTCCTCCTCCGTCAAGCGCGGGGTTATCACACTAGCTGCTGCTAATCTTTACCCTTTTTATCACGTGCGTTGTTTGCTCTGTCGACACATGCTGAGGCAGAACGCCAAAAAGACAACCCTCTGCGGAATCTGTCGCCGTGCGTCTGGAGGAAGCCGAGATGTTTTTTTGTGTCCTTGAACCGTTAGCCCGGGCCGGACTCCTGTAGAGCCCACTTCTGACATCTTGGCGCTGTCACGGACGTCAGTCAACTCTCAGTGACGCCCGTGTCCTCCAACACTTCCCCGTCTCTCAGCGCCGGGGCTTCTGCCGCGCTCTGTACGAGGGGGACATGTCCTGGCCTGTCACACTGATCCAGACTGCAGTTCAGGAGGCAGAAGTGGCACGGGATTCAATTTTCTAAGTGGCATAACGTCCTCCTGAGAAGGATAGCGCGATTCCTCTCCGTCTGCAGCGGTGGAGGAGCACGAGCATCCTCCGCCACAGTGGAGTAGCCCGCTCACGTTCCAATCTCTGCCGCTCCCTCCCTGCATTTTTATTATTTTGATCTGGCAAGCACATGAGAGATAGTAATCTACACTTCAATTACATCGCAGAAGTCATCAGATGCTATCTGGTGCTGGTGATAGAATGTGCTCTGAGGCAGCCCAGCGCCACTGTGAAGCAGCCCCCTAGAGAGCCACAGTCTCAGCGTGTGTACACGTGTGTGAGCTCCATCTATCCGTGTTTGTGTATCCGCCCGTGTGTGTGTGTGTGTGTGTGTGTGTGAGAAGCAGAGACGGAGGGAGCTGCAGGAGCAGAAAGACGAACAGAGCCGCAGACGGACAATCTCTGGGAACCGTGGCTCTATTTATCAGTGTAACACGTTTGCCAGTAGGGTACAGTGTTTAACCTCGGTTTGTCATTGCGCTGATTCTTATCATTACGTTTCATTTAGTCTGCAATGAGCAGCCAGCGCTGCAATAAGAGGATGAATTTTGTGCATCGTTTGTCTTCTGAGTTCCTGATGGTAGCCAGCAGAGGGCTAATGCAGGCGTGTTTTAAGATCTTTGTCTACAAGGCAACCGCTCATCTGCTCGCCGCGAGCTTTCATGTGATTTATTGCGACGCACGAGCGCCGCCGTTAAAGTGCAATTTTAAAGGCACTCACGATCTATTTTTCCCAATACAGGGCATTTTGATTCATTTAACATGTAATTTGGAAATGATCTTGTTAATTTAAGCTGTCACAACTGTTATTCTGCCGACAGAAGACATAAATAGTCTTTCCCTCTCTTTCTGTTTTCTCTTCCCGGGGGCCGGCTTCTTCATCGTGGCCTGTGTTCATATGACCATCAACGCATTTTAAAGGTAAGTGCTGTTATTATGCCACACATCAGACTGCACACTCTGCAAAAGGTTTTTGTTTTACTTATTTGCATTTTGTGGTTGATGCCATTTATTTAAATGTATTTCTGATCCTGTGGCACAGACACGAACAAGGTAAGTGGGTAACAGACCTGGAACTGCTCAGGGGTCATAACCTCCAATACGTCGACATTTTCAGGGATCAAGTTTGTTCTTCCTGTCATGTTTAAAACAATCTGATGCATTATTTGTACCTGCTTTATTTCATATATGCATATTTGTGTTTGCACCTTTTTCTAATAAACCGCAGATCAATCACGGGGTTCATAAGCTGTCTGTAGAAAATATAATTCAGTCAGTTATCCCACCAAACATAGGGATAGATGTTTGTCTTTGTCTCAGTCCAGCCCCCCCTACAGTTGCAGTCTTCTTCCACTGAGTGGCAGATATTCAGCGCTCATACTTCCTACTCACTTAGACCCTCAAATCAAGACGGATGACTGGATTCTGTAGTTTTTATCAGGCCTTCATGTGCACTTATACAATGACAGAGCACTCTCCTCAAGGCCGACAGGCCAATGCTTGAGAAAGGAGCTGGAGGAAGATAGCACTCCCCGGGCCCAGACGGTTTCTTCCATCACACAGTCTGCGATGCGATGTGATGCAGCCCTGGCAGCAGGGCCGTTACTCAGGTGAGCCTGGTGCCCGGCGCTCTGCACTGGAAACCCTGCTCTCCCCACATCATGCATTATGTCTGCAGGATACCGTGAGGCACTTTGTCGTCTCTCCTTGAGGCAGTAGTCTACACAAACTCTCAACTACAAGGAGCTTATGTGTTCACCTGTAGCCAATGCTTTTTATTTATTTTAGAAAGATTACATAAATATATAAAAAGGAAAAAAGGAATACAATTTTTTTTTTCTTTGAATTTTCCAAATTTTCTGTCAACATCTGATGACTGTAAAAAAACAGAAAAAAATCAATGACTTTGTGGAGCAAATCCATGTCTAGGATTTGATCCAGGAGTTGTTTTTCTTTCTAAATCCCTTTAGATATTTTTTTAATCAATATTTCAGCAAACAATCTGACAGGTCTTAATGTGCACAACCGCTATATTTATAGCATGAGTTTGTCTGATTTGATGCAGATCCAGCCAGACGCATGTAAGATTAAGCCTGAGTGCCATTCTAGTTAAGGACTGTTTGAACCATGTGCTGCCGTGTAACAGTCCAACAATACTTGTGTTTTCAATCAGAGGTTTGACTGAAACGGTTGCGCGCAGCTTCACTGTGTTTCAGGGGATGAGGTGGCAATAAAATTTTGCTCTCCGTCTTTGTTTGTGCGTTACCCACTGATAAAAGCGCCTTGATGTTTGAATGTGTAACCGAAGGAGAAAATGTAAATATTTTCTACCAGACATTCTGAGCGGGACTGCATGCGGTGAAGGTCTCCAAAGCACACTGCTGTCTAAATGAGTGGTTATTGACAGACCTTTGGCGCCGTTAGAATCACATGTTCTTTGAATCTCTGGTACACTAGCAAATGTGATCCTCTCTGATGGTTTCATTTGAACTTATTTTGATGTCCCTGAGCATTAAGAGAAGTGACAGCTTACAAATAAATCCATAATTATCACATCTGAAAGCCGCCATCTCAAACTTTATTTGCATACCCGACACTTGGAGGAATGTGGGTAATAAATCCTGAGGGTCTCCCAGACTCTGGCAAAGTTGCGGCTGTCATCTCATCAGCCTGTGGGTCTCTTTCAGAAGCTTGCGAAAAGAGAAAGGCAGACTGGAGTGAGACAATACTGCTCTGTTAAAAAAGAGGCTACAGTAAATGGGCAGCACTGAGTAAGGTTTAGCAGAGCACAAAAGGAAACTGAAGGACAAGATTGTTCCCATTGTGTTTCCACTGTGTATTTCCCCACAGAGCAAGGTCTGCCAAGGCCCCGCGGGCTTCATTTCACCCCTTCAAAACCCAACATTTTTCTTTGAGTGTCCTGAAGATAGGAACACAATGACTGCCTGTAGAATTTCATCTTAATTCTACCTGGGAACACAAAAGACTAATCACAGCCATCACAAAAGCGCTGTTCCCGCAGCCCAGTGTGTGATAGAACAGGCTCCGGCAGCATAAAGGCCCGGCCCTCCAGAGAGCCAGGAGGCTGGAGGAGGCAGTCAAATGGGAAGCAGAATAGGCCGGGCGACACCCAAGATTATGTCTCGGCCACATGTGCGCGGAGGAGGGGGAGGGCGGGAGGGCGGGAGGGTATGGGGACTGCAGGACAAGACATCTATCAGAGGAGGTCAGCGTCGGGGGCCGAAGCAATGAGCAGTGATAATTTCAGCACCAGAAAAGTTGAGCGATAACAGTTGTGCGGCATTGTACTTCACCGAGGACACGTGTGCCGTTAGAGGGGGATGAATTCCTTCAACTGCTCATTTCATAAGACGTAAAACGTCATTCACAAAGGGCTCCGTATCAAAGCTGTTGATATAACGTGAAACAGCCTCAACATTGTTTTATTTCTGTCCGCTTCCCCACCTGCCTCCTTCCTGCACACCCTGAGAGCTGTTGCACTTGGCACACGGAGGGAAGGATATCTCCCTGAAAGGCTGGACAGACTAAAAGGTCTGTTTTTTTCATGCTATAAGATAAAAGTGGCGACATTTTTTTTTTTTTTTTCACTCGACTCCATAGCTCCACCTCTTAAACGTATAACCCCCCCCCCCCCCCCCCCCCCCCCCCCCCCCCCCCCCCCCCCCCCCCCCCCCCCCTCCTCCTCCTCCTCCTCCTCCCCCTCCCTCTGCGGCTCAGACGCAGCACCTCCCCGAAAGTTTCAGCTAACGCTAATCTAATTGGTTGCCGGGCTTTAATTAGCCCGGCTCGTTTGCATGGCTGCCATTAGGAATTCAAACAGGGTGGAGTGATAGCTGACATTTCCTCCTCACCCCCCCCCCCCCCCCCCCCCCCCCCCCCCCCCCCCTCACCCCCCTCAGGATCCTCCCCCCTGATTCATCTTCATTTCCCCAGATCCTGTTTTTAAAGTTTTATTTAGGGTGTCATTTATTTAATAAGGGATTATTTATTTAGTGCATCAAATCATTCTGGAATGAATATTTATATATTTGTGAGGGTTTTAAATATTTACATGGTCTCTCCATTTCTAGTTTTGGAGCCACTGTAATGAGTGCTGTTGTTGGATGTCGAGGGGAATAACAAAACTGGTTTCAAAGTGAAAAGTCCTTTGAATATATTTCTAACTTAATTGCGTTGAATCCATTATCAGGCCGGGTGCTCTGATCATAGTTTAATATGAGGTATATTATTCTGGAGTGACTTTGACGCCAGTTAATGATACATCATCCGGCTGCTGATATTCATTTAATGCCAATGAGTGATTCATGTCAGTGGTGGCGTGTGGAAACGCCTGACAACGCCATGACCCCTCGTCAGTTGCTCTAATGCACTCGCAGACTCCTACTTGACTAAATTCCATTAATCCTCAAAGAAGCTTAGACATTTTTTTTGCCCTGACGCTTGCGCTCTTCCTGCAACTTGTTTTACAGAGACGCCATTGTGTAATGGTGGCTTATAAAAGGGGATGAACACTAGCAGGGCCGTGTCCTCGGGACTTGAACCGCTCGTCCTCTGCTCCATCTTTCTGGTGGTGCACAATAGAGGCCTGAGAGTGCAAGTGATCTAACCAGGCTTGTGGAGGCATGTGGAGACTCACTCCCAAGTTTACACATATTAGGGCCTTAGAAGAGTCTTATTAACGGGGGCTGCAGGCGGTGGAAGAACACAGAGCGCGGCAGCGTGACTGCTGAACCAGGGAACGCCTCTCCACACCAGAACCCCCCCCTCCATAACCCTCATCCCCCCACCGCTCCTCCTCAGTATTAATGACTAACCAGAATGAGAAGTGGAGAAGAGGAAGAGCCTGGAAGAGCCTGATTTGTTCTGCATGCTAAATATGGCCTGTAATCTTTATTCCTCTGAGTGCCTTATTAAAAGTGAAAGGAAGATGAAATCCCACCAGCCAGCCCATCCTTTCTGCTGTTTATTAGAGGGGGCTTTTCCTCTGTTAATATTGAGGTTATGGTAACCTTAGTGGTGATAGATGCATCGTGTGACTTCAGGTAATAATAGCAATGATTGATTCCCACCTGAACCCTAGAGGTGTAATCTAGCAGGATGGAGGAGATAAAGTGCCAGCCGGTGTCTGAGAGATACTCAGAGAGGCAGATTCCATCCAACAGCGCTGTTTATCATCCCGCAGACAACAGCGCCCTGACAGAATTTATGATGTTTCCCCTCGTCTCTAATTCATCATTCATTAACCACTCTTTTCTCCCCCCCCCCCCAAACCCGACTCTGTTTGTTGGTTTTATCAGTAAGGCTAGGATGAAAAATACCCGTGTGTTAGTTAGGACTCTGCGGGAAGATTAATGTGATTTTTGAAGTGCGTCTCATCAGTCAGGTGCGATTTGATAACCAAAGTGAAACTCTCCCCTCGGTCAAGGAGTTTGTTTTCGTCGAGCGGCACACAGTTGGTCTGATTTAGTTTGTTTTTTTACTCAGGTTATTGCTTTTAAACTGCAATTATTTGATGCCAGGAATTTCACAAATCACGTTAATATGGAAGAAATAACAACAAACATTTCCTGAGGATTCTGCATAGGCATATTCAGAGTACCAAACATTTAGCATTATTTCTTTTTACCTTGCCCTTTCCACGCAGCCGAAATGATTCCCACTTGTGAATTTTTCTATCATTATGTAAACAGATAACTAGAATCAGAGAGAATATGATCAGCATATTTTAGTGCCTGTATTTGCATTATGGTGCTTGTGTTTGGAGCACTAATGAAGCTCAAAGACAAGTGGAGTCCTAGATAGGTTCTTTTTTTTTTTTCTCTCTCTCTCTAAGCCCCACACCTTTCCTGTTGTGGAGCCGCACTAGATGGCACATCTATTATTCCATTAGCAGGTAATTAATGACTCTCATTTGTGTAACTGTTATTAAGCCCTTTGAAAGATTGTTTGTGTTCAGATGAAATGAAACACATCCCAGAAGCCATCCATTGTGGCGGATAGATTAAAAGAGCAATAAGGCTCTTTGAAAAATGATATTTTATCAACGGTAATTTTTCACCGTACCTCAGGGGCAGCGATGACAGGAAAACACTGCAGTCCTCCTTCATGTTGATATCCTTTTTTTAGTAAAACTACCAGGGGAGTGCACTAAGTGTGATTTATTCATCCTTTGACCAGTAAAAGGTGTCAGCTAGGTGAAAATGGATGCTGGGAGAGTATTGACAGGAGAAATAGTGGTGCAGTTGTCCTGCTCTGTCACAGCATATAGATGGGGGGGGGGGGCAGTGAATCCTATGCTGTGGATGTCTAGTTCACATATGTCTCTGTTGCCGTGCAACTTTAAAGATCTGTACTCCCCCGCTATAAAATAAAATGCATTTACTGTTAAAGAAACAATTTTATGACTATTTTAAACAATTTCATAGCTCTCTCTTTTTATGTGGCAGCTTCATCCTACAATCATTTGAATTCAATTTTGCACTCAATTTCCCATAATGCCAAATCAAAAACTGAATGTTAGAATTGTTTGCTTATATTTCAGATTTTGCATTTCTTCACCTTGAGTGAATTCCCCCAGTGTGAAATTGTATTGATTGGACATATAGAAAATCTTACAGCTGAAAATGCATATCAAAGGAAAACCCAAAGCCATGAGGTCAGGGTAAGTGCCTGCAGAGCTCTGAGACAGGATTATGTTGAGGCACTGATCAGGGGAAGGGTGCAAAGGAAATTCTGCTGCAGTGAAATTTCCCAAGAGCAAAGTGGCCTCCATAATTCTTAAGTGGGAAATTTTTCAAGGCACCACCAATGTTTTCCCAATGGCAGGGCGACCCGACGGAAGCGTCAACTCGGGGCAACACTCGCCACTTGCCGTATACTACCGAATAATGAAGTATGGTGGTGGCCGCATTGTGCTGTGGGCCCTGCTAAGGGTTCCGGGAATGTTGAGTGGAACTCTGTGCACAGGCAAACTGGGTTCAGAGCACTCAGGACCAGTGGCAGGGAGCCTATGCACGCAGCCAAGAGTGTCACTGTGCAGACCGGCCAGATTTAAAACCAATGAAAACCTTTGGAGAGATCAGATGTTTGACTCAGGCTTCTTTTACAAAATCAATATAAAGTGATTCAAACGATGTGACCAAAAGGCTGCAACATAAATGTGTGAGAAAGGGAATGGGTCTGAATACTCTCTGAATGTACTCGCACCTATTCCATATGATATTATAATTTCTTACACTCCTTTCTTTCTTTTTTTGGACGCTCTGTGCTCTTATCCTGGAGTGCATTGGATAAATCTCAGACGGGAATCTGATTTCCCACATGAGCATATCAAATTGTCTCTTTTGTTCATGGTTTCTATCTGCCAATATAAAAAGATCGAGGTTTCTTTTTTCCTCTTCCTTTTTTTTTTTTTTTTTACTTTTTTTTCCTATTGAAGAATGGAGGATGGGAGAATCAAAAGCAGTGTGTCTTGTGAACAAACACACACAGCCTTTCCAAAGAAGAAGCTGTGTAACATGGGCACTGGCATTCCACAACTGGAAAGGCACACAGCATCTCTTTGGGATTTATATTTAGCATTTGCTATGCTACTTATAAAATATTTCATAAATAATGTGAATATATTAGACGCGGAGAGAGAACTGTCGCCAGTCATTCCATATGCACTGCCATAGCAACAAGATGTTCCGCCTTTATCTGTTTAGGGCCCATGATTCTTAAACTGTTCATTGCCCACGTTTCCTTTTTTAATCAGAGTGTGTTTGGGATCCCCTGCAGCAGGGATCTAGATAAAGGGATTAACTCTGCCTCTACTAGTTAACCACGTTTAGACTTTGCCAGGCAGGCCCCTCAAAATGAAAATGGATGGATTTCAAATGCCTACATCAATGTGCTTTTGATTGTGTGTCATCAAGCATCACATGGAAATGCTCTGATCATCTTATCAATAATTAGAATATCACAAACAAACATTCATTTCGTCATCTTGACGCCCTCTGGATGAATATTAGTAATGATTAGATTTTACCGTGCAGAATTTTCTGCAAATGTCTTATTATATATATATCACATTATTTTGCATATTTATCTCTCATCTTTACATGTGGTATTTATTTAAATATAAGCTGACTGTAATGCTCTTGACAATTTTATTTAAATGTAATTGAAACGTGATGATTTACTGTCACTCTCAACATGTTTTTTTTTTTTTTTTCCTTTTTAAATGAGGAGGAAAAGCACACGCACTGTCTAATAGCATTTAATGCACTAGTGGTTAAAGTCATGAAGCCCAGTGAGGTTTTAAGAAAATCATAGACGAAGGTGATGGCTTGTAGCATCGTATATTCATGACTGGGTTTGATCCAGGAGGCCTTGTTGGGATCGGGAGGCATTATGCTGGCCACTGCCACGCTGCCGGCTGGGTAACACAGTGTCGTGGTGAGGAACTGGCTCCTTTTGTCACTGCTGTTAGCATTAGCCAGAGATTTGCATATATTTCTCTGGGAAGCATTAAAGAAATACAAAAAAAAGACTAATTCACTATTGAAAGTCTCCCATTGCAAGATTAGAAGAGTCCCATTAGTAATGTGTGACTGCTCAAGTAGTTTTTATTTCATTTTTGTGTTGCCTCCTTCTTTTGTTGGGAGCTTTGATTATTTGCCATGTTGGCAGAAAAAAATGAAAACAGAAACAAAACCAAACAACCGCAATCTTTTCGAATCCTCCTGTTTAAAAACACACTTTCACATTGTTTTTTGGCTTCTTTTCTTCAAGTTTTATCTAAATAAAATGATACACATTGTTTCACAAGAAATCTAAATTCACTTTTTTAAAGACAAATGTAAGATTGAACTTTTTTTTTTTTTTTCCCATTTCTTCATCTCCGGCTCTCGCGCTACAGCAGGGGAACAGAGCGCTGCACCTCTGAATGAGAACCGAGGACACGTGAACAGCACTCCCAGTTGGAGTGCCCACAATGCTTATCACTCTGACCTGAATTCAATGACGACGGACAATTTTATAAACAGCTGGGGATCAATCAAAGCCCACTTGAAATATGCCACCTGCCACTTTTACATTAGGAAGCATGCTGTTCAAAATGGAACATTCACTTGTATTTGTGATTATTTTACAGGCAAACTTGGTCTCCTCACGGGGCCTCGAGTACCAAATGATTTATTCCTAGACCGCCCCCCACACCCCCCTTTTCCTCACTGCCACCTCCACCCTCCAGAACTGTGGTGAAAAGGGGCTGGAGGGACGGGGTAAGATTTACTTTAAGTTGTCTCTAAGCCTGAGGATGCAGTCAACAAGGGAAGGAGAGATTTAGCATTTGTATTTAAGCTGAAATCCTTCGCCCATCACTTACCAAAACCATCATCCCACCCCAGTCTGTTGTGTGCAGAGCGCGGTGGGTTTGCATGAATTTATGATGCCATTAGTTTGAGACACGTTTAAGAGAAAGCGAGTGAAGCGGGGAGGGTGTTTAGACGTGTTTTCCCGAGGGGTGGGGCCCTTACAGTGTCCGTACAGTGTGAGGCTGAGGTCGTTCCTCTCAGGTGCATCTACCTGTCCCCTCATTTAGCCACGAGTCACTCCTCTCCCAGCAGGTGTCAGTGTTACTTCTGTGTTTATCACCGTTGTCACACAAAGGGAGATAAGTCCTCCAAGCACTTCTTATCCACATTAGGTCTCTTGAACGTCACTTTATCGCCTAGGCTCTCAGAACACATCTTGTTTCATAACTGTGGTCAGATGTAGTCAAATAAAGACTGGTTCCTCTGCTCAGCTCAGTCCCGCTGTAATGTCACAAAATCACCAGACAAGCTCTGTTTTTTATTTTTTTTTATTTTTAGTTCTCTGGTTTGACTTTGAGTTTGATTACAGGGCTTTTTTTTTAAGCAAATGTTAAAGGGAGAATGCAAATTCCACCTCTCCAAATAAATAAAGAGAAAATCCACAGGAGTCCTCATTACATGTCTGAGGTTGAGCTGGAACTTGTCATTACCCTGCGAAGAAAATAACATTTCCACTGGACCACAGGTCGTCTCTGGTCCCGGCCGACGGTGTTGAGAGTTGCACGCAGACGTAGAAATTATCGGAGGTGCGGCCCCGGGATGAGGCAGATGTGTTGGCCGTGGTGTTAATGTGAGTTGTTTCAGCCAGACTCTTAACTCTCTCTCGAACACAGCGAGCTCGGTCTTCCCCCATCTGGTGGGTGGAGTGTCAGTCCTCCAGAGTAATGTTCGACACGAGGTCAGCAGAACGCCACAGACTCGCTACATATGCTTTGCAAACTGTTGCTGTTTGGTCAGGAGAACATACGTTATAATCCAGCTTAAACTGGATAATTAGCTTTTTATGAGTCATTAATTCCGGCAGGTGAAGCGGGCAGAGGGGTGGGGGTAAATAATGCGACGATGTCTCGTGACACAGTGCTAAAACATGGGCATCTTTCCAACCGCTCGTTTCACCGCTCGTTTCACCGCTCGTTTAGCTCGGCCTCATTGCAGATGAAATATTAAATGGCCAGCGTTGCTGTTAGTGCTGACTTTTATGGATTGGATGCTGTTGTACTTAATACACTGGTTCAGTTGTCCCTTTTATTCCTGGGCACTGTCCTGTCCAGCCGTGATGTATTGCACGAGGAGCGAGCCCACTGGTAAGCAATGGGGCTTCAGCCCGTGTGACGCTGTCTGGCGTGGGTCCAGATGAGGAGTGAGAGAGAGAGAGAGAGGGCTGTGCGAGGCTGTGTTGTCAGAGACGTGCTCACTGCTTTATATTAATGCCGTCAGTACAGGGCCTCCGTGGTGGACCTGTGGAGTCTATTCACAAACAGAAATGCACGATAATCTGAAGTGCAGATTAATGACGAATGAATGGATGATTCACATGCACACACTTTACTGTATTGTCCTGTGTGTCTGCTAATTTGCTCAACATAAACGTGTTGTGGGAAGGATGAGAGCCAAACAATGTAATATTTAATCATTAATGCCATGCACTCACCTCTCATGCATGAGGATATGTAGGCATTTACAAAATGTGTGAGTACTGTGATATACCATATATTACTGCTATATGCATGATCACATTTGTATTTAATAGCAAACAGCAGTTCATTATAATGTACTAACTTCAGGCATCTGCTCACCAGAAATGTTTTTTTTTCCACATGAGCGTTAAAGGTCTGCTTCCTGCTCTGGGGTGGGTTCATCATGCCTTCGCACATCTGCATTCCACCAGCTTCATTAACTAGTGGACAGGAGCTGTGTTTAGTCCGTCTGCTGCGTGCGCTGCTGACGTTAACAGACAATAAATCTTTTCCTTTGATAACGCGGAGTGGATCATTTCATGGTTCAGAGACTAACGTGATGCTCCCAATTAGTGTCAGTGAAGATGCCATTTGAAAACTGATACGTAAAGACAAAAAAAACAAAAAAAAACAAAAACATATTCCCTTTTTCTCCCTTTGATTACACCACTGTGAAATATTCATCATCAAGACCGTTCAGGTGTAAAAATGTTATTATCATCAGGCCTATTCACGAGCGGATGGCATGATTGTTAATCAGCTTTGTAGGAGAGAATATGTTTAGGTTGAGTAAATGTCATATAGCAGATGGGGAATCAAGCCACTGCGTTTTTGATAAACAGCAAAGACAAATAGAAACTTAAAAACCTACCAGACTGAAAGGTTTTTTTACAAACCAGTGTTTTTAAATTAGATAAATCAGGACTGAAGACATTGCATAACTGATTGCATGGAAATTTTAAATGAAATGAATTATAGTCTTCTTGAAAGCTGGAAAAAAGAAAAAAGAAAAAAAAACATCTGTCCCTTCAGAAAGATAAACCTGAAACTAAAAATGTAGCCTGATACAAACGCTGTTTGGCTCAGAAAGGAAAACGACGGGTCAGCTATAATTCTGTGGCGTTCTGGTGGAAGAAATATCACCGTTCAGGAGCAGCCAGGACTCTCCTGAAGAGGGTCCCCCCTCAGCATCATCCAGAGAGGTGGGGGGAGGAAGTGGCTCTATTTTTCTCTCCCTCTCCCTCGGAGGGAGACGTTGGCCAGAAACCATAATGCCTGCAGCCCAGAGCAAAGCCCCTTAAAATATTCATCACACAACTTTTCCGTGTGACTATATGTTTTTAGCAGATGGTTACATTTTTGAGTGGAGAACAAAGTTGTTAAAGGAATATGATTTCACTTGTTGCCATGGTAACAGAGATGGATGAAGATGTTTCATGGTTCACTGGTTGCCTCGTCTCTGCTCCTGTGTGTGTGTGTGTGTGTCTGTCTGGGTGAGACTGCACATGTCTTTGTTTGTCTGTCAGCCTCTGAGTGTACCTGCTCCTAAACTGTATATGTACGTGCATGTGTTCACACCAGGAAGTGATTTATAGAACTATTGAATTTCAGATTCGGATTCTGGCAGGGATATTATGCTAAGTTGCTCACTGAAAGGTCAGTGCAGTTCCAAGGCAGGATCATTTCCTAATACACTAATACAAGAAGTATCAAGCTGCCGCTATGATAGAAATAATACGCGCTCTTGTCACGCGCTCCATTCGGTGATTTCGTTTGCTCGGCGATGGTGAAGTGCTGCTCATTTCACAGTGTATTAGCCGACTGTCTAAATAGTGATGATTCAGTAGCACGGCCGCTCATTTTCACACGACACATGAAAGGATGGATCTGTCGATAAACGCAACAATAAGGGCAGGCCAAGTTATCTGGTGTTGTCTTTTTTTTTTTTCTAGCTATATTTCAAATCGAGTGTTCTTACATTTGAGAGCAGCTAATTAGATTGTGTGAGTTGCATGATATGGGGTCCTACACATAAAAGCCCTGCTGTGGAGATGAGCAACGGTTGCCCGTGCACCAGACAGTGATGATAGTGGAGCCACTCTTTTAACACCCCCCCTCAAAATTCAGATCCTAATTGGCTGTCTGATTTTAGTAACTTGTTCAGCAATTTAAGAAAATTGCCTTTTGAAATGTAACAATTTCAGTGATGTTAAGCGTCTCATTTCTCAGCCTGTGCTCTCCACTGAGGGCTGCCTCTGTTCAGGCCTCATCAGGCAGTAATTGAAAGGTCCTCCTTTGCCTCTAAACCACTGACCCCGTGGATTCATCATGCAGTTCCTTTGGAGGCGTAGAAAAGTCTTTATTCAAGTCCATCGGGGGACTGAAAGAAGAAATGGGAAAATGGTTTGTTGTTATTTTGTAAACTTGGTCCAAGCCCGCGTGTTTAACATTTTATCGCCGATACTTCAGGACCCATTTCAACAAAATCAGTTAATATGAGCCGTTTACAGACACAGTGGTATTTGTGTTTATGTTGGCAGTTTTTATTTCAACAGGAATAAACAGATAATTTGTGTTTACAAGAAGCTCAGCTCTCTCCAAAAAATCCCATAAAGATAAATGGCATAATAGATTATGTACAATGTTTATTTTAATTATGCACATTCATGTATTAAACTGTTTATGTTTAAACTGTAATCAAGCCTTAATTCAATCTCTCTGCCATAAGGTTTCGATAAAGACATCTTGATAATCATTAACTGTACATGTCAGCCCATATATCTGTAAGTTGTTGGCTCTTCAGTCCGTAGGCATGTGCAAGTGCCCGAACACACTCGCCTGTTGCAGTGCCTTAAATCTAACTTGGCAGCACGCAGCCCCAGACGCCAGGTGAACAGTGTCATTATTAGAGGAGGCACCTGCAAACTGCGCACGGCGCCTTTTATTTTGTTCCTGTGACACAGAGGAAGGGAAAAATTTCCACAGAGGCGTGTGCGAGTGGTGAAGTGCAGCTTAATGGGATGGTTTTATTCATCAAGCGAGGTCTGTGCACTCGTCCACTGCGAAGCTGCCTTGAGGGACAGTGAGTGATTCCGACCACTCAGCCTCATTATGGAATCATATAAATATTTAAGGGGTTGGAATTGAGGAATAAAGAGGGTAATTGATAGCATCAAAATGGAAGTGTTTGAGCCCTGTTGTATTATTTAAATATTTCTGAAAGTGCTGCTACAATATGAGCTCAAAAAGCAGCAAAAACAATCCGACCTTTTTTTTTGTTTTTTGTTTTTTTAAGGGAAAATCTAATCATTGAAACATGTTGTCATACATGGCCACGAACTAGAATGAACGACGAGAATGGAGAGGTTTTCCTCCACCGCCGCAGCCGAGGAGTCACTGTTCATCATTTTTTTTATTTGTGGGAGACAGAATGGGGGAAAAAAAACAACAGAGGCCTATTTGTTTTCATTTCCTGTTTATTTTAATCTAGATAACCCCACATAGCAGGGGTTGCTAGATTAAGTACTCGGGATAAGGGCAGTAACCTTTAAAGTCTTCACCGTGTGTGTGTGTGTGTGTGTGCATGTGTGTGTGTGTGTTAATCAGCTGAATAGACTGTATGGAGGGAAAGTGACATGTAAGCATAAATGAGTCTGCAGGCAAGTCGACTCTGAATGATAATGATGCTCAGGAGTTCTACTTAGCATAACATAAGGGGCTGCTGCTTTGCGCTCATGGCATTCTGCAGAACGTAGACAGTGGACTTTGTTACAGAGTAGCACTAATTAGGCTTTACCTCGTTTAGCCAGCGGCTCTACAAAAATCACCGCTGTGGCTCGTTTCTGGATCGTGTGCATGATTTAGCCCGAGCGTTGCATCAGCCAGTTGTGGGGGTGGGTGGGAACTCAAACCATTACCTGTTAGCAAGAGCAGCATATGGAGATACGGCGGCGCAGGTGCGAGCAGCCTGTTATTTGATTGTTACCTAGAGATTGATAATCATACAACAAAGACGTCGGGATGATGTTCAGTCTGATGAAGACAGAAAAAAAAAAAAAAAAGCTTCCGATAGATGCAGTTTTTTTTTGTTTTGTTTTTTTCGAACCGAAAAATATGCCAACACACAGACAGATTGCCAACAGATGCCGCTCGCACCTGTAGCTCCTAATCAGGTTCATTTTCTTTGTTTTTGTTTTTTTTCCAGGGGGGAGAAAGATGTGAGACAAGCACCAGACCTGTAGATCGATAGATTGTCATATTAAATGATGGCGACGAGGCGGAAATTATAAATCCTGCCACTAAGATACAACGGTTTTCACTTGGTTGAAGCACTGGCATAGGTTAAAAGTCATTGGAATTATTTTAGCGAGAAACACAATGGTCTCTTAAAACATATACTGTATATTCAGCTTACAACAAAAGCACAGACGGGATTCATATAAAATGCTGCAGATGATGGAAAGGGAGGTGGAGACTAACGTTACCTGCCCACTGAGGGAATCAGTGAACTTCTTCTCTTTATTTCACTCTTATTAACATATAAGTAAACAGCATGTTATTCAATAGAGTGTAAATGGAGTAGAAAGAATAGATATTTGCTGATGTATGCAGTGGAGAGTAAGTACCTGAAAATAAATCTACTTGTACTTGTAGTACGGTCATGAAACACATTTTCTTTTTTACATCCAACCCCTGCACTGTATATAAAGGAGACACCAATAACCAAATACTGCATGTGCACATCTGTATTTCATTATTATTATTGTATTAACAGACCTGCTGCTTCTTCCCTGCTCTTACTGTATACGTGCTACTGTGGGATGCCTCCTCTCATTAGTCAAAGCGAGGGAGTCTCTTTGTTAATGCAGCCCCATTACTTATAACTCTCCACTGGTGTAAAAACGGACCTAAAATTACATCATTTGCTGTTTGATCACATCTTTTCTTTGTGTTACTAATAGAAACAGTGGGAGTTGCGATGAGTTTTCTAGCTACAGGGGTGTGTGATTAAACAGCAGGGCTTCAATATACGAAGATGCAGCGTCTTGTTGTCAGGGAAAAAAAAAACAACAACAACAACAAAAACTAATGCACTCGCAGCCGCCGCTGAGTTTTTTTCTTGTGGAGTGCATGTGTTGGTATAAATAGATAGCCAATTTGTAAAATCGTCCGCCTGAACATAAGCATCTTGGGCCACTCTAATTGGTCAATTTCCCGCCTGTATTGAGTGCCTAGATTGATTTATTGCCTTTTTTAAAAGGCCGTGGGGACTCGCGGAACAGCTGTGCCAGCCGTCCGTGCCGGAACTGTTATGAAAACAAGGGGCTGAGTGCTGAGCGTCGGACAGCAGTCACGGCAGCAAATGGCGAGTAGAATGGAGCAGAGCGGCATGGCAGACAGCTGGCAGAGGCAGCGTCTGCTGTCTGGCACCGCTGGAGATGCAGGATTTATTTCGGCAAACACTGCTGAGTGGAGGAGCCATGCCCTCGTGGAGATCCCGCGCAAACACACAACCCGGAATTTGCCTGATTGCCACAACGCCTTAATCATACGAGGGCCTGTGTGATTGGACCCAACGAACAGGCATTTTTCATGTCATGATACCCCCGCCCCCCTTCGCCCTCCACTTGATATGGAGAAGGCTCAGGGGGAGAGAGAGCAGAGTGGAGTGTTGTGTCTCTCTGGGGTTGAGTGATAGCGTCCCAACCTGAGAGGACCAGAGCGACTGAATCCGGCTGTTTGCGAGCAGTCACGGTGATTTACTCTCCTGCCTCGCATCTGGCTGAAACAATTCCATCACACTTTCGATTTGGAATAATATACAAAGAGCTTTGCTTTCTTTTGAGTTCCCAGTTTAGAAATGTGAATGGTGATGTTATGAAAACAAGGGGCGCTCATGGAGTGTTTGAGAGACAAGGCGGAAAACTGTAAAGTGAAGGATGCGTAACCAAGGTTCCTGCGGATCCTTAAAAAGTCTTAAAAGGCAATGAGTTTATTTATTCATGAATCTAAAAATAAGGCTTTAATTGTCATTAAAATGTCTCAAATCAATCTGTCAAAGGTCTTTAAAATTGTGATCACATGATAATGTGATTTTATGACTGTAAATATCAAAATAAATGGTAACATTTATTGTTTAAAAGACTGATTCTCGTGGTAACATCAAGCAGGGACATGCAGCCGGGACTCTTAAAGGAAAATGCACGTCATTCAAGTAGCAACCAAGATTTCTCTTCATGGCTGAGAGTGGTTCCAGGCGACGTGTTCGAGGCACAGTGGGAGTCAATGCAGTGGTCTTAAATTAAATCTCAAACGGCATTAATCACCCTGCTGACCGGCACGGGCCTGCAGGTGTAATGTACAGTGTGGGGTATAACCTGTAGGAGCAGAGTGTTCCTACACATGTTTGCAGTATATTTGAAAGGCTCAGTAGGTGTAATGTATATCTGCTCGGTAAATCAGAAAAATGTTGTGTTAAGCACTAGCACATGTCCGTATTTCCTTTTGTCGCAACACATTTTTCCATCGTTTTTTTTTATTTTTTTGTTTTTTCTCCCATTTTGCTTACATTCGTGAAAATAGTTTCCCAGTGATCGCCGGTGATACACTATTTCCACATGTGTTTGTTTTTATCCCACGAAAAAAAAAGTCTCAATGAGGAAAAGCAACTAACACTTATTGTTTGGGTTGGCGACAGCACAGCATTCTGGGGAACTCGAGGTAATCCACTCCATGTTGAAGCATCTACTATAAGCATCCAGGCCCAAGCAGCCATTGACTGGCTCTCTTGTGGAATGTGAGAGCGGATAGCTAAGTGTCTCCTTTTTGAACTGTGATTCTTAGAAATTCCTGTATTTAGCACTGGGGATTGGGAGCCTGAGTCTTCCACAGGCGTTTGAATGTACATTTCGTGAGTTCTCCACTAAGAGCAAAAAAAGAGAGACAGAGAGAGAGAGAGAGGGGGAGAGTGTATGTCAGTGTGTGTGTGTGTGTGTGTCTGTGTGTGAAAGAGAGAATGAAAGAGAGAGGGAGAGTAATCGCACAGTCTTCATCTAGTACTTAACTTTAGGAAATATGAGTCTGGTTGAAGATGAAAGGGACTTAATCTCAAATGCCTCTCCACTCCTCTCCTCTGCTCTCCTCTCTCTCTGTCTGTCTTTCTCACTGCCTGCTGTCCACCGGGACTGGCCCATTCCTGCACATCGGAGTGCATTATGTAATACCCTCCGAGTCTCCACGCCCTGCAGTAATGGTTTAATTAGGGGAGGGGGAGGCAGGCGTCGTGGCATCCCACCTGCCGTCGCTCCTCAAACGTCCACCTTTCGATCTGTGGGCCCGTCCTCGCGCCGCGAAGACCGTCCCATTTGCATTGTTGCTTGGAGCCGTTAGCGTCATGCCTGCTGATGCGTGCCGTGATGCAAAGTTAGCAGAGCTCGTCTGTTTATTGTCCCCTGTGCAGCCTGTGGCCCCAGCCTCCTATCGCCTTTCCTTCCCCTCCACCAGGCTCTCTCTCGTTCTCCTTCTCCCTCCGCCCCACCCAGGCCCAGCAGCCAGCCAGCCAGCCAGCGCCGGCGCGCTCGGTCTGTCAACACGTCCACGGCACTCTGAGTGTTTTAATGGAAACGGGAGGAACCACACTGACTTGCCAGTGCAGGCCTCAGAAACAGGGGGTTAATACCGGCTTGGCTATGATGTAACACTGTCTGCAACACTTAAGCCTTTCGCTGGCTGACACTGTTATAATAGATATTCGGTTCCATTCCAGTTCTGCGGATGGTAAACATTTAGGAATTCTTCCGAAAGAATGTTTATACTTGTAACACTGAGCAGGTTTACATTAGACACTGAGAGATTTCTGTTATTGTACGAGGAAACAGCAGCCACCATTTGCAGCTCAGTGGTCTAAACCACATGCACTGTGTACAGAAGAATTATCAGACTGTTTACATTTAATTTTCAAATAGTTTCACTTAATCTATGTCCCCAAGTCTCTGTATGTTTAATTCTCTTACATAAATGTAATTGTGAAGTAAAAAGCCTTAAAAATAAAACCCTTGTTTCATAGTGATATTACATTTAAAGCTTCTAAAATGACTCCGAACGAAATGACCGAACCTGTGTTATGTCATGTCACGCTTGAAGGTTAAGCAAAAAAGATCTGATGCCATCACCCATCTGTAATTTCGTCGAACGTGTTTCTTCAAGTGTTTGATCGATACACCGCTGTCGGGGAAAGCATTCACGCCGGCACTCAGCCTCCCACATTCCCACCATGTGTTGTTCGAGTGTCGGGGACTGACCGGTCCCCACAGACTGTGCATTGTCTGTACTTGTTGATCCTTGACAGGGGAAATTCAGCCTCACAAGAATGTTGAGGAGCTGAAGGAGGAAGCCTGAATGGATGGCCTGACCCTGCGGCCTCAACCTTCAGAAAAAACTTAGAGGAATATTTAGACCAGTTTTCCAGACCATTCCTGACTTTAACTCATTAAATAAATATGTATTGCTTCTTTATCTAATTAGAGGACAAGATGCGATCACTTAGTAGCTCACTAAAATGTGTAGAGCATCATTCCCCTTAGAATGGATTAAATCTATGCCGGTCTTAAATAGTCCCTGGTCTCAACTACACAGAATATAATCCTGTCATTAGCATACAGAGCACAACTGTGATCCAGACCTGATATGAAGCAACGCTGAGTTTGATATTCCACTCCTCTTGTACGTTAAACGTTAACCCTAAAAACCACGTATAAACGCTGTGTTTATCAGACTCAGGCAATTCAAAACATTGGCCTACGTGACACTGAGTGAGTGAACATCAACCGAACGAGAAGATAAGCAGGAGCCGTTTGACTGTCTGACCCGAGTTTGGCTCCTGCTCAAAACATCTTCTGCTGTAGGGAAGAAAACACCTTCTTACACAAGTTTATTTCAGTTCCATCACTCACCTGCTCTGGATTGTGTACATGTGTGCTGTCTGCGAGCTGTGATGAGGTGGCAGGGGTGAACAAGTGGGGATGTTTTTGCGACAGCTGTCATCAAATATTATAACTGTGGGATGCACACTTTTTTTTCCACACAGAAGTATAGAAAGTATCCGAATCGCTCATCATCTTTCCCTCACATCCTGTAGGAAGGATGAGCAGTGATACTTCAGGACTCGAGAACGTCAGGAAAGAACGTCGCTCCACCTGATCTTGTTGTTGCTCGCCGTGCGACTTCTTAGTATTTCAATGACCTTTGCTAATATGACGTATAACCACAAAGCTGAATTTTGACTTGAAGTGACTTGTTTGTGTGTTCCGAGCCCTGCAGTGCTCTCCATGTGAAGGGGCTTATCAGACAGAGTGGAGGCCAGCCCCACTCCGAGGCAGAAATCTGCATCTCCCAGGAAGAGAGACTGTCCTTGGGTCAGGATTCACTCTGCTCCTGGCACATGCACGTAAACAAATGCACATTTTGCATAGGGGTTTGACAACAGACACTCCTTTGCTGCTCTTGCTGGCCTGGAGGGCTGAATAGAATTAGGCAGAATTTGATAATGACTTATTAAAAATTGTGGCTGAATAAATGAAGTGTGTTGTGTAGCCATTAGAGGATGGGAGCTGTTCTGTTAAACGTTTTGATTTGTGAAGTGGGGTGTGGACTTGCTAATCCAGAGACAGTTGGGGAGGCTGGAGGGAGGAGTCCAGCCATGCATATAATATGAGAACATTAGGTTGATGTACATGGACGGGTGCTTCTGAGCCAGAGAAACACGGGCGATCGATGAAGTCCAGGAGGAGAAAGTGATGGATATGAGATTAGCTTTATAACCTCATAAAGCTTAGGGAGATCAGAGATGGAGATGTGTTAAAAATCCAGAAAATGTCAACAGCAGATCATTTTTAGTTATGTTACAGTCTAATCTCTCCAACTCTGACTCAATTTGAAAAAGTCTTTCCTGATACAAGTGAAGATTAAAACGCTATATGTATTTATAGACACATGCGTGGCTTGGCTGAGGCAGGGCCAATGAGGATGGAGCATTTCTCCTCAGCATTTTCCAGGCCTGACTTCCAGACTCCGTCTGAGACTGATAAATCACCCTGTCCCAGCCCTTCTCCTGTGTTTTCTTTTCAAATGTAGAATCGATGGATTTTTCCTTCATTTCATTGACCTGTGCATAATGGTGCTCTCACTCCTCTACCATTGGGAAGGAGCCCAGCGCTGCAGACGTGCTTGCCCAGGCAAAGACAGGCGGCCTGGGCTTTGTGTTGCTTATTGTTCAGCCTGGAGAAATTAATGTGCTGTGAAATTAGCATTTTATCTGACTGCAGATACAGTAATGGAGGCAATTAGAGTGCAGGGGAGAAGCAGTGCTCGGGGTAGTGGAGAGGTAAGGGACAATCCTCGAGGTGCAGGAGCCCAGCGGAGAGTTGCACAGCCGGCCTCACAGATAACACAATCACCTCCGTCTGGCGAGCAACACAGTCTGACTAGAATGTCTGTTGGTTAATAAAGAACGCATTTGTTGTATGAAATTACAATGCATCGGTTATATTAACTAACTGGGAACCCACACTGGAGGGAAAATGACTGTAATGTAATATCTTTTGTTCAGATATTAGCAGAACCGGTTGATCTTTCTATGCATTACAGTTGATTTTTAAAACTGGATTTGTGTGCGAGTCGGAATCATTGCGTTGGGTTTGGAGCGCGAGGCAATAGAATCGATGCACATTTTGAGCCGGCATCATTCCTCATCGGTTATTTTCAGACATGACGTGACATTGTGTATTTCCAGCTGCAGGGCCACATTGTCAGCTCTCTTTATCACGTCTCCAGATTGAAATTGATCCCACTGATTGTGAGCCACGGGCAAGGAGATGGACCTTATCAGATGCAGGGGAGCTGCCAGTGCGCTGTGTTGTCACCTCAAGCCTCGTAGATTGTTTATTTATTCTTCAAAAGACTCTCTGATGTGAGGCTGGAGGGCCGACACTCACATAATACTGTGTTTAATGCTGTGAGCTCAGAGACAACTGTGCTGTACCAACCTGTTCTGGTCTGCTGAGGTTGTACCTGTCCCTGCTCTACGCCCGGACAGCATTATTAGACACTTGTGCCGATATTGCATTCCTGGGCGGTAATGTCGTTATGGAACTGTAGATCCCTCTGGCGTCCCTCAAACATCCTGTCAGGATCTGAGTCCAATATTGGCATAGCTTATAGTTACAACTCTCAAAGTTTCCTCAAAGTTCTCAGAATAGATGAAGTGTTCTTGCTTTGGCCCACATGACCTCCTGTGTGGTTTGTGTGTTCTGCAACCGCACAGGCAAGATGGTGTACAAAGACGTTTAGATCTTTAAGCGTATTCCCCACCACAAACCTGCGTCCCAAAGGTGAGCAGCAGCTCGGCTTGTAGATCAAAATTCTGTATTTCACGGGAAAATGTCCTGCATTTGAAATTGGTTGTTTTTCGCCAGTCACCAGAGATCTAGTAAACTGGTGTCTGTTTCTCTTGTGATCACAAGGGTAATTATGTCAATGTGAACCTCCTTTGAACCCCCCTCCCCCTTTTCTTGTTATTGCAAATTCTCTAATTTTCTGCAAACGTGGCTTCAACCAAGTGTAACGGGAACTTTATTTTATTTATTTATTTTAAATCTGTCGGGGCGAAGCCAGCCACCCACCTCCAGTCCCCCCTCTGCTATTCTGAGTAAAGACAGCATGACTTCTGCAGTCAGAGGATCACGCCCAATAAGAACATTATCCCAAAGAGTGCACTGGGCTGGCAAGAGTCTGAGATAATACCCCTTCTTCTTAAAACTCCACCAGCTCCGGCTCACAAAGTAGAGGCAGAGACAGGGAGACCTTACCAAATGATACCCCACAGCACCCATGAAACCAATTGTTCCCCCGCCGCCTTGTGCTTCAGGGAGGAGAGCGAGGGGCTAGCTGGATGTCTGCATAATATCCTTATTCTCAAACATGAGGGTGTAGCCTGTGTGTCCATTAGTGTCAACACAGCAATACTAAATGGGCCCGGCCTGTCTTTTCTTTTTAGCCGCAGTGCTTCTCTGTCTGTGGGGACTGGGGTAGTTGGTCCACAGGGTATTATCCATTCTGATTGGAGGGCTGTGCTGCCACTGAGCGGAGGGAGATAGATGAGGACACGCCACAGCGCCGGGGTTTGTGTATGATTAGAGAGGCAGCCCTGATACCTGTCACCGGCAGCATGTTTACGTGCTAAATGACGCTGATCAAATGGATGAGTAGCAGCAGATGAATGAGAGGTCTTAAGCAGCCATTTACAATGTCTTTGGTGTGAGATTAGCCACATTACACAGTGATGCTTGGGAGCGACACCTTTTTTTTTTCGATCGAGCTCATTTTGAAAATACAAATGGGATTCCCGAGACCTCGCGCCTCTCTTCTCCCGCTCTGTCTTTAACAGCTGGTCACAGAGAGGTAAAGAGAAAGGCGCTCTCCTCATTAAGGCGGGAGTTGGAGCGAGCAGCATTACGCAACCCGACTTATCTGCTCAGCGCTCGCAGGAGGCGAACCCCTCGTTTTTGGAGCCCGTGCCTTCTCTGTGCTGATCTCAGACCAGGTGCTGTGGCTCAGCCAGACGTTCCGCTGAATCCGTCCCGAGTCCAGCGTCATCAGAAGGCCCCACGGTCGAACGCAGACTTGGCCCCCAGCCTCACATCTTGTCTGAGTTAACAACACAAGCTGAATGGCCTGTTTACAATCTCCACAGCAGGGGCAGAAAACCTCACTAAATCTGTCTGGATTGCTGTCAGATGTGGAACAGATGTGCTGAAATGGAGGAAATTATGTCACTTCTTTTTCCCGTCTCTCATGTGACCACGATGACTAAAGAGCCGTGATCAGGGTGATGTGATTGCGCAGAGGGAGGCTCGCGCTGCGCCGACAGTTGTGCCAGGTCTGTTCTTTCGCCCTCGGCTTCACAAGGAACGCAGCGGCTGCACCGCTCCTACGTGCATCACAATGCCCTCTATAGGTCTATGTTGGTGCCTTCCCTTTTTTCTGACTACACCATATTACTCCACGGCCTTGTCTCTGATAGCGAGCACAGATTTTACAAACCCCTCTGGTCTGCAGGGATGTTTCTTGGGACAAAAGAGCCCTAACATTTGAAAGAGAGCAGATGAAGATGTCTGCGCTCACAGCCACACACAGCCAAGTATGAAGGCCACCTTGGTAAAGAGATCCTTGTAAACATTGCTGCTGCTGAAAAGAAACAATAAAGTGGTCAGCCAGTTTGTGTCAACATTAAAAATGTACTCTGTCAAAGGTAAAAAAGAACAGTGTGGTTACTTTACCTCAAATATTGATTCACTCTCATGGCCTTTGAAAGCCTCGATGTGGATTGCTTGAAGGGGTAAAATATAGAGTAATGCTTGTGTGAGTGTGTGTGTGTGTGTGTGTGTGTGAGAGAGAGTCAGGGAGACTGGGAGAGAGAGAGGGAGAGATACCTGGGTCACACCTTTCTAACACTCTGGGCCTCACTCTGGGATGCTGCATCTCAAGGAATAAGAGTGCACTTACAGGCGGTGCCCAGGGACATCCATCACAATGGCACAATATACACACACACACAGCCATACATCTATTAATACAAGAGAGGATGGAATATGACTAAAGACCTGGTCTCTTACCTTCACAGTCTTTTTTATCTCGTTGTGCCTGGCTGCTGCAAACTGTTTGGACGAGCGTTGTCACACAGCGCTGATTTTATTAGTTTGTTTTAATGCATCTCCTGCCTCCCTCTCCTAATGGATGAGCGCGCTCACGTTTGCTACACATGTACAATGTTTCAATTATAGTAGTAATTTACCTCATGCACTGCGAGGGGAAGCAGATTATGAGTGCATGGAGAGATGAGACGGTTTATAATGAATGTTAGGTGTATTGCCCCGCATGTTTTTCTCTCATGAGCTCATGTTTCGCTCGCGGTCCCCGTGTGATCGCTGCAAGCAGACAATGAGCAGTCCAAGAGAGCGGGAGAGGATTTTGTGTGGAGAATTTTTAAAGCCTACTTAAAGTAATGAGACGGACAAGAAGGTGTTGTCAAGTTGTTTTATTTGTGCATCTTTCTTCCCCATCATACATGCTGACGTTGAGATGTTTCATTTCCAACACTGAGTCTATACCTCCGTCTTTTGGATATTCTTAAATCTCTTATCTTATTAATCTTTTTTTTTTTTTTAAAGAGGGCTTTTTTGCCGCAGGCGGCAGAAGAGGAATTTGTGTTTAGTGGATTCCTGTTCCCAGATGAGGAGAGCTAAATGAGTTTGGAGGCTTCCTGAATGCTCTATAATTGTGATGAGGCTCTGTTCCTCTGAACAATTAAAGATGCAGGAGCCCTGTCTCTTCTGAGATCCATCCCAGATCACTATCGCGGAGTCTGCCCAGTAAATCACACACGCGTTGCAGTCGGATGATGACCACCCGTCTCTTCCCGCTGCCCAGCTACTGCTTTAAGAGGAAACCTCAAGGTCGGTATTGTGCCCAACGCTATGGTCAATTTATTACTCACTGTCAAAGCATTAGAGGGTAGAAACGGAGGACTTGCCAGTCTCCCCAGTGGTCCAACCCCCCTCTTCCTCATGTGCCGCTAGTCTCACATATCAGGCTTTTATTCGTCCCCCTCAGAACAAAGCGGCGAACAAAGCTGCGTAGCTGTCTGTGGAGCTGTGTGGCTATGCTAATGTCTCGAGGCTGGCTGCAGTCTGAGTGAATGGGTGAGCAGAAGAGGTAAATAAGCGTGTCTGGATGAGAGGTGGGGGCCAGCGGGTGAAAGAGATTAAGTAATAGACTATTCCGAGGGTCAGCCCATGTGAATGCAAATATTTATATAAGTGATTAAAATACCCTCCCCACATCCCGCCCACTTCATTTAAATGAGGAACTAAACTGTAAAACGATTCATCTCCTTAAGGCAAGTCTGAAAGAGGAAGCAGGAAGAGGCATTTGTGGGTGGAAAAAAAAGGAGCAAACAAATAGTGACGTAAATCTGACTCACTCGTCTTTTGCCTTCACAATGCAAAGATTAGAGCAGCAGGCTCTTTCGGGGATGCAGATTTCATCCTTTGCTTTTCTTAGACTTTCATCCTCAGTGACGAGTCTGTGGAATAGCACACTGTCACAGCCATTTCTTCAAAGGTTCAGAATGGCTAATCTTGCTAGCAGTTTGGCTATCAACATTTAATTTCACCTCTAAAATATACATGTGAACTTTTTTTGCCGATTGTGCTTTGATAAGGAGCAGAGTTGTTTTCTTATGTACATAATTAAGAGGCTGCGAATCTGTAAGACCTTTAGATCAGAGGGAGGATCACACCAACTCTCATTTCTTTGTGTATTTCTCACAAGATGTGTGTATAATAATCCCTTTTGTGAGTTTGTATCAACAATCGTGCTTTCAACTAAGGGGTTGAATGCATCCTCTTGATGCAGGCTGGGCCTTTCAACCTCACACAGCACAAGACGTGAGCGCGCCACATATTAGTTTTGCGTTATCCTCGACAACATTTACCTAATCAAAATTCTCATATCGTCATATCTTCTGATTTCTTCGTGTGATGGGCGCAGCGAATGGATCTTCGAGTCAGTTTTAAACCGTGACCTGCGGCAGTTTGTTACAGAACCAATCAGGTTTGTCTCAGTCATCTCCTCATCTGATAACGGTGGGGGGAATCCTGAGGTGTAGACACTTTAACATGCAGCTGTCTCGATCTGTGTCCTGCTCTAATTGAAATCAGGATGCGATAACATGCTTATGAGAGGGGGTCTGAAGAGATGGACTGGAGCCAGGGTCCCTGCCTGGGGTTTTTCCTTGATGAAGTGTTGATGTGGCAGCCTTGACCATATTTATTTAAAAAAAAAAACAAAATCTGAAATCATGTCTCCAACAGTGGAGCAGCGAGTCGGTGCGTGAGTGTCTCTGGTTGCATCTAAAGCTGATGAGCCCATCATCATTTAGTAGCAACATTGTTCCCAGTGCGCAGCGCGGTTTGGGCGTGCTGCGCATTTTTATTATTATGCCCGAATAAAAGGTTTGTTTTAAGCAGCAAATAGATTGTGTGTTAAACCAAACATGTTTTATTTAACGAACATCTGTTGTGCGAATGAAGAATGAATCACAAGCTCACTGACCCTTTGGAGGACTAGTTCATGAGGAGAAAGCTCTTGGTTCAGTCCAACGCCTATCGGTGTTTGCACGTTCTCCACTTGTCTGCGTGGGAGCCTCCTCCCGCAGTCCAAACACACACTCAGATTTGAGGCCCTGAATTTACCATTTGAGTCAAATGCGAGAGTGAATGATTGTTTGTCTCATATGCTGGAGACCTGTCCAGGGTGTTCCCCGTCCCTCGCCCAATTTCAGCTGGGATTGGCCGTTACAGGATGTGGGGTGTCCTTGATGGATGGATAGCTGGATGCACACATTAAATTGTCTTCCTGTGTTGTCATGATGACAAAATGAAATACAGAGGTTTAATGTTTTATCTGCTGGAATTAGTTAAATGATGTTTTTTAATCGTCACTTTGATGACACTTGCTTTCTAAGCGTGAAGTTGTTTTTAAGTATTACTCAGCGTGTTGCATTGACTTTGGGCAGGTCTCATGTATCAACATCTTGAAATAATGAGCATAGTCACTCACAAAGGAAAACCCTGCTGTTTACTCAAACCAGGTTAACACAGAAAGCATTGATTCCTTCATGCCTCATCATCAGGGCTAATTACACAATACTGTGCCAGCTCCTCAGTAATGGCTCTTAGATAAACCAGACACATTGATGTAAAATATGACTTTATTGACTGTAAAGACAAAACAACACTTTAAAAATCATTTGTTTTGAGAGAACCAGCAGGTGCCATTATTGTGGCTGAAGCACATTCGATAGCATTTGAAGCAGTAATGCTTTTGTTGGCGCTGCAGATACTGTATGCTGGAAAGAGTGAGATGGACAGTGAGCGAGCTTCATCATGAGCTCAGCATGGGAAAGTCTTTTGGACTATCTGATGTCAAAAGGAATTATTTCATTTCCTTCTTCTAGGCCCTTTAGTGGTCATCAGGGAGCATTAGACATGGCTCTGCAAATCCCTCTGACTTTAGTGCGGCTGCAGCTTTGCTTCTCTGCCCACACCTTAAATCAACTCTGTCGATCGCAGCACTGCTCTGTGCATCAGGCCGGTTAACTATTGACCCCAACTATGTTCAAGTAATATCTTTTTTTTAATATTGAGTTTATAATTTCAATTTGGTTTGTCGCCTAAGAAGCCTGTAATGGTCAGAAAACACTAATTTCTTCATAGTGTCCATTGCTGCTGCTCCCCTTTACAGCCTCTGTCTGAAATTCTTCATTTTAGCTCCAGTCTCTTGTAGCCCCCCCGCCCTATAATGCCCAGTCTGCTCTGACTGGCCAGCTGGCTCACTCTGCTACGATTGGGCAAGTGCTTTCAGTGTATAGGAGACTGTGCTCTCCCTTTAGCTGGTTTTGTTTGGAATGCCAGACTGGCCACTATGCAGACTACTGGTCAGGTTATTGTCAGAATTTATTGTGGAGGGGACAAGCCCTATGGCAGATTTGTCACCTTATCGATAAAGTAGCCAGTATAATATTATATTGATCAAATTATTGACAAAATGTACTTTTACTTTTATAACTCAATGAATTCATAAATATTCACAAAAGGTAACTAAGATGGTTCATCAATCAAACAACAACAAATCATTTTCCATATCACTTTATTTCAAACTCTTTGCCATCATCAATATGTGGTGCTAAACGATTAGAGGTGTTGTTTTGTTTCTGCGACAGGACGAAAAACACCTTTTCACAATATCAAGCCGTTCACAGCTGGTGAGAATGGAACTAGCCAAGACAATTTCCACTTGTTCACGTGCAGCGATGACACGCTTGTTACTTCGTCTTCCATTATTATTCCCTTCTGCATGATGTGTGGTGAGTATGAAGCTGATGGGGTTGGACAAATACGGTACAATATGTTGACAGCGGCATCACTCTGTCATGGCGCAGCATAAATGAGACCCTGTCCCTGCTCACCACCCCCCCCCTGCCAGCCCCTGCTGAGTTTCCATCACAAGGCAGAGGCCACTTCTAACACTCCATTTAGACTCAAACAGGTTGGCAGATGTGTATTAGTGGAATGGCCTTTGTATAAACAGGCTTGATCTTTGCTGCAGTGGATGAGAACAAGTAAGGCTGATTTTAATTTTATATTGAAATGAATGGAAATCAATAACTGCCTGAAATGGCATCGAAATCATAAAACCTTTAAAACATGGCGTAGATGTAAACTATATATATGATTCACGGAACAGAATTGGGTTCCTTAATATGTATTACCTATTGACCAGGGATGTGCACAGCGAGAGTTAAAAAATAAGTAGATAAGTAGATTCTACCACCAGCAGACCTGGATATGTGCGTCTGAGGTACATTAAAGTGTCACAGCCTATGTAGTGTTTCTACCTCACATGGTGGCTACTGGCATTGTCCGCTAGCAGTGGAGCTATGGGGCTCTCATTGCCTGTAGCACTGCTATAATCCTGCTTTTGAAGAGGATCTGTTCAGGGGACTGGAGACAAAGCATTCTGCAGAGGGTATCAAGTGTCCGCCACCAAAGCCCAGCTCCCTAGGCTGCCCTCCAGGGGGGGGTCCTGTGAGCTGCAATGAAATCAAGGTGAGGGCAAAGCGTGGTCTTAAGGATTTGAACCCAGCTTCCACGAGGTGTCCCGACATTGGCCGAGCGGGATGAGATCACAAGCCGCCACTACTTCAGTCGGTGTTTCACAAGGTCGACACAGTGACTTCTGACGGGGTTTGTTGCATTTTCTTTCCCGCAGCAATGCTCCACTGACCTACTTCCTTTTAATCCCTCGATGTGACTTTAATTGACTAGAGGGAGGGGCAGGGAGGAGAGAGGGGTGTGTCTGTGTGTTCTAGGAGGGGGCAGTGAGTGCAGGAAGAGCGGCGGGAGGCGGGGTGTTGAGCAGAGATAGGGAACACAGGAGCGACCAAGAGAAAGAGAGATTTGAGAGCTTGAGTGATTTCCTGCTGCCACTGCTGTGTTCAGGCCTCAAATTAATTTGATTCTGTTATGTAACTGTAATCATCATCCTCTCTAATCACATCAGCGGCTTTGTGAGACACCCAAAATAGAGGGATTTTGGGCCGGACAGGGGGCGGGGCAAACTGAAGGGTCTGATCTCTGAGGGCCAAGTAAACTAACTGGGCCCTAGCAGTTTGAAAAAGACAAGACATCAACTCTACAGAAACAAAGAAAACACCATTCTCTAGCTATTCTATTTAAGGAAAAATGGTCATTTCATTTTGTCTGTCTCTTCTATAACCCCTGTGCAAACCACTAAGATGAAGGAAAAACACAGTGCTAACCAGTTAGCCAGGTGGCTATATTTCCCTCCATAGTTTGTGTTGATCACTTATAATGGAACATGATTATAAGTTGCTGTTTGCAACTTGTATAACGCCTCGTCCGTGATCATTATTTGCACTTAAGGTCGTAACAACTCCCCGGCTAATTAATTTTGTAAACAAACTAGGTTTTTTTTGTTTTTTTTTTTTGTTTTGATTGTGTGGCCAGAACAGTGCTCATGTGTTTCACCCTGAGTCACCCTATACATTTCGCTGGAATTAATTTTAAGGGTGACGTTTGGGTGAATTTTACCTTAGCAGAAGAACACTCTAACATTACATTAATAAATCATTTCTTTGTGATAATTATTTGTTGAATTATATTATCACCACCATGAAAGGAAAAACAAATTTGACCAAGTGCCAACCACATACATTTGAATGAGCAATTCATTGTCATGCTTAAGATGTTTTATTTTACCGCCGCCGTGGAAAATTTGACAGGTAGTTCGCCAGATGTATCGAGTCCGGCCCCGTTTTACTGGAGAGATCAGAGGCATTGAACCATGACTTTGTATTATCAAAAAAATATTTCCCGGCTGACTTTAGATGAGCTTTTGATAGAATGCTCTTCCTTCATTTTCCGGAGTGGACAGATGCCAACCAATGTGACCGCCTCTGTCAGTTGAAAAGAGCATGATGTACATTGTCTTTTAGCAGGCTGACCGTGACTCCCGGGACCCAAGTTGTTCCACGTGGGTCAAAGGTTAACTGATTTGGTGAGGCTTGTCTCTGGGGGTCTGATTGGGAAGCTGAAGGCCCTGTGAGTGTCCTCAGTAAAGTGCAGTCCTGTGTCACACACTGACACACTCATGTTTGCCTAGAGGACCACTGGGTCCTCTGCCTTATCCTGAAGAAAATAAACCTGCTGTCTGCAAGGAAGGAAAAAAAAGGAACCCTTACTATGTCTGGTCTTTTGTTCTCAACTTGTGCTGGATGAATACAGTCCTGGTGAAAACACAAGTGGGATGCAGCGTCAACAGAGGTGTCTTCTTTTCTGTATCTATTGATTCTTTGTGATCGTTGCCTGTTTTTCTATTTAGTCACTGGATCACACCGGGGCTGATGCATCCGTGACAGACTTCATCTGCGCTCAGCCTACAGACGGCCGCGCTTTGTGTCTCGTTAGTTCACAGTTCTGTGACAAATGCACATCGTCCACGTGGCTTTTGCTTTTGCATCGGAACTGCCTGTTTATTTGTCGTGTGTTTGTTGTTGTGGGATGGGCAGGAGGCTTGCGGTGTGCCTTCTCCCCTCCAGCTGAAACCTGTCAGTCCCCCTGGGGAGCTGGGCCCGTGTTTACAGGACAGCTGAGGCAGCCCTGACAGCCCAGCTCATCTCGTTTGGAGCAAGGCATGCCGTTTTGCCGCTCGCTGCCCGGACAGGATTTGCTCCCTTCCTGCCACTTTACATCCGCAAGCTCTACATTTAATTAGAATCACTTGTCATGTCTCGTATATCACCTGGTCCTGTTGGTGTCAGCTGTCAGCCAAAGAAATGCGATAGTTATTCATTGCTCTGTGGATGTGTAACAGCAAGGTCACAGGACAGAATGCACCTTGAGCTAACTGTACTGAATGTTTATATGTGGCTGCACAAGTACAATTCACCTCCTATTTGACATCCTCCACAGAGATCATAGTATTATCATAGTATTTGGTTTCAGTGAGCTGATGGACTGAGTCCAGGCAAAGTGCAAGGCTAATGGTAGTTGATGGACTTCAGGCCTCATCCTCAATACCATGTTTTCATTTTTCAAGCCTCTAAAAATAATGTTTGGAAATGGTCCTGGTTCTGTTTTAGTTTGACAACAATTGGTTTAAGTGGATTAAAACTGAAACGGAGCCAAAACATGAGCGTGTTCTAGTATGGATCTAGCCCCATTGGCTTGAGTGGCTCGGACCATCAAAGATTCCTCTCTGCAGAATTGGATGAAGCCACAGCGGGGCGGTAACTAGACAGCCATGTGGCTTCAGCAGCATGCAGACATGCATGGGACCCTATGCCAGGATAATGCATCCGTGATGGATGCGATAACCCCTGACCTGTGTACACATCTGTGTCGTGGTTGCATTTTTAAGCACTCCTGAGAGATCTGTGCTCGTTGGACACTCACCTGCCTGTGTATGTTGTCTGCAGGCAGCGCTGTGTACCATGTTAGCTTTCATCATGTTGTCACTGTCACTTTAAATGGCAATGTGTTTTTTTTTTTTTTTTTTTTTCCCTCTCTCTCGTCCCTCTCTTGTTCACTGTCTCCTTCTCTGTCTGTCTGTCTCTCGCACTCTCTCCCCTGCTTTAACAGCCTGGTTATATAACTCCCTTTTTCTTTCTTTGACATCCCAGAGCTTTTGCAGTCAGCTGACAGCACCCAAATGTCAGCTGGTAAACACACTGCTTTCTGTCTTTTCTCTCCCCTGATCCCCCCCCCCCCCCCGTTTTCCCCCCCCCCTCCGTTTTCTCACTTCCTCCTCACCCCTCCTACTCCTCAGCGATTAAGGATTGATTCTCTCCTCTGTCCCTCTGCCTCCTCTTCCATTGGTTGGGGTCCATATCCCCAGGCCAGTTTCCACATATTAGCACCCGAGGCCAGGGGAGGCAGGCAGATACGCATTGCCTGCCACGGCCCATGGATCGTGCAAGCCAGTGAAAAATGTGCTTTGGAGAGGCAATAAATTGCATCCAATTTAGAGATGAAGGCAGAAATAAATTTCTCTTTTCTGAAGTCTGAAGAAAGGATAAAAAAGCCCCTAGATAATTTCTGTTCCATCTTTTTTGTGTGATTTTTTTTTTTGTTATTCATTTGAATTCATAAAATAATTATATGCCCACATTTTTTTATTGCCTTTTTATGTTTCAGCAGGTTATGAAAATAATTATTCTTGTCTTTGCTGACATGTTTTGTATCTTGCTTGAAATGTTTTTGAGCCAGAGGAGACAATTTTGAAAAGAAACATTCATCAGACATGATTTGATGCATGCGTAAATACACACACACACACCCTTCCCCATTTCCCGTCATTGCATTATCCTAAATGAACTGTCCAAGAGGCTTAGACTTTCTCTCAGCTCAGTGCTGCAGAAGTCTGGGTGAATAAGGAGAGAGTGTGTTAGGTAGTCTATGAAATGTTGTAAGGGAGTTTCTGGTAATGACCACATCAACTTTCTGTCTGTCCTCCTCTCCGCCTGTTCTCCCAAATGTTTTCAGAAGCCGCAGCACCTCGGTAAATGGCTCCTGAAGTAAAGAAGGACTTAGGAAAAGCACTTCAGTCCGTAAAGACAGTATAAGCCAATGGAGAGCCCAACACTTTCGTTTTCCCTGTGGTGATGTGCAAGACTCCTATTAGTCTCTGAAGCCCAAACTCCAGGCTGAGATGTTTCCCTTTGTGCCAAGGTAGAGAGTTGTGTTGTGTGCCAGTGCTTTCCTGTGTATTACCCGGGCCTGCCAAAAAAACAGTGGAGGAGACATGAGGCGGATACACTTGGGAGAGTTGCATCCTATTCTGTTTTTCTTTTTCTCTTTTTTCCCCTCCTCCAAGAGATGTTTCTTCGCAGTTAAAAGGCTATGTTTCTCAACACCGTTTCAATGTGTTGACACCCCAACTGTGAGGTGTTGGAATTGGCAAAAAAACATTGTCAGCGCAAAGTGTTGTGGCGCCAGTGAACTCCAAAAGTACAACATGAAAGGGGTGATTTTGTGTATGTTCGAGTGTATTTACTGACAACATCGCCACGCTGTTACTCATCACTGACTTCACTCCGGGAGATGAATAATGTGCAAATGGGCAAACACACTTTGTTTGCTGTACACTCTGACAGTATTTACTTTGGATCACATCGTAATGTTTTGTTTTGCAGCCAAATAAGCACAAATACATTTACAGTGCAAAGCCTTTATATTTGTTTGTTCGCTGTGTTGGATTGGGTTATTTCCACACTCGAGGAGCATTAATGGTAAACTCCTACGTGAAAATATGCAGAAAGGCAAATTTGCTCCAGCAAACAGTTTTATCTCAAGTTCATACACAGTGTAATTTAAGTTGCATTATGTCAACAGTTTTGTTGTCTTGGGGCTGATGCTGCAGTGTATCGCAGGCTGCTGCTGTTCATCTGAGCCGGCAGTTAGCTAAGCTCAGCTGATTAATAAATAACCATGCCATGGTCTTGGATCAGTGCGTCTCTAATGTGCTCAGACTCTCTGCCTTGTTCCTGTTGCGTCTATATTCCGCTTGGCTTCGTAAATGCAAAGGAGGGGTGGGGTCTTTCTTCTGTCTATCAGCGTGTCGTAGGGCGTCTCAGCATGTAGTCATCAAAGCCCGCTGTGGCGTTAGCTCCCCTCGTACCGCCGTATTTGTCTCTCCACACGGCCAATGCAGTTGGACGTGAACTTACCGTAGCTCGGCATCGCCACCCGCACCGACCCCCCCTGCCTTCCCGCCCTCCCTTTGCTCGTGTAAATTATGTAAGTGCAGGAGGAAGCAGCAGTGATGAGGCGCACAGTAGTGGCATTTCACTCGCCAGGGTTATGTGCAGCACATGTGATCCATGTAGCATGGTCCGCCCGCTACACCGAATGCATTTTTAACCAGGGTTTCCAGAGCAGCCTGGCTAGACGCGGTGGAGACGGGGGTTGTGGGTTCACCTCACTGACTGTTCTTTAGTTAAGGGATGACATCTCTAAATGTGCTGTCTGTGTATTGTGTAGCCATGCAGGGGAATACTCCCTCCACAGCTCAGACGGTGCTCTGGCTCCGCGTTCAGCCATTCTCATAAAATAACAATGCAGTGGCACTTTAAAAGGCAGACCTCACAGAGGATGTGCAGACGCTTCCAGAAACACATATAGATAGCAAGATAGAACAGACTTTTTAAGCTCGACATGTGTGTTTTTGTATTTAACTATGACATTTAAATATCTGCAGTAAATGTAGTGTATTGAAACTTATAGTTTTATAGCAGATATGTTTTCCTGTAGTAATTCTGGCCTGTATATATATATATATATCGTTCCTATCACTAAAAGCTTTCAGTCAAAGAATTTAAGGATGGAGCTCTGTGGAGCAGGCAAAACATGAGGCATCCTCCCCTGTTCTCATCTGAACCCTAACCCTCCCTCACCCGTGCACACACACTGGTCCATGCAGGTGTCAATATTACTAACCATAACCACAATTCGCATTCATCTTACCCCTAACCTTAACTATGACCTGCGGAATGACTTTTTCCATGGATTCTGATCACCATGTCTCCTGACAAAGTCAGTCAGTGTTTTTACCGGAAATCAAACTAAAGATGTGTCAGTATACACCCCCCCAACACACACACACACACATGCTTGTGTATTATTAAAAATAAAAATGGAAGTGTCTGTTGATCAGAAAAAAAATACAGCCCAATACTTAAATACTTCATATAAACTAAACTAAACCACATATGGGCAGCCTCCCACCATAGCGCTGTATTTGAATTCTGTCTTTGCACTTCTCATGTGAACAGCAACGCTCTTTCTTTGTGCGGATCTGATGGCGAGATCTCAACCTGTGATCTGCTACAACAGGTGCGGCTCACCTGTCAGATGCTTTCACTCAGGTTCTGACCTAACACTCTCGCTGCTACCTGCCTAATGAGCGGCCTTAATAGTTGCTGTGTTGTTGCCCCATAGACTGAATCGGAGGTAAGTGGCACCTCTATGTTTCTGGTCATCCGCCCGGTCTGTGAATTGCTATAAGTAAGCGTGTCCCATCTGCCAGGCAGAAATCAATAGGCTCTCTTCACGCGGTGCTGAGTTTGTCTGGCTTCTGAGGAATAATTAAAGAGCCAGTTTGCAGCACACAACCATGATGACTAATGCTGTTTAAGGAATGCCGCTCTTACATAAATCAATAGCTCTTATTTCTCTCTCTCCCTCCGTCCTCGCCTTCACGATCTTCCTCCCTCCCTCTCCCTCCCTCTCTCTCTCTCTCTCTCTCTCTCTCTCTCTCTCTCTCTCTCTCTCTCTCTCTCTCTCTCTCTCTTGCTCTTTCTCTTTCTCTTTCTCTCGTGTGTGTGTGTGTATTTGCGTGTGTGTTTATCAAGGCATGCAAAGTTCTCCTTTGTGCTTGTAGGTCAGTGTGTCACTGTGCCATGGCCATGACGCTTATACATTTTGACAACCTCTGAGTAGAAAAAAAACCCCAAAACAAGAAAACCCTCTCTTCTGTCCTAAAGCAAGCCAAACACAATGGATTCAGTTGTTATGGATATGATAACTATCCCTCGTCATTGGGGCCCGTGGCCCTTATTAACCCCACGGACCCCTGGGTCAAGGACGACAGCAAAAGAGCACATGCGTGCATCCATTTTTTTTTTTTTTTTTGCCTCTGCTACCCAACAACACAGTGGCAGAATAAATATGTGTGAAATAATGCATGCTCATGAGTGAGCACCATGCACACCTTTCCACCATATTAGGTTTTCATAATTGAATAAAACATGGAAGTGCTCTGAACATCCCCTCAGAGGGAAATGGCAGTCACTAAAGCATAGAAGCCTACTCAATAAAGAATTGCAAATGAATAAGTGATGAGGAGCAAACCGAGTGTGGTATATGAGAACAAGGGGGTGATTTACTCTAAAACAATATTTGAAACAGCAGGTGAGTGAAGGGCAATAATTACATTGCAAAGGGAGGGTGGTTTTGAAGTGGTCCGCCTCACGTGTATTACTGGTGGGCTCTGAGTCGAGTGTTTATGAATTAGACAGAATATACGGAGTCGGACCATATGCAGACACAACCAGGGGAACATCTCTGTTATCCCTGTTTCCAGTTGCACATACAAACGCGCGTGCATGTGCACGTGCATGCGGAAAGAGAGGGAGACAGAGAAAAGCTGGGAAAGGAGGAACGCTGGGAAATATCCTGAAGGTCCTTGGCAGCATTAGAGAAAGGCCTGGGAGGTTAGGAAACATCAAATCAATGCATTGTAATGTGAATTGACTGCTGACTTTGATCATCTGCCTTGGGAGTGCTTTAGCATTGAGTGCTGTCACACTGGCTGGGTTAAGCAAATATGGCATGGGCTGAAATGGAGAGAGATGGGGAGGAAGAGACAGGTTAGAATGGGAGAGAGAAAAAGGGATATGTGACGCCTGGCTATCATCAGAGAGTAATGGGCCCATTAAAATTCAATGTGCGCTTGGTAAATGGCATACTGTGGATGTTATGCATAGTTAAATTGATTCATAATTGGAGATGGTGAATGCATATATATTAATGATGCGAGGTGATGTTGGCCTGTTTTATATCAGAATAATAACACACACACACACACACACACGCACATACACACGCTGTTGTCTCAGTGCACTATGTGTCTCTGGCAAACAGAATGAAAAAAGATTTTAGCCCAGACTGGACTGTATTTCTGGGCAGACAGCTGACACCCTCCACTCAGCTACCACCAAACTGATAGGTCAGCCCTGCTTAGTGTCAGAAGCTGCTGATATCCACGCGCTGAAAGTGGATGTGCTCTTAAGCCTCTCTCCCATAATGGAGTGGCCGGTCTAATCTTGCCCTCTCTGACTCAGAGCAGGTAAGGAAGAGAGTTTTAACCACGACACTCTGACCTTTGCTTTGGCACTACACTGCCCAGATTACAGAACAGTGCCAGACTGGCATCCCGGTTCTTTCCCAACAGGTAACTAGAGCTGCGACATTTCTGCTGCACTCCTCAGTTTCCTCAGTAGGAGCAGAGAGCCCGTTCCTGTGGGGAATACTTCCAAATGCTCTGTCCTGTTGGAATTATAGGCGAATATTCGAAAGTCTACTTCACTATTAAGGTAACAAGCTGTCAGAGGGGGGGAGAGGTGTCTTGCTTGCACGTGAGACGTCTTCGATATAGCCGCAGAAAATAACTCTCTTCCCGTCTAAAGTGCACAAGTCTCTGTGTGCAGTCACTCAACCAACCAGCTCGAGTACATTTTCAAACTGTGGGAAACAATGTGTTTAGTGGCAACAGCAGCAAACATCTTGCTACACATCAGGGGCTTAAATGGGGAGATTCACACCAGTACAAACTAGTGCCTTTCGTTTCCAGCCAAGCCGAACGTCCCTTAATATCCTGTGTTAATACCAACTTTACACATGCAGGTTTTAGCAGATTTTGTTTCTTTGATGTGAAGAAAAAAACCTAAATGAAAACGAAGGCTGAACAAATAGCCTCTCATTTCATCCATTTTAGATGATGACAGACTGCTGCAGCTAGCTCTCAGGCTGTGCTCTTGATAACGCATGATAAAACGATTCGAACACAGTGATACTACTAATGCTAAAAACTGCTCACTGTCCTCACAGTTGATATGTGATCTGATGGAGAAGGAGAATCCATCATCAATAAAATCATTCTAATTACCAGCCTTACTCTCCGGCATGTCCCCGTTACATAACAAACAGTTTACATTTTGGTGGTTTAATTTTCGTAGTTTAATTGTCATACTTAGAAAAAAAGATAATGGGACAATGGTTAAAACTAATGAGTAATTTCATCAGTAGATCAACTGTACACAGACTGAGGGCGATGGGTGGAGGGAGCTCAGATGGGATGTCTGGCAGGGAAAACACAGTGCACTTATGTGTGTGTGACAAAGAAAAGATGAGGGAGGGCCGAGGCAGAAGATGGAGACATTCCTTGAGTCAAGCCAGAGCAGGAAAGAGGAGCCCAAAAGCTCTTGTCACTGTATGAAAAGAATAGCAAGACGACCCGTAGGTATTGGGCTGCTAGGTGCATCTCCTAACAAGCTGACTGTTCAAAGGCTTTTTAGTGCTCTAGAGAACATGAAAGGCATGTTTAAAAATTTAAAAGCCCGATCTGTTCCAGTGCTATGGAGCGGCAGAGGGAAGCAGATTTTTACGTCGCCATAATTCCCCAGTTGCTTGCTTTGTAAATTAATTAAGATGTTTATGACAGCTGCTTGCACCTAATGGAATGCTTATAGACTATGCTATTAATTATTACTGCTGTCCACGGCTGCAAGCTTTCGTATTGCTGAGAATATATGGCTGTGGCTGCAGCGGGCATGGAGCCGCAGCTTCAACCTCAGCCCCCTCTTGACTCTGTGATTGCAATGAGTGTCAGTGGGCCGTCTGTGCATGCGCTGGAGACGTTTGTTGTTGATTCGTGCATTCTGTATGCTCTTCGTACCACGCGTCTGGCCGGCTGCATCACAGTGGTGAGAGCTGCATAAAACATAATGAAATGTGGATTTTTTTTTAAAAGGGCAGTATTCCACAAAGCCTCGCCGAACACTGCAGGGAAGGTTACAGCTGCCTTTGTAATACGGAAGCGTTGTGATTGCGGATGCTGATTGGATGTTTCCTGTGTGGAAAGCATGGAGTCCCAGCCCTGTGCCTGTCCTCTCTGTACCCTGGCCTGGCTGTAGTCTTGTGTTGTCTTGCTGTGCCTTCTGGACAAATGCCAGTATGTTTTTTTACATTAAAAGTGTAAATGAGGATTGTCGTCTTCCTACTCGATAGGCCCTTCCTGTTACCTTGTCCAGTTGTTAGTGCAGGGCAATCGTACCGTGAACTGTAACTGACCTCATGAGCCTGCGGGATATTCAGCAGCTCGCTCCCTACTGGTAATTTGGCTCCGGAGTGGAGAGTTGTTATGCTCTCAGTGAGAAAATAAAGCATAAACAACTGCAATGCCTATGAGTCTGCAAATGTTGTATGGCTAATTATAGTTCCTCTTTTATATGACTTCATCACAAGTTCTTTGACTGGCGTTGTTATGCAACGCCTTAAGAATAACACCAATGGCAGCAGGAAGCGTTGTTGCAGCAAGATACAATAGACAGATTTTATTTTGAAAAGAGTTGTGTATACATTGTAAAGGACTATAGGAGCTCATTGTCGGTGGTGAGCCGACCAATGCGCCTCACCAAGAATATTTACTTGAGTATATTTATTTAAGTTTTCTGTTTTCTGCCGCTACAAGTCAGAGGTATTTTTGCCCACAGCCAAGTTAAAATACTTGGATATATTCAATTGATTTGCAACTGCTACAAATGTGAAACAGAAAATGACAAGTCACATATCTCATCCTCTAAATGTATATGTATCATCTGTCTAACCCCCCTCTGTCCACTTAACTTGGATGTACAAATGAATATGAGTACATAACATAAAAAAATCAAATATTTAATTTTAATTTATTTATTTATTTATTTTTTTGTTTGTTTGTTTTCTAGACACTTGTCCATTCTTTACTTTTCTTATGTAAAGTTATTGGACCATTTAGTCAACAAAAAATGGGACAAAGAAATAATGCAACAAAGTTCACTCTGTTGATCACGCCGTGTGAGGTACTTTCGTATCCCTATATCCTCGCAGAAGGAAGACATCGTGTCTCTGCTCTGCAGAGCTTTATCCCGTGTTATCCTCCGATTACATTTACATAGAGAATGCAGCGGTGAGGGAGAAGGCAACAAACTGAAGCACACTCCACCTGCACCACAAGAGGCGATGTGTGAAATATGTATTCAGTCTTTCATCAACCTCTTTATCTGCTACGCATGGATTATCCTCGTGTGTAAAGTCTTCTGTTGTGTTAGCTTTGAAATAGGTTGAGGAAACTGTGATCTGTGTTCTATTAATCATGGTCCAGCTCCACGGTTGTCCCGTTATCACACATGTGTAATTACCGGGTATTTGTGCTTAAAGCATGGTTCTGTTGCCTGGAAATGGAAGAGTGGCTCCACTGATGAACTCCCTGCTAACAGGACTACCTTTGATCTGCGTGGAGCATGGAGGGCTTACAGAACTTGCGGGTTTTAATTATGAAATACATGAAAAATAGATGCTGTACTAAGTGCCGACCATGACTGCAGTGAATCACAGGAGCAGCGTGCTCGCTAGTTTGCCTCTGCCTTTCCTTCCTTCATGTCCTCCGGTGCTCAGAAACACCTCAATCCCTGCCTCTCTGACTCAGTTCGTTACTGCGGCGGAGCAAAGCAAAAAAGACAAGTCCATGATATTAATTAGTGGATTGACAGACATGTAATTCATCTCAGAGGAAGTTTTCATTACATGGGAAGCTTCAGAGGGGCAGTTTGGATTATTGGCAAGTGCGAAGACCAGACCTAATGGGGCTGCAGTCCCCTCCCTTTTGAGCAATTATAGCCAAGTCCTTATCAGCAGAGCCACGAGTCCACTGTTGGGGGACCTCGACTTCCAACACACTTACATAGAGTGATCCTTCCCCACAGACCCTTGTTCATTAGACAAGTGCCTGCTGTACTGTACTTTACTGGGTGAGATCTGAGACTGAATGAGTGATGGTAATGAAAGGGTTCCAATATGTTGTGTTTCTGAGTCAGCCTTTGTAGAGTTGATATTAGCTGACATTAGTTTGTCATCGGAGCTTGGGCCTTCTCCTCCCAGGTGATTGTGTGTGCAGTCGAGTGTCAGAGCTGGACCAGAGCCCGTGTTAACTCGCAGATTTGAATCCCATGTTTTGTAATTGGTTTTCCTGCGGATGATATGAAATGCATATGGACCTCAGAGTGGACAGTTGAATAAACAAATTATGTATTTGGGGAATGAAATCTCCCAGTGCGGTGCCTCGAACCCGTTGGCCGATGAGTCATCCCTAGCAACGGTTAGCCAATGACAGGAAAACAAAACGGGAGAACCTAAGCAACCTGTAGATGTGAGATTAACTGTATTGCACTGCAGTACACTGTGCATCTTGAATATTTCAGCTTTTCTGAGTAGGTTAGCCCAAGGAGGAACATCTCTATTGGCTAACTATAAAACTCTCACAACCCATTATTGTAAAAAGTGCCTCAGGAGCTGTGGGTAATTGTACTCCCCCTTTAGATTTCAACCAGTGTTGGGGAAAGGTAATATACAGTAATATGAATAGAATTTCACAAGCGTTGTCTCTAGGGAACTTTGCTGTTGTCTGCCGTGGAGGGCATAGGCAGCTGTACCTCTTACCTCATTGTAATGACGGGAATTGTGAATTTCTTTTTGTGTACATTCTGTGTATAAAACAAAAAAAAGGCCTTGATTACATATCATGCAATTACAGGACTTGAAATAAAGCCGTCCTGGGACAGACTACCAATTTCAAATCTATGTAGTTAAAGCCCTTATACATGAGTGTGTAAACACAGGCGGGGGGGGGACATTTGCGGATTGCTGTGCAGTGCAGCGCAGTAACAGTTTAGTAAGCCGGGGTGGTCTGCTGAATGTGGTTTCTCTTTATTTATGGTGCGGGCTGAAAGGCTATTGAGTTTCATGTGTGGCTGAGGCTGGATCACTAGGAGATTACTGCTGGGCTGGGAACCGCCAGCGCAAAGAGTACACAGAGGCCTGCCTGTGCCCCTGGCCTCACTTTGACCAGCGCCCAGGGCCTTCCTGCATCTAACAGCCCACCCTCCCCCCACGGGACCGGCTCACATTCAGCAGAGAATTACTGTATAGTACAGCTAGAGCCAGGATCAGAGTGCACAGCAGAATCCCTAATATTTTGGCTTTTCACCTGCAGGATTGAGCTGTGTTACGTAACAAACAGACCAAACTGAATGCCCCAGTGTTCTCTGGTTGAGCAGTGCCTCATTCTGTTCTGCAGATTTGTCCAGAATTATACTTCCTCTTCCATCGTTAACCTTCAGTGCTCCTCTGAGCGAGTTACACAGAAAGGGAGGAGAGAGAGCGACAGAGATGCAGTGATAAATATTGGTACAACACTGATAGAAACAACTCTCCTCAGAATAGTCATTCACAGCGGGGCTGTTGGTGCCATGTTAGGAGCCTTGGACCTTGTACAACAGAGTCATTTTTTGGATCTTGTCATTTTTTCTCGTAGCTCTCAGCTAAGTAAACCTGTGCAGCAGTGTCTTACCAATAACAATAGCACTTATCGCTGCGTTCCCTGCGGTACAATTAAAATTCCGTCAGAGTCTTCAATCTGCCTCCCAGCCATGCCTGCTGTTTCACAGCCCCTCCTGGGCCACGTCAGTTCCTCTGCTGCAATACATAATTCACGAGCCACCAAACAGCGCCGGGGACTCACCTGGAGACTCAGGCCCAGCAAAGCAGAACTGCACCCAGGGAGACGTAGTACATCAGTCTGGGAGACATTTGTAGGGGGGCGAGGTGCGCGGGGCAACATGGTACCTCACGTCAGCCAGAGCTTCTTTGATCCCAGGGTCAGTCCGATAACGTTGCCGCTCCACTGGGATCTTCCAACTGTCTCAGTAAGGCATCGTATCCTTGTGCGTTTTTTTTCCCTGACCTTTCTCCTTATGTCTTCTGAAAGACAACTGTGGTGTCCTCTAAAACTAATTTGGATGTATATCTTCTATTTGCAGACAATTCCATAGCGATGCATTGGAGTAACCTGTGGAGTCTTGGAGTGGTTGCTTTTAGTTAAAACCAATTAGAAATGACCAGAAATAACAGCGCCTGGAGACAGAGAAGTCATTTTTCTCTTGAGCCTCCCCAGAGAGTTGGCCTCTCCATGGATTAAGTGTTTTAGTATATTAGGGGGCAGCTGATTAGAATCATAGTGCTTTTTTAATCATTACATTTTGGCATGTATAGTTTATAGCAGTATAATAGCTAATAAGGCTAAGTGTGTCACAGGGGAAGGGTTTGTTTGACTTTGTGTATGAAACTTGGCCTTCACAAAGACTGCTAAAGTTAGACCAGCACAGAAGTTCTTGAATCAGCTCATACTTCTGACCAGATGAGCATTAATGAAGGAGCAGCTTTGCATTATATCTTTACACTTTGACTGATCCATTTATCTACTGATGAAATAGATTTCGTTTTTATTTAATAAACGTGTGATTTTTTTCCGAAACGCTGTGTTAACCAGCCACCTACTTAACATTCCAATTTTCTTCAAGCTTTATTTTACACTATGTTAAATTTCTTACACATGCGGCTCCATAAATCACAAGAAAACATGTTAGCTGTGGCTAAGAAGAGAAACACATTAATTGTTTCTAATTATTCTCTCTCAGGAATGTAGCCGCAATTTGTCAGTCGGGCAGGCGGCAGCAGTCAAAAGATGGACTGCTGAATGTGGCCACATCTATCATTCTGAGATGACCATAGCTAAGCCACCGTCATTAACCAGCAACCTCAGGAGTAGCCTAAAATTAACAGTCCCATACAACTGCTGTCCTTACGACGGCCCTGTGACCAACTCTTTACATTATGTTGTTTAATGTATTTGTTGTTTTTTTAATCCAAGAGATCTTATGAACTGCAAAGTGTGAACTTCCTGTGGTATTGACCCACAATTCCGGTAGGTGTCTAGCCCATCCCACACTGGGCCCCTCACCGGCTCCTTCCTGCAGCAGGGTCCGCTGCGCCGGCTGTGTCCTTGTGTGCGGCGGGCGTGCAGCAGTGGCATGTGGAGCAGGCGGCAGGAAGCGAACCTCCCTGTCTCCCCAGACTGAACAGTGAATGAGGATAAGTGAGGAGCGCCAGTCAATGAATCAAGCAGCAGGAAGGGAGCAGCCAGGGGGGTAGTGTGACGTCCCCACGGGAGAGGCCTCGCATTAGGAACTTCCTCGTCTGTGTGTTTCTGGCACAGGTTAAATGGATCGCTCCCATTAGCGCGCTGAGAGGACAGCTCCATTATATGAAGGAGACTGTAACTTTGAATGTCATGGTGCAACAACCCCAGAGCACGCCTCGTCTCCCAGGGAGGCAGGGTGACAATAACCATCCATGATAATCATTCCCTGTCAAGCTTTAAGAAACCTGAAATTATGACGTACAGCCTGCCGTGTGCCTCAGACTTCATTACAGCGCTGTCACTTTGAGTCGCCCGCGATGGCACGGCGCTCTGCAGCCTGCTGCAGCAGCGTGGCTGCCAAACCCCACACTCACTCTCCTCCTGTCTAAGTGGCATGTTTACAGGATGTGTGCCCCCCTGCAGATAGATGTGGTGGAGGTTAACCTCCAGTCGCCTGCACGGTGCCTCTCTTCCTGTATAGCATAGGCACAGTCTCATGAGAACATGTGCTGAATTGTTTACCGATGCAAGGTGAAATATGACTGATCAAAGGCCACACGCTGACAACTGTCCCTCCTTCCACTGTGACAAATGTTAATGTGGAATTTGCAATTCCGCTGCAACTTCTTGCAGATAGCTAGCTTACCTTCCATTCCCATCACCGCTTTTTTAAAGAAACGCCCACCGAGCGCGTAGTGTTTTATTTAAGGTGGTCCACAAGCTGTAAGCGTATTTATAGAAGCCTGTTTGTCAGCCAAGGAGAGATTCACCTCCAGACTGACCTCTGAACCTGCCATCCAGCAGAGAAGACACGAGCTGGCAGGCGTTGCCAATGTCAGTGCCCAGAGCTCACTCCTTCTTTCCCACCACCTTACTTGTTCATTGGCTCTTCGGCCCCCTTCGCCTTGCCACCTCCAATCACTGGGCCCTGAATGACACACAGAGGAGGAAGTGGGCCCACTAACCGCACCCTTCTGCTTCCTTAAACCTGCATAGCAACAGGCCGGATGAGCCTGTCCTTGCAAGAGAGGAAGAAGAAGTAGGTGCTTGCAGGCTGCACCTCCGAAGGTGGCAGTGAAGAGACTACTTTTCATGTAATTGTATGGATTTAAGAGGCCTTAATGTTTCTAATGATTTGACTACATCTACATTGTTTTCATTTTATATTCATCCGTGCCTGTTTGTAAAAATCAGTAAGTAAAGTTTCAGTGAAGTTCTTAGTAACCACTGGAGGTGCTGTAGAGGGATGATTTGTTGGGCTGTTTCCTATATCATGAACAAAGTACTCCACATGCATCCCATAAGCACGGGGGTGTGCTGTGTGCTGTGCACACCCTCCGACTAAGGAGCCTTAGCGCTGAAAATTCACAGCTGGTGCCGGCAACACGCCAGAACAGGTGGAAATGCGAACAAAGAAAAGAGGAGGAGGGCAACTGCTGGACAGTTTAAACAATTAAAGTGTCATGAGGTAGTTAATACATTCATAATGTTTTTGGGGCCCTGAGGAGGACACACACACACACACAGACTGGGAAACTTTCAAAGTCTAGCAAACAAGACGGTGTTTGTTTACACACACAATTCCCCAGAGGATATCCCTCCTTAAATAGACCTTATGAAGCATTCAGATTTAATATGTTCACCACAGTGGGACAATAGAGCTTTGCTTGGTAGAAGATATACAATATTTTATTTATCATCGGGTTGTGATAATTAATTAAGGAATGTACTTACTCCATCTTTAATGAAGAGTTTTATATCATAATGGCTGTGATAGCTGCCAGATGAATCATTACCTCTTGACATTATCAGTGCTGGAGCATTGTGGTGTGCAGGGTCACTCACAGACTCGTGGTGCTTTCATTTCCGTTGTAATAGCACTTTAATTTGCTCTTTTCTTTCTTTCTTTTTCCTATTCTACAGTTTGCAGTACGTGCACTATACCCTCTGTGCACGCTGTAACCAACAAAGAGCCACTCTACTTCTCAACACAGGATTTTCCAGCTGCCTTGTGATCAGCACCTTGACGCTGCTGCTCCTCTTTTCTTGGCTTCCATGTCATGTTGATTGAATTGTGTAGAATTAACACCGGATTAGTTTAAATTTCTCATTGCATAATGTCACAGTTGGAGAGAACAGAGGCTTTTTTGGCCCTGAGCACTGAAACAAGAGCTCCATCACAGACTGCTGGCCCCTAGGTGACTGTTTTCCCTCTTTCTGCTCACTGGAGTTAATATCAGTTATGTGTTTCTGTGTGTATGTCTATAGGAGGCTGAAGGGCTTATTTGTTTTCCCCCTCGTTGCTCTTTGACTCGTTTCCCCTCAAACGTGTCTGAAACATTGTTATCTCCGGCCAGACGCCTTTTTCACAGAGAGTTATTGAATCATGTCAGCTCGCCGTCCCCCGAGTTTCAAATGCAAGCTGTAGAAAAATTAGCCATTGCTTCCGCATGACAAGTGGGATCTATTAGTGCGCTCTCGCCCTGCAAAGCATGAGCATCCAGCGGACCGCTGGGGACCATGGCTGGCTGTGCGCCCGTCCGCGTCAGGCTCCTGGGGCACTGCAACAATGCTGCAGACAGGAGAGGCAGCCGGAGCCACAGCAAGAGCCGAAGTGGCTCATTCGATGAGTTGACGCCCGAAGGGGCGAGGTTAGGGCTGCGCTCCGCCTCTGACTCATACTGGTCAAACTGGTCAGCTACTTGTACTGCATCTATTCCTCATCAGGCCTCTCAGATCTGTATTTTCCAGTGTGGGCTTTACAATTATATTATAATATTTATAATATTTTGTTTTTTTTGCTTCACCAACAAAAATCAGTTTGAAGTAATGTAATACCATTTCATTTGTATTTTAAGGATAAGATAATAATATACACGTACCTATGAAGGTGCCCTATGGCTGGACTCCAGAGTATTTAAACCCTATTCCCTGACCAAACAGTTGCTGATCATAAATTCCAAAGATACTTTACAAACTTCCTCAAAACTCTTTCTTTGTGCTGTATATTTATATCATCATCCTCTTCTCTCTGATCGGCTTTTACAAAACAGTAGCTTTTCTTTTAAACTGTTCCACCCTCTCTTCAGGTCCTGATCACAATGACACTACATACTGAGATAAAGGATTAACCAACTATCACTGAGGTCAAAGTGCCTCCAGACCACTCTGGGCCACGGGCTTAGTCATGTGCTCACGTCCAATCAGCACAACCGCTCGACACATTAGCATTCCAAACGCCGTTTGTTTTCGTATGAATTTCAGTTCATCGCCTGCAGAGGATCGAGTTTCAACCACCTTGTTGTGGGTGTTGTTGCAGCATGGCTGTAGGTCAGGCACCAGTCTACACACATAATTATCCTGGACCTGCCTCCGCGGTGACCTTGGACAGTGACAGTCTGTTGGACCACAGGCTCCCCTTCTTCATCGCTCCAGTCCGCCATAAGCGGAGCTAAATGTATATTATGGTTTGTGCAGAATATTTATCTGTTTTCACGGTTTGCCTCTTCTCTGTTTGCAGGTATCTCGGTAACGAAGAAGACACACACCTGTGAGTACAAAGGCTGTTTACTTTTCCCCTTAAATTGAAAGTCTGTAAAAATGTCTTGCCTTTCATTCTGAGGCAAATTTAATCAAGATTTAAAAACAAATGTGCTGTTCTGCATGTACATGGTGCTTTGCATTTGTGTTGACTCTTTTTTTAATTACTGCCCACAATCACTACTGTAATAAACCGGCGCCTTCATTTAGATCTCGCACATTCACTCTCACCATTCCACATTCCTCCATCTCCATCCTACAGAGAGTGTGACGATAACTGCAGAGAGGAAATTAAAAATGCAATGCAGTCTTATGACTGCTTGCTAATCACGCACAGTCGAGGCAGACAGCGGGGCCGAGGCGCCTCTTTGTTTTGCGCGAGGCCGTGCAGCTCGACAACGCGGATGTGGTGTGTGGTGGTTTGTAGCCTCTGAGGCTGCGTCCGCTCCCGGAGTCTGTCTTCTTCATGTTCAGATCGCATCAGTGGAACTGAAGGGTGCAGACCCTGAACGTGGCGCGGCCTTCGTGCAAGACGCAAAGGTTGTGTGTGCACGGTGCGCAGCTTCTGCCCATTTGAATTTCTGTCTGCACATGAAGAATTGATGACCCGTCAAACCTGTATAGATCAATGATTTCCCAGAGATCTCTACCGCCTTTGGAAACATGTGGAGTGTAATCGAAGAAGCATGTAAAACAATTTTGTGTTGTGGACCGCTGTGTGTCTGCATGTGTGTGTGTGTGTGTCTTCGTATCCCACTGTGTGAATGGAGGAAACCAGCCCAGAAGGCTATCCTTTTTCTCTGATCACGCTGATGAAACTTGTGGAGAGGGAAGGCCAGAGGGCTTTTCTGTGAGAGCGGTCGGAGTGTTTTAGATTGTGAGAGGCAGCATCTTGCCCTGTAAAACACCCCGGCTCTGTCTTACATCAGACAGCAGGGCAAAGGATATGATCTTCCCCTGCTAGACAGCTCTACCTTGCTCAAACAGCCTCGTCAAAACAGCAGCATGACTGTGTGTTAAGCTATTTGCTTGTCTGGAGGGCGTATGGTATTTCTTTTTTTTCATTTTTTTTTTCATATACACGTGCATGTGTGGGAAGGTTCATGTTTGTGTCAGGATGTCTTCAAGGTAGAACAGAAATGCTTTGACCCATCATCCAGCGCCCCGCTAACTTAATTAGTGTGGCGCTAAGCACCTCCACACCGGAAGGGGGCTCAAATCAAAGAGCATGATTTAGGAGTCTCGGGTTCAAAGCCCTGGGCAGAGACTGGACTACGCCGTCTCATTTCAGTGAGAAATATTCAAATCTTGTCCATGTGAGGAAATCAAAGTAAAGCCCCTTAACAAGTAGTTGATTGCTGTGCCTCACAGAACAGGAAGCGGCTGTAGAATCTTGTCAGAGCTGTGTGCTCAAGAAGTAGTTCAAGGGCCAGTTAATGGTCATTGAGGATATGGTGGGAAGGGCTTTTTTTTTTTTTTTCTTTTTTTTTTCTTCCAGAGAAGCCCGGTGATTATATGGCTGCTGGAGTAATAATGAGGGAGATCGCTCTGCCCTACATGGTTATAGTCAGACTGAAGATCAATTTCTGTTTCTGGAGTGAAAACATTGGCTTGCCCACTACGCCAGTCCACGCTGCAGCTCGTAATGGGAGCTGCGGCCGTGTTGTTTGTGTGCGCGTGTGTGTGTGTGTGTGTGTGTGTGTGTTTAGGAGGTCTTCCCAGTCCAACCCAGACCACAGGGATGGGCCGTGTCTCTGACTAACTCCCCACTCTGCTTGAGTGATCAAACTGCTGGAAGCTCCCCGCCATGCCAGTCCCCTCATCAATATAAATTACAGGGGCAGCTGTTCGCTGGCACTCTGCTCTCTCCTCTCCTCCGCTCCACCTTTCCTTCAATCCACTCAACTGGACTCATCATTGCGCCATCAGAGGGTGAAGTGTTCCAGATGAAAACAGATACTTTTTTCATTGTGCCCATGATCTGTGATCATAATTTACGGCGGCAGCACCCTCTCTTTTCTCTGTGAGTCAAAGCCTTCGCTCTTCATTCTCGCTAAGGGGCGGCACCTCCTCGGCCCTCTCCTCACCACAAGGCTGTAATTCTCTGCAAGAAGTGCACTGTGGTTTTCCTGTACGTCTCCCTGACAGTTTTACATGCGCTGTATGGACTTTCCGCGGAGTATGATTTATCTGTGAAACTGCCTGTGTCAAAATGGGGGTAATAACAACACCCAGAGTTTGAGCTATATTTTTTTTCCTCCGTTTGATGGCGGACACAAGATATGTGCCGTCACTTTCTCCTGCCGCGGCAGGGGTGCGTTTCCTGTGAGATGAATTTCTGTTTGGACCTGTTGAGAGAGACGCCGTGGAGTGGAGGATCAGATGCAGCGGCTGATTACACTGAGATTAGACGTCTCACCTCTAATCTTCCATCAGCAGTCTGGGGCTCTGTCTCACAGCTCAAATAGCAGCGAGCTAGCGAACGCACACGCGGACACACACACAAACACGCGCAGGTCGCGTATCGTGGATGCTCTTCGCCTGGACAGAGCAGATCTTCTGATTACCGAGAGCTAATCCACTCTCTTGTAGTCGTGGATGTAAAATATACTGAGCGTCTGCTGACAGTTCGCACTACGATATGTGACAATATGCTAGAAATTTACAAGTCATAGATGCAATGTAAAATAGCAATAAAATCAAATTCAGCAAAAACTACTTCCTAATATTTTTTTTTCCTTTAAATGATAAAACTGAAAAATACTGCCACAAATGTTCCGTTCACTAATATTCAAGCCTATTTAACATTATTGTATTTGATTTTAGATTAGATTAGATTCAACTTCATTGTCATTACACAGAAGAATGAAATGCAGTCCAGCATCTAACTAGAAGTGCAATGGAAGTACAGGTAGGAATTACAGATACGACAGATGCAATAAACAGTAAATAGCATGGAAGTAATAAACAGAAAGGATTTGTGCATTCAAGTGTAATAGGCGTGAACATGTGTTCTATATTTCACAGGTGTTATCATGCTGTTATTCTGCCTGTCCTGTTCATTGATGTGTAGTAGTCTACACTGTGTCTCGAGTGGCCAGAGGGAGGCAGTAGCATAAATGTAACTCAGAGAGAGGAAGTAAGGAGACAGATGATCCCTCCTTTTTCCCTCTTCAGTCTTAAGGATCTGCTGCGAGAGTCCCACTTTTTTTTTTTTTCCGCACTTAACCGTATTTATCTCCATTGTGGTGACGGACTCCTCACACTGATTGAGAAACACGGCCTCGCTCCTGCAGCTTCATTTATTTGCGAGCGGCGTGCACGGGGCTGCTCTCGTCAGAGGCCTGCACTCACGTTGCGTTAGCGATCGTGCAGCCCATTTTCATAAAGGAAGCAGATGACTTAGATTATTCCGCACAAAGAGTTTAAAGTTAAACAGTCACTGAGACTCGCTCGCAGATTTCATGGCTTTGTGCCTTTTGGAAACTCTCTGATAAAAGCAGTCTGGTGCGTGTTTGGGAAAATATGCTAACGACAGTATTAATCCCGACAATGCTGCCTGTGTTCACATGGCACAATAACAGCGTTTACCCCCGTGAAGCATCTGCTTTACCTCTCAGTGACATGACAGAGCCTGCTCAGGGTAGTAGGATGCAAATGCACTGGCTCTGTGAGTTGAGGTATTTTCAGTTAATCAAACATGAGATTTATGGCCCTTAATAGTGCTGTACATTGCCAATTTAGGAGAATAATATGTCCCAGTTGCTGTCTAATTTTGCTTGGCAACAGGCGCACTCCTGTGGAATCGCCCGGGGCAGTGTGAGTCGTCTCTGCATAGCCCGGCGTTCGCGTGCTCAGTGGCTGTTTGAAGGTATTTCATCACATTGTTGCCTTGATTCAGCTCTGTGGGGATTTGTTAGTTGCACTCATGTGGGAAGTGCATCCAGTACATTGTTAAGCTAGGGCTGATAATGAAGATCAGCCAGCCAGAGTCCCCTGAGCTACGCGGGGAGAGATCGTCTAGTGAGACGCGCAGCACAGACATAGTGGAGCAGGACGAGCGTGCACACACACACACACACACACACACAGACGCAGAGGAATCATCAGCACAAAGCATACAACGCTGAGCTGTGTATTAGAGTAAGAACACAACACAGCAACACATAGGGGCGCATCATATTTTTATCAACCGCGTTATACCTTGTTGTTCTTGCAAACCGCGGCTCCAACCTTGTCAAATTGCCACTGTCACGTTTAAACGTTAGTTAAGCAAAACTACAATCATTTTAATGCCACTGCCCTTTTGTTGGAATTGATATTGACAACGCAGGGCCCCAATAAACACAGCAGCTCCTTCTGGGGAAAGTTATTTGATTCTCAGCGTGGCGCTAGAACGTTTTGTTTCCTCTCCTCCCGCAGCAACATTGAACACTTTAATTGACACAATCTTTTTCACCCTCGGTACTGTAGGTTATGTTTCATCCTACTCTATTTGTTTGTTCCACAAAAAGAGTATTTTCTTTTCGGACATTTGGGTTTAGTCTATAATAGACGGCTATTTTTTTTTTTTTTTTTCTGAAATAGGTCAGTGTAATCACAACAGTGAAGGATGGACAGTCACTGTAAAAGGGAAATCAATAGAGCTATCTATTTGTCGTAAACCAGGCCAGCGTGATTTTTCTCCATTTTTCCTCCCCTGCCATATTTTTTCCCTCTCCAACACAATATGGCAGCTCGTCATTTTTCAGTAAAAGCATTATGTCTGCCATTTTGTAAAATTGCAAATGGCCTTTGAAAGTGCACTTTCTTTGCATAAGTTTCTGTGGGTCGCTTCTTTTTATTGCCTCCTGGGGGCCCACTGTGTTTTATAAGGAAGAGAATAGTGAGGGGGCCGCAGGGGTTTGCGACAGCTTTTTGTGAGGCTGGGGGTGCTCTGCTTTTGTTGGCTCTTAATCTGCTTCTTCTCTTGATGCCGGCGCTTTCAAAGAATTTGAGCCAGAGCAGAGAGGCCTCGTCAGCTTTTCCTCACCCTTTCTCCTTTGTGTCTCACCCTAAAACTGAAAGGCCCCGTCTTGAGGTGTTGTCAGACCAGAAAACAAGAATAACTGACATGTGACAAGAACACAATGCGTGGACGGGCCAGCCAAAGTAAGCGGCCCCATCTGCTGCGGGCGATTTCTCTTCTGCCTGCTGTCTCCCCGCCTCAGGTGAGAGGGGCCAGGGCACGGGGGGGAGGGGGCTGAGATGGTGGCATCTGCCAGGCAAAGCAGTTGGCATGGCCGGGAGGGCACAGAGCCCCCTCTCTCGCTGCAGCACGCTGTCCGGCAGCCTTTGCCCCAGCGCAGGTTTATCCGTCACTCATCAGGTTTCTGATGCCTCATCACTTTGTTCTACACGCACTGTGTGCAGGACAAGAGTGTCAGCATGTAATGACATGTTTGATTCATTGGGGCTGACAGAGGCAGAGGTCACAGAACTCCTCCAGATATGATCCTGACTGATGGTGATGGGAAAAGCTTAAAGATAGGTGTTGTAATTATGTCTTTCACCAAGTTTCTTAGCTGCAGCCGCTCGCACAGACCGACCTGTCGTGCTCAGAGCTCATCACGCTGACATCTGTGTCTGGTATTGATGATTTTTAATGCTCGCTGATTAGGAAATTATGCTCCTCGTGTTTTGTTTTTTTTTGAAGCAGAGCACCCCTGCACAAAAAATGTCAAAAAAATATCTGACATATTCCACTATGGATTTTTTTCAGCATGTGAAACTTCTGATGCAATATCATGCATGAATAAAGGCTGGCAAAATTAACATATATAATTTAATTCCTGAATAATTCAGAGGAATGTTGTTGAATAAACCATGCAGGAGTAAGATGTCCCCAATAATATCAGTGTGTTGAAATATCTTGTGAGCACCGTTTCAAGATCAATCATAATCCTCACATCGCATCAGAGAATAATATATATATATATATATTGGGACAAAACGCAACAAAGCTGACAGTTCGGATGCCGAGCAACGGCTGTTTATTGAAACTGAATTAGGAGAAAAAAAAATAGTGGATAATATTTTTCTGACAAATAATATCACTCGGTGCTGAAGCTCTATCGGGGGGGAGAGAAAAGTTACATCTCGAGAGAAGAAAGCAGAAGTGCTCACAAAAGCTTTCGGTGATATTATACATTGACATTTGTGCTGATCGCATTGTGCACGTTTTGTTGAATCTGCTTTATTAGAGGGAAGCTGTTTTTTCCCCGTTGCTATTAATTTGTGTTTCTGTGGGTGTGCAGTGGGAGAACAGAGAGATGTGGTTAACCCATTGTGAAGTTAGCCATCATCATTAAGATTCTACAGATAACAGGCATGCGGATTTCTACCGCTCAGCATTATAGGATCCCAGACTTCAAAGGCAGGTTCTTTTTTTTTTTTTCCCTCATTCCACTGTGTCTGCGGCACGGTGAAAGGAAGAGAGAAGAAAAAAAAATCAGGAAAGGAGTTATGGAGTCAGGAAAATAAGGCAGATTGAGGGAAGAGAGGAGAGCGTGTATAACCTGCATGTGGATCAGGTGTTTAATGCGTTTGCAGCCACAGAGGTTCCCTTCTGCACACTTAGCCCCTTGCTAAATTGGCGTCCTCCCTGATTAAGTGGCACACGCCTTAATAACACTGTGCCTCACTATATGTTGGTTCACTGTAAAGATCAAGTTCATTTCTCACAGTGGTCATTAAAGTGCAGCTCTGCGTAATTCAAATCAATTCACTTATGCTCTTTTTTTTTCCTCCCTGCTTCTCCATTTCTCTCTTACCTGTAACACCACTGTCAGCTCTTATTTATAGGCTCGCTCCTTTTTATATATACAGTATATCTAACGAATGTAAAGGTACCACCAGTGTTATTTTGGCTTTGTACAAATCTCGTAATACTATTTCCAGTTCCATTAGGCAGATATTACAATGAAGTTCCATCTTAATTCCGATTACTGCGCTGTGCCATTATGCTTTTTGCCATTACATCACCGTGAGCTGTTCTACAGTGAGAGTGTTGAATGTACGAGAGAGAGAAATATGCTGTTCTCCAGTATTGTAGTGGATTACAGAATCAAGGTCGACTCACAAGACACAGAGCAGCATTATCCCTTAATCCTGTGTTTTGGTTTCAAATAGCCTTTTTACTCCTAATCTTCACAAGTAAAATGACAAACATGAATACTAAGGTAGGTATTTAAACGTGCATTACCTGCGATGTTAAGGTCAAAGGCTTATGTTAACTTGGAGTGTCTCTTTATTTGGTTCAAGAGCAGATGATCATGTGTTTGCCACATATTTTGCTGCCGCTATGTAAGAGAAGACAAGGGATTCTTGTGATGAAATTCCCTCAGGCACTTACAGTGGGATAAGAAAAGTCTCTGAACTTTCCATCCAAACTATGAGTTATTTGTTATTTCTTTCCCCCGCTGTTTTATTTTGGAGTCTACAATTATTTGAAGGAAGATTTCTAAATAAATATCATTTCCCTCATTCATCTGGCCTGCTGTACCTGGGCACCGGGGAGGGCCAGGCTCTCTGAGTCAACACATACTGTGAGTAGTTGAGCTACAATAATGAGCCTGGGTCTTTTCTTGAGCGGATGGCTCCCGTGTCCATCAGGTTCAGCTGTGGCAGAGCCGGAGGAAACTTAAAGGTGTTGTGAAAGACTAAAAGTGGGCCAGCCGCTGCTGCCTCCTGTTGACCTACCTTGTTCAGAGGGTCCAGGTACAGACTGATGACAGGACTCCTCCTCAGCGGACCACATTACTAATGTGTGAGGGTGCAAGAGGAGCGCACCCAGTGATGAATCACTCCCCTGCACCCGTGGCATCCTCATAAGTCAAGAGTAAAAGTGTTGAGAGTGCGCTCGGTAAAAGAGCTCCTTCGTCCCGTTGCCATAGAGAAACTCTGTCCGGGCCCCGTTGGACGACTGGAGGCGGGGAAGGCTAAGTGGTGCGCGTAGCCCGAAGATCTCCCTCAATCTTGAGGAAAACATGAGTCCCTCCTGAGGGTCACTTGGTTTTATGAAGCTCGTAGAACTTAGGAAAAGTTCCTTTCACGCTTGAACAGAGCTGCTTTTTAATAAATGAGAGTAATCTGCCTCTCGTTGATCTGGACTGCCTCACTGGACCGACTGCATTACCTGAAGTCACAGAGAGAACATTAAATATATGTTAGTTTAAGCTAAAACCGTTTTCTTCCGAGGGTTCCTGTGCTGAGCGTTCCCGGGAAGGGCGCTGCCTCATTATTCACTTTGGTGTTTCAGGAGGGAGAATAATGGCCAAATTGTTCAGCCTATAAAAGCAAGCGGGGAAAATCTTTCAGCTATTTAGAAGTTTCATAATAGATTTTCTTCGTAATGTTGAAAAGAACTTTACTGCTGAGAATCATGCACATCACACTCTGCTTTTCTGTTTCCTCACTGTCTTCTAGCCTGAAGCCAGAAGGTTAACTATTTTAGTTTACACACCTACCCTCCCCCCAGAGCTGATGTCAGGCTATATTGGTGATGCTGGGGCAGTGTGTAAGTTTGACGCTAGGTAATACATCACACACTCCGGGGGGTCTCCCTGGTATGCTCCTCAATAATGAAGTTCATTCGTTAACTTCTCCCTCAAAGGCCAAGTTCCCCCGCTGCCCTTTTCAGCCGCCATTGCAACTCTTACCAGAGTCACCCTACCCACAGAAAAAAACCCCATCATCATGCTTTTCCCCTTGACAGGCCCGGTGGTTGCCTTTGCAGGTCATGAAGAATAAGAAGGTCCATTACCAATCCCTCATGCCTGCTTATAGCCATAATTATCACAGGGAAAATGACCTGCTCTGTTTGGTTTGCTCGGAGAGGAGCCGCGCTTCCCTAATCGCCACCTCCTTCCCTCCTGTCGCCCTCATGCCATGGAGATGGAGCTGGTTTTTGGGGAGTCTTGCCAGTTCATTAGAATTCACAGGGTTCCACCTCCCTGCCTAGCCAGGCTAAGCCTCTCACACTGGCTGCCATGCTTGCGATAATCTCCCCTCCTCGTTCCCTCTTGCTCCTTCTCTCTCTATCCTCCTATCCCTTTCCCCACCGTCCCCAAGGGCAGCCGCACACAAAAGAGATGCGGCGCATTTCATTGTTGAATATGATTTCTATTGATCTATTTGAAATTTGCGCCGTGAGTTATATGATAGCACTTCAGCGGCGCTGGTGATCTCCCTTTTATGTGATGAACCAAACGAATAACCTTTGTGGAGCAACTTTCCGAATTTTTCTAAAGTGTATCCGTGTGTTCATCCACTTGCAGTGGGGAGGCTGTGAGCGCGTCTGTTGCTCCTGGACCGCTCTTATCTAACAGAGACACAGCACAGACAATTAAACAGCGACTCCACAGAATGCAAGCACCTATTTATTTGTGCTTCTCATATTATGCACAGCCTCTTGCCACCAGTGCTTATTCATGTATTTATCCTTTAGTGAACTCGGAAGGTTCCATTCTGGTACCATTCCTCTTCTGCCAGGGACTCCGTGTCAAGGGTGGGCACAAATTAAATAAAAGATTGTATATGTAAATACAAGCAGGGTCTGCTCAAGCCAAGAATCAATGGCAAAGAATGAGTGTGGTAAAAAGCGCATGTTAAAGGCTTTGACTCAGAGTAATGACTCATACCTGAGAGGGGTAATTTTCTGCGTTCAATGGCAAGAGCCTTGGTCAGTGCTCGACTCGGTTCTTTGAGAGCATTTGATTGAATTGGTTTGGCTTTTTTTTTTTTTTTGGCTGTTTGTACAAAAAAAAAGATTTAATGCAGCTCTATAAATAACCACGGCGATGAAACGAGAGGCTATAGCCTTGTCAACCATTCACTATACACACGGTGTTGTTGATTGTGATTGCGTGACAGTTGACAGTCGTACACTTCACCTATGTAGGAATGAAATGCTTTCATACCGCTTCCGTTTGACCCCGGCGTTCTATAAATATTGTGTTTGTGTGTGTGTGCATTGAGTGACAGATGGAAGGAGTGAAAATAATGCTGAGCTGGCCGTGGGGCTACTGTGTGTGTAGATGATGAAGGGCACTGAATATTGTTACAAACATGGAGTCATCTAATCAGCGTGTAAGTGTAAAGATACAAAAGTACAAGACCGGCTTACAGCTGCAGCATAGACGAGACACACTGCTCTGTGGAAAATCCATTAGACATAATGAGGTAACAGTTTCCTGTAGCTCCACATTATACCATAATACAACATTATACCACGGCACAGCACTGGCATGTGGTTCTTAAACTCCCACTGTCTTTATTCAAACTTGTCTCTTAATGCAGCCCTCCATAGTCCTCTGGACATAACCCAATAGTGTCCTCTATTCTCACTGAAATAGATATTCCCTTTGTTGTCTGTGTGATTTATTGAAGTCTTCCCACAAGTGGAAGCCCCAGGAAATTGCCTGGAATGGCCCTAAATTGGTTTATGATTGTGTGGTGTGGGCCGGTGCTGTTATGGTTCTAATATTATGCCCTGCACTCCTTGGCATCTATATTAAATTGATCTGTATTGTTTTCATGGAGTGCCTGTTGGAGCTTGTTAATTCTGCCGCTGCTCGGGGCGGCTGGTGCATTTCCAAACACCCAGGTGGCTCTGTGGCAGGAATATGAGCCTCGGCTCTCCAAGATGCCTCACAAAAAGAGCGGGATGCACAATTTGAGGAAGTTCATGAGTGTTTATCTAGCGGGGTCAAAGGCCAACGAGGTGCAACAGCACGCGGGCTGCACGTCCCTGATCTCAGGGGCCGGTCCAGAGATGTAAGAGTTAACGTGGATCAGCTGCATGGCTAGTCTGTGCGTGGAATGGCTACTGACAGACTGTTAATGAGGCCATCATCAGCTTTGGTCCTCTCCTCTCCTCCAGGGGCACCAGTAGATGCTCCGCTCTTCATCTCAATTGATTTTAATTCCACAGGGCTTGTTTACAGTAAATACATTCGCCTGAATTAAAGCGTGAGACACTTGACTTGGATCGACTGGTTGCAGAAGTGTAGTAGTTTATTGGTACCAGCAGTGCGCCGACGGAAACCTTTGACCGTCACTATCTCTGTTTTACACTCAGGAGCATCAAGAAATGCCTGAAATGATTCTATCGATGGCTTCACTTCACCGCATTGAATACCCACAGGCATTTCCCTGGCAGTGCCTCTGTGGCTTAATCAATGTTCTAATGAACAAGTATCAGCGGCATATTGGCATCCTGTCACCGCTAATGTGGAGCGGTCAAGGAAGAGCGTGATCAAGACTAAACCAAACCTCTGTGATGGAAGCATAGGCCCAGGCCTGGGACCTCAGCATTTTAACATAATTATATACAGCTGGGGAATTCTGTTTGTTGTAGAGCTGAAAGAATAGAAGCAATTCCACATTGGTTTATTTCAATTTGGTGGTTTTATTTTTATGATTTAAATTACAAAAGAAAATGATATACATGTTCATACTTATATGTTATATATTGTTATATAAAGCCGTGCAAAAGATTTTCTTTGCCCAGGCTGTGAGATATTGATCACGGGATAGATTTTCCTCTGTCCCCTCAATACAATGAAGATGAATGGAATTATGCTTGTAACAGTAGCAACATTTAGATGCACACACACACACACAAAAATAAATCCCATGAGGAGATACTGCCAATAGCTTTCATAGGGTATGTATATATACAGTATCTGTACGCTTTGTGTGTGTGTTTACCCTTAACTTTGGAATTCTAAAGTTACAGGAAAAACAAGCGATTGGACAATGAGACCCTTTGTGATCTAAAACCTTGTTTGGTTCTCACGAAATCGGGAAAGCTGCTTATTTATACCCCGAAATGATTAATCCATCTGAGTTTCCTGTTTGCTACTGTTCTCTGACTGTTCTTGATTTTAACGTGACACTTATTTCTTCCTCACCACAAACCGTTCATTTTGAGTTGACGAGACATTAGCGTCTTCCAACTTTCTCTAGATGACTGTGATACAGATGTTATCCTTCTGCCTCTCTCGGATGCTGAGAGCGAGCCTGCTTCTAGAAAGACTGAAAAAAAAAGGCTGCAGACAGTTCCTGAGAGACGACCACAGATAGTGGCAGTTAAACATGTTCCTGTGTGGGCCGTGCCTCTGACTCATCTGGTGAACTTCTGTGCCTCTGACATCACATTGTTTTGAACAGTTTTACTGGGGCCCTGTCTCTGGCTGGTTTGTATCCCAGGCACGCGCCGTTTGATGCTATCAGTCTCTGAATGATATTTTGTTCATTAGACGGTGTGCAGTAAGAGACCGGTGTTGACACAACATGAGCTAATGTGTTTAGTGACTCTAATGGATCATAGAGGTCCTAATGAAACATTGTCATGGGAAGATTTATGTTTGCGAGCTGCTGAGTCCTCATTTCCATTTTATATGTTGTTAGACGTACCTTCATTCGATGAACAATAGAAGGCATGGAATGAATATGGATATTTAGCGTGTATAATAGGATAAATAAATGATCAAAGTTTCTGTTAGTATTGTGTCGTTGAGGTGAAATTCTTGTTGGCATCATTCTTTGGCAAAGATACTATGCTTCTGTATTTAATATTTAAAATATAAATATTAGAAGAGGTAAAAAAAAAACTTGTTTAATATTTGTATTTATTTTTCAATCTGAAATATTGCAAAGGCTGAGACTGGAGCGTTTTGATATTTTGTCTTGAGATGGGGGTGATATGTGCGACCAGCTTATTCGTGGAAATGCCAAGTGCAGTGTGGTTATTGGCCAGAGCTGGATTGCACTAAAACCAGAATATTGTATCAGAGAGAGGCAGCTGGTTAGGAGTCGGAACAGATTATCATATGAGAGAGGATATGCGAGGAGAGGGGGAGGTGAAAGACAGGGAGAGAGAGAGAGAGAGAGAGAGGGAGAGAGAGGGGTATAGGGACTCGAATGGAAAGGGGGGGGCAGAAGCGAGGGGCACGAAAGGGAGAGAGAGAGAGAAATGATAGCAAGAAACTCATCGCCAGGTCGCTGTGGGGTGGAGGGGATCATCCAAACCCTTCCGTCTCTATCTTGCCTTCCTCACCTGTCAGAAAAAGTGTGCGTGAGCCGTCTGAGTGTGTGTGTGGGTGAGAGGGGGAGAGGAGGGAACGCAGGTCCTCTGAGGGGTCAGGGGAAGAAGCTGAGACTCCACTCATCTTCTCTCTGAGCAGGGCCCACCGCTGTTCGCAGACATCTGGCCTCACACTGATCACTCATATCTACAGACAGCGAGGAGAAGACGAGCCGAGCGCTTCCATCTTTGAGCCACGGAAAAATTACACTTCCCGTCTTATCCATCCTCTCCACACATCTCTCTCTCTCTCTCTCTCTCTCTCTCTCTTTCCTTTTCTTCCTCCCTCCATTGTTTCTTCAGCTCTTTCCCCCCTTCATCCCCATCGACAGCCTTTGATCCCCTCTTTGACTCTTTCCTTATCCTTGACATTGCAGCATTTTAAAGACGAACCTAGCCCCCCCCCCCCTCAAAAAAAAAAAAAAAAAAACAAAAAACAGGGAAGCATGAAGGGACAGAGAAAGATTGTGAAAAAACGATGTCTGCTAGAACTGGTTCGGACTTTATCCTCATACTGAAGAGATAAGCCAGAGAAGATAGTGAGAGTGTGCTGTGTCTAGCAAGCCGGTGTACAAGGCTCTGACTGCAATCAGTGGGAAGAGGGCCAGCTTCCCTGCCTGAGCTCTCAGCGCCCCTACTGGCTGCACGCTGTGCCAATCAAAGGCTGGTGGGTGGGGAGCAGTCAGACATGAACACTGATGTCACAGTCACATGGATTCTGGTGTGGTCATGCTCGGAGGCTGAGAGACAGAGCTGTGCTGGCCAGCTGCTGCTGAGACAGCAGTGGAGGGCTTTGCGCTGGTGATAGTTTTTCTCTTATGGACTCGAAGCTTAATGATGTATTTTGTGATTTCAGCTATGAAAGGTAAGAGCAACAAAAAAAGAAAAAAAAAAAAAAAATACAACGCATGCTGATCCTTTACCCAGAGTAACAAGTAGGGAAGTATGGCTCCTCTATTCATAGCCTGCCAACTCTTTGCATTTCATTTGCAAGGCATGAGTGTGACAGCGAGGGAGGGAGATGGAGAGAACTATAATAATACAGAGCTGCTGAATGTGTGCAACTGAATCAAGCTTTGTGAATATTTGCTAGCATGCATGGACAGAATTTGTTTTTTTGATTTCTAAAAATCAAAATGAGCTAGACTTATTCAAATCTTCAAAGGTATTTTTGCTTTTGATTGAATTATCCTTGGTGTGTTTTCTTACTTCTACGGTTGTGCAGCTGCTGTAATCTTTGTCAGGGTCTGACAATAACTGCTCCCAAGCTTCAGAACAGAAGTTTTTTTTTTTTTTTTTTTTTAATTTGTTGGCGTTGGTGTGAGGTAGCATGCGAGGGGACTGGGGGTGGGGGTTGCTGGGGGTCCTGTCGCTATCCCTCTATGTCCCATTCTTAATCCTGTTGTTCCAGTCCAGAGGACGTGTCTGTTCCGCGGGAAGATGTGCGTGGCAGTGTTGAACGTGGGTCGCAGACGGGCGACAAGGCACTGGCGCGACTGGCAGACTGTGATTCTTGGAGTTGATACTGGTGCATGTGTGTGTTTATATCTGTATGTGTGTGTGTGTGTGTGCGAGTGAGTGTGTGTTGTGTTCCACTGACCTATTTTTTTGGGTAGTCAGGTTTACATGTGCGGCCATGAGAGCAGCACTGGGTCCTCCCAATCGCTGTGATGTTGATCTAGTATGCTTAATCCCAGCTCTTCCACCCCCCTCCATCATACAGACGTACACACACACACACACGCACACATCCACACAAACACGTTCTGAAAGTGCTGGCAGACATACAGTACAGTCGCCACTTCTCTTACGCTTGCTTGCACACAAACACGCAACACAGACACACACACACACAATCATGTTGTTCATACACATGAATACACTCTCATTCTTCCACATAAAGAAATATGAACAATCATATCCAGACATATGTGCTCATATGCATCTGTGATACAGTCAAATACAATTTCCATGATGTGGCAGAGGAAGCGTGGTCACTGTGTGTTAAAATAAAAAATGTCAGTAATGATAATGTGATTTGATACTTGCTGCTTCTCTCCTCCCACCAAATAAATTCACTTTCGTGTCTTTTCCCGTTGTAAAATTTGGATTTAGTGATTGTTATATTGAGAGAAGTGTAGCCCTTATTTCCATTTATGATTTACATGGAATTGAGCCTTTAAAATGCTGTATTTTGCTGTTTGTGTGAGACTGGATGCTGGCTATATGGAGTTCTGCTTATTTCCCTATTCACCAAAGAGTGTAAAGATTTACATGAAGTGATAAACCTGACCTCTGTGAGGAAGAGGGAATGCAAACTTATTTTCTGAGTGAGACGCTGAGAAATGGCCTTTGACCTATTGTCCTATAAATCCAATTTATAGTTAGATCACATATACTGAGATGGAATTTAGTGTCTCGTGTTGTGTAGTTTTATATCTTTTTTTTTAAATCTGGTGTATACAAAATATTTTTGACATTTAGATTTCTCTTTTAAACCATGCATTTTTAAGGTATTGAATTCATGGAATTCATTGGGTTTAAATGTGTTTGCTAGCCTGTTTCGTAGCCAGTTTTCAGCTTTCCTCTCAGCACCGTTTTCCCATTATTATTTTTATTATTCGTTTCAGTTTGAAAGAAGCTGCTGGTGTCGTCAGGCTGCTGTGACAATGTCAGAAATTAAATTAGAATGTGAACAAGCTTTATAATTGGAAACTAATTTAAACAGAAGTAGTAATTTCTTCCTGAAAAAGGTCAGTGAAATGGATGAACAGCACAATGACTTCTTGCTGCCTTGGCGTGCACTTCTTCATTATGTTAATATTTCTGCATGATTATTCTGCATGTGAGTTTTTTTTCTCAGTGATCTTTTTTTTTTTCCCTCCTCTGTTTTTCATACTGTACTCCACCACCACTACCACCTCTCCCTCTCGGTTCAGCCTCTCTACCACACCACTGCCTCTCAAGCACCTAATTACCTGTAATGGAAACATCCCTCTCATTACCCCATGCAAATTAGCCAGCCTACTCAGCACAATTAAGATGAAAATTCCAATTACATAATTAAAGAAAGTTGTTTGATGTATGGATCGACAGAAAAAGTAAAAAGTGCGTCGCGCCCGTTGTACATATAATTAACCCCTCCAAAAAAAAAAAGAAAGAAAGAAAAGGCTTTATCGTGGCAAGGTGGAGCAGCATGGTTTTTAAATTGTTGAAAGCAAAGCCCAGCGAGCCACTACAGTGTGTGCAGACTGCACATAAATATGTGATTCAACACGAGTGTGTACTAGACTGTGAAAAATGTTCTGGGGCCGCTGAGAAGGTAAAGCTAAATATCTTTTGATAGGCGCTTTAAGGCTGTGTTAACAAGGCTGTAAATATTTGCTGTAGATTTGGTACTCTTTGTCTCTTTTCATCAGTGGTTGATTGAAGTGCTCACTACCCTGTGCTGCAGGCTCTCACACATTAAAGCAGAGGTTAACAAGATTGGCTATTATCCAGTTAGGGACTGAGGACAAGAAGAGCCGAAGGAAAAATCGCCACAGATTAAGGTGAAGGCAAATATAGCACAAGTCACCTGCAAGGATTTAAAACAAAAGATTACAATTAAGAAGAGGGAATATTTTATAGTAAAACAGAATGAATGTGAAATACTGTAATAATAAATTGCATTTGTGGAAAAAAAAAAGTCACCTTCTCTGAGGGAGAAGCGACATTTCTGTGTGAAATTTCAATGATAATATCTGAGCAGAGGGAAGACAAAACAAACTCGGAGGCTGGATGTGTGCCTCAGCCCTCTCTCTTGCCTGTTGGCTGGCTGGGGAAGTGGAATGGCGTCCCCACGGGTTATTAAAGTGTGTGAGGTGTGCCAGTCTGCGTTGTGCACACTGAGACCAACATCCTGGTTTCCTGGCTGTGTGTGGAGGGACTGGTTAATGAGATATCGACCGCCCATTGAGAGCATGGATTTTTGATTTGGCTCCATAGAAGTTTAGAGGAGAGGATCAATCGCTGAGTCTGATATTGTTTTTTTTGTTGTTGTTGTTGTTCATTACAAATTATAGGTAATATTTGTATTACATTTAATGCGGAATTCTAGTGACATAAATCACATAAAGGATGATCACAGTAATCACCATTGAATTTGTTATAATATTAATAAATAGATTTTAAAAATACCATAAAAATAAAAGGAATACGAATAAGAATAAATCTTAATTTGTGTCTTGCATATGAAAACAGTATCATTTAATAATCAATATCTATTGATTGTGGTGGAAGTGACTTTACCTTCTACCAACAAAGTATTTTTTTGTGGAGTGTAGTCTACACTGCACAAACATTTATCTATAACTTCACCCAAGCTGCTGCCAGACAGCTCTTGTCAGTCATCTTCTTGTGACAGTCACACCTTGTGGTTTTGACAGATTAGCCCAATCACAGCCAAGGTTAAATGTCTGTCTTGTTCCATGCCCAATTAGACAGTGGGATACTACAAACAGCAGCAGCTCAAGATCATCAGACCATCAGGCCACATTAGATCTTTTTTTTTTTTTTTGTTCATTCTATAACTCCCACACACAAGTTCAGCCAGGGTTCTCGATCTGGCTCTCCAGTCAGGTAAAACACCTCAGCAGGCTTAGTCAAATGCTTCTAACTTAAGGGTAATTTCCTATTACTTTCACTCAGTATTGCTGGAGTCACTCATAGGCCCTTTGAAGTGTCTCCCTGTCATGCAGCATTTAGCTGCTGATAGAATACCTCCTCTGTCAGCACTCCTTAGATAATCATGTACCACACTCCACAAAGTTAAATAACATTTTCCCTTTCATTTTTTTCTGTCTCTCCATCTTTCTGCTTCTACTGTTGAATGTAAAGACAGTGTGTGTGAGTGTGTGTGGGAGGGGGGGGCATTGCTCTTTCATTTATTTGGGGTCATTTCAAATGCTCTAATCATTAACTAGTTTTATTAGAATAAGAAAATCTAATCCAGAGATGACTAATGGGAACAATAACATTGTTTGGGGCTGTCTCTGCCTGCGTTGCTCTGTGTGCTGTGCCACTTGGGGCCCAGAAGTTAACAATGTTTTAAGAGAGTGAAGGGTGAAGTTTTTTCCCCTCCTGTACTTTCATTCTGAGCATGTTTCATACCATTGGCTTTTTTTTTCCCTCTGCGGGCCTCAGGAGGGCTGTCCATTGGCTTTTTGAAGTTGCATCAAAGAGGAAATGGGGGAGAAAAAGCATTATTGATTTTGCGTTTTGTCTGACTCAAACACTGAGGACAGAAAAACATATAAGGAGTTAGGTGTTGGCAGTGGGGCAGCTCTGTCTCTTGTGTGCGAGCCATAGGGAGACGATGCGGAGGAAAAAAACCAAAAGAGGTAGAAGGTGAGGAGGAACAGCAGACAACACTAATGCATCTCTCCCTTGAGTCGTACACTCGAGTCCTCTCGCTTCCATCATTTCTCCTCTCCTCTCTGTTCTTAATGGCAGAGCGAATAAAGCCCATCACTGTACAGCTGGAGAAAAACCTGTGTCTCTTCCCGCTATGTCGGATAGCTTTTCCTCCTCCTCCGTCAGGCCGGTGACTCCCGAGCTCTGACAGCACTCTCCAGTTGACCTGCTTTTCCATGAAACACCAAGCTGCTCTCTTCTCAGTTGTAATCAGATCTCTCGGCTAGGCAAGCACACTGTCGGCAGGCAAGAAGAGGAGTATTGTTTGTGTAGTTTATCACCTTTACCCTTCTCCTGTGTCAGTCCAGCAGAGGTGAGACGAGAGGGGAGTACTCCTCTGGTGTTAATGTGACCCGGGCTGACGAAGAAGGAGCCCTCAGTGACAGCCGCTGATAAGAGCTGCCGCTTGTATGGATTTCTCTGCAATTATGCTCCAACATAGTCGATTTCCTAGGTCGCACGCATCGGAGTCTGTGGAATTTGCGGCGAGACAAAAGCCTGTAAATAGTGATGGCATGGACCGAATTTCAGCAGAAATATGCTGTAGAGTCAGGGTATGGGGATGGGTCAAAGGTCACCGCATGCTAAGTCACACTCCCCTCAGCTCCATGGAGAGTGACTGAGGCATCTAGGGACCCTGGCGGGGAACAAAGGATGAAAAATGAGAGGTGCATGGAATTTTGATGAGATGAGGGAGCAGGCAGTGTTATAACAAAGGTCGTCACAACATGCACTCCGCCGCTTGATTACAAAAGGGAGAGAAGTGTGTGAGTCGTTTGATTACATGTCCCAGCAGAGGCCATTAGGGTTTCTACTTGTAGGATGGCATCATTTACTCTCATCTGATCTGTCGTCTTCGCTGATGAACAAACAACAGATTGCAAATCCTCCTGAGCACTAGGGGGTGCTCTTCAAGGAAGACTTTCCAGAGTTTTGAAGTTGTTTACCGTCTGCTAACTTCACCAACGGTGCATTTGGCCGCCGCGGGACAGATCGTAGAGAAGCATGCTTGGATCTCCCAGAGGATCCTGCGCAGAGCGGAGTGAGAACTTACTCTCAAGGTTAGCAGCGTCGGGCGCTCCTCACTCCAACTAAGATGCATGAAAGCAAATTTTATCATCATAAATAACAAAGAAAAACAGCCTTGCCAGAACAGTCTGCTTAAGATTGATTTTTATGCACATGCATTCATTTGAAATAAAAGAAATGCTGCTTCAGAGCTAATTACAAAGATGAAAGGAGGGAGAATGTGCAAGGCAGTGAACTTTGTTTAAAGGCACAGCACATGGCTTATTCAGGGACATGCTAATGAAATCCAACCCCATTTATGAACTCTTCGTATATGTGTTCAAAGTTAAACTATATTTGCACAGTTGATACAAGGCAGAAGAAAAGAAAAAAAAAAAAAAAAACGCCGTCGTACTTGTCAATCTCGACATCCTAATCTAGTGAGTCAGGCATCAGAGCCAACAGAACAATGGGTGTCCTAGACAATGAGCATGTGGATGTTTCCCAGCTGGAGCAGAGGGGTTAACCGACTGTGGAGAGATCCTTGACCCATCTGAGATGAGCTCCCTGCCCCCTCCAGCAATGTGGAATATATGATTGCTGATTATGAGTTTATTCCCCATCGTGCTGAGCCTTTTGCATGTCAGAATCCATCCCTCCCCAGCTGAACTGATTAAGGAGCTGGAGATGATGCTACAGCTCTCAGCAATTGCTGAAAGACTCTCAGAGAGCCTGGTAATCTGGAGTGCAGCTGGCAATCATCCACCGCTGACTCTTTTGGAGGCATTTCGGGTTGTTTTGTTGTTTTCAAGTGTGTGTCTTTTTTTTTTTTTTTTTTTTTTTGGCATATTGTTGTCTTTGTTCCCCAGGGCTTCTTGTTTCTGGATGAGAGCTTCCCTAGTGCTGAGCACAGGTCCTTGTCAACCTGGCTACTCGGCTCAGCTTAGTCTAGCCTCAACAGCGGCGGCGTCAGCAAAGACCCTCGCTCAAAGTCTCAGGGTGTTCTCATGATCTGCCTCTTATAGGAGCCTAATTTGGGCAAAAAATGTATAAACTCATCCCTGATGTTAAAAAAAGCTCTCTTTGCTCATTTTTGCTTTCCTACAGTCCAACACATGGGACAAAAGCATCACATAAATTGAAAGAAATAGCTCCTCGAACAAATGTATCCCCATATAAACTTTTAAGTGTTTACGTGCCATTCAGTGGATTCCCGTCACAGGGAAGCAAATAGAGTTTTCTAGCAAAAAAGACTTGCTTGCAGGGATCTGTCGCTTAGTTACAAATCAGCCGCTGTCGTCTCGAAGTTTTGTTTTTGTCAATAGTTGCAGGGGAGAGGGAGACAGTCGTGTTCCTACTGTGCTGATGGCTGTTTTAATGCCTTTAATGTGTGACTTGGGGCAACAACGAAGGAATCTGCCCAAACAGACCATTCTCAGTTACTATCAAAGCCGTACAGCCCACTGCTAATGACATCCCACTGTCAGACTCATCACCCACGGTTTGACTGCTTATTCCTTAAATGCCCAATTGCTTTGTTACCCATTGAAAATGTAATTAATTTACTGATGTTCAATTAGGATGAAACACTTGTGAATGCACAGGTTCAAAGATTTAATACATTGTCGAATAAACCGGAGAATGTCTCATCTCTGGCTAATTTAAAGCTAATGTTAGCATGCCTGGATCTGCAGTAAAACAAGTCGAGTTCCAGACATCAGTCCCATAGCTCTGCTTCCTTGTGTCTATGAAACGCTTTAAGGTGTAACACTGCTGCGATGAAAGCCAGCCAACATGTCCGGTGTCTAACCACAGTGTCTGAGAAGTGACGAATGGGAAGCTCCTCCCAGAGATGCGGTTTTAAAAGCCATGTGAGCCGTTTCTCTTTGGCAGGAAACCGTTTTCAACAAACTAACATGATAAATTGCAAATATTTTTACTCGCATCTCACAGAAAATTACTGTTCAGGATTTCAGTTCATATCTTTTGGGAATAAATGGAAAATCTAAACCCGTGGAACATCATACTTTCATTTCATTTGCATCAAAACATGTCTTTGTTTCATGAACAACAGGCAAATGCATTCTCATCATGCTTCACCCTCACAGCTGTGGGTCACATTAGCTGTCACTGTAGCTGTACCGAAGGTAAGGGGAAAGCAGGCAGGCTGGGGGAGAGGTGAAGCACGATCTCTTCAAACTGACGATGATCAGAGTCAAGCTCGGGTATCTTTGACATACCTTGCCCGTCTGAGTGGGTAAGGAAGTTGTTTTTTGATCTTTTGACACATGATTACATTGGGGCCTTTCTTCTTTGATCTCAGCATGTTTTTTTTTTCTTTCTCTTGATGTGGGATTATTATAATTTATACATAAGGGATTTTGTTTTTTGTTTTTTTTTCTTAGGCCTCAGCAAACTTGAGTAAACATTGTGTACGTAGTAGCTTAACATTGTGTTCATTTACACAAACTCATTAGCGAGTCCTAAGGTAATTAATCAGAGGCTGTGGTCTATAAGAAGATAGACACCGTTCAAATAATTTATTCCTTTCTGCTCTTACCGAGTGTGAGAAAAAGTGTGTGATCAATTCTCCCTTAGATGTATCTCTTTGAAGACATGCAGTGTCTTATGAGAGCACCACCACTTTATTTATTCTCTAGAAACTGATGCCTGCCGACCTTGCATATTCTGTACAAACATTGCGGGGGGATTGTTGCCTGAATCCCCCTAATAGCCAACAATTTCCCCTAAATACGTGGGTACATACTGTATCACCCTATTTAAACCCAAGCAGGTGTAAAACACTCACTTTGCTGTCCAGTGTTGAGGCACTGCAGCTTGGGTTAGTTTTACAGCTTGACTCTATGGTCTGTGAAACGTGTGCGAGAGCTTCGCTAAAACAAAACTGGGCCGCTCTGAGACATGCAGTGAAGAAAGATGAAAACAACATCTGGTAATGCTAGCTGACGTAATCACTGCATGATCATAATCCATTGTGAAGCATGTTTGCGCTAGCATTACATTAGCTTCTCCATGAAGGCAATTTACACCAGATATACACAACTGTGAAAAGAATGAAAACACAGTGTTCTCTTATGTTTTTTTTTTTTATTTCCATATGTTGAATATTCAGAGATGCCTGGGTAATTATTTGTGAAAGATTTTCATTGCTGTGGATTTAGCAGCGGTTCTAAAGATGTTTGGGAAATATTTTTAAAGGTGTTACAGAATTGTTAAGCTAAAATTAGAACATAAATGTTGCAAGGGGTCACATCTGAATAAGTGCAGCACAAACCAGTAGCTCCTCTCATATATATATTAACATTTGTTATTAATTTTGAAGAAGCAGGGAAAACTCTAAATCCCTTTAAAATGTATTGGTCTGAAATAACATCCATGTCCATGAGCCTTTAATTCTCTGACATACGTGTGTAAACATAAACAAGTTTCTGTGCGTTTGTCACGTCAGTTCCTACCACATGAAAGAGAAAAGCAGGGCTTGTGTATTTCAGCAGCTCAGTCTCTCCGAGGCGATTGTTCACTTTGTATTGTATACCGAATGTTATCCATAGGCAACAGATATTTTATGGCTATTACCGATGTACGTTTGTAAGATAGATTTTGATGTCACAATAGTATATCCCTTGAGCAACCGCAAAAGCCTCCAATGAAGAAGGGTCTATTTTTAAAACTACAGGAGAGGCTTGCTGCAGATTAATTCCAGTGTGTGCCTCTCATTGTGGGAGAAACAAATTGGGCTGCATAAATCTCAAATCTATTCCTGAAACATGCCATTGTGTTTAATGTGATTGGATGCCTCTGCATTGCCTCTGAACGGAAAAGGAAGCAAACCCTCGCTGCTGGATGCGAGCTCCGAGTACAGTAATGATGGCTCGGCGTTTCTCAATTGACCCAGGTGTGTTGTCTAAATACAATATGGATGTGCAGGGCTGCCTGTGTACTCCGGTGCTGGGAGACTATTTGCTGAAGGTCATTTGGGATCATAGCGTGCCATTAATAATTCCTGAAAGCATCCAACATCTCCATCTGTTCCGCTGCATCCATCGCTCCACTTCAAAGACAAAAGCAGCATTTGCAGGTTAGCGTTAAACCTGCCTCCAGGCTAAGATGTTGGAGGTGGGATTCTTCGCCGTGTGAACACATCTCTGGTCATCAGGTTGTGATGTTTGCATGTTTGCTGCTCCCACAGCTAAATCTGACAAACACGCAGGTACACAAAGACTCTCACATATGCGTATGGTGGTAATTGTGTGTGTTTCTTTCACTGACTGAGTCCAGTTAGTTACAGTCCACACAGGATGCAATTACCTGCTACCAGCGGACTGATACTGATTTTAGAATAAGCATTTTATCATGTGCATTCCGTGTACGGCGCACAGTCATCTGCGTGCGTGGCTTTTATCGCCGGTGGAAATCTAAAGAGGTCTCAATGACAGCCCCACTTCAGATACCCAGGAGTCCTGCAGGGAGTAAATGGATGTTTGGCAGTGCCATGCGCTGCCCGGGCCTGGTGGGCGCAGTGGGCGAGGAGGCAAGTGGCTGGCTGAGTGAAAGATGGCAGTGTGCAGGCAGAGTGTATGCACACAGCAGAGACTGTGACAGCAAACAGTGAGACTCCTGCTCCCGCTGCTCCATCTTCCCCCTGCCAATGATAGACCTCCACTTTAATAGCGTTAATAGCACGAGCGCGGCCGTCGCGATGTGCCCGGGAACATCTATTCTGCCCACTCGTAGCTCAGACGGAGCTCACCGTGACGAGTTGTTTGGTCTATTTAGAAAGAAGACGGGTTGGAAGTCGCAGCTTGTGCGAAGACATCTCATGATTTAAAGAAAAGAAGCACGGCGCATGATTCGATGAAGCTCACGGTTTTATTACTGCCTCATCCCTCACATGTGGTCTGCTGATAAAGCACCTGCGCCCATGGAGTAACTCCACCATCGCTCAGCCCCAGGCTCTCGTACTGTACTGTAGGGCTGACCAGTGAGTCTACTCAAATCACCATCAGCTCCAAACTGCTTAGCATTGCCTATTTGAATTCCACATCGCTGCTGACTCATAACCCTGTCAGGACCTTTCTTCTTTATCATGTCTGTGCCTCCGGTTGCCTCTCATCACAAGCATTAGAAATTAATTATTCAGATTAGAAACCGAGCCACAATTACTGTGATTTTTGTCAAATCCTTTGTTTTGGCGTAATGTTGATATCAGATCGGGGATCGCACACTGCAGCGCTTCGATTGCCTATGAAAGCAATTATTTTTTTTTGTTCAGCATTTATTCATTCGTGACATTTCAGTGGAAGTTATTGGCTTTGTCACAACAGGCAGGAAAGACGAGGAGGAAAAGATTTTTGGCTGACGACATTCGAAAAAGTAGCGAGGTCGGGGCGTCTGCGGCGCTGCGCCGGCCGCCGCGCAGGACAGCGGTTCAGATCAACATGATAAAGAGAGACTGATTGCGCCCCGTGCAGCCGCAGGAAGCTGAGCGTTGGGGTTCAAGGTTATCTGGACAAATCAGACTCCTGTTTCTATTCATCCCCTCCTCACCCCACCAGCCAGACCTTCCTGGGCAAAGCAGCAAATTAGCAATTCTGATATCTGCAAGCAGGTCTGGCAAGGGAATGCCTGTGAATCCTAATGCCATGATTAAACTTTCATATCCGTCCGGGGGAAGTGCTGCATATACAAAATAAGCAATCTCTTTTTATTTTTCAGCACTTTAAGTATGTCTGTCGAGATGAGCAAACATCAACCCTTCAATAGGGTTAAATGGCCCGAGTGTGGGGGAGGGGGGTCCCTTCAGTCACATCACTCAAGTCTTTGGTTTCCTTCAGTGGATATAATTGGTGTCAATATACTTAACCGAGGAACTGTATTAGGTTTAACATGGCTCAGTAGACTTTACCATTATTCTTCTGAAGCATTGCTTCCCAGCTTTTTGGTGCTCAGCCTTGTAAATGGTACAACGGTATTTGTTGTGGAATAACATATTAAACGTTAATGATTCGGAGAAATGGAATACCCATGCAATGTAACGCTGCCTTCGTCGGCCATGCTGACGGGCGGGCAGCCTCGGTCCATATCGTGAGCCGGTCCTGGATGTGGCCATTATGTAAGTTGGTCTTATCAGCCTCCACCTCCTGCTGAGCCACAGCCTCGCCTCCCTCTGCTCCCCCTTGCTGGTTCTCCCAAAACATGGGCCTTCATTAGCAGGGCTAAATATCCCCGTTCTCTGCAATCTCTATCATTTCTTGCCTTGAGGCAATCCGATAATTACCTGTTCTCATTTCCCCTCCTTCTGGCCAGCAGCGAACTGTTCTGACTTGCATTAGTTTGCATGAAATATTATCAGAATATTGCACATTTTCTCCATCCCGCAGCCTCTGACACGGGGAATATGGAGTCACAGGGGCTGTGATTGACAGGTGCCCGTCTTTCATTTTCTTCTGAGAATAGCTGCTTTGTTCTGAAGTTACGGCGAGAATTTTGATGGAATGAGAGAAATGTAATGTGTACAAAGGCTTTGTTGCTTTGTTTAACACGTCTTCCATTATTTCTGGGCAGTCGTGTTGTGAGTTTGTTAACTTTGGTTTTGGTAGATTTTCCCAATTTAAACTCATATGTGAGTCTCCCCTCCGTGTTGTAACAGAGAAGCATCTCCGTGAATTTGCAGGGTTCGGGGTGGAGAGAGACGGACGAGCACACAGCGTGCAGTGCCTGGGAGGGGAAGGCATCTTGTGTGGTTATGGTCAGTGTTATGGTCAGAAGGCCAGATGCACATATATTCAGTCTCATGTTATTCATTCCTATCAGTAATAATGTCCAGCAGCTCTGAGTCCGGAGATGGATCAGCTTCACCACTAGAGGCAAGAAAATCAACTGAGCCTAACCTCAGTGGGTCAGAAGGAATTACATATGATAGCTCGGGTAAGCAATAAACTGTCTGATGTAGACATTTAATGCTGCACATCCTCGTTTCTGTTATGAACGTCTGCTGCAAATATTCCCTCTACAGATATTACTGTTTTTGGAAGCTAATGTTATTTGCCAAAATGTGTCTATTTTACACCATTAAAGCTGCGAACGTGGCAGCTTCTGGCAGTGAGGAGACTTATTTTAGCCAATTTAAAACATGGCTTTTAATGTCATTCACAAATGCACGTTTCAATTTGAAAGGACCTACAGTACGTCCAATACGAAGTTGATGCATGCACGCGGTAACTTAGTTTTAGCGTCCCCCGCCCCCCTCCTTTGCTGTGGGAAACGGTGATGATTTTGGACTTTGTGATGGTCACTTTAATCTCTAATGAAGGCTCCTCTCTGGCTCGGCTCGGCCCTCTGATAGCAGAGCAGTCATAAACAGGCCTGTCAGGGGGATTGCAGCGCTAGCAGTGCAAATGGCAAAAAAAAAAAACCCAGGGACCACGCCACGCTAGCATTATGGTCTTATTCAGATATAGCTCTGAAAATGAGCCTGACTCTCACATGAGAGATGTTTCTCTGCTCTGCTTTGCAAGCATGCTGCGCATCCGAGTCGCAGCGTACCTACGGACCCACTTGTCCCTTTTAATCATGGGCAGTAACCACATTATCATGTATATATGAGTGATCATGCTGTCAGGTGATCAGCATATCCCTCGGAATACTCTGAATGGAAAACTGAAATACCATCATCTGCAAATAAACACTCAGCTTTTAAGATTGCATCACAAATTGACCATAAAATCAGTGTTTCTAAATTCCGTCACGCCGTGTTACAGCATATGCTCCTTTTAGTTTTACAACATTATCATACAAATTCCTGTTTAACATTTAGTGCGAGATGTAAATATGTGCTCAAATGATTGTGTGAAACTGATTACTGGTGGCTGTGTGTTCTGACACATCCTGTGCTCGTGCAGCATGCGCGACAGCTGGGTAGTAATTAGAATAATCTTCTCCCTGGTAGTGATTTAGCTTTCATGACTGCAGCTTACCTCAAATTGAAAATAAATTTATAGATAAATGCCTTTGCTGTTCCAACAAATTATAGCGCTGTAACTCAGAGGCGCCAAGTTGTTTATTTTGGTAGTAAAAGAGCAATCAGAGAAAACAAACAAAGCACTTTATGAGTGCTGTCAGATTAATGATGATGCTACCCAGCGGTGATAATACAAACGATTATTTTTCTGCACCCTCCACCCCACCTCATCATGGCAATTATGGATACTATATCATTATTATATCAAGTATTCACTCCAGATTATCAAGATAATTGATGCCTGCACCAGGTTCACTGGGAATTACTGAAACACACATTTTGTTAAACCCAACACAATCGCAATTCAGTATGCTCATTTTCTCTCCACATTTTTTGAAACGCTGTTATATACGTATATATGTGTGTGTATACAAACAGGGATGCACTCACACAGAGACATCGGTTCGTGTGGTAAGATGAGGCTATACATGTGATACATTGTTTTTCTCCCAGCTTCTGTTCTGGTGTATCTGGGCAAATCCCACGGTGATGAGGCGTAGAATCTGTCATGGAGAAGGCATAAGCCTTTCATATGCATAGGAGAGATAAGAGGCAGCCATTTTATCGGGCGAGCTGTCGCTCCAACATGCTTGCGTGTTATGTGTCCCCGGGAGCGCCTCCAGAAACATGTCCCTTTAATGACACGGCCCGTGCTCGCCAAGAGGACGCCCAGTTTGTACTGAGCGCTAACCTGACTATTATGCCAATTACACCAGGCAGCAATGTTGACAAACACACCAGGAGAATTGCCGCAGTTGATTGGTAGCTGTGTTCCGAAGTCCCCCGCTGTGACCTCTTCTGTAATTTAACTAGCATGGAGGAGAATTGCAACGGGTTTTCCAGAAAATTCCCTGAGCCTTGTGTTCTTTTGTAACACGGGCAGCGTTTGTGGCAGCCAAACATCTCGTGCGATCCTGCCTGTCAATAAGGCCGAGGGGAAGAAATCGTTCCTCCTGCTGGTCACCACTGTTGGCGCCTCGTTTCGACTCATATGTGAGTATTTTGTTTCCTGCCAGGCTGGGCCGACACGTAGAAAGTTGTGGCGGATCATATTTCCTCTGAGGATTAGATCCCAAATACTGACCCAGAACAATTAGCTGCTCCTTATGTAACCCTTGCAGCGCACCACTCTTGGCACCTTGGCGTGAAGCTCGGCCGCTGATGAAGTGAGACACTTGCCAATATGGAGGCATATTAAAAAAGTACAGTGGCTGCTCACTTGCTCCAGTGTGAAGTGTGAGCGCTTGGTTAGGAGATGTAAAGGCTTTTTCAGCAGGTTTTTTGAGCAAGAACAGCATTGTACTGCATCAGCCGATTTGCAAAAATTCTGTTTTGATAAGCCTGCATCTTTTGAAGGGAAGGGGAAAAAAAAGATGATCCCCTTTTATTTCCCAGCACATTTACTTATTGATTCTTCCAAGCACACTACATGATTCTTTTATGCATTCCTCAAATTAAGAAAGGTCCTGTGAGTCTTAAATATATTTAAATCTAATATTGTGCTGTATCACAGACAATCATTTTTCTCCTTAAGCCTTCAGGTCTTCCTTTCTTTTGTCTTTGCTGAAGAGTGGATTTCATTGTCCCTCGTGCTGTGGCTGTGCGTTAAGCTGCAATACAACACCCTGCAGGGAGATTTAAAGGCAATAACAACCTCAGATTACAGTTTAGCACGGAGGTCAGGAACTGTTCTGTAACAGGTCACCTGAGTTCTGGTCTCTCCTCTGTTCATGTAAGCGTGGGGCCGATGCCATGGGCACGGTTTGTGTATCTTGAGCTACCTTACAGCTGAAGTCAGACGTGGTCGATTTGAAGTGTCGTTGCCCACCGAGAGCTCGCCGTGCTTTTTGTCAGAGCACAAAAGGCGGGCAGGGAAGCAGGGCGGGCGGCTGCCTCAGCTGGCCCGGTCAAAGGGAACAGAGCTCAGTCCCAGCATGCTCCCTCTCCCCTCTCTTACATAACGCCATGTTAAGCTGGAGTTAGCAAACATTAGAGGTCAGCTGGTTATTGGGACAGTGGAAATATGGTCATTCACTGGAGCACTGTTTACAGTAGGAAAGATGAGATTGCCATGGGAGGTAAACAATGGTTTTCCTCCTTCCATTAGTTATGAGGTGAAAAAATAAACGTTTTTCTGGGTGCATGTTATTTGTTTGTTATTTAGTTCATTCCATATACAATGGAGGGTATGTGGAATATAATGCCGGACATGGCTTGTTCTAATTTGTCCCTATCCACACCCGCTTCTTTGTTACGTACTTTGAATCACTCTTTCCTGTTACATGAGTGTGCTCGTGCTTGTTAAACGTCCCTTCGTGGTGAAGGTGCCGTGATTGAGGTTAGAGGGTGAGAGGCCAGGAAATCAATTTGTGTCCATCAGCCAAACCAGTGATACCAGCCAGCGGACCTCTGCCAGCTCATTGATTAAGAACCTTTTTCAATGGCTTTATGTGAGTGGCCCTTTGCGTTAGTACTCAGTGCTGCTTCTCCTTTGTCAGTTTCAAGAAGAACACAGTTAGAGTTCCCTCTCGTCGGGGAGAAATGCCCAAATGAAATAAAAGCTGCCGAGATTAGGCATCAGAATTTAAAACCTAGTAACTCACGTTCCTAAATGGGGATTGCAAAAGGTAAGAAAAGCTGTAGCACATTTGCGAATTATGACGATGACAAAAAGACGATCACTCAGCAGACTCCACACAGAGACATCCCAGTGACCAATTAAGACTCACGAAAACAACCTTCACTCGTATACAATTTCTGAGTTGTTCTCAAGGCATCGCAATTATTGACAACGCATGGAGAAGAACCAGATTTAGCTTGCCGTTGGAAGTCTCCATCTTAATTCAGTCAACTCTTTTTAAACCCCCTTTGGTTTTGATAAAAGAAGCAGCAATGTCAATCAAGATGACTAATGAGAATGTGCATTTTGTAATTCAGTCAAAGGGAATGGTAAATTGAAAAGAGTTTGCAACCTTTTAACACACTCACACACACCAGTGCTGACAGTCAAGCTCTATTATCTGACAGCTGGAGAGGTTAAAAATAACTGTGCTCGCAGCAAATTAGACGTATCATTTGGCTTCTAAGTGAGAGATGAATCTTTGTGTGGATGCTCCTGCCATGCCGTGACACAGGGGCAATACATCAGGCTGTGTTTGCCTGTCTCTCTCATAAACTCCAAATGGAATTGTAAACAGATGAAGCAATTTTACACCAAATGTATTCTCAGTGAGTCGCCGCGTGCTTCTGTGAGAAGCCATGCTACTGTACACATATACATTACTGCCCCGTGCACGCTCAAGCCAAAGTACATAAATCATCATTTGGCTGCCTGCAGGGTTATTGCTGTCGCTCCAAGCCGATCCTTGAAGTGTTATATACGTGGTTTTCTTTCTTTTTTTTTTTAATCTGACGATAAATCTGATGTTATTGCACATGTGGCGGCGGGACTTTGGCGTGTTATTTCTCCGTTCTACACAAAGTCCATGCATGCGCGTGGCCGCGCGATATGAATCGCGACCGTGCTTGTCACAGTCAAGTTTTCCACGTCATTCAATAGCACCCTGCCCACTTATGCATGTATTTTATGTCAGGTGTCGGAAGGTGGGGTGTCAGTTCCCATTTAGGATGGTAAAGGAGGTGTAGCCGCGGGTTCCCTGTTACCATAAGGTAAGTAAAGAGATTTCCATGGGAGGCTTAGGTGACAGTGGAGGTGTAGCGTTCCCTCTAAATACCTAACAACATCATTGTTAATTCATAGCTATTTAATCACTTACCAGAGTAAGTGCAGGAAGGATGATCTTTGTGTCATCTTGTCTCACAAGGTAATCTCTTGTATTTCCTTGCTTAAGACGCATGCTCTAAATTTGCCGCTGACTGTGTGCAACCTCGTTCACCCCTGAGTTTTAAGATGAGTTTTCTGTCTGCATACTGACTGAGCTCAGTGTGGCCCCCGACTCAGGCTGCGTGGCATGATTTATCTCATCCAGCTTAACTGACAGGTATTGATGTGATACAAGGATAAATGCAGTGGATTGATGGAATTAAAGCCCACCCTATTGTTCCCATGCTGTGCATCACTGACACATGCGGGACTCATGTCTCTCATTAAAGAAAATAAATGCTTCAGGCATCCTCTCCGCAAAAGCATCAAGTTTGTGCATGTGTGTGTGTGTGTGGGAAGCTCTTTCAGTTGTTTTCCCTCTCTATAATCTCTCCCTCCTTGCACAATGGATTTAGTCTGGCCTTGAATTGAAGATGGTATAAATTAAAGCTGACTCTAAACACCCCAGCGCTTGCCCCGTTGACAGAACCCTGGACATATGATTACGTTAAACAAAGGGGAAAGACCATTGATTATATAATTAACTTTCAATTAATTATCGTGAAAGGGACAGGATGACAACTGCAAGCATCGCCGAGGTCCTTTGTCGAGGCGTTGTTGTGTTACGCCCGTGGGCAATCCCCCCCCCCCTTGCATCTTGCATGATGCATCTAAGCCACTAAAAGAAATCTAATCTTAACTACACACACAGAAAAAAGTGAGGGAGGGAAGCTTTCTCCACTTTGCGCAGCAGGCACTTGGCTGTGTATCTACATTTTAGGGAGCTAGTGTTAACTCTATATTTGGATTCCACTGGAGTGGATTAAGGATTCTTTACTGCAAACCCACAGGATTCTCAGAGACATAAAAGAGGAGACTGTTTGCATCCATGCTATACAAATAATTGCAGGTTTCAAATCGAGTGTAATTTCAAGCACCGAGCTATATGGGAGAGAGCGGGCTTTGATGTACAAATCCACAATTCATGGGGGATTAGCACCCCAAAGGTTAGCAGTTGCTAATTACAGGAGATTGGTTATACATATCTAACAAGGCAAGAAGACAGCCTTAATAAATGTGAGGATTCATCAGGAACAAGGATAAGCAGCTGTGATAAGCGGACGTGTATTTGAATCACCAAGGATTGATGCTCTGTAATGCCCCTCTTCACACACGGTGAAAGGAAAGACGCACCATCTCCGCCGTTGTCTTTGCAAGCGGCCTACCTTGTGATATGGGATATTTCAAGATGCATTTGTGAATGCAGACTTGTGCAATCATATAAATTAACCTCTCAGATATTCTTCCTGTGTCTCTTACTGCAGCAATTTCTTTTTTACTGTATTTTGCTTGCAGCGTTCAGTGCTGCATTACCATAATCCTTGGTTCCCTTCCACAAACCACCACTGGCTAAATGAATCTGTTATTTTTGCCCGGAGCCGAAAAGATGCAACAAAATGCAATGCATTAAAGGGAGTGAAACTTGAGATAAGCCTCCAATTTTCTCTATAATAGCCTGTCTACACCAGACTTTTTACCTACAGTTAGAAGTATCAGTCCACTTGACCTTTAATAATGTGAATCGTAATAATCTGTAGGATTAGCGGATGCTTTCAAACTCTAAACACTCCCATGAAAAAAAAAAAAAAAAAAAAAAACTGAATTCATTTCCGCATACAATCTGTGTGTTGTTGGTTCCCTTGACCGTAGCAGACCTGGCCAGAGTGGCCTTGTGTTTTCTTATAGCCCTAAATTAAACATGTCCGAGCCGAGCCAGGCACTTGCTCTGCCACGGGAAACACTTTTTCATCTCCTAATGAATGTGCCTGAGGGGGTCCCACAGGGTGCTCCACTTCACCCCTCATTAGGCGCTATGCTGTGTCTGCCTTCATGTTGAGGAGCAACCTCCTGGAGAGGGGCCTCCCACTTCATCTGAACGTCCCACGCTCCCCTGCCCTGGACCAATGGACTGCACCGCTCTCTCCCTCTCTCCCTCCTCCTCTAACCCTCTACCTCTCTCCATCTCCGGCACTCATCACAATCCAGCTCGTCTTAGACCAGGGATAACGGGGATGAGAGGATGGCCCTCGCTCCTAATGTCGTTTTAATGGCCTGTTGTTGTGATTTATTGCCATACACACTTCTAATGTCCTATGTCTCCTAAACCGTCTTTTTGCAAGTCAGAGACGTGATTGTTTGGAGAGGTGACAAACTAATCACACTATATGTTATGAAGAGCACCGAGGGCAGACATGCTGTGCAGTGTCCTGCTCATTCTAAAAACTCCCCTCCTGGTGGGGCCCATTCTCATGTGGAAAATATTGACAGTTTCCGATCATTGATGAAGCAGTGAGGCACAAACAATCCGCGGCTGTTGTGAGGCAGCAGGAAGAAAGGGATGGCTAAACTGGCTGTCAGCTGACTCCAAGAGCTTTAGCGTGGCAGGTTGAAGAGCCGATTGTTATTCCGGGGCTTTTGGGATGTGTTTATGCAATCATTAATCTTGGCACTTGTTTATTTGCCTGGGATTAGAACACCACCGTGTATTCACCGGCAGTCAGGGAAGCTGGTTCACGAAAAGGTAGCAGCGAGCGCTCAGGCCCTCCTCTGCAAGCGCAGCGTGCAAGGAGGGAAGCATGCTTTGCGCATGGCTGCTTAATCCTGCCATGTTAAACAAAAGCAGGCCAGTGTTTGTAGGACTATGAAAACAGCAGTGCAGGGGGAATGTGCCCCACACGCTGTAAGCTGTCTGTGAACTCTGTGTGGCAGTAGACGCTCCTCGTGCACCCCTGTCATCTAGGAATGTCTTTCATACGGTCTGCTGCGACTGGAGGAGGAGGATGTCAACAGTGGCATTGCTCAGCAACTTCGGCACAGTGTAGGCAGAGATTATTCCTGGAATCAATAGATGTGGAAGCCAAATGTCCCAAACAGGAAGCTAAGTAGTTGTTTTAAATTCGCTGGCAATGCATTTCTTTAGATAAAACAGGAGGGTTAGATACCCTACAACTGTTGTCACTGGACTGCAACAGGCATCTGCACATATAACTGTATAACGTGTATATTAACATTAGTCATTGCCTCTTTATTACAGCCGATATTTGTTCCTATATTAAATAAAAATGTGTGGAAGAACTCATATTAATATTTCACGTGGTCACCATCATAATTAGCTTATTCATTTTGCACATTGAGCGACACTGAGGATAAATGGTGCCTGATGGACGTGGTCTCAGTCACTTATTAAGACACTAACAGCCAAGGACACTGTGTATGGATTAGATAATGGCTCACTGTTATTTTAATTTGCTCTCTGCACCTGGAGGAGACAGACAGAAAAAAACAGAATCTTTGAAGGCCAACCAGCAGCGTGCAGTCCCAGTAAAAACAGAAAGAGTGAGACCAGTGAAGCAGGTTCTTCGGAAAAAAAACTTTTCTTCTGGGGCCAATTGACACCAGTGATCTGTGGAAAGGTTGGGTGCCTCTAGTTTCAGCTCTATCAAGCTCTGGATCTTTGAGCAGCAGGATTCAGTATCCCAGCTAATGTAACAAGGCTCATTTGTCTCAATCACACATCCCTGGAAGTATCGGCTGGCCATTGATGTCATTCATCTTCCCTGTCCTTGCCTGCTCTTTTTCAGCTGATGAATACCAAAGACCTTCAAGCAGAATGGCAGAGGGGCTGTAAAAAGTGCTCATCAGCCTTGCTGTAAAAAGAAAATAAAAACCGTTGAGCAACAGAGGTGCAGTCTTGTTGAGGCTTGGAGACAATAACTTTCATGGCAGGCATTAAAAAGATGCACATAGTGTGCAGTGATTTTACATTTGCATAATAATGTAATTTGGTGTTTTTGGTTGTTTCTGCATTGGATAGCTGTGGGCAGCACTATTTGTTTGTCCATACACGTCTTTAGTCTGTGTACCTGTCACTTAACTTCTGAATTCATCTCTTTGTGAATTCTTTGTGCATTAAGACCATTTCGCATTTCACTACAGCTTAAACACAGTTTTTCCCCTCATTCATTTTCACTCTTTACCATGTGGGGATAAACTAAAACAACACTCCACTCCTATCATCATATTTCTGAAAGGCTAGTTTTCCATTTGCAGACATTTTTTACAGTGTGGATAGTTCTGTTTCATTTCAAATGTTTTGGAACAGAACTCGTCACTTCATTTATTAACACATGTCCTCGCGCAGAGCTGGCCTCAGCCGATGTCAACGCCAGTGGAAACAGTGACTTGCGTCATAGCTGGAGGCTTACACTGCAGCTTCCCTCTTCGATGGAGCAAATCAAGATCGTGATTACTATCTGGCCCGTGCTGCCAGTCTGCGTTGTCTGGAAACATGTTTTCCTAAGGAGACCACAGAGGGACAATTACTGTCAGCTGAACTATTCAGCCTGCTCTCCATGTGTGTTCTGGCTGCGTGCCTCTGACCCACTGACCCTTAGCAGCAGCATGAGATGGGACATCCTGTCTCCCTCCATTCCCCACCCCACCACCCCCACCCCCCTCAACACCTAGCCACCAGAAGTGAGGCACCCAAAAAGGCCCTTTGCAAATAATCTGCACATAAAATGCTCATAGTCTCTGTCACCCCTCCGGCAAAAAGACAATGCAGGAAGTTGTATGGATGTAAGTTTTGATTTCTTTGTGTGAAACAGTAGAAAGATCCTTTTCAAAAACCCACAGCTGAATTCTGGTTGTCTTACAGAAATGCATACTAATACAGCAATTACAGGAGGAAGGAAGTTGTACAGTGTGGCAGTAGCAAATTCCCTGGTGCAATAGAACAAGACTCTTTGTTGTTATGTAAAGGTTTCTGCGTGTAATTGCAGTGGATGTTTTGAAGGATTCATTATTTATATATTCTTGTTTTTCTAAAGGAGCCTAGTAGGCTGCTGTCCCTGCAGGGAGATGGGAGGCAGAGAGGTGCCTAACTAAGACGCCGCACGGCAATCAGGGCCTTAACCACTGCCTGCTTAGTGCAAGTGGTCAGACTAAAGGTTCAGGAGCCTCAGAAGAACCTCCGCGGAAATCTTAGAATTCAACCTGGAGCTCCTGCACCAGTCAATCAGGTGGTCCTGTGTGATTTCAGCCTCAGTGATTCTGAGTTTCGGTGCATCCCACTGCCTTGCTGCACATTGCATGCGTAAGGCAGAGCAGTTCGCAAGCAACTCTGACTCACAATGTGCAAACTTGCGTTGCCATTCAAAAACACATTTTAATAAAGGCTATTTCATATCTGATTTTACGCAGGCCCCGCACCAAATGATCTAAATAGTGAGACAAAGGATGTAAATATTTGCAGCACATTTTTATTCCACTCTCCTGGCCTTCTGTGACTAACTAGAGGCTGGTGGAATGCATAAGTGAGTGCTGTCTACAGATTGTATTTTGCCATCAGAGTAAACAGTATGAGCCTTTCTCCCTCCTGGCACACATGCACGCCTGCGCGCTCGCGCACACACACAGAAGGGGCGTGCCCTCCGGTCCCCGGCACCCGGGCACAACTTCACTTGTCACTGCAGTCACAGACGAGAAGGGGATAGGTGGGGGAAGATGGATGGAGGGAGGTAAGGAGTGGGGAGAGATTTGAGCTCAGGTGGGGCAGACAGGGGAGGGGAGACGAGCGCCGCACACATGCTACCCTTCATGGTGCTCGTCTGCTCGGTAAACCGGGGCTTTTGTTGTTTCCCCCAGAGTGCAGGCGCGCACAGTCCCAGCCAGGAAGCTCGTCAATCTTTGCCAAGACAACACATAAATTAGTGCCCAAATTACTGTTACGCCGGTGGAGAAAGCGACATGGAGAGAGATGTCTTGTGCTGTGGTTTGGGAGTACATCGCTCCCTCTCCTGCTCCCCCTCATAGAGGGTGTCAGAATGCACTTCAATAAAACAGTCAAGAAAATACAGGGAGAGACATGAAGAGAGAAGCACTGCTGTGTTGTACAGGCATCTTGAGTTGGGCAGTGTTGAAATATTAATAGGCCTCACACACAAACAAACACAGAGATGCACGCATGAGTTCATCCGAAAAGCAGCCCAGGGCGATGGTCCAGACCTGAGCTTAGCGAAGTCACTGCACTGCTATGAAGAAATAATAGGAAAGGCTTAAAGAGCCCATCTTTTGAAACAGAAATATCTCGTCAAATATAGCTAGTCTCTAGTGAAGGGGGATCACAGCTTAGGCAGCTAAATGATTGGAGGGGAATTAGCTACACGCAGCATAGAGACATCAAAATGTGTCAATTATGTCTTTCCTTGCTCTAATCCCTCTGGTCAGAGTATTTTCTGATGACTTCAGCGCGTTCATAGACTGAATGGAAGCTGTTTAAAGTGATGATATAGAGTTTTGGTCTGCAGGTGAATTTCTGTACGAACGCCGTCTGCTTTTTTTTGTGCTACAAACTAGCAAATGCTATTAGAGCATCTCTGTGGTGATATGCCAACTGCCTCCGATCCCTAAATAAATAACACATTTATACGATTCAGCTTGTGTTCCGTGCCACGACTGTCCTTTGCCGCTGACATTCAAATAACCTTTCTTCTGCTGCATAAATGGGAATTAAAAAAAAAAAAAAAGAAAGAAAGTATTGTGTTGTGCGACTTCACATGACGGCAGAGCCCTGGCAGATGAAAAGAGGCAGAATTCTGATTCCAGCTCTTGTTAGGCTGTCGTCTCTCTACAGCTCGATCCGACTGTCATGGGGATCTGTTTAGAGAAGACTCAACCGACAGCTGATTTCCGACGCCAAATGAGAGGTTCATGTAGCAAAAAAATAAATAGCTGCGCATAATGCCGCAGGAACATTGCTTAGCAGACGTTTCCTCGGCCAGCGTTTGTGTGTTGACCACGTGTAAAAAGCTTTTTTTTTTTTTTTAAGAAAATCAGCTTTTGTGTGGAGCAGATCTGATCCTTACAAGCTTTTACATGTTCTCTTGTTACAAAATATTGAAGGAAAATTCATTTACACCGTTCGTCTGATGAATGGACGAATTGTTAATCGGCTAATGCTCTGCTCTGTCCAGTTCCTTACATAATCTCTGACATGAGCCCACTGGCTTGCGTCACGCTGTCTTTGACAGCTGTCAACGCGACACAGCCGACACACACACACACACACGTTGCCATACACAGAGAAGCACACGTGTTTTTCTCCCCACCATTATACATGCTTTCTTTTCAGAATGATGGCCATTGTACATCTACCACGAATCAGAAGGCAATCAGAAAACGAGTTAATGGTCCAATCGCGTAATGGGTTAGGCTCTTAGCATTATGATGCTGGCCTGGGCATGGGTCTGTAATGTAAGGGATAATCATAATCCTCCGGCGTTATGTCAGTAGTCCAAGGGTTCAGTGGGAACAGCCAGGAGATTTTGACCAATGATTTTTCCATGTTTCCTACAAGCCTGTAGGATTTTCACCTCTATTTCATTTTGTATGTCACCCGCTAATATATATCTGACATTTTAGCAATTTAGAAATTACAGAGAACTAACTCAGACATTTATCTATAGTGCAAACGTATTCAATTGGCCGCATAGTACTATCAGCATGTCCAAATATTACACCAATTTTTCACTATATTTCTCAGCCTCACAGTGTTATCATGTCTTATGAATGATCCTTTATATCTTTGAATGAGGCAACGCTATGTTTGCAGTGCTCTGTCTGACAGTGTCTTGTGTGTTGGATGCTCATAATGAAACAAATTATGACAACACTCCTGTAAGCTGTTAGCGTGCATTTGGCAAATTGCTCTCAATGTTCACATGTGTCTGTCAGTTTCCGGCACTTTGATAATGTGATGCCGTTTCCAGCAGTGTGGGTTGATCTCAGGTCTGTGGAGAAGACGGTGAAGGACACTGGGCGATCATGCAGAGGCCACGCTGCCCTATTGTGCATGTGCTCTGAGTGGCACGTCATCCCCTCAAAGGGCCTGTGAGTGTGGTGAATCAGTGTCCTTGAACTGCTCAGCCACAGACAGACAAAGAGCAAGCTTTAGCATTCGGCTTGACTGTCTTTCCTTTATGCCCATGCCCACTGACCAAAACACCCACGCCAGGCTGCGACGCCGCGCACAGGAAGTCGCCATTTAGCGGCCGTCCGGCTCGAATGGTCATGCATCTGGTGCGATTGTGGCCGACGATGTGATTCACGCATAATCTTGGCGTCTTAGCAGGTGACTTTGAAGTGGCCTGCGCACACGGGCCATCGCGCAGTGCTGCGAGGAGCAGCAGGCTGCTGGGCTGGGCTTTAGCATGTCTCCCCATCTAACTGTGCCTGGCTTTGAAGTCGTAAACCGAGCAGGCAGGGCTGGCTGGCAGGAAGGCAGGCGGGCAGACAAGGAGAAGAGGAGGCAGGCAGCCACGGTGAATGGGATCAGTGGCACTGTGCTGGTCAAGCTCAAGCAAGCCAACAGCTGCCTGTTTCACACCGAGGCACAGTTAACACTGCAGCTCACGTCAATAGATATTGACCGCCAGCTTGGGAATGCTCATCAGCAAAGGCCTTTGTTTTTGACGGGGGAATTCAGTTTAAATCATTCTCAGTGTCTGAAGTGGAGCGATGGGGGACCAGTCACTCAAGAGGACAACTTTTGATCTAATGGTGTAGGTGACTCAATGGTGATCTCTTGTTGTGCCACCGCTCTGCATTTGTTCTCATTGACCCCCCCCCCCCCCCCCCCCCCCCCCCCCCCCCCCCCCCCCCCGTCCTCTCAGCCCTGCCCCCCCCCCCCCCCCCCCCCGCCCCCCCAACTCCTTTTCAAAGCAGCTTATTCCTGGGTGGAAATAACTATATGTTCACACTGAGGTCTTTTCTCTTACAAGATACTACAGAGCCTGCTGCCTCAGCCGGGCCAGAGACAAACCATTTTTACTGTTGAGTGCACTGAGCATCCAGGGGCTTGTGCAGCGGTGGAGTGAGAGGGTGTTAGCTGGTGAGGCTGTGTGCACTCAGGGCCTTCTCGCTGCAGATAGGGCTTTGTGAGGCATGCTTGTGTGTGTGCATGCCCTTCCCGGCCTGGCACCCCCACGTCTCTACTCCCACTGCTTTCACCTGATGTGGCACAGCCTCTGTCAGGCCTGAGCGAACGCCTAGCCAGCTTCGCTTCTTCAGGAAAGATGAAGGCATCTCACAGCTATGCTGTGGGGGTGGGGGAAGCTAGCAGCAGCCTAAGCCCGGAGCTATCAGAGGCTGGAGCTCTGAGCCAAAAGCCTGTGGGTTGGATAGGGTGGGTGGAAGCCTGGCTTAACTTGGCAAGACAACCATAGCCACAGCCCTGCACTGCCACCCAATGGCCGGGGCCTTCCACTGCACCCTTTAGCCGAACAAAACCACAGCTAGTCATAATTACAACACGCTTCAGTTGTTGTGAGTGCATGTCAGAACAAATTATGTAAGTAATGAGGCTGAAAATGCTAAAGGAGTTGAAACACACTGCACTGCTAATGCTCATGCAGAGAGAACACAAAAACAAACAATAGAGTGCACTCATACAACGATAGACCTCACCGAAATAACAAGCAACTGTGCACAGTAAGGAAAAGATTAATTATAAATTAACCCTCTCAGTTAGGTTGTCAGAGCCCGCCTCCTGCCTGGATTTCACTCTAATCCGGGCCGACGAGGTGCACTGCCCTCTATTGTATGTGAGAATCACAAATCACAGGAGGTGTTGTCTGCAAGAGAATTAATTGTGCGTGTTCCATCACTCCCTTTTGTTCATTTTACTAAAATGTAGGCTAATTCCATGTAAACATGGCCGGTCTTGTTGACTCCAGCAGTGCGAGGAGAACAGACACAGATTCCTGAATGAATAGAGTGTGGCTCCGGGGTTAGTGGATTAGAGGCTCTGTGTTAAGGGCCTCTCCGGGGCATGCCTCAGGGACAAGGACATTATCCACATGACACACTACAGGCTCTGAGGCAGCTGATTAAAATGGGCAAGGATCTCTGGATTGAACCCCAGCAAACGTACTTTTGATCTTATCAGACTATATTAAATAGGGTGGTTGTTAAGGTATATGAGGGATATCTGAAGCTCCTCGTCTTGGTTAGAGACACAAGGCTTTAAAGGCCTTGCTAGAGGGGAGAGGCTGATGTAACACCCTGACATAGTGGATGTATCACCACTTTTTAATGATTCAAATTTTTTATTGCATCTTATTAAGGCAAAAATCATAATATTCTCCTTTAATTGGTATAGACTCGTGTTGCAATAGCTCTTTTGGTTGATTGGTTGGCTCCATAGCCGGTTGAAGGAAAACCATTACGTCGTGAGAAAATATCCTGCAGTGATCTTTCCTCGATTTAGATCAGATAGCAGCAGAGTTCGTCTGGCGCTGCAGTGCGCTGCTGGGATGGCGGGACTGAGATGTTGGAGATGCGGAGGACTGTGAGATAGAGATCTCTGGAGGGAGAGAGGGGGGAAGGCAGAGGGGTTGGGGGTTGGGGGGCGGAGGTGGGGAGGGATGTAGCATCAGTGGCTGCAGTGATAAAGCTGAGAGCGTTGGGACAAGCTGGGAGTTCTGAGCCTCTGAAGTCTGTGTGTTCTGTCTGTTCTGCTGTGTTGCCCTGTGGTCTTCTCCTGAAGAGAAGGCCAAGGATGGATGAGGCCTGTCCTCTCCGTGTTTTGTCCTCTATGGCGGCTGAATCACAAGCCTGTCAACAGTGTAACGCCACAGCTCAACCCCCACTGAACCCTATTTTATAGCGTGTACAGATTCGCACACATACACACACTCGCTTGCAAAGTCATTGCAATCGCTCCGTCCAGCGCAGTGGGCATGTTATGATTCTTTGTGGCCACAGTGGATTTACGCCTGAGGTTTTTATGGTTTTGAAGTTTAAGAGGCTTCATGAAGTCAAGTTTTCCAAGAGGGAATACATCTCCTCATGTGGCTAAATGAGTCTTTGTCATTGCACAAGGCTAGTATTAGTGCTTCTGTGATATATTAGGGGGTTTGTGGCCAGTTGGGTTTTTCCTCATAAGTTGTATGTAGGATGCAAATTGACACCATGTTTACGTTGGCTGCATGTGAGGACTTAAAATGGCCTCCCTCCCTTCACACATGAACACGCGCGCAAACATCTCGGTAAATATTCAGCTATGGCTCTGTGGAAGTGAGGATTCAAAAGTCACCGGATGACATGTTTTTAGAAGCACACTGCTCTTTTATGTACCAACATGGCTCCATGGTGAGGGTGTTGTACAGTGACTTGTGACAGCAAGATGTTGATTTTATTTAATTTTTTTCCTTCCCTTTTCTTCTCTGCAGCTCAAATCGAAATAATTCCCTGCAAGATCTGTGGAGACAAATCATCAGGCATCCATTACGGTGTGATAACATGTGAAGGCTGTAAGGTAAGCATCATGAGACTGAACCTGTTTGTGCTATGGGAGGATGTGTGTGTGTGTGCGTGGGACAGCAGAACTAAGAAGGAGAGGACGGGGGGGGTGTGAAATTGAAGGTGTAAAGAAAGTTGCTTGCTAGGAAAAAGATTTGAAAAATGTTGCTGAAGCCTTGCGATTTTACGTTTGGAGAGGGGACGTCGAAGTGTAAACACAGAGAACATCATCATTAAAGTGGTCAAGCACCACGGAGGACATCACAGAAAACCACAATTAATAGTACAAAGTCATTCCCTTGCCTTGCTCTGTCTCTCCCTGCAGGGACATGTCTTTTCACTGTGTTTTTTTGCCTCCGCTGCAGCCTGCTCTTCTTGAAATGAAATGATCAAAAGGGGAGTGCTTTGAATTATAGCACATTGTTGGCTGTTTGCTACAGTGTGTTGCTTCAATTGAAGCCGCCTTTTGTACTGTTACAAATGCACCAGCCAGTCATAGAGAGGGGAATTTTGTGCTTAGAGTGTATTCTTGTCCCCGCGCTTGTCACCAGGCACATCATTAGCATTCCTCAGCCCGGCTGCACCTTTGCTGTTCGCTCCTGTGTGTGTGTGCATGTGTGTGTGTGTGTGAGAGAGAGAGAGAAAGAGAGAGAGAGAAGTTCCTTTCAGCCGTCCCAGCGCTCCACTCCCTCACACAGGAGCTGGAAGGAACAAAACACTAAAGAATAAACTGCTGAAATCTATCTTTAATGATTGCTAATTAGTCCAGGCAGAGAGGCCTTTAATGATATGTGCGAGTACAAAAGTTTGGACCATAAATCATAGCATTATTAAAGAGTGCTGCTTGTCACTGGCAGTTATAGCCTGTTTCCGTAATGGCCTCCATTATAAAGCAACTTGGCAGCTGTCAGCTGTTTTCTTGTAATTAAACAGCCAATGAGCAGCTAATTAAGACATATGTGTATGGAGCAGTAGAGTGGGGCATGTTAATGACGTGCTGGAATCAATTCATTAAGTCAAAGGATGAGGAATCCAGTCGGTGTGCATTCGCAATCCTTTAGCACTGCTCATGCCAGTGTGGCGTTAATCAACACTAATAACCCCTCAGAAGAAAAATACCATCCACAGTTATCATTCCTACCCAAACACACCTCCCTCATGCTGTACACACACTGAAATACACCGCTCCTTAAATGCCACACATTACAGCCGAGGAATACCAGCGTGGTTGTGTTAAAATCGAATCCATTTGGCAGCGGTGAAATGGAAAAAAAAATCCCGATAAATGAATGAATGAATCGCTGTCAGTCAGTGATGAACTTTATTAGGACTAATAGACTTTGAAGACATGATTTCATCCTCCAGCCTCTGAACATTTCCCCACCTACACACCAGTTCATGCCAAGTGTCTTCACGTCCCTCTCCTGTGCAGGGCTTCTTCAGGAGGAGTCAGCAGAGCAATGCAGCCTACTCCTGCCCCCGTCAGAAGAACTGCCTGATCGACCGCACCAGCCGCAACCGCTGCCAGCACTGCCGGCTGCAGAAGTGCCTGGCGGTGGGCATGTCACGGGATGGTGAGTGTTTTACGGAAGGAGAGATGTGGGGGTGGGCGGATGCAGCAGGGTGGTGGGCAGACAGAGGTGAAGAGCTCAGGTCGAGCCCCTGTGTGGGAAAGACTCTGCTCTGCTGAAGCTGAAGTGCCTGTGAGTCAGGATGATGCTCTGGACTCCAGGAGAGGAGAAATTCAATTCCTCGAGGGGACACAAGTTAAATATTCATTATTGTCCGTTATTGAGTTTAGTTAAGGACATTTTTTTAAGTCTTTATATATTTATTGTATATGTTATCAACAGCTAATTTGTATTCTCTACACATTATTTCCTATCTTTATATCACAACAATATTTTTGTGCCCTGCTTGTCACTGAGGATGTTGTTTACCGTTACCTCTGGTATTTACAGATTCATTGGTGAAAAAAAATATATATATATCGGTCAGCGATAAAGACTTAAAATATAAGGGTATATAAGATAGGTAGATGATAGATAGCAAAATGTGCAGTCAGCAACATGTACAAAAAGGAACGAAACAACGAAAGAACAGCAACCCGGCCCTATACAAAAGCAGTCTGTAATAGTGCAGGTAAAATAAAGTACGATAAATATAAGACGTAAGGTGCTGTGATGAGATGGTTTGAAAAACTGTAATTTATTTCCAAAGTTTAATGGTTATTGTACAATGTAATGACACGTGGTAGGAAAGATTTCCTCCATCCGTCCCTCCGACAGCGAAGCTGGAGCAGCCTGTGGGAGAAGGAGCTCCACTGTCTGTCTAAACAGTTTATTCAGAGTTCTTCTCTCCACCAAAAAACAAGTAAAACACCTCCTCGCTTAACTCCGTAGTAATATTAGTTTTTTTGTTCAAGGCCATACATTCAGGTTCTGCTGGATAGTAGTTATTATATTGAAGTACACACACCCAGAGAGGCTGCTATGTTTTTCATACAGCATGTGCTGTAAGAAAGTCGCTCACACCTCTTCGTCTGCGGCCCATATCTGTTGCCTTGATAGAAACTAGGTTTGTGATTAGTGCTGCAGCAGCTGAGGTGCAGTAATGGGAGCACACAGGTGGGGATGTGCGCTGGGGGGGGGGGCTCCTGCTGTGCTGTGCCCGTCCAGACTGGGCTGAGGGGGTTTTATCTGAGGTGTTTTCACAGACAAGTGAAAACCTGAATGTTCACGCATAGAGGCTCACTCATCCACCTGCACACACACGCCACTCATCACCAGTGTGCATGTACTGTATATAATCATGAATATGAATGAACATATACGTAAGTACATTAGCACTTATGAGGGCCTTTGCATATCCACACACACACTGAGACGCACACATACACAAACTCGGGACGGACGAAGGTGATTCTCGCCATCACTCTGAATATGTAGGGGGGGGGTGGGGGGGGTGCCCATCTGCCCGCACTCTCATCTGTACTGCCACACACACGGCTGAGATACCCAGGCCTGGCCAAGGTGTCTCATTCTAAGACGCAATGTTAGTATGGAAACCAGACAAGCGTGACCAGACATGATATTTATACATTTTAGGTGTAGACACAAATAAAAACGTGTGACTATTGGAGCATGGTGCTAATAGCAGAAGTCTGTAGTTCTGATATTAACATACCACTTCAATATTAGTCGTGTTGCTGTTAGAGGAGTGCACATATTGAAAGGGACCAGGGTGTATTACCGCCAGTATGGATTGAATGTGTCTTCTTTTCCACTGTTGTCATTTGGTCTCAGACGCCATGATTTATTTCCTGATGAGAAAAAATAAGAATGTGAAACCATTTGATTTGTCCTCAGAGAAACTCTTCTGTTTAAGGCATTTTCCAGACACCACTGTTACACAAAACCCCACAGTTGAGATTCTTTTTTTTTCCACACTGCGGAAAGTTTTTTCCAGACTCAACAACACAATTTACAAAGTTCACTAAATGAATTAGGAACATGGCAGTTGCATAATGATACTGTTTGATTTGTCATTGACTCAATAACCGGGGTTTTAACCGCGTTCTGAAGAATAAATAATATTTTTGGTGGCGTATTTAACTTTTACTTGGCTCAGGCCCCGGACACCACATGCGAAGCCCTAAAGTACAAGAGCATCTGTTCAAACTGTGATGTTTCACTGGAGCCTCGCTCATATTTCCTCCTGCTTGTCACAGCGGTGAAGTTTGGCCGCATGTCGAAGAAGCAGCGAGACAGCCTGTACGCCGAGGTCCAGAAGCACCGGCTGCAGCAGCAACAGCGTGACCACCAACAACAGCCCGGCGAGGCGGAGCCGCTGACACCTAGCTACGGCCTCTCGGCCAACGGCCTCACGGAGCTCCATGACGACCTCAGCGGCTACATGGACGGCCACACCCCCGATGGCAGTAAACCAGACTCCGCGGTCAGCAGCTTCTACCTGGACATCCAGCCGTCCCCTGACCAGTCAGGCCTGGACATCAACGGCATCAAGCCGGAGCCCATCTGCGACTTTGCCCCCGGCTCTGGCTTCTTCCCTTACTGCTCCTTCACCAACGGAGAAACCTCCCCAACTGTGTCCATGGCTGAACTAGGTGAGGAGCGCGAGAGACAGGGGAAGACAGGAGGAGAGACGGCAAAATGGAGAGCCGGGGGGGGGGGCAACTCAACCGTGGGGCAAACGACACAAAGGTTGCTTAAAATAGCAGGAGGTTGGAGACTCATCTCCAACACTCATTAAAAGAGCCTCTTTTTTGTAATTAGTTTCCATTAATTAGGGCCAATCAGGATCCAGCAGGGCAGGTGTCTGGGGAAATCATTTTTTTAGGCTCCCCTGTGCCTCGGAACTCCTTTTAACAGATGTGTTTTCAAAACCATTTAAATTCTTATACTCAATATTTCTCGCCGAGAAAATGTGACCTTTGTTTCAGTGAGTAACGTGGGACCCCTCCTCCTCTCCATGCATTTGTGTCATAACTAGATTGGCTTTGCCTCAACCTTAAGCTATGAGCTTCCTGCAGGCAGTAAAAGGAAATGTCAACAAGCCTTTTCCCAGTCAAAAAAGCCCACGCACATCCGCCTCTCCTCCTTTTTGAGAGCTCAGTAAATAAATCTTCTTTTCCTGTGGCACATTTCATCAGTGAGGTCTTCCCTTTCACACAGCCCCTGTGAGTAGCATCCAGATCCCGACTGTGATCTTCTGCGTTTGTTACACTGCTTGTGTTACAGAGCACCTGGCCCAGAACATCTCCAAGTCACACATGGAGACATGTCAGTACCTGAGGGAGGAGCTGCAGCAGATGACCTGGCAGGCCTTCCTGCAGGAGGAGGTGGAGAGCTACCAGAGCAAGGTAGCTTGACCGGGGCCGGGGTCCGCGCCGGGGTCCGCGGCTGGAGTAATAATCAAATACATTCTTCTACAGTAGATAACCCACTCTCTTTCTTTTCTGCTCCTAGCCCCGAGAAGTCATGTGGCAGCTGTGTGCTATCAAAATAACAGAGGCCATTCAGTATGTGGTGGAGTTCGCCAAGCGCATCGACGGCTTCATGGAGCTGTGTCAGAACGATCAGATAGTGCTGCTGAAAGCAGGTATGACAGCCTGTCAACATGGCCTGCTGCTGTCAAACTCACCCCCCCCCCCACTCCCCCACCCCCCTGGCATTGTCACAAGGGCGTAGCTGACCTGACTGCACAAAAGCCCTCGTCTTCACACGCACACAGTGTCACACAGAGGAGACCCTACCCCACCCTGCCTGTTTCCCCCCTCTCTCTCTCTCTCTCTCTCTCTGTCTGTCTCCTCGCCGTTTATTTCCCTCTGTTGGCTGCATACACAGCCAAGACGGACACGGCGTTAGATAAGCAGCGTGTTTCTGAGCCCAGATAATACCTATCTCGACGGCTGCCGCTTCCCCCCCCCCGTTCCCAGACACCAGCCTGTTTCGCGCTGCTCTCATGAAGACGTACTTAAAGCAGAGATATGAGTGTGTGCACGCTGTCACCTACTATATTTACGTGTAAACAGAGCCGCTCGTAGGCACTTGCACGAGAAAACAAACACCTCTCCTGGGTCTCTCCCTGGGCATTATTTACATTAGCGCAGCCACTATGAATAATGAAATAAAGACTGAGATCCCTTGTCAGACGTGGCATTTTAAAACAGTAGCATCTTCCTCAGAGGCAGTAATAGCTTCTGTTACATCTTACTTGATCCTCTTATCCACTCCCACAGAGTGCTACAAATTACAGGACGGAATAATTCCCTACCTATGTCACTAAATAAAGGTTGAATGAATAAGCACTGTCACTGCTGAATGAAGCTCCATTTTTTATCTTGGCATGTCATTATGGGAGAATAGCCTTCTGTTATGATATTATCATCGGCAGAGGTGATTTTTTTTTCTCTCTCTCTCCCTTTGATGGCAGTCGTCTCTTATTTCAAAGTACTCACATTGCTGAAGAATAGCACAAAGCGTGATCATGTGTTTTTTTGCATCCCTGACTGATGTGCGAGTGTTAGAGTGAGAGAGGAAAAAACAGAACACAAAGCAGACTTTCAGCATCTTGTTCTCGCATGTCTCCACAGGCTCTTTGGAAGTCGTGTTTGTCAGAATGTGCCGTGCCTTTGACTCGCAAAACAACACAGTCTATTTTGATGGAAAATATGCCGGACCTGATGTGTTCAAGTCATTAGGTAAGTGGAGTGGGTTTGTTGCGTGTGTGTGCGTGCGTGTGTGCGTGTACGTGTCTTCTTTCGGTGTCTATCTCCTTTCCTTGGTGTAATAACCAAAATTAGAGTGTGCTGTTCTGCTCGACGCCGCGCTGAAGGCCTGGAAACAAACACTGAGCACTGCCTCACCTGGCATCGCTGTCTCTGCAGCGGTTATTTATGGTAGAACAGAGATGTTAGTGAGGCTCGGCTGCATATGGCTCCTGTAACTGTGGAATAAATAAAGCCAGACGGAGTGTCTACTGGGAGAGAGCTATCAAAACCATCATTGATAGTCTGACATAAAACATCTCAGGCAAAAGCAAATAGCATTTGTGTTTGACTGCCATGACATTACTAAGAGTCTCCACCGCGGATTTTCTCACACTTCCAACCGCCTTTTGACGAACAAGAAAATGCAAATGTGTCCCATAGTGATGGTAAAAATGCTGAATTCTGTTTCTCAGTGTGAATTTGCCAATCCCTGTAACGCCGCGTGTTTGTTTATGAGTGTGTGTGTGTGTGTGTGTGTGTGCGCCTGTCCCAGTGTCCTGTGCGTTCTGTGCAGAGGGCTCTGCGGCGGGGGAGGCAGAGTGATGGGCTTCACGAGCCGCGGTGGCATCCGTCTGTCTCTCTCTATCCCCAATAATTGATTTAACTAAAAGCCTCAATAGTGACCTCATTCTGGCTTGCATAACACCACCCAACTGCCAAAAGTGACTCGTCTGGGAGGCAAAACTCAGTAAAAGCATTGCCTGTTCTGCTTAAGACGCTCCCATGTGCTGTCAGCAAGCCGTTCCTTTTTCATTCCTTCCCCCATCCTCCTCCCTCCCTATGTGCCTCTCTCCCAATAAAGATCAAGAGTGAATGTTGTTCTTTGGTCTTCCTCATCCTAAGCCCTCTCTGTGTGTCCTTTGCTGTGGCAGGCTGTGACGACTTGATCAGCTCCGTCTTCGAGTTTGGGAAAAACTTGTGTTCTATGCACCTGTCTGAGGATGAGATCGCCCTGTTCTCCGCCTTTGTGTTGATGTCTGCTGGTAGGTGTCACTCACCGTGCAATGGGGGAGAAAAAAAAAAACATAGACGCACGTTCACCACAAGTGAGAGCGCCATTGCCCTCCTGTACCCCCCCCATCAATTAACAGAAGCGCTGCATCATTACAGTGATGGTGAAGCGACCTACATGTGGCTGCGCGGTAACAGAAAGTTTGCGATAATTCACTTTTCAGATCGCTCCTGGCTCCAGGAGAAAGTAAAGGTGGAGAAACTCCAGCAGAAGATCCAGCTGGCCCTCCAGCACGTCCTGCAGAAGAACCACAGAGAGGATGGTATTCTTACAAAGGTACAAGCACCACACACTCCATCCGTTAACCCAGAGAGTGGCCGGCTGCGAACAATGGGCCTCATTCACCAATATCCTCTTAAGAATCTTCTCAGATTCTTTTTTAAGCTGTTCTTCAGAAAGAATCAGACGTCAGCTTCATCAACGTGTTCTTAAGCTGCAGAATTGTTCGCAGCCATGTTCTTAAATTGATGAATGCCATGTCCTCATAAGTTGAGAGCCAGTCTAACTAACATAGGATTAGCATAGGTAACCGCCCATTAATGCCCAAAAAAGGGTCCTCATAGGAAACAAGGTAACAAATTGTCCAAAGTGAAAAGCAAGAAGCATGAGAGGCCATCCCAAATCAATGGATGAAGTGGCTGGAGAGGGACGCAAAATTGAGGAGGTTAAAAAAATAGAAATGTATCGATCTTATATCCGAAACAAAAAAACATTGCAAAATTTAAAAAATGATTTAAAAAATAAAAAAAAACATTGAAAAACTCTATAAATTACTAAAAAAATGAAATGAATGAATAAATAAATGATATGACAGAAATATCAGTTCATGTTATTGAACTGCACAAAAAAACACAACCAAGCCATGCCAGCACTGAAATGGGCTCAGAGTTCTCTTGAGTGTTCGTAGATTTTGTTCTTAGCTAAGAACAAATCCTGGACAAGAAAACACATCATGAATGCCACAATCTCTGTCAAATCTACATAAGTGGCACTTAAGAACAAATTTGTTCATGAGAACGGTTCGTGAATGAGGCCCAATGTTTTCCCCTCGCAGCAGTGTGCTCTCCCACTGTTGAGGATCTTTATCCACAGGCCGTCAGCCATTTCTCTGCATTACTTTAAACCAACATAATGATAATCGTCGTTTTTTATCAGCAGAAAAGTGGCAATTTATCAACTGTACCGGCTCTGTAGCATGAAATGTCAAGTTCTCCTCCTGTCTGAGCGCTTGTCTCAATATTTACAAGTCTGTTTGCCCCTGTGTGAGACGGGATACACTGTAGGGAGGAATGTTTTTCACTACCATTGCTCCATGTCCTTTCCTCCGTGTGAATCTAAACAGCCTGTCTCCTCTCTCTCCACAGTTGATATGCAAAGTGTCGACACTGCGAGCGCTGTGCAGTAGGCATACAGAGAAGCTTACAGCTTTCAAAGCAATATACCCAGACATTGTGCGTGCCCACTTCCCCCCCTTATACAAGGAGTTGTTCGGATCAGACTTTGAGCAGTCCATGCCCGTTGACGGGTAGCAGCCCTGCCAGGTGCCAGTGTGCCCACCGTAGGGGAATGTGGAGGAGGAATCTGAGACACTTTATTGGTGCCCTGCACAAACCAGAGTGGACAGACGGCACGCTGTTCAACTTCTTCTTTTACATTGGAGTGTGGGGGTGGGAGGGGGAGGAGGGGGATGGGGGGGGGGGCTCACAGGGAGTTGGGGGGGGGGGGGGGGGGGGGGGGGGGGGGGGGGCTCACAGGGAGTTTGATTCTCAAGGTTTACTTTATTGAATTTGGTTCTCTGTGGAAGACTATAGTTGGACCCGACACCCCGTGGGACATGAAGAGGAGATGGGCACAAATACGTTTTGTCTGGTTGAATCTGACCTTTTTGTGCACATTTCTAGCATGGAACTCAAGATCCACTCATTCCCGCCGATATTTATTGCATTTACAATTATGAATCTGAGCAATTAAGAATCCACTATTGACGCTAATGCAGCTGAACAGATCTCGAACAGAGATGAAGGTTAATCCACCTCAGTGTTATTTTTCAGATTACACTCCCAAAACTGCTTCGTGTCCTCTTTCAGACTCTCTGTCCTTTTAACACATGCCTGGTGAATGTGCACACTTGGGTCAAGTTCAGCCATGTTTCTCTTGCTTTGAGTGGTGTCTTTTTGAACGCAGTGCTTGGAATGAAAACTCACAGCAACTTTAGGGGGAGGCTCCGTCGGCATGGTGATGCAATCGGCAACTCTCTATGGACAATCGTTTAAAAAAGAGAAAAAAAAAGAGAAACCTAGAATTCTGGTAATTCTAATGAAACCACAATGATTTTAGCTGTCAAAGACTCCATCCACCATTGTTGCATAGTGAAATCATGTAAGGCCATCTGCTATTAATCCTTCTCTGGACAGGTGCCCTGGAGACGCAAGGGGCACCAACACAATGAAAAGGGTCCATTCCACCTGTTTTATAATGTACTACAGGGTATATGGTCATAAGTACTTACTATACAGAAAAAAGTAATGTTTATAGAATCTATTTTAAATAACATGTATGATATTAGTAGTTAGACCATTCTTAATTGTTGAATTGATAAGGCACTTTTATTTACACCTTTCTTTAATTTAAGACGTGTATATTTACCTAGTGATGTGTTGCATGTGCACAAGAAATACAAGTCGAACCATGGTCACAGAGGCTAGTCCTGGGAGCAACAGCTGATTCTGGTGTGGAAGTGTTAGGGCTGCGTGTCGGGGGTGGGGGGGGTGTGGCGGCGTGGTGGGCAAACAAAGAGGCGTGAGCGAGGAGGCGGCGTAGAGACACTCAAATCACCTGTTAACTCCTGTGATGCGCACGCACACGCTAACAGCCAATGAGCACACCTTGACTCAACTGAGCTCCCTCTCATAGTCACATATATTCCTCATAATTCTCTTGGCAGCTTATGCTGGAGAAATATAATTCACTAATTGAGGAAAACATAAAAATCCAACGGTCATGTGGTTGGACTGGGGGGGATCACAGGTTGATGGTAATCCAACTGTTCCATCTAGTGGAGGGGAAAGATACAGCATGCTACTTACCAGCCTATTGAGAAACATATCGACGAAACCTAAAAGCACATTCATGAGCCTCTTTCGAAATATTTCATGTGGGTCGTTTTGTTTTTTTATCTTTATTTTTGAGCGTCTTTCTCCGCCCTCTTGCCACAGCCTCGGCCCGGCAACGCCACGACGGGACGCAGAAGAAAACAGTGAAGGGAAAGTGAATATTCAAAGCCTTGTCTGGTAGTAAAGCTTCTATTTTTGTAACATGTTTTTGGTTAACGAGCCCATGAAAAAGAGTGAGGGAGAGAAAAAGAAGTCAGGTAGCACTTAACTATATTCCTGCAATAATTAGACTAGCTGTTGTTTGTACGATTAGGGGAGAAACAAAAATGTTAGGACAAGTGCTATTTTCAGAATGCTTTGTTGTTGTGCTTCTGTTTCGTTGAGTGTGTCTTTCTTGTCAGTGTGGTTAGTAACGTGGTAGGAAAAAAAAAAAAAAAAAAAACTCCTGGATGTGCCAAACAGTAGTCGTTGCTTCTGCTTTCCAGTCTACTTGTCTGTAACGTAGAATGGATTCCTAAGACATTCCAGCAATCTCAGTAGCGGCGTCGAGAAATATCTTAAAAAAAAAAAAAAAAAAAAGAAGAAGAAAAACAGGAAAATAAAAATAATTTTTTAAAAAGGAAAAAAAGGATATCCCTTTAGAAACCCAACAATGCATGTTAACACATCCGTCACCAACCGTAACATAGGATCCAGTTCTTTGTCTTTTGTGTTTCTGTTTGCACACTATCATTCCTCTGCCGTGCAATTTGTGCAAGGTGTTCAGGCCTTGTGCTGTCACCCCTCAGGGAAGAGTTTTCTTTTTTTGTGCTTTGTGTTTGAGAGGACATTTGTTTGTACTCATTAGGTTTTGTTTATGTTTTTGTTCAGGAATGTTCCATGAGAAGAAACGTTTGAATATTCATCACTGAATTGTTCAGGATTTTGCATTATCGATCCTCTAACTGGGCCTCCAGCCACTCACTAAAAACAACAACACAGGGCCAAGTTCAAGGAAAAAAAAAAACTCATATCATTAAAGAAAAAACAAATACAAACCCCATCATTTTCACAAACAAGATTTTATCAGTACGCACAGCATATTTGTGACACATTAAAAATAATCTGATTTGGTTTCAAACGGTGTCATCAGGGTCTTTAAAAAAAAATGTCAACCCTCTTTGTTAGAAAAACCAAATATTCTTATGCAATACTAAATCTCTTGTGTTTTGGATTGTAGTAGATATGCTGTACCTAAGTAATAATCTCTGTTCTCATCCAATGCTATTTGGATATGCACAAGCCCTCTATATGACTAGCAAACCTCAGTCTCCTAGAACAAAAAAAAAAAAGAAAATACAAACCCAGTCTGGAACCACTGCTAGACAATCCAGGTTGAGCGGCCCAGCAGGAGCAGCAGAGAGGATGAGGTGTGAATGCTCAGGGAGGTAACAGGTAGACTGAAGAAGCAGCCCGCTTTCCTCTCGACTGTTGCAGAGCATCGTAATTAGCTCTTTTGTGAATTTGTGAGCACTCGTCTGAAGTAGAGGAAGTGGCTGAGCGAGCAGTTCGACGCTCACTGTTCAGAAAACAACCACGAGACGGACATTTGGCTGATTTCCTGTTATTTATTCGCAAAAAAAAAAAAAAAAAGAAAATGTGTTTTTTTCTTTGAAAGCTGTTGGATTCAGTACGAGGTTCCTTTCTCATGAGGTGAAAATTTCATTTTGATTCAGGTTTAAATAGCTGAGCAACTTGTACTATGTTCTTCACTAGAAAACACACAATATGCCTTGTGTTACAATTACGGGTCTACAGTGCAGTCATCATCCTTTTTGGAATCGACCTTTATTCACACGGCTGACGCAAATGAAAAAGTTCTAAAGCCCCATTACTCTGTTTCCATCGTCTTGTGTACCGATGCGGCTGCGATAGTGGCAGGAAATGGCCGTCAAACACATGAACACTTGTGTCCAAGTACAAACTGCACCTTCGCACAGGCCTGTAAAGTGATGTCCTTCTGTATATTCTCACTTGAGAGATCCCGCTCTGAGCAAGGGGTCGATGCTAAGTGTGCTATTCAATCAGTGTATAGTATACAGTAAAATGTGCTGGTCCTTCTGTCTCTGCTCTGTTGTCTTTGTATAAAGCAATAGTATGTTTGTGTGAGAGTGTGTGTGTGTGTGTGTGTGTGTGGGTGTGTGTATGTGTGTATTTGTGAATAAAATAAACCCCAGACAAGGCTTTAATAATTACAGAGGAACAGGGTTATGTGGATGAGGACGTCTTGATTTTATTTTATGTTTTAAATAAAGGTTTTGGAAAAATGCTGAGCTTGATCCATCCATGATAGGTGTAGGTGATATTAAAAAAAAAAAAAGAAAAAGCATGACATAATGCAATTCAACAATTCATCGGTCTGCAGTTTGTTGTGAAGAGACACAGCCCCCACCCCCTTATCCGGCGGTGCAGCCACAGCCCGAGCTGCAAAGTTTCCCGGACTGTAAATTGTTAAAAACGACTTGCGGTGACCATAAATTGTAAAGATGAGTGTTATGTCACGCTTTAAGTTGTGCAGGAGTGTCGGTGTGCGTTCCCCAGAATTATGAGTCGGTCATCCCATTTTTAACAGAACTCATTTCTCTAAAGCACAGCTGATAAGGATTTATGATTACAAATACGTTTAAGGATATAGTTTTAAAAAGAAAAAAAGCAACTTTTAGCCATAATCGAATGTCAAGCAATAATATATGTCTGTGTATTATTTTTGATTCTTTTGTGCATAATAGTCTTTGAACATCTGCATGTAAATACACCTCTTATTTATCACTTTATTATTTTTTTTTTTCTGGTTTTGTTTTATTTTTGTGTTGACTTTGTGGATGTTTTTACGTTTCATCTGTATATTTGACCGGTTCTGTTCCCAGGTGGAGAACTAAGAACTTGACATGGCCTGTATGCTGTATCTCTTCTTTTCTCACTCTCTCTCTCTCTCTCTCCCTCTCTCCCTCATTCTCCACTGTTTCTTCACCATATTTAATGTTATTACTGATTACGTGTATAAAGGTAGCTCTGTAGCTTCTGTCTGTATAGGTAAGAGGAAAATACTGCTACTAAGGCCTACCCAGTGAAACTATTTATCTGTTTATCAATTCCACCATATTGTATGATAACTCTGTTTCTAGTTTGCTCCCCTCCTTTAGGATTAGTTTGATAGAGACAGGGTGTGCTGACCTTATTTTGTGTTTGCCCTGATGTGTGGTGCTAGGTAAGTTAATTTTGTGAACAAAGTATTGATTCCTACGCCTGGCTGCCCTATTGGCACATTCATTTCATGGCATATTAATGTATTATTGATATTAGGACTCCAATAAAGAATATAAGATTAATTAAAATGATAGTGATACGTTTACCCAGCCAGTACCTGTATCAGTGTGCTAGTCTTGGGGTAAGGCACTTATTTCCTTCTGACGTATAAGCAAAGCTAGTATCTGCTAATTAACAAGCTGTTTAAGGTTGCCGCTCTGGTTTGTGGGAAAATGATAAGATTCAAACAGAACTGGCAGTATTGTGTCCCCCCCCCCCCCCCCCCTTACTCCCCCCCCCCCCCCCCTCCTTACTTTCTTGTTAAAACCACTCACTAAGACTGTAGTTTGTCAGGTTTAAAGATACTAAATATTTACCTCTCTTGTATCTGCATAGTTCTTCACCTGATGCAGGGAAGCGGTGCCCAGATTTCATTACACAGAGTCTCAGTATGCTTATGTTAATCCCCCTTCTGGTTAGATTATCCCTGAAACAGTGGTTTCTTCAAGCCAGTGGCAGGAAAGGTTTTGCACCATGTGAAGTGTTTATGAAATGTACATGAGAGAATCGCCATTTGAGGACTAGGTCTCTGCACTCTGTAGCAAATATCAGTAAGACTATACTTGCAATAATACACAGCGTATCACACTGAGTGCCTCTCGGTGTAACAAGATGCATACATGGTTTTGATTGTCTGCTTTTTTTGTGGTTTTCCAAAACGTGTACTGATGTGACAATGTATTTTGTACATGAGGATGAACTCTCACTCTCACACGCTTCAAATGTTTCTTTCCGGATTCTTTCTTTGTGTCGATCGTGGGTTGAAGCATGACATTAAAGGGTTTAAATGTATACGTGTGTGTACATGTCCTCCCTCACCGTGTCAGAGAAACACAAATGGGAAATTTCATTTTACGGTCAAGTTGCAAATAATATTACAGAAAGTTCACTGTAGATTGTTTGTTTTGATTAGTAATTCTGCATTTCTTCATCTTCTCTGCGTTATTTTTTATCAACATTTTTATAATTTCACTCTGAACAGAAGTATTTCTGATGCAAGTATTTGCATCTGTTTGTAAAAGAGGAATACAATGCATCTGGATTTCTTTAATGTTCTGTGTTCAACGTGCACTCAGTCGGTCGGGGTAACTTTACATGAAGGGCGTTTGGAGCAGGGGTGGATTGGGATTCTTTGTGTTTTTTTTTTCATGCAAAAGACGTGCAAATTATGGGAAAGCCGAAACTAGTGTGTGGTTGTCAATTTCTAAGTCACTCGTTTGCTACTGATGTTAAAATGGGGACAGATGATCATGTACCTTTTTATCCAGCTCTTTTGAACTCTCTTTAGCAGGTAGTCTATTCACAAACGTAGTTTTGCTCCTTCTTGTCTGATTCTTAAATATGAAAATAAGTATTTTGATTCATTTTGTAAATACAGCTGTAAAGAAAAATAAGAAATTTAATGTTGTCTTTTAAATACTTTTCATTCTAATATGAATGTTGTTATATTGTACTTAGAAACTGTACCTTTAATATTACCTTTATTAAAAGTGCATTGGACACATCGATTTTAGATGTGCTTTATGTGCTGTTATCCCATAATAAAATTTACCGCTTGTAATGGGCTTTTATTTCCTGATTTTTAACTGTCTCTATTGTTACCCTCTCTCTCTTTCTCTCTCCCTCTGTGTGTGTGTCTTTCTTTGTCTCTTTGTCTATCATTATATCTTCCTATTATAATACCATTAAACTGAATATTACTTCAGAATAATTTGATTACAACCCTAACTTCAGGTCTGATGAGAGACTGGGCTTTACAATACACTGTCAGCAGTTTGATTCAGGTTATTGTTTGTATTTTAAAATGTGCACTTAGAAATGAAAATGAAATATAACATAACCAAACCAAGTCAACCAATGTATCACAATAGTGCACATAAACAAATAAGTTTAGAAATCATTTGAAAAACATGCCACCTTAATTGTTGTGGTCATAATATACAACAAGCAATACAAAGGAAAATAACTAGAATTAACACCTCAATACTCGCTCTCTCCCTCTCTCACACACACGCACACACACTCCCCTGTATCTCCTCTCAATGTCTGTAATTGTCTTTGCCCCCCGTATGAAGAGCGCCTGTGGTTCTGCATTATGTTTGTTGTGATTTAGAGGATGACCCCTTCACTCTTTAAGTAATACGTGTGCATTTACTCTAAATAAATGACACAGAGGTGGAACACTATCAGCTCCTCTTTTGGGGAGAAGTATTTTAGATGAGCACCACAGTTGAAGCGTTTCTGTAATTCAGTGAATAGGCGGCTGGAGTGTGGCCGATGTCCGGTGGGGGCAGCAGTGTACACAAAGCCTTTATATCAACATGGATGCAGCAGGGGAAGAAGTATCGCCTGTCAAACGTGTGTTCGCTGGCTAATGCTACCTGACGCCACCGAGATATATTGTCCTCCCTGCGGACAGGTCAGAGATGGAGCTGCTGTGGTGAGCGATGATTAGAAGCTTCCTCTGCCAGACACGTTGTCACAGCTCGGTCATTTCAGCAAAGCCTTGTCTTTCCGTTAGCTAATACGAACCACCTAACATGCTAGTTAGCATGCTATGCTAAAGAGCGTCGGAAAACTGACGAAGTTATTATTATTTTGAGCGCAGTTTAATTCCTCCTTCACCACTGCGGACGATATACGTTTGTAGCGCACCAAGTATAGATTGACTTGCATTTTATCTAGTATACATATATATGTACTGGTTAAATTGGAGTCACAGCTTCACATGTTTGTTAACTTTAACTTAATACATGCGGTGTCGCCTGTGTGAGACTGGAAGTGTTTAATGAAAAGCATTCACATTATGTTTAACAGTCACAATTAAAGGCATCCAGGTATTAATGTTAGATTAACACAAAATATATTACCATAATATTGCATAATTGAATTATTTCGAGCAACAGTGAGTCAGTAAACAACAGTGAAGTGTGGCAGTGTAGAATGTTAAGTCTCTGTCTCTTTCCAAATTCAGGGAGGATTCTCCAGCTCCTGATGGCCCGTTCTTCACCAGAGAGCTCTATGAGAAATATTCCCTTGCACCTAATATCAGAGAACTGTGGGCTTCTCTCCAAAGGTGACAATGACAATACATGAACAGATTAAATAACACATCAGTCCAGATGTTTAATACTGTGGTTTTTAACACTAAGCTGTGACACTGAAATCTTTTTTCCACTCATTTTTTTTCTCAGTCCTGTGGAGAACATAAAAGAAGGATGTGAAGTTGGGGCTGTAAAATCCTCCAGCTCTCATACAGCTGAAGACACTGTAGCGTTTACAAACAAGAGCTGCGATAGTGATGATCAGTTTGCAGACAATGCTGCAGAAGAATGCAAAGGTGCCAAAAAATCGAAAGTGATGGTTAATCAGGTTGAGAGTGAGACCAGGGCTGCTTTCCCTGAACCTAGACTGCCCTACCCCTGTATGTCAACCCTGTCCATCAAAGACCAGAACACATATCTTGGCTATTTGATGAATAAGAAAACCAGGCATCCTCCACAGGTACCAGTATTCTCTCCTTCATGAGTTTGATCTTACCACTCTTTGTGACATCACTTTGCTCTAATCGTCTGCTATAATATTGCAGGGCTTGACGGCAAAAGTGAACAGAGAAGTGATGCAGTTCATGAGGTACTTGCAAGATGTGGCCAGAATGTGTGCTAATGACTACAACTTCATGTCACAGGGAGCTATGCAATATTCTGAGGTACAGATGCTTACAACAATTGAATCCGTGATCAGCCCTGTGTGATCGCTGTTCTCAAATATGAAGAAAACACGCTCAAATGGTTTTCAGGATTTCTTCAGGAGCTGCTTGGATCACATGAGGATGATTCCTCAACTCTACCAAATCCATGAGATGACGAGTTTGACAGGGGGAACGTTCAACCCAGGGCTGACACTGACCTTCGAAAAACAGCTTCTCATCATGGTAATGCACAAGAGAGTTTCACTCAGACTTCACCTCATAAATGCCATTGTCCACGGTTCTGTTCAGCCTTTGAACTTCAAGTATTGTATTGCATATTCAGTCTTTTAGTGTTGATTCACTTCCTCCTTTTTCATGTTTGCCCCCTTTATTTCTCCAGGGCAATGTGGATATTACAGACCACAAGATAGTGCCTGCTGATGCACAGCTTGCATCGGATTATCACAGTGTTTCATCAGAGAATCCTCCAGCTAAAAAAGCTAAGGACATGCACGCTGTAAGCAATTGTCTCGCTTTTTTAATTACTCCAATAAAGTTACAAAGATGTTTTACTGCTAGAATGGGATTCATGACCGCAGGTCTATTGTAACTCCATTCCAGCTCTTGCAGTTTTCACAAAAGACACCAGAGGGTGTTCACGCCTTGCTCAGCAAAACCAGAGTTAATTGTGTTTTTGAATGATGCCAAGACAGACTGTCAGAGTCCAGTTAAACGTAGAGGCTATTGTATCTACCTCATTGTGGTCTTTGTTTGATGCAATAGGTGTTCTGCCTCTGTGACCCCGTCTTCTTTTTGTCTGCAGACAATCAGCAGTGATGATAATGCGGAGAAGCTGTCTGTCCGTTATGAGCCTCACGTGTGTTTGACTCGTGATGCCTTGGTCAAGCTACTGGACAACCATGGTCCTGACTTTGGGGAGCCATGGGAGCTGCCTGTTTGGATCAAATCAAATTCAGGAAAAGGTACAGTTTTATCAGTCAGCCACTCAGGCTGTTGTCAGAGAAACAACTTAATTAAGGCCAATTTTAGGTTAAAACCTCCTTTACAAACAAACATTTAAACAATTAACACAGAGGGGTGGCAACCTCCTTGGAGTGGTTCAGTTAGTGGTATATAAACAGTACACCTTCCCTAGCAAAACATGTTAAAATAAGTTTAATATAATAATATAAGTTTATAATAGAAAGACCACATTAATGGTTAAACTTCAAACAGAATGTTGTGCATTTATTTTTTAGTCTTCAATTTCACCTCTACAGAAAACTGTACCATTTTATGTGACCACAATAAAAAAGGCTTTCATGAATCTAAGATTATTAAAAAGATGTAAGATTTAAGATTATGGCACATTTAACCTGTGAATAGTTTTCACATTTAAGTTGTTAAAATATTGGGAAGAAATTTTTGAACAGTTGAAATTTATATTATTGAATTTATATCAGATTTTTATGTGAAGATAAATGTTTGTATCGTGTTTTTAAAGAAATAATAAATGGAAGCAGTGAGTTCAGATAAATTACAGTGTGCATTGACATCAAATGGCCTCTTGGTGGCACTGCTTCTCACAGTCCGGTATTTCATGTCTCATCCACAGGCAGTAGTCAGAAGAAGACAGTGTACATCGACTCCCCCCTGCTCAAGACTGAAGTGACAGTGAGAGAGAGGAGTCGCTTCTACCATGAGGAGAGTTTGAAGCTCTCCATCACAAAGAATGGAAGAATAAACCTGTTTCATTTAATGACAGAGCTTCCAGACAATGAACGGCAACTCCCTCCGGTATGTTGACTCATAGGGGGTGTCATTAAATATAAAACAAACACAAAATATCTTACATATTCTTTTATATCATTGGAGAAATGTTTTGTCTCTAAATCAGGAGAGCTCGCAGAGAAATCTAGTGTCTTTTGAAGATGAGAGTCTTGATTTCGAGGTGGACCTCACTGACCTGGAGACATTCGGGGAGACGGCGCCTGCTAAAGTCTCCAAGACGCAGAAAGCACAGACTGAACAGCATGCAGGTGTTCACAGTATGAAAGCTACAAGTGTCCAACCTGTAAGTAAGAAGAAAATGTCGAGTGGGGATTCACTAGAAGAGATGAACACCACACTGACTGTTGTGGATGATCCCATGATGGAGGCAGCTCAGCCAGTTAAGAGTGGCACCTGTGAACCGGAGACTGAACAGCTGAGGCACGACTCTGAACAGCAGAGTGACGTGGCTTCTGTGGGAGACTCTGATGATGAAAAGCTGGTCATTGACGATTTGTCTCCAGCGTCGACCACTTCAACACAACCTAAGCTTCAGGCCACACCGTGCCCCTCTGATCCTCCTGTGATCTCAGCGTCTGAGACCCTCCCCATAAAGTCACCACCCTTGTCTTCCCCCGAGAGAGTCGCACGGCAGACGCGACAATCAAAACGAGCGAAGGCTGGCGACCAGCTGGGAGAGATCCTACGCATGCAGACAGCAATGTTCAACACACCAGTCAAATGCCCCACTGTGCCTCTGGAAACCACCTCCTCCAGCCCATGCAGGGCTCCCCCAATTCATTCCAATCCAACGTCTCTGGTTAAACCCTGCGTGACCTCATACTTGGAGAGAAGCCAGGAGGGAGAGACCTGCTCCACCCCACACAAATCTGCACCAGTGGTTAACATCAATACAACAGAGCACAAAAGTCAGTGTTGAATACTATATGTCATTCATTTTGTGGATCCATGTCCACAACGGATGTCTGTATCCTTAGTTCACACAGTGTATTTTATTGCCCCCCCCCCCCCATGCAGAAATACTGTCACAAGACCTGCAGGCTGGTGCCGAAGATGAACAAGACTACCAAGCTCCAGAGGAGGGAAACCTGCTCTACAAGCTCTATAGTCTGCAAGACCTGCTGCTCATGGTCCGCAGCTCTGTCCCACTCACTCATTCAAGAAAAGTCGGCGGCCAAAACCAGGTACACTTATCATTTCACACCCGTCCTTGGGAACCGTACGTTCTCTGGAGTTTGTGTTTCACACGTGAAGAATGCAGACTTGTTCAGACGAAGCCGGGACATTACTTATATATTCTGCCTGAATTAACAGTGTCAGCCACGATCACTCGTAACTTGCTGATTTCTTAAGATATAACATCTTTGTCTTCTACGTGTGTGATATCTTTTTTCATCCTGAGAAATGTATATTCCTTTTTTTTTTTTTTTTTTTTTTCCATTCATTTTTTTCATCTTCATTCGTCTTAATCAATGCACCCACTCACTGGTGATGAAACTTCTGAATAATCTCCTGCTGACTCCTCAATGACTCACTGAGAAATTATCCCGAGGTTTTCCTCAGGGGCCTTGCAGGAAAAATATCCTCATAAACATTTGCAGTCTCCGGATAATCTCCTGACTGCACGTCTGTAGGCAGCTTTTGTTTCATATTTCTTTACAGAATCATGCATCCAACTGTTTGATATCTTTCCTCTGCTTTCTGTTCCTCTAGTATGTACCAGTGCACGTCTTGCCCAAGCTGGAGTACCAGTTGAATTATGGTGTTGAGTGTTTAACCAGCAGCGAGGCGTGCCAGCTGTGGACAGAGACGCTGCTCCATTCCAGTACAGTTTCATACATAGGTAAAACTTTGACTAACATTGCTGCCACTGCTTCACTTGAAATCAACGCAAAATGTTCCCAAATCCTTCGTTGTAGCGCGATTCATTTTATTTTTCAGCACATAAGTGAAGAGAAAAGTAATTTCACTCAAAAACAAAATCTCCTCTCCTTCCCTCACTGAGTTCACTAGAGTCCATGAGGCATATCCTCCCACAAACCAATGGAATATTCTGCAGATGACTCACCATCCTGCTGCGACTGAGTGCTGTTTGAGTTTGCTTTGTTGCCATATCAACAAGCCACATCTGATTGTGGGGGATTGCAAAAAATGCCGTTTGTCAAGCTCAGCTAAATGTTGTTTTTGAACTGGATTCTATTGCCTAATGGATTATTGTGGACTTATGATCTGCAGCTCGCCCAGAGTTCAAAACTCAGGCGGGGAAGCTGCTGTCTTCTCTGCGTGAGCTGTGTGACTTCTGCAGATGATGCATTGGAAACTTTTTTTTCCGGTCTTTAGTCTCTAAATTACAGCCCTAAATTACTTTCTGTACACAGTCTGACAGAACAAGTTTAAATACTGGTTCCTTCATCTTTCAGAAGTGGATCAAGTATTGGGGTTTAAAAAACAATTATCATTCAGTCTAATTCTAAAGCCAGGTAGAACACTGATGGTATTCTACACTGCTGTACCTAATAGTATAGTAAGGTTTATTGGATGGCAGCACTGAAATAAGACGTCCCTCTTTGTTCAGTGGCTGTGTTCATCATGTGGCTTTTCCCAGTTGTGTATTTATGGCTGTGCAGGCTCGCAGCCTCTAAAATAGTCTATAATTGAAGGAAGGCCCTTTTGAATTATAAGCTGCGAGTGGGAGGCAGCAGCACAGACAGGACCAGCAAGCGTCTCTCGCTCTCCTCACTCAAAGCTTGTACCAACGCTGGCAAATCATCAGACTAATTACTTTGTAAGCTCCAGGAGAGTGACTGATGAGGAGGTGAAGCTCTCCATGTGCACGCTCATTAGCTCCTTCTCTCAGCGCATCTCTTGTTCCTCCCTCTCTGTCTCTGTAGCTCACATCAATGCACATTCATCAAAAGTGGCCCTGTTGAAGAAGCTGCCTGACGACTGGAAACAGAACATCTCCTGTGGGTTCACGTGAGTGTCGTCATCGCAGACGTGATCTGGATTGACCTTGTCCTACTATTTTCGTGGTTGCCAGCTTCAGTCGGTTTATCGATTAGCCTGATTTTTTTCATCAGTGGTGTCTATCAGCGCCTCGTTTTTTTTTGTTATTCGAGTGTTGATGTTTTCCTCCCCACTAAAGCAGACAGACTTGGTGATATCTGTGTTCCTTCCATAGGCCAAACAAGTCGCTTAACATCCTGCACCATCTCCTGAAGAAACTAACCAGGTGAGTCTCGTCATTGTGGGTTTGTTCCTACATGTTTGGTGCTGAGCTCCTATTCTCTCATCTCCCTTTTTTCTATTTCACATATGATCTTGCAATAGATTATTTTTTGAAACACATGCTCAGGTTTTATTCCTGCAGTTTGGAGATGGGTTGGGCCTTTTGTTAACCTTTAACCTTCAACCTTAGTCATGCTGTGTTTAGGATAATGACATCATTGTCTGGTCTGATGCCCTCGGGCTGAGGATGTGACAGCGTGTTTGTGTTGGAGGATTACACAACTGGTTACTCAACCGCCTTCAAAATGTGTCACCTTCTCCTTTCTGTATTCACCTGTGATCCAGTCATATTGGCTAAAACGTATTTCATCATGTGATTTAACTTCCTTTTTTTTCAGGTTAGACGAGGGACAGTACCTGATCGCACACAAGGCAGGAGAGCCATTTGTGACTTTATTAAAGGCAGCTACTGGGAGAGTGAGTCGGGGGGCATACAACCTGGAGCAGCTCCACGGTTCCATCCCACAGCCCCCGGCCTCGAGCTACGTGCCATGGGTCCCTGTTGATCCAGATGTGGTCCTTCCCTTCCACCAAGCACACGGTCGCGTTCCATGTACCTTCCCAACAAAACCTTTCCAGACGGTGTGTGCTTCATTTAAACAGTATCGTAATGACAAATGCGAGGAAGTGTGATGGTGGAGTGTTTAGGAAGTACCACACCCTACGATACACAAAGTCCCTGCAGAGGAATTATCTCGAATTGTTAAACACTTACTTGTGTATCACACAGGCTCAACCACACTACTGCTGAGCTTCCAACAGGGACAATAGAGAGCGTCACAATTTCAGATAGACAGTTGAGTATGGTTTGTTGGTGTAGACGGTGACACATTGACAAGATGCCTGTCTAGAATTCCTCTCCGTGAAGGCATTCACTCATCTTTTAGCACCCACAGCTGCCAATAAATCAAGTCTGTGTATTTTGTCTCAGATAAAGCAAACAAAACATTGTAAATGTGGACGTGTTGCATATAGCTGCTTGAATTTAGTCCCCATTATCTCACAGATGTAATGTTTTGTTCTTTTATTCAACAGAAGGCGAGAGATGGGTCAACACAGGCCAACAGCCATGGAGCTGCTCAGCCGAAGAGCCAGAAGAGGAATGCAGGAGGCAATGTGAAAAACAAACAAAGTAAACGCACGGCCAAGCGCAACAAGTACATTAAAAAGCTTGTTCAGAAGTCCTTTTAGCATCTCCATGGGAAACCGCGAAACAACCTAAGATTTCACACTGGAAGCACGTTAGGACTTGAAGCACTTTCTACAATAGAAAAATCTACACTTTTTGTATTGTTTTGTCAATTAAAATGTTTTGTAAAAAAGAGTTTGTATCTTTGGTTATTGTCTCTGGGCTGTGAAGTCTGGTTTTGAGATCTCTTTCATCATGTCCTGAAGGCTCAGAGCTCTGGTCATTCATGTTCATTTGTATGTTGTCTCGTGAGCTTCTAGTGGACAAGGTTGGTGTCATGAGAGGAGGGAGTCGGAGCTGGGGGCGGTGAAAAGGGGAAGTCTTTGTATGTATGAAAAGCTGAAGCGTCCACACCCATCCCACTAAAACAGTGCCTGGACACTTCTCTGCATCATCTCAACTCTCACACCTTAGGTAAGTGTACATTGATTTAATCTGATTTAAAACAGTGATTTGTTGTTTATATCTCACTGAGATAAACTCGAAGTGAGCCATGAGTCATATGATGACTCATGGCAAGTTTTGTCCTTGTGTTGTGATTTCTATTGTTCCTATAAGTATAAAACATAGAATTCCTGTTCTTCACTGTGCAGTAGTATGCACTCTGTTCACAGACCGGTCTGCTTTAAGGTAGCACTTTTTCCAGGGTGTGTCTCGAGGGGTTACTGTAGAAAATATGAGTCATGCTGAAGGGGGCATTTGAACGTTAGTGGTGTGTCAGTAGAATGTGAACCTTTATGCAGAGCCTGCTCCAGATGAAGTCAAACAGCAAGAACTTCATTAAATCAAGTCCATTTGAGGATTTGCGTCAATGAATGAAGTCAGGCTGTTTAGAAGACGCTGCCTCTGCGGTGATAACATCTTCAGGCAAAACAAACATGACCCCTTCACCCACTGAGCCGATCACAGTGAGAGTGGACTGTGTGTTGTTGACACTTCTGTCCTCTCTTTTCAGGACCGTCAGAATGGCTATGGTATCAGAGTTTCTGGGACAACTGTCTCTCAACATCGGGGTAATGCCTTTCTGACCAGAATCTATCTCAGAAAACACCCAGCACATCACACACTGGCTTCTGTTTCTCTGATAATGTTTCCACCTCTGACTCCTCAGACCCAAGAGCCCAAGTTCCCCACTGTGGTCACTGCCTTGGACTTTGACCCCGACAGAGATGCTGCCAGAATAGAGACGGCCATCAAGACCAAAGGCAAGACTGTAAAAACTGCGCATGGCTCTCAAAAACAGATTCAGTGCTGGGTCCTGCAGCTTCTCTCCAGTGGCTGGTATTTGTGAGTCAGCATCCTGGCTTAAAATCCTTTGACCGTGCTGGGAACACCTCCAAGTCTGTGCCTCAGTTTTGGCAGAGCATTGTCTGGGACCCTGGCTGAGAGCTGCTGGCAACAGTCTGACCGCCAACCCTCCGACAGTCCACCATTTTGTTGCAGTGACGAATGAGTACTGCGTGGACAGATTTGTCTTTTCTAGAGTGGGCGTGCGTTTGAAATACCCTGTGACCATGTTCAACTGATCCTGTGATATTTTATACCGCATATTGTTCTTCTTCTTAAAACTACTCAAGTCTAATGGCCTCACCTGCCCTGCAGAACTACACACGAGGTCATCAGTCACCTCACGTCTGGTGTTATAGCCAGATGTTGTCCCCCATGTTTCACTTAATGTGTCTTTTTGTCTCTTGTTCGTTAGGAGTGGACGAGCAGACCATTATCGACGTCCTAACCAAACGGACCTACGCTCAAAGGAGAGACATCGCTTTTGCGTATGAACGGAGGGCGAAGAAGGTACTGTAGACCCAGACGGGACAGGGGGACGGGGGACAAAGCCAGCACGGGTCTGATCATGTGCCAGGGGCAAGTTCCCTTCTGCTGACACTGTTCCGTTTGTCTTAAGGACATGATCTCAGCCCTGAAGGTGGCGCTGACTGGTTCCCTGGAGACAGTGATCCTGGGACTGATGAGGAGCACGGCCCAATACGATGCCTCAGAGATCAGAGGATCAATCAAGGTGAGGGGCGTGGGGTGGATGAATCACACTGAAGGGTTACACTGCCTCCTAGTGGAAATGACAAAACATGCCTTTTTCTTGAAAGTGGAACTTTGAGAGCCGTGTGTAATGAAGACTGTTGTCTCTTCAGGGTTTAGGAACAGACGAGGAAACGCTGATTGAGCTTTTGTGCTCTCGCAGCAACGATGAGCTGGTGGAGATCAAGAAGGTCTACAAAGAGCGTGAGTTCATTTAGCTCAGGTCAGAATGACACGATTAGAACCAAAAGAAAAATGAGGCCTGGATGAATTTAAATTTAAACTTTGTCCTTCACCCTCTGTGTGGCCTCATGTATGATGAACAGTTATTTTCTCCCACTGAGTCACTCTCACACATCACACTTGTGCTACAACATGAGCAAGTGACTCTGCTCTGAGGGCCTTAGAGCTGATATTGGAAGATACTTAGCTGCAGTGAACAGGACAATATTAAAGCATATGAGGATAATGGAGAAATCAATTCTAAATATGAAAGCACATTTTAATTTAAACGTTTGGCTTGTGGCTGGAGTTCAAAAATCTTTGAGTTAGTAACTCAGCAGCTGTGTGTTTGCTGTGGTTATGGAGCTAAAACGAGAATGTTGCTTCCCACAGTGTTTAAGAAGGATCTGGAAAAAGATGTTGCGGGTGACACCTCTGGGAACTTTGCTAAGCTGCTCCTGGCTCTGGTGCAGGTGAGATCTGGCAGCATTACATGGTGTGTGCTGAATCAAACTTCACGTGGAAACTGACCTGAGTCATGTTTCATTCCTGCACAGACCAAAAGAGCCGAACCATCCTCTATCGCAGACTTTGAAAAAGTTGATGAAGATGCCAGAGTAAGTTGCCATTTTCTCTTTTTCTGGATATATTATCTAATTGATTGAAGAGTTTACATTTCATAATAAAATATGCAGTAATCAGCATCATTGAAATGTTGTTGTGTGAAAACAATTGAACACAACATGGACTGTTTTCAGAATATGTCATGTTTCATGTTTCTTTAACTCAGGCGCTCTACGAAGCTGGGATAAAGAATAGAGGAACGGATGTGGCGACCTGGATCTCCATCATGTCTGAGAGAAGTGTGCCACACCTGCAGAGAGGTGCACCACCGCCCTGTTCCCACGTGGAATCATTATGTGTCGGTCATTGCTTTGTTTTAATGCTCGTCTGTGTGTTAGTGTTTCAGAGGTACAAGAGCTACAGCCCCTATGACATGCAGGAGAGCATCGTGAAGGAAGTCAAAGGAGACTTGCAAAAGTCCTTTCTGGTGTTAGGTACCTTTAATTTGTTTTATCAGTAATTATTATTTTAATGTATTTTATATTTGTTATGTGACTGGTAACCATATTCATATCATATAGTTAGCAGTAAAAAATTAAAAACGGACAGTGTTGAACACATGCTAAATATGATATACAAATAGTTTTGTTGTCTATATTTACTTATTATTTATGTTTTTTTATGTTTCAGTTCAGTGCTTTGAAAACAAACAGCTGTACTTTGCCAAGAGACTGAATGAAGCCATGAAGGTAGTTCCAGCGCTCTTCTCTTTCCTCCAGTTGCAACTTGGCTTTTTTTCTTCCTAAGCCCACACTTTCTTTCTTTCTTATCCCGGAACAAATGTAAGAAGTACATCTGTTTGTGAAATTTCCAATTTGCTTCAGGATCGCAGAATCCAAAGTTGGCAAAAAGTCACGTTACAGCAGCGTTGCATCAGCGGCTGTAGTTAACTATGGAACTCGCACGACTTCACTAAGTGCTGACTTGTGCTCGTCTGCGCAGAGCAAAGGAGCCAAGGAGAAGCTGGTGACCAGAATCATTGTGTCCCGCTGCGAGGTGGACCTGAAGAAGATCTGCACCGAATACAAGGCCCACTTTGGACAGACTCTGCAAAAGACTCTTTCGGTAAAAGAATAATTCATCCGGCCTCAGATCCGTGACTGACTCGCAAAATGTGACATGTCATCTCCTCTGTGTTTGCAGGAACACACCAAGGGAGACTACCAGAAGGCTATGCTCAGCCTGTGTGGACCAGAGTAGAAATCAGTCATCAGTGTTAGAAGAGTGTCACCTTCCCCAGTAGAGAGGTGAATATCACACTTTAGAGGAAGCTCTGCAGCTAAAGCCTATCCAAGTTATTACACACAGACACACATGCACACACACGGCGACATTCAAGAGGGTAACATTTTTGCTATATGAAGAATCTGCATTTCAGCTTATGTTTGATAGAACAAACTGGAAATAAAGTTGCTTTGTTGAAGTATTAAAGCCAACTTAGTTTGGTCGTAGTGTTTCCACAGTTCTCCACTAGAGGGCGCTGTAAGAACACTAAATACTGTAGTAGGAGGCTGCAGCCCGTCTGTGTGGCCTCTGCCCATCTGACGCCTGTGATGAAAAGTACAAAAGTTTAAACATAATGAAATATTTCATCTCTAGTTTTAGTTTTCATTTTTATTCTTTTCCTACGTATTAGAAGTCTTAAAGTGAAAATAAGTAGTACTTAAGTACTTAAGATATTTTATTTTCACAAGATAAAAGTAATGTTTTTTTGTCTGGACATTTAACGACTCGTATCCATTCTGAAATTGAAAGCTTCACGTGTGTAAAAAGATTCGTGATTTGATCGACACACGCAGCATCTTCTCATACAAATAAATCGTCCTGGTTTTTCCACTTTGAGGTTCCGTCAAGATGATTTAATCATTAGTGTGTTTTTCTGTGTTTGTTTGGTGCTAATATTTTAATTAAAAATGTTAATTTTACCTCTGGCAACGATGATTTGCATAACCACTAAACAAGCATCTATACAGTGTATTTCTGCTGTTTAGTTTGTGGTCTCTCAGGATGGAGAAGTAACCACCACAGCGTTGTCAAGGCATTTCTACTGAGGTATAAGGAAAAAATGGCCCCAAAAGGCAAGAGCTGTACTGCTGATCTACGCAGTGATGAGGAAGAGGATGTGGAGGGGGGGAACGCGGGCCCAATAATCTAAAGAAAATGAAGTGGTGTACTGTAACTCAAATATGAAAGCAGATCATCTATTATTGGGGGAGAAATTGCCTGATAAAATAATGCTTCTGTCTAATATTTTCACTGGTTGAGTAGCTAGGGAGAGAAACGGCATGAATTTTTAACAAGGCGCTGGATTTATGATCATTTTGTAATAATATTGATGAGAACATTAGCCCTTTGTGATGGTTTATGTTTATTGGCAATAAAAAAATAAAATATGGTGTAAAAGAAGGTAAAACAGTATTTTTCCCAAGCAGGAAGTGGGATTTATGCGTGAATATGGTGACAGATTCATCTCTGCATCATAAAGAGGAAAGTAGCTCCATATTTTTCCCTTTTTATATGGATGTACAACATGCTGTTCTGTTCAAGGCCGGCCCACAGGGACCTGCAGCAAACCCAAGGGGAACTCTCCTCTCGATTGAAACGATGCAATTTACTGTCCCAAACGCTGGCACTTCATCATTCAGAGGACTTTAACCCCATGAATGTCAAACACAGAGCATGCTGGGAAGGAGATGGAATACCTCGCATTACCATAACAACTAGAGCCAAATGACAATCACTCACGAGCCTAAAAGGTGAAGAATAATACCATATAATCACCCGCTAACGTTTGAATTTGAGGATAGATTGATGAGACCTTTTTCTTTTCTCCTTTTTTTTTTTTTTAATTTATCTTAATAATCTAATATACCAACAGTGAACCACTGACCAGTCCCAGCTGTTGGTTCACTGTGTCCTGGTGGCTTTAAAGGTCAGGCAAATCCTGTTGCGTTTTTCCAGCACTTGCCCCAGTTAGATGGAACATGTGGAACACCCCCCCCTTCACCTCAGAGACAAAGCCCGGGCGGCGCTGCAGGCATCCAGCAGCATTAAAGTTTCACAGTACAGCTGTAGAGCTGCTGTTGGCCCGCCAGACATACCGACTGCACATTGGGAAGGTATTAGTTTGTGCTTTTTATTAATTCATTACATTGAACCGAACGTGGAGAAGCGACAGCATCTTTACGCTCCTTCTCATGTCTCCCTCTGTCTCTTTGACACGTGTGAACCTGGCTCAGTATTTCTGTGCAGAGCACCAAAGGGTATTTAATTATAGAGTAGCGGGCCACCAAGGTCTGCTTTTAATTGTGTGCATCTGAGAGTGTGAGTGCATCTGTGTGTGCGTGTGTGTTTGCCTGCAGCTCTATAGGTCGCAGGCATACTCCTAAATGAGAACTCCTACAGGCTCAGCTGGAAGACCTGCTCCCTCAACACATCTTCAGAGCCGCGAGAGCCCGAGTTTGATTAATATTTTCTTAATTATCATTATTTAATTCAGCAAAAGCACAGCTTCTTCAGTGGAAGCGTGGCCTTTTGTCTCTGTGATGCTGCAAATCCTGGCTCATTAAGGCCGTGCACAGATCCTGTATATGGTAAATAAGAGGCTGCGTCTCAACGTGGCCGCCCCAGGGAAAGTTGGCACCACAATGAAGGACATCTCCTTCTGAAGAATGGCGCTCTGCTGATGTTTCTCCCCGCTCAGACCGCAGAGCTGGATCCTCTGCCTCTGGCAGCGTCAGGGCCCGCTTCCTTTCATGAGGCTCAAACTGAGACAACAGCGCAGGAAGACGAGCGATGTGCACTCGTCATGCCATCAGGCTGCCTCCTTTGTGCGGCAGACTGCTGATTGAAACAACACAAGAGAGCAGAAAAAGGCCTGTCTCCTCACGGGCTGTGGCTGCAGTCAGTCCATCTGCAGACGGGAATAAAAAAAGGAGACATGGAGAAGTTTATAAAAGAGCTTTGTGGACATGCAACACAATTTCTGTCTTTGAAGAGTTCAGCTTCTGTCTTCTGGAGGATTCCAACGGGGTTGTGTGTGAAGCGCGCTGCTTCACACTGTGTGCAGTGTATCAGCTGCACATTAAATCAATCACGTCTGGATCGAGTCACAATCCAGTTTGTTAAAAAGCAGGCCCGCGGGCACGACTGGATTTTATGTAGTTTATCAGATCAGCAGTATTTGCAGCTCAGGGCTGGACGGGATGCTGAGTTTTCTCTTCGCTTGAAGCTTCCTCTCCCTTCCCATGTGCTGAGGGGATGGAGCAGACCCCGTGGCTGGTTAACCTACATGCTTTCCACCATCCACGTATCCTCTGTCTCCTTCGGCGGCTCTGCACGCCAACCCCCCCCCCTCCCCTGAGCCTGTTCTGCCACACGCCACTCAGTCAGGAGGGAGTTTTCCATCAGAGAGCCGTGCCGAGATTCTAGCCATCCGCTTGTTTTTGATCAAACGTCTGACACCAGGATGCCAGGGACCTGCTTCATGTCGCATGTGTGCATACCGTGTGTACAGTTGAATCTTTGGACGGGGCTCCGTGGCCTCCAGCCAGATGCACTAATGATAATTTTCTGTGAAGTGCTTGTAATGGTCTGGCCCTGGCTTCAGCGGCCCGTCCGTTGTTTGCACATGCCAGCGGATCGGTATGGGCGTGTGTACTTTGCTGGCGACGATGATAATATACCAGGAAGCGTGAGAGGGAGGACGGTCTTTATCAGGGTGGCATATTAATGTTTATTTACACCATGGCTAATAAGATGTGTGCTCTGCATCTAGGTGAGACAGAATGATGGCGGGTAATTAAACTGCTTTGCTTTAGATTCATCCATTATCCGTACTCAAGCCTGCATACATAATGTAATAATGTAAAATAAGGCTTGTAGCGGCAGCGGACGCCGTGACCATTCCGAGGTGTTTTCCTCCTCGGAGCATGGCGTAAATCACCGCGCCGTGTCACCGGGCGCAGGATGTATAGCGATCAGGATGATAAATTTGGGAATTGTCAAACCGCGTGTTGGGAAGTGAGTGAGATATGACCCTTTGCGTAATGCAGTGTTGCAGGAACACAAACAGGCCGACAAGACTCATTTGTGTTGCAGCGTTTAGCTTTCAGCCTCTAACCTGTTGGTGGTTGGGGATTGAACGAGCGGGTCCCTAATCCATATTAGCATGACGCTTAATCCCATCTCAGGCAGACCCCATCACCGACGTCCTTGTGGAACTAGCCACTGGATCCCACACACACACAAACACAGCGTCACCTTCATGCAATAGATATTGAAATCAGCTAGGCAGACACTCGAGCATGAACCAAATGTCAGCGGCAAGCCACAGGGAGAGAAGAGAGCCCGCGTTAATTATTGCAGAGAGAATTCGCACTGTTTCACCTGCGAGACACCATGTCCAGGATATCTGTGGATCATGAAGTCATTTTCTTTCCTTCCCTCTGGTGGATAAACCCAAGAGGCGACGCAATTCCAATGAGTAGGTCTTTAAAAGCAGTGATTAACTGTGTGATGGCTGCCGTGGGTTTTTTTTTTTTTTTTTTCTTCTTCCCTGCTCATCTCCAGAACTGTGTACTTCTCTAAAGCGGAGCGTAATGATTTTGGCAGAGAAGCAGAGTTTATCCACTGAAAGATCAGTGAGTTAGAGGAAAACTGCAGGGTTCTTTTGTTCATCAGGGTGTCACGGAATTGCAGATATTGTTTGAACCGGCGCGGTGAAGCTCTGACAGGAGAAATGCAAAGTTTTGAAAAGGTGTCTACAAATTTCTTCCCTCTTCACCACTTCTCTCTCATTTGGTTTTTGAACGTGTCTGGAAAAAAAAAAAAAAAAAACTGCCCTCCTCCTGCTCCTCCTCCTCCTCCTCCTCCTCGTCCTCCTCCGCCTCTCCTTCTGACAACACGTTTCCCATGTGACACTTAACCTTTGGAGATTTTCCATTCTCTCTGATCATTCACTGTTTGGTTCATGTTAATTAACCCTGGAGCACAGCACAGAGACGCAGGCTTTGAAGCAGAGGAATAAAAAAGGGAGACAGACAGAAGTAAAAGCAGAAATGATATTGTTGGGTTTTTTTCCTGTGTTTTTAATGCTGTGATTAATTTCCCCCATACATGCGAGACTCCCGGTGTTACAGAGGGAGGGTGAGTGGCGTGGGTGTTGGAACGGGTGGGAGACGGTTTGTGTCGCTGTCACCGCTACTTCCTCCCGCTGAGAGGAAGTTGGCCGGAGCGGCCTGACCTCCCTCAGGTGGCCATGGATATGGAAATCAGTTCAGAAAATAGCACACAAGATGGATTTTGCAACCTTCAGCTTCCTTGGAAAAAAAAAAAAAAAAAAGCAAAAGGATGTTTGTCTGTTTCTTTTGATTCTTTTTTGGCTCCTGGCAAAAAATTGTCTTTTCTGTGCTCGCTTGAATTACTCAAAGCACGTCTCTCCTCTCGGTGAAAAGTGCCACTGGTGGCAGACAGAGCAATAGTGCCTGAGCCCAAGGAATCTGCTGTGCATGTGAAATGATTTTGTTAACTCTTGTCTGGTCTCTGCTGGTTAGAGAGGGGCTCGGGGTGAAGGTCTAACCTCTGGCCTTCATGCCTCCTGTCATCATCAGCCGTGTTACAGCTAAAAATACCTCATCAGGTGACATGCAGTACACTTACTCTGGCATGTTGAACTCTGAGAGGCTTTTTTTTCCCCCTTCCCTCACCCCCTCTCTCTCAAAAGAACCTTTTTCTGAAAGCGGCAATGGGTTGAAATCCACCTCTTCCCAAACAGTGGAAATATTCATGAGGCAATCCGCTGGAGAAGACGAGCCACAGCACAACCAGAGGCTTTATTCTGCATGTTCTCGGGGCAAATCTGTTCCTGTGCTTTCTATCTGACGCTTGTCTAAAGCACATAACAAAGACAGGAAGTGTGATTAGCCATGGAGAATAGCAGTACAGCGCTCCCTCCAGGATAAGTCTTGAGGTGGGACTGATCAAAGCTATGCCCAGAGACAGAGGGAGACTGAAGCAGCACTTTTTCAATGGCTATCTCTGCCTTAAGACATGAGAGGGAAGGGGGGGGGGTTGTCTATACATATTTCCTTTTCAACTTCTATGTCGGAAAGTTGCTGATATTTTCCCGCAGTAGATTACAATATAATCAGTTCAACACACTGCAAACAGAAATCCTTATTTGACTTTTTGTAAATTACATGAAACCTCAGCGGGTTTCTATGGCATGCATGTTTGCACATATCCAGTTTATTATCTTTTCTCTCATTGGTATTTTGCATAGTGTCCCCACATTCATATTGCAGATAAGAAATGTCACTCATGCCAACTTTCTGAGTGGCATGTCCTTTTAAGTTCGCCCGGTGTCTTTAGTGGAGGAGAAGAAGGGACGCAGGTACATTCAGGCGGCCTCGGGGTTTGTCACTGGCTGGTAATTGAGAGGCCTTCATTATGTCTGCCGAGGACACCTCTGTGAGACTGCTGCTATCAGAAGCGGCGCTTTGATTTCTGGGCCTCAGACACTTAGATGTCGCATGACAACCGCCTGCTGCTGTGGAATCTTTGTTTTTTTTCCCTCCTGTTGGAAGTTTTTCCACCATTATCATCAATATTTGATTTTTGCAAAAAAAATCTCCATATTCCTGTACACGTGCATGTGCACACTGTTTATTCTCGTTCGCTATAGTTAGTAAATAATCTCTTTGTGACGCGTTGTGATAGGTTTTCGTGCTGAGCACACAGATGATAGCAGTGATCCAAAAACACATTTGAAATAATGTGATTATTATTTCGTTAATCTACATTCTGCAGCTTCACCTTCCTCCAGCAAAGCTTAAGAGCAGAGCTCACTCACTGTTTATTAATACATTGTTAACTCTTTGGCAATAGCCAGACAACCGTCAATATGCTTATTCATGAAAGCACAAATTTGAATTTCTGCCTCGGCCTGCAAGCCTCTGAACTAGGAGACTAAATATATACTTACATTTTATTTCAAAGAGGGGAAAAAAATCCTCTCTGGCAAAAAGACTGGCTATGAAGAACTTTACTCAAGGATAGGAAGCACATCATTAAAACGGGGGAGAAATATTAAAAAGGGGGGATATGAAAGCGTGAAGATCTGCTCGCCCTTGGCTACTCCGAGTCGTTTCAAAAACATCTTGAGATCTTTCCCTCCCTCAGACCTGCACTCTCCCTTGTTATTTGACTCTATTTGCTGGCTTCACACTGATTTGAGCTGTGCAGTTTCCCCACTAAATAATCAATCACATGGAGCCTCATAAAGGCAGAGCGGTCCCTACGAGGAGGAGGCTCCTCCTGCACGCAGCATCGGCGTCGAGCGATCGGGGCACAACTGCAGCAGCCCCTTCATGTCTGCTTGACACCTCAGATTTCATCAAAGTCCTCGGATCTCCGTGTCCTCAAATCGCGGCCCCAGACTGTGGCCTGGTTGGCCTAATTATAATACACAGAAATATGATTGCTGAGGGGAGTCGCCTTTATATTAAAAAAAAAAGTGTAGGTATGAGGTAATTACCTGTTTTCGCCGCCCTCTGTCTTTTGTCTCCCATCCTCCGTGGTGTGGACGCTGTCAGCTGCCGCCACAGGACGAGTGAGGGACATTAACACATTACTCCCCTCATGGATAATGGAACAAGGTTTTCATTTGAATGATAAACAAAATGACTTGGAGACACTGGGGAGATCACTCGCACCTGCCCCCCCCCCCCTCCCATGCAAAGCTGTGTATTATGCAAAACAAGGGGTTTTCAGTGTCCCGTGAACTCGCCCGCGTGTCTCCCAGGCATTTTTTGGACAATTATAAGTCAGGAAAAGTAACACCACCTAGCTAATGTTATTCAGTGTTGTGCCCACTGTCCTTTTATCAGGGCTGGGCCACTTTCATCTGCAAAGTTCTTCGCCCACTCCTGCGCTCTTTGCATTAGCATAGCCGCGTAGCCGGAGCCCCTTAATCAGAAACAACAAAGCAATGGGAGGCCTGGCTGTGTCCAGAGTGATAAATAATTCTCGACCTTGTCAAAACAATCGAGTCAAATAAGAAAGAAGTGCGCCCCGATGTAGCAAAGTATGCAAAGTAAATATGTGTTCATTTACATGGGAGCGAATATTCGGCGGCACATAGCTGCAGTGCTGTTTATTTTCATTTATGAAGACTTTCAATTCAAAACAAACTGAAGTTATTTTAGTTTATTTTGTTGCCAATAAACAGCTGCGGGGAATGTTGTTCTGCAGCGACGCTCCCACAAACAGACAGGTATTTCAAGTCTCCCGGAATCTACAGCGGCGCGGCACCACGTTAACGCCGCCGCGCTTGAAGAGCGACTGTTCAGAACTGAGTCTAAAAAGGGAGCATTGAATATATATTGGTTAACATCCTCTAACGGCAGCTACAATTAATGTGTGAAACCGTGCTTGAATTCCACTTTGTGCCACACACCTGCCAATCACGGTGTTTGTAGAGCTGGATCACAGTGTTGTTTTTCCTACTGTATTCAGCTCTGTGTGCATTTCCACTGGTGTAAAGGGAGGTTGTATTTACTGGTCTTTTGAAGATGAGGCGGAGCTGCACACACTGTGCAAAGACTCGCAAATTGCAAAAAGGGGAAACGGGCGAGGGGAAAAAGGAGAAGGCAGAGTTGGAGAAGCAAACTGTGTCTTGTACGCGGTGAAAGACAGACGAGACAAAGTGTTCCTGCTCCGCCTGGTGTTTCTGTCTTTGCTGCTTTTTTTTTTTTTTTTTTTTTTGTGACAGCAGAGGAGCTGACTGCAGCCACAAAAGATCCCTCTAGATTTGACTGTTTCAAAGCCGAGGAGAGATCATAATAATGTGCGAACGTTTATTTAAAGTACGAGTGCAGGGTCCAGTCTCACCGTGTTTGCTGGGCCTGTGGTATCCATAGCGACGGCAGTGTTATTCCTTGGCATTGGTGCTTTGCCTTCATCCTTCCTGGTTTATCTGCAATTAATGTTTGAGTCAATATGTTTGACTCAAACATGTTATTATAGTCGTAGATAAGATTGAATGATTTATTTAACTGCTATTTAACTTTTAACTTCTTCGCACATCAGCTGCTTCAGGTCTGTTTCAGTATTTTAATTCAGAGCAACAGATCGGTGCCATAGTCTCCGCCTCAGATACTTTCCATCATCCACCCAAAGAGTCTGTTTAATTGACTTCCAGCATCTGTTTTCGCTGCATATCTAAAGAAGCCTTGGGTGTGTCTCTCGTTCTACAGGGAGCTCCAGCGGTTCAGGCTCCGCCGTCCTCCAGTGGCTGCAGCCGTGTACCCGGAGAGGTGCCAATCCAGACGTCTCTCCACCTTTCTGATGCAGAGCCCGGGGTAGGCACGAGTCCCCGATCAGGACATGCTCCCGTCTTTTATCAATGTTGACCAGCCTCACTCCTCGTGGCTCTGGCACAGTGGCACCATGGGAACTTGCCTAATCCCTCTTCTTTATTATCTCAGGTCAGCGGATGTGCTTCAGTCCCACCTTGAGAATAAGACAAAGGAAACACACCGAAGGTATGTGCAGAGGAAACACGGCGAACGTGTGGATTTAGATTTTTCCTTCAGATGAGTTCAAATCTGGCTGCTCCTGAGAGACCATTCGACACGATCTGATCTGACATCACTTATTTCCAGACTGCGTTGGGGAGGCGGGGAGGGGGGGGTGCAGATTAAAAACATAAAACACAGGCTTTTATGAACAGGCCACTTTGCTAATTAGACGGATTAAATTGCGCTCTGTGAGGGGAATTCATTTGCAAGTGAATGGCAGTTAGTAGCCAAACGTGTGTGGCAGATGACACACCCCCGCGCCCCCACCCCGCCCCCCCGGGGGGTATTCCATGGTTAGTTTGGTACAATTTAGAAATTACACAACTCGTTTACAAAATAACAGGCTCATTTTTCCCTGAACTGCTTCCTGTAGCGGCTCACTGTCACTTGACTTTCAGATGTGTTGAAAATAGGTTAGTCTATCCCAGAGAATGAAGCCTCCTGGTAGCACCGCTCACTGCAGTAATAGATGGCCATTTATAATTCATGAGGTGGCTAGTCCCCCAAGTTAATTTTGCCCCAGGCACTGTTTATTTCTGCTTTGTACTTTGTTTAAAGTCAGTTGTTGACAACTCTTGTACATGTCAAACTATCACCGCTAATAATTGCTTAAGGAGATAGAACTTTTGCAAATGTTGGTTCCACCAGAGGTACATTCGCCTCACCCGATGCAGAACTTCTTCAGATGAATTTTTGATTCATCTCCATCTCCGTCTCTTGACTGAAAAGTCCTCTGTAATTCAAAGCAATAGCTGTGAGAGAAATTATAAAAAAGAATAATGTAGTACGCTCTCCACAACATCCTAGATTTCATGTGAGATCGGAAACGTCCGCCCCCCTCCTCCTTCTCCTTCTCTCTTCTTACCCCAGCTCGCTGACATTCTTCTTTTTTACATTTTTTTTTCTCTCTTTTGCATATTGACCAAAGAGGTAGTGCGCTGGTAGATGACGACTGTCACACGCTGTGGATTGACAGAATCTATTGTAGGAGAGTAACGGCCTTGGGCTCTACCTCGGTGGGTCAGCCCCGTTCCTCTCACCGCGCAGAATACGCGCGACACTTTCTCAAGCAGTCACTTGATTAGTGCCAATTATCCAGACTGTCACTTTCCCTGGTGAGGGGCGGCCCAGGATGCGCCCCGTCCCCCACACTTCCCGTCTAGAGCGGACGTGCACTAAAAGTCTGCGCTCATAGCTGTAGGCTGTGGGAATGATTTGGAAAGCAGAGACGAGGACGGGGGGGGGGAATAAAAGAAATGCGGGAAGCAAGTTCTGAGTTTGACAGTGTGATGGCATTGACTTCCGAGACAGTTACAAGGGGAGTGTCATTTCTCCCACAAAGACGTCTCCCCAGGGCTGCACCATCTTCCATCAGCCAGTCAGTCGCTGACTTAATATTCGGTTGTACACTGTCTACAGGACCCAACTGGGTTACATTCACTAAGGTATACAAAATTCACTTGTAAGTCTGTTGGTTTTCTCCGAAACCAGAGGTAGTAACTTTAATATAAATGTGCAGAAATGTAGCACGAGTGTTAACAAAAACAGTCAAATTTGCCAGAGCATAATTCATGTGGCTGTCGGAAAAAGAAAAAAAAATCGGCAACAATTAGAATGGTGAATGTAGGAAGGCCATAAATCTCTGGAGCCAGTAAAATCAAATCCAGTCCAAACATGTGTTAACAGCTGGTGCCAGACCTGAACAAACACTGCAAACAAAGACAGAGCACAGAGGTCATCGATGTGGCCTCGGGACATTCAAAAGAATGCAATTATTATATTCAAATGACAGATTGAACAAAGGCAGAGCAGATCTTCCTTTTCAGTGTCATGTACTCGTTTCCTCCGCTCTTAAACCTCCTCGTTCCACACTGGGTCCATTTTGTACCAAAAACACAACGCTAGTGCTTTTTTTTAATTTTCCCGCGCCCCTCTTTCAACACGGCTGCTGTGTATTTACTGATCTATTTCTTGACGCTTTTATGTTGTTACTGTGTCTCTTGTAACTTCTCAGTATTCGGCGGCGGAGCAGCGAGACGCAGAGCCGCGCTCCTCTAAACAGCAGAGGTTATCCTCAGTATGGATGTCTGCAGGGGAGTAAACACCATTGGAGCGCGCGAGTGAATATTTTGTGTGAGAGAGTATTAATTATTCATGCCTGCCTCATTGTGTATGATGATGTGTCAGGATGTTTGCCAATAAACAACAATATTCCTTGTAGGATTGATCCAATATGAAAAGTTGTCGAGCTAGTTCTTCTCAGTGTGAAGAAGTCTGAAGCATGTCGCGTGTGGCAGAGCTGCCACTGGTACTTATTTATGGAAATATCAATATTGTATCACAACAGCGTATCCTCCCCTCTTAGTATAAACAATAGCATCAAAATGGACGCTTCGAATCTGGACTGTGACGACGCGGCGTTAATGCGCGGATTAAAGGGAAGTGTGAAACCGCTGTGTACAAAGCTGTGTAATCACATGGATTCCGGGCGGTAAACTGGGTCAGCGCGGTGGCTGGGATTTCCTGGATTGGCAGAAAAGTGCACACGAAAAGGAAACGCAGCAGAAGTACCTGGTGTTTGCTCTGCTCAAACAGAGCCGCTAACTACTACGGGTAGCGCGGCCCGCGATCCCGCTCGGCACCGGCTCTCGGTGCAGAGTGATGAGCCGGCCTGGTTTGTCTGCAGGGGGATTTCTGCTCTCTTTCATGGTGGCGGTGCCCCCCGCCACCGTCTCCCTTGCAGCGCCCCGGGGAATACATCACCACGCGGGCAGGACAGCAGGCCGACGCAGGCGTTATAATTGCCATCTCCTCCTCGTGCACACTGTGCACTGCAGAGCACGGTGATTAAATCAAAAAACTCCTCTGCATCCCGGCTCTTTACCTTGCAGGCAAAACAGCAGGCTCCTCTGGGATGGGGTCATCATGGCCCCCTCTGTGTTCTGTGATCTTTACAAAAAGAGGGAGGGGGTGGGGTTGCAGTCTGCTCACTATCATGTATCCCTGCAGAAAAAAAAAAAAAAAAAAAAAAACACGAGGAACTGAATGGGTTTTAAAATCAATATTCATCTAAAGCGTTTCATTCACCTGCGATGGAGGCGCGTTGGCACGACACTGGAAACCGCTGAAAAGTAGAATTGCTGCGGTTGAGCGACGATTTCGCACGGTGGGGGAAAAACTCCAACTTTGAATTCTAAGTAACGTTTCCATTAGCCCCTTTTATTCCGCGGACACTTGGAGCGCATCCTCGATCATTAGCATCCTGATTTAAATGTGTGGCCGATCATTAAAACGCAGATAATTCACCTGGAGCCATAAAGAAAATTAGAGCGAGGTTTTATTCAGAGTTATCGTCCTTGGACAACCCGCACATACACACAAAACACACCATTATCACTTGGGTTAATGGCTTTGTTAATTTGAAGACATTAACAACTGCTCGGCCATCCCCAATGAATGTGTCATGCACGGCAGGCCTTGTATTGTTAAATGGGTTGCTAAGTAGATTGATTCCTTCGCCGCGGAGCGCAGCGGTGATGTCGGCAAACAGGTTAATTAAACATTTACACACAAACACCCAACAATCTATTGTGCACCTTTAATTTATGACACGCATGTGCACTTTCATCAGGATTTTCTTTTGAGAGCATGTGTTTGCTCGCGCCGGCCTAATTGGCACCATGCCGCTTTTTTAGCCCGCTGCTGCTTTTGAGCGGTGACTGGGACCATCAGGCTCTCCGCACTCGCCCATAACAGGGACAACGCGGCTCCTCCGCAGCGCAGGGAGGCACCACAGATAAAGACTGAAGACAGGAGCACCTGCACCCACACCTCCACCTCCGCCGCGTTTCATCTCAGGCACCAAACACAAGCAGAGGAAACAAAGATAGAGAGGGAGAGAGAGAGAGAGAGAGAGAGAGAACTGTGGATTCCTCATCAGCTCTCTGCGCTGCCTCCACCTCTCAGCTCCTTTGCAGCACGCACACAAATGCAAGTGTACACATTTGTACACAAAAACACACACCCAGTCCACCACAGAGACCTCCACATGGGGCTCTGATGAGGAGAAGTGAGCACCACACCTCCTTCAAAAGGAACGGCTTTTTTCTTCTTATTCAGAAAACTCATGGGGTCACGAGGACGGGGGAAACTTCTTGCGCTTCTTTTTTTTTTGTTATTTTCGAAAATATTTCTACATTTGTGAGAGCAAAGTGGGATTTGGGGCCAGGGGCGTTCGATGGATTCCATCTTTCATGTATCCTCTGCTGACAGAAGCTGAGCTGACAGGAGAGCAACAAGGGAACAATCAATCACCTTTCTTCTCAACTTTTCTTTTTGGCCCACATATGTGTCGGTTAATTTGTTAACACTGGGTTTTTGTCTCCTGCTTCTTCTTTTTTTTTCCCCCTCTTGCTTTCCTTCAGTGGTTGTCTGAGTGATGGAGTGTAACACTCCTGCACTGCAGCAACAGTGAGCTATGATGAATTCCAATCATCACTCCATATGCCAGGCCTCATTAGCTACGGATGTGTTTGCTTACAGCTTCGCCTAAATACCTCAAGTAGTGGATGCATGTTGTTTTTCCTCTCCCCTTTTAAGTTCTCTCCCTCGTTTATTCACACACACACACACACCCTGGATAAGTCTTTAATACACTTGCCAAACGTGGGCCCTGGGTAAGATTCCTTGAGGGCACAGTGTGTATCCACAACAGTGTCTCTCCCTCAGACATGTGGCATGGGTAAACAACACAGTTAAGCCTAAAACAATGTGCGTCCCCGATGACTGCAATTATTTATGAAATCAAACACAATCCAGCTCTTCGCCAAGTGGGACAGCTCTCCAGATCACTCAACGCATCTCTCGCTGCTCTTAATAACGTCACCACTGGGCACGGGGAGGGTCGCATCCCTCTCATCCTGACCGACAAAATCTTATCTTTCGCTTTCATCGAACGTGGACACGTCTCCGTTCGCGGCGTCAAAACCAAACTGAACACGTGTGAAGTATGCGTCCGCGAGGGCCTCCCTCCTCTGTCTGTCTTTGTGCGATGATCGGTGGTGACTTATACCGGGGCCACGGCTAAATTATTCAACCCGAGGTGTTGTTGCTCCAGAGCGGAGGAGCAGAAATGCCAGTGTCAGGACAGAATGCGCGGACCGGAGGCGTTAGCCTGCAGTCAGCAGATGCTGCAGATGGAGAGCTCACTTTGTCATCCACTTTCTCAACGCGACCTGTGAGGAGCAATTAACTAGCAGCGCAGACAACACAGAGACGAGCTCGTTTCGGTTCAAAACGGAAAATTAGAGAGGTGGAGTGAGGGGGCTCGGTCGTTCATCACACTCGCTCCTCTTCATCTCGCACTCTGAGGAGTCTCAGGACTTTAATCACGCAGTCAGCTCCGCAGACCTTTAACACGGCTCGTCAGGCGCACACAGGCGCTGACAGGCCGCTGTCGCCCGGGAACTTTCCTCAATGTTAAGGTCACTTGACTCCGTCTTAGCAGTGGTTCTCTTTCAAGTTGTGTAATTTGAGAGTGCGTCGGCACCTCTCTTTCACTTGTAAGTACAAGAGCGCGCCTGTTCGTACGCCGTGTCAGAGTCAGACTGTTGGTTCAACAACAGCGAGGTCAGAGGGCAACAGCTGGATATTTGCGAAAGGTGAACGCTTACGTAAATGTTTGACGCCATCTGAACAAGTTAAAGAATAATCTTCTGGGATTGAAAGGGTTAAGTTTTCATATTGAGACATAATTTGTGATGAGAAATGCAAATTATCTCCTTAGCACATGGGAATCAGCTGCAATAAGTATAAAAGGTCAACATTCAAGTGTAAAATGTAACGTAATGTGAAATGTGCTGCAATGAGAATATCGGTTGAAAAAAGCTTTTATATTTCAAGACATTCCTGATTATTTTCAACTGCCATGTTTGATTTGGAATCCCGCACCTGAAACAATAGAAATATACACAACTAGACCATTTGTAAACAATCTTTACGATGTAAGCATTGTGATTAACTCTTGCATCATTGCATGAAATTCCGTGGACGGACACGGCATCGCAAAGTACATTTCCAGCACATAGATTCACCCCCCATAAATCACCAGCAGAAGATAAATACGGGAGGGCGACTAAATTAAATGGTACTTAGCCTTGTGAAGTGCACTGTAAAAGATCTGAGGAGGAGGTTTGGCGAAACAAGGAGGTGCGCGTCCTCCTTTCTCCAGCCAGCGGTTGTACCCCTCGATGATCTCCCTTAACACAGAGGGAACCAAAAGATCATAACAAGACCTCGTGGAAGCGTATCTCATTAGCCGCCTGCGTGGCTCTCCCATCACTTCAGCGAGCCCTCCCTGGGAATATAGAAAGAGGGCTTTGTCTCCTCCGTCCCAAAGCTCTTGTCAAAATCTTCTTAATTATGATTAATTACGCAGCCGTAAAGAGTTCCTCTACCTACCACGTATACAAATAATGGAGCACTCTCTCTAAACACTACATAATTCATTAATTATAGGGCTGTTTGCTGCAGTGTGAAACAAAAAACCCCTGCTCAGAATGTATTGCTTGTCAAAAAAACTGTGTTTTTCATATTTTCACAACCACTTGAAAAACATATCCGTTTCTGAGAGAAGTGTGCCCTCGCTCCAGGCTCCTCTGCATACTGGAGGTTTTCCCTCTGTGGGCTGGGTTGTTATGGATGCTGTTTATGGTGCTGTTATGACAAGTGTGAAGGGCAGGCATGGTGAAAGATGTATCGCTCGCTTATCCGCTCACTGTCTGAATATGTTAAAGGATTGTAAATGACCCCGCATCATGACAGAGAATCACAACAAGCGCAACCTCTTTTTTTTTTTTTTTTTTTTTTTCTCTTTTTTTTTTGTTCCTCCTTTATCCTCTATGATAACTTTTTGACACAGGGTGACAAACACAGCTCAGGAGCCTTAAATGTTTGTAAATTCATTGAATTTGTGGTTGTTGGCGGTGAGGCGGGGGCCGGGGGGGGGGGGGGGGGGGGGGGGGGGGGTTGTTATAAAACACTTCTTATGACATCAAATTATTATCATGTTATTTTTTTGTTGTGCCAAAATTCCCACACGCGATAGAAGTTTCTCGCGAGTTTGCGGAAAAGTCGTCGAGCGAAGAAACAGTGGCACTGCGAGTGAAATAGCAGCAGTGAGTGACATGAGGCAGACTAATGATAAGGTTTATAAGTTTTGATAGTTTTTTACGGCCTTTCCGTGGAGCGGTGGCACATCACTGAGATGTGCTCTTGAGCTGCACAGAAGAACAATGTGCCTTTGAGACACACTCGCTGCACTGAGGCAGCCTCGTCCTTCTGCCTCTTGCTGCACATGCTTTATAGCCGACAATAAACCATTTTAGTGCAAAATAAATTGGGATCGTATTGAAATGCCGGCGCTATATATGTCATCGAAGACATACAGTTATTTTTTAGCAAAGCTGGGGCATAGTTTATCATCATGTGAGTGCCGTGACGGGTCTGTTCCACATCATTGGCTTCTCTTGCTTAGTTAGATTGTGAAGGTCAGAGTTCTCAAGCCTTTTATGGCTGTTTAACTTTGGAGAATTATCACATGGGCAGGGCTTGCCTGATATATGCAGCACAGTCCCACATGAGCATGGGCTCGTATATACTCTGCTTTTTAGGTAAAGGATCCAAAGCCATTATTTGGACCGAATCTTCACACAGAGCGGATTCAGAGGCCCGACCTTGTCCTGGAACATTTGCATAAATGTCTCCACTTGCCAAACACAAGAAGGAAAATATGTAATTTGTGTATTAGTTAACATAGAAAAACCACATACATCATGCGTGTGGTGCAGAGTTAAGCTCTGTTTGTGAAGAGGAGCTCTTTTGAGGATCAGTCCTCTCATTTCTGATGTTACTGAGCCGTTCATTGGTTCTCCTCTGCAATTAGCTGGAGTGTGCCTTTGTAGCAGCCTTGTGTGTTAGTTAATCTCATTATTTATGGACATGTGCTGGTTGTGTCGAAGGAATATCTCTGTCAACATTTCCTGATACAAAACTTAAATTAACAGCGACTCTGGAACAACACATTTGCAGACTAACAAACTCATTTTCTGGTACAACCGTTGGGCTCTAATTGCTTTGTTGAGTTTTAAAACTTTGCAAATATAATTAACAGCCCCAGTAAATGAAAATGGAATTAGCTCAGAGTACAATCAGAAAATTACCATAAGAAAGAATTTAAAAGTTCTCCAGACGAAGGCTTGAGGGGAGAAGGCTTCTCCCCTGAAACGGCAAGGTGACATTTTATTTCCAACTGCTAATTGATGTTCTGCTGATTAAAGCACATTTTATGCTCATGGCCGGAGGGGCGGGGCTCTATTTCTGTAAGCGATCTGTTCGCAGGCGTGGATTGCAGCAGAGTTACAAGGATGGGCCGAAACCTCAGGTCTTCCTTTGTGTTGCATCACGGAGCCCGTTTGTTCTGGGGAGACGGCAGAGTTTCAAAAGAGGAGCGAAGCAAAATGAAGTTTAAAACACATCATCCGAAAGTCTCACTCCGACAGAGACCGCTTTATTGCTTCGGTTAAGACTCCCAGTTAACTTTATTGTGCAGGGTGTATTCGCGGCGCATTATATCATATACACACCATTGTATTGTAAAATTAATGATCTTAGTTCACTTCTAAACAACCTGTGTGATTAATCACGGCTCAATATTTGTTAGAGCACAACAGACTAATAATTCAGATCGGTGGCACAACTTATTTATGGAAGTGTGCAATTGATAAAATGCCAGGAAGGAGTAATCTTTTAAAGCACCTCTTACAAAAACCTCTTTGTCAGAATAATCAACACAATCTGCATAATTTACATTACTTACTTAGATGCATGTACAGCCTGAGCTTAAAGTAAAGAAGTTTGTTTTCTCATGTTTGTGCCTATTAGCCACAAATTAATTAATCTACCATCCAAACCCCAATTAAGCCACGAGCTATATTAATACATGGCCCCCTTTCCCAGAATGCAGCGGAAGCACCGCGGAAGCGCCATTATTTTCACAAACACAATCACATTTTGTTGCAGCGCTCAGTCGCACGCACACAGAAACGCCCGGGTTCGTCTCCTAATGTATTCAGAAGCCATCGGAGCTGTTTGGGCAAAGAAGTGAAACCTGAGCTGGGGAGATGGGTTTTAAGTTCATGCGGGGGCTGCTTTGTTTTCCTGCCACTAGGGGGGGATGTGCTCCTCACTGGGCTCGCCACAGAGAGTAATAATGTGCAGCTATAAAGTACTGATGAGGCGGCGCAGTGAATACTTATGAAGAGTCCTGGGTGAGATTCACTCTCTCAACCTTGGTCATCTTATTCAAAACGCTCGGCTCCAGTTTATAGCCCATGTATAACGACGCGGCCCGAGCACCAATCATATCATTACCGATGTCTCAAACTCGAGTGTTCATTCAGTCCCGGCTTCCTTCAGCCTTTCAGATTCCTCTATCCATCAGCGCCGTGAAAGACGTCAGCTCCTCCATTTAATATTGTTTGTTTTGTTGTTTGTCAACACAACGGAGGAGATGTGCTTTTCTAAAGCTCAGTGTTAAAGAGGCGCCCAGAAGAAGAATACACACAGCGTTGCCATGGAGCCCATTGATGTGCAAATGTTTTCATTTAAATATTTTTAAGAGGATCAGCTCAGATTACGCCAAAGTTTGACAGAGATAATTCGATGGCTTGTGTAGCAGCTTTGTTTGTGGAGACCATCATTCAGGGCACGTCAGACCACCTTCACAAGCCTTCATCGCCCTTTTAATGAAGTTTACTTTGAGAAATAGGCCACAGCTACTATGTTGTCTTCACTGGATTAGAAAGGCTTTCCACACTTTACCGAGGATACGTGGGGGTTTTGTTTTTAGCTCATATTTTTAGCACTGCAGCACTGAGCCGCTTGATGAGAAAGAAATAAACTTTGAGTTAACTTGATTTCTCATTCCACTTCGCGACGCTGAGAAACAAAATGCCAACAAGTCGGTAAAGTGGCATCCAGCGGATATATTTGCTCTTTTTCTTGCATTATAGATAAATGTGCCATGGAGACCCCCCAGTATTTGGGACAAGGGAGAAGAGCTTAAATATTTATGCCTAAGCCTCTGGAGGCCCACTATTAGTAGTAAAATGTTTTACTTTCTGGGGCTGTCACTCTGCTCTGGCTCCCATTAACAACAGGGCTGACAGGGACCTCTGGGTCAAACACTTTGAGGCAACAAAAGACCCTGATGAAATCACTCAGTGAGACCCAAATTACTTCTGTGTCATTGCTGAACAATATTTTCTCCCCAAAGAATTCCTGCCTCTGTTAACGCCATGACCCCGTCCACTGCATATGGAAAGGATTGTTTGTCTATAACACTGGGGGATGGAGATGAGGAGAAGTTCATGGACAATGTTCTCGGCTGTGTTTGCCCCCTGCGAGCGGCGAGGCTCCCCTCCCTCTGTTTTGTTGCGCTTTGTGGAAAAAGTTGATAAAAACAGGTTGTAAATGGAGATGGGCAGTTGGAAATGAACATGTTGGGGTGGAGCAGTGAAGCGGGAAATCCAAATATACAAGACCTCAAAGAAAACTGGCCAAAGCAGACGGGGGATCCCTGGGGACGCAGTGTGTGATGCACTGAAATTCAAACTATAGGAGCCAGTGAGAAAAGCGTCCACTAGTTGTGAGGTAAATGCGGAGTTTTCTGGATGTGCACGAAGACAAACGAGTTTTATTTTCTTATTTCAGATTAATTTGAAGTGACGTGTTTTTATTTCTGTTGCTGTTCACTCTTAAAACAACAAATCAAATCCCAAATGTGTCATGCAGAATTTTTTCTGTGCATACCTCCCAGTCTAAATCCTGTATTTGATCAAGCTCTGTTTGTCATGAACTTAACTATTAACATTATAAATCAGGAAACCCTTCACGATGTATCCTCATACACATTGTTGTCATTCTAAAGGAAGATTGACAGTGTGGGCTTTCTTACCGAAAGCCGTGGCGTAATGTTGAGAGAGGCACAATTGGATGAGCCGCAAACAGCAACAGAAAAGACTGGGAAGGAAAGAGCAGGCAGGGAAGCTTCAAATCCCCTCTCAACCCTAAGTGGGTGGTCCTTTCACTGTGGGTAACTGTGCAGTCGCCAGGCATTCGCACGGATTTTTTTTTTTTTTTTTTTTTTTGTGGAGGACTGGCTCTCCAGACGCAACATTCACCGTCTCAGGCCCATACATCCACAGAATTAGATTCATGCTACACTGACTTTATTTAAGCTAAGAGTCCTGGCAGTGGCCGCATTAGATGACAGCCAGTTCTCTGGGCCTTTTCTCTGGATTAAAGGATGATTCAGGGGAGGGAAGGCAGAATGGCTTAAGACAGAATTCACTCAGGGAGAAAGAAGTCCATAGTTTATCCGAAAAAAGTAACTGAGCGCTGCGGAGGTTGCCAAAGTGTATTGAACACTGTGGAGATGTGTGAAGATTGACAGAGACATATGTTGCATAGACTCCCACCTCAACACACGCAGAAAACCCACTAAAACTGGTTTGCCATGTGCATCAACCTAAAACAAATATTGCATCTTTTTGATGGTTTAACCAGAATATTACACTTATGTATTTATTGACATGATTCTAAACATTTTCCTCTTCATTATCTTTTATAAAAAGCTGCTGTGTCATCGTTGGTTGTTAAAAAAATGAATCCGTTACTACATTAATGACAATACATGTCAAAATCCACAGATATCATGGCTAATACAATCGTAATGACTCAGATAATTAAATAATTAACACAGGATTAGGTGGAAGTTTCAGCACCACTTTTTCTTTCATTGACCAATATTTGAGCGCCTCCCCGACCTGCAATGGAAGCAGCCAGGCCTCACCCGAACTGTTTAAGTTGGCCCCACAAGTCATACATTTGAATGATTTCAAAGAGGCCACCAATTAAAAGCTACAAACATGTCTTTGGAATGCGAACTAACACAATTAAAAGTGCTTCATGAGTGTATTAGAGGAATAAGTTGTGAATTAGCACTTTGAATACACAATGCTGTTTTCATTCCCGAACCCTTTCACTCGGTGAAGAAGCAGAGGGAAGGAGGTCTTTTTGAAGTCACTCAGCTCTCTTTCTCTTTTTTTTTTTTCTCCCTCGGTGCAAAAGAAGATTGAGTCAGCCTAATCTGCTCCTTGTACATTTGAATGTTTTCTGCAAAGAACTCATCCTGGCCGCTTGATAAAGGCCCAGGTGCAGAGACAGTGGCCGTGCCTAACTTCGTCTCCATGGGGGCTGTAAATCACGGGGGGAAGCCCACCCTTTGAAGATACGAGCTTGCTCTCCCCGCTGATTTGTGGCCAGAAGGGCAAGACCCTTCCCAGCCTCGCACAACGCTCTCGTCAAACCAGCGCGTCTGTCAGGGGAAGCTAGACTCATAACTCGTCGATATGTTCGAGGACCCTAGGGACGGAGCGGTGCTCCTGGCTGTCAAAGGTCAAGTGGAAAGGGGCTAAGATGACACCATGGGGATTTAGGCACCGTCAGAAAAATCATGTGCAAACGAAAATGTTTGCTTTCCTCTCAAATAAAGACTATTTATGAAGTCTGGACTGTCGCTTTCGACAGTGAGCAGGCGTCGAAAGCGGCTGCCGGTAGGGAGGGCTTTTTGGACACGTGAACATCGTAACTCTTTAGAGGATGAAATGCAAAACAAAGATGTGAGTCTTACACTGTAATTACTTCAGATGCTTAACATGGAAATCGTAAATAAGACAAAAAATTCATTCTTTGCCCCGGGGCTTTGAGGCAGTGTCAATCACTGACTCAGCCATTTTCCGCACGATGTTTTTCAACCTACTGGTGTGAATAAACTCTAAAAGACAAACTGCCTTGATAGAAAGTGTAGAAAATTAGCTATTGGAATTATTCACATTGTGCAAAATCAAGTTCTATTTATGTATTTGCCAGTCTACAATGTAAACAACATTTAGCATCCTTCGTGAAGGGCGTTTGTTTTAATGTCCCTGGTTCACTTTTAGGCCAGTTTGGGCTTTATAACAAGACTAAAGCCATTAATCCATCATCATGACACACACACACACACACACACACACACACACACACACACACACACACACACACGCACACACGCACACACACATACACACATACACACACACTGGCCCTGCTTTTCATTTGTCCACTACAGTGCCATCTAATGATGCCAAAGAAAAGAAATTAGCCGACCATTGCACGCTCCCTTTGACAGAGTCATTAAGGTGGCCAGTGCAGGGGTGAAGCGGAGCCCTGTGAAGCTCACTGTGACACACAGGCTTGCATTCCTCTGTTTGTTATTTAGATCCTTATTTACACTTGTTGTCAGGGACAGGCTGGAAGCACAGCAGTGGCTTCCTCCATGGGCCGGCTAACAATGAGCTGTGGGGAGCAGCCCAGCGAGGCATTTAGCTCAGCCCTGCCCCGTCTCAGGAAGAAGGGGCAAGGGAAAAGTTTACTGCCTGTGAAACTGAGACTTTCACTCCCCACACTCACCGCAGCCTTCCTCTCCTGCTGATCCCTGTCCATACTGTCAAGTGCTAGAGGCCAAAGTTTGATTCATGGCCAAAAAAATGGAGCCTGGCAAGTTTAACCCCCCCCCCATTTGAAATTACACTCTAATCAGAGATATGGTGGCACAAAGCAAAGCTGGACAACCGTAAGAATAAATAACAGCCATTCTTCTCATCTGCTCCACTTTGCAGTTCACAGCAGAGAAAGATGGATGCCATATTTGTGGTTCTTAAAGTGCTGCCCTGGCTCTTTCATCACATTTCATCATTCCATGCTTCTGCTAATGAATTTAATGACCCAGAAAAGTAGAAAATGAAGAGAGAAACACCACTTTTTAAATGCATCATCACAAAAACTGCCACAGACAGTTGGCCTCCTCAGCGCACAGCTTTGGAAAAACTCAACTCTTCACGAAGACAAAATCAGTTATTTGGGAAACCGCTATCAGGTCGAATCCGTATTTGCACAGTTGCGGAGATTCTTTGAAAGAACGTATCAACGATACACAAAATAATTATAGCTAGAGGACCCACTGAACCTTGAAAGCGCTCTTAATGACAGCACATTACGTCATTCATATAGAAACCCAATTCCCAGGTGTATTGGTGACTCTTATCATTACTGCACTTTGGATTAATGAAGTGTGCAACCTATGATAGGAGTGCACAAAAAAATCAGTTTAAAAGTGGTGTTATGTGAGCCTTGTATGGGTGTGTGCACCCATTGTGACCTTTTTGTTTGGCGACTTCCTGAGAAGACAAGCGGTGTGTTCGGAGGTATCAGCAGCTGTGTGCTACGTGCCTCTGATCCAGGCAGCTATTGACTTCCTGAGATTTGAATTAATTACTTGCTTCACAAGAGAAACTGGATTGCGGTGGAACCCCCTAAGAAGTCCACTCATTCTTCGGAAACTGCCCCATGGACTTGCAGATGGTTTCACTGAGATGTGCTTTCCCATAGAGAACAATTACACAGGGGATTGTGGTGCTGGTATAAACCTGGAGCACATAGTCTCTATTCTGAACATTTCAAAACAGCCATAGGGGAGGTTTGTGACTTAACATAAATTAGACCACCAGGGAATGGGGGAGATGTGAAGTGGCGGAAGGGCAACATTGCAGATAAATGCACTGGGCTCAGAGCGTGTGCACCCACAGAAGAAACAGAAAATTACACTGTGACGCTACGGAATCAAATAAAAACCACATTAAAGCCTCCTAATGTTAAAAAAAAAAAAAAACCTGATCACTGCAACCTTTTCTGTAAACGCATCCTGACGCTGTGCTGCTTTGGTAAATATCCTCTGCGTGCTCTCTGTCGAAGAAAGGAAACGAGACGAGAGCAATTAATGACGTGACAGAAACAATTACAGTTGATACTTCTGGGGCCCGTGTGTTGGCCTGAAAGGGATTAAGTTGCTGCAGCGTTTGTATTCGGCTAACTCTCAATTGGCTCAAGGCCTGGTGTTTGGTCTTGTTAGTGCCAGCGGCCCTGTCTCCCAGTGAAGAGTACACTTCAGCTGTGATGAAGTATCCAAGAACGCAGAGGTTACCAGTGGCTGCTAATTAACCTCGCATTGTGTTCACTAACAAAGACACAAAGGAACAAAGTGGAATTTCAATGCAGGAGATTATCACAATCACAATGAGCGTAATGCTGGATCATGCACTTAATAGGGATTTTCACACTGGCCATGACAACATGAGATTGGATCAAAGACAGATGAAGTTACATTAACAAAACAATGCAGCCTTGTTATGCAATAACAAGCAGCCATCTGGGCCTTCTCCGGGGTAGGAAGGGACTCCAAGTGCACAGCTACGCCGCAGCGATACGCCCTTCTCAGCAACTTCTGCGAGATCGCGTTTGATTGTGGGAACTTTATTGCGGCTTTGTTGTGCCAGAGAGGAGGTAGCATCCTTCCTCAAACACATCAAGACAAAGAGGAAACGGGCTGTGTGTTCTTTGCTGGTTATTGTTGCCTCTGCTTCTGTCCCACCGGCTGAATGGCAATTACTGTTGACTTCCTATCCAGCGCGGAGCCCTGGTCGCTGAGGGTGCCCTGACCCTGCAGTATCCAGAGGGGAGAGACGGGAGCTGTCAAAACTTGCACCTCTCCCCTGGTCCCGCGGGGAGTGCTCCTCCAGCTGCTGCCCCACGGGGCTCGCTGCGCTCTCCTGCTAATCAGCTCCATCTCATCTTTGGGAGGAACTGGCCTCAAGTGGATGTAGCCCCTTTTCTCACCTCTGCTGCCTCAAAAGAGCTTTGAAGTCCCGTGTAAGTGTTAGTTTATGGCTGGAGAGGCTACGATCAGATCCCGTGGAAAGGTGATAAATGAGCTTTTTTTATTTTTTTTGTCCCACATTTAAAAGGGGAAATTGCGGGCTGCTAAAATCCACAGAATCTGTTACAATTTCAACACCTAAGAGCTAAAGCACTCGAGAACCAAAAACATCACAGCGTCAAATCTGTTAAGTACCTTCATTAAAGCAACTTGTTTGTAGGAGCACTCCACTCTGAGCTTCTGTAGGAACAAGCATTCTGTCAAAAACTAACAGCAGGATTTTTTTGGACTTGAAAAATAAACGCTATTATATTTAAATACCCTGCAAGTGTTGTGGATTCATTAGACAAGATTAGACAAGCTGGGACACAGCAGACACTTTGGGTTCTTAGAACACGCCCCTCGCAGGCATGCTGTATCAAACACTGAGGAATAAATATATTTTAAAATATTCATCGTAGTGCATTCGGACACAGCAAAAATAATCCTGATACTTCGCTGATTTTAAGTCGTTTAAATCACTGAAACACTGAAATGTCGTAGACGCGTTTGAGTCAAATGTCAGATGAAATGGCCGGAGGTTGAGGTTGACAAGGCTGGAGTCTGAAGTTTGATGAATGGCTTTCAGTGGGTTGTCTGTTTCAACCTGCCCAGCACTTGCTCACACTCAGGAGCCAATAACAAGAGATCCATCTACATGTGCGGAGATGACACGGTGTTGCATCACATACCGTAAACTGGAAATGGGAAACATGCCAGTGACTGTTTCCGTGTGGAGATTACATGCAGTTCAAAAGATATACGTAAATGTTTTATTTAAGTAGACCTGGTTTTATTTACAAGGCTGAAAAGCTCAAATGGCCTCTGTGGGATTCACAGTTTAACAAGATGATCTGTATTCTAAGGTACTTCTCAGAGTAATGCTAGTTTCCATGAAAGGTAACACAAAACATCAGCCATCAGCTTGTCTTTGAAACACAATTCTTATTAGACTGTTCAAAGACATTTTACCTGTCACAAGTATATTAGATCCAGTATATTAGATTTCATTTATTTTTATTTGTAGGCTATTCAGGTCAGGTTTTTGGGGCTGTCCTAATTCCACTCTTCAACTCTTGCATTTTATGAGAGTAAAACATGTTTTCTGAATTTCTTCATGTTAGCAATGACTCCTCCATGCACACAAAAGTTAGACAAGGTGTGTACTAGGGCCAATACTTTTCTACCTATATAATGGATGCTGTTGGACAATATTCAAGGGAGTACCACTTGAATTACACAAAGCTGGATGGAATTTAAAAGTTATTGTAGCTTCAGGAATGTCTTAAAGATGTTGTATATACACTTGTATGGCCTGTACTTCGCTTCTTTGCGCTTGTACGACCCTAAACACCATTACTGTCACCTTCTATAAACGTTCAGTGGAACCATTACATGACAGATAAGTCATGATAATTGATAATCAGGTTAGAATAGTGTTATAACGCAAAAGTGACTATGTGATCTGGTGAAGAGTGGAGTGAAGAGCCAGGGTTTCGGGTGAATTGATGAGGAGGTCAGTGATGCGCGTGGGACAAACAGTTAAACAAACTAGGGTCATGTCTGAGACATAAGGAAGAAGAAGCAAACAGCAGGAACCTATGGTAACACATAAGAAGCGGTGCCAGTACCCAACAATCATCTAATCACATAGTAGCATTGGCGAGCACTTCCTTGGCCTCAAATCCTACAGGAAGAAAATCTTTAGGACAGCCTCCTTCCACCTATGGCATATTGTGAAAATTAAAGACATCCATGACTTAAAGGAATGCTGAAGAACATGTCCAAGCATTTGTTACCTCCAGACTGGACTGCCTGATCCAAAACACTGCAATGCGAGTACTAACAGGAACGAGGGGTAGAGATCATATTTGTAGCTTATCCTCTGCATTGACTTCCTGTAAAATCGAGGTTGAAAAAAAATCCCATTCCTTACAAACAAAGCTCTGATGTATTTTAAGGAACTAGTACCTTATTATCCCAGTAGATTGTTTTGCCTCTGGCTCTGTTGGCTTACTTACTAATTCTAAGAGTAGCTAGCTGGCTCCTCTCCCGTGGAACCAGTTCCCAGTTTGGGTTTGGGAAGCAGACGCCGCACATACCAGGTGGTGCCTGGTCAATCTGTGAACACTTGTTCATCGACACATACATTACTCTTGAGGGTACCATCTATCATGACTGATACATGCCCCATGGAAGATGATGTAGTCGCTATGAAGGCGATGCTCTCTGCATGCAGACCCCTGGATGTCTTCATCTTTACTTACATAACAATCACATCTTCTCTGACACTCTGACCGTCACCTTGTATTTTATATTTCTATTTACCACTTTTAAAGCAGTAAATGGCTTTGCCCCAAACTACACTGAGGATTGATTGTGCCTGGACATTGACTTTGATCAGTATATGGAGCTCCGCTTGTTAGTTTTACATCAGTGGTTGGTTATGGTGACTAGACCTTTGCTGTTTGAAACAGGAAACTGTGTTTTTTTTCTAACAGAATGCTCGAATGGATATGTGACAATTATCTTTTTGCTTGTTTCACTTCAGTTTACTCCCCTTTGTTTTATGGGCTTCTTTTTTAATCTTTGATTTCCATTTTTATCATCACTCTCATTAGCCTGTTTTTATTAACCTTAATTAATTGGGGGTCTTAACATTTCTGCTAGCTATTGGAATCTCCATATGCTTATTGTTAGTATTTTACAGTATGACAGAATGTTTCTGGTCTCTTTCTCTCTCGTCTCTCACATATTTTCTCACCTATAACCCCATGTTGCGCCTCACTTTGCAAAGTGCTTTGATATCATCTTTTATGATTTGGTGTTATAGTGATAAAACTGCATTATAAGTGAAAAACAAAATCGATTCTTTCCCAAACATGAAATATTTTGGTGCAGTATCCTTGTTTTGCTGCTGACAGTGGCAGAGTGGGAGCCCTGTCATTTGCACCTCACATCCCCTCTGTGACAATATGCATCCTTGTCTTGAATAACAATTATCACCCCATTTCCTAGAGCCATTAGATCTTCTTTACGGCACCTACTTGCTTTAAAGAGCTAGAAATTTCACTGTCTGCAGCTCGACAATAGAAAACACAATTCTTAAAGGTATGTGTACTGCTCTGGTTTTTGGATGAGTTGGAATATGTGCTGAGAACCTGGAACTGCATCACATTATAAAAAAAAAAAAACATTCAACACAGTTCATGAAACGGAATGTATGGCCTGAAATAATGTCTATGTAGCCGCTGTCTGCTGCAGCTCAGTGGAATTTTGCTGCTGCCACCCGCTGACATAATTTGTTTCACAGTCACCACACAGCGGCATGAATCAGATGTTGACACTCTAATTTCATGCACACATGGGTGTTTGGCTGAGGCAGCCTTGTATGCTGCTGCATTCCCCTGCCTCTGCCTCCAGCTCCCCACTATACCTGCCCTTTGCCCTCTGACACAGCCATGTAATGTATTTAGCCTGGAAGTCACACATTATGACTGATGATTTAACCATACATCCTTATTATGATGTGCTCTGTCGAGACAAGCATGCGGTAGAATTCCACTCCCATGTCGTATTATTTTTTATTAAACTATTTTTAAAAATTGTATTTGGATCCTTGGAGGAAAAGGTAATTTGCAAAAAAATATATATTTGTGATTGTAATTAATAAGTTTAAAAGATAACACAACAGTAAAAAGTAGTAAATAACATTTTCCCTCCATCCACTGCTAGAGCCCCATGTTGCTATATTTACCACAGAGATAAATGTGTTTACCATGGTCCACTGCTCCTTCTGAAAATATTTGTTTTACTTTGTTGTTTTTATAAAGAAAAACTACACATTCTTGCATGAAATCATGTAACATAGCCACTAGCCATGCTCTAAAATGTCAGAGGCTTGTCAAAGATTGACACATTTGCGAGCATAATTAATGCAAGTTTTGTGTATTGCTGATTATTCCGCTTCTTCTAAAAGTCGGTGCTCGACAGCGTGCTGCGGGAGGGAGGATGAGCTACCTCGTGTCCACGTCCTCATTCTGTCAGCTGGAAAGAAACAAAAATAAACTATTTAACTAAGTTATTCAAATCCAGCGACCTGCAGGATGACTGCGAACATACAGTATCCTCCTCAAAAAACTGACAAAAAGTGAGAGCAATTCCCAATATCTTTCCCTCACCTTCTCTTGTGAGTGAGCATAAATCCACAAGATAAACCCATAAACAAATAAGTTGTTTGTGTGAAGTGGGAGCTGGATAACGGCTTGGTTTTTATGAAACCCTTCCTCTTGACAAATATCCAAACAATAAACACATAGTAAATAACGGCACCCTGTCCATATCAGTTGCCTACTCGAGGTTAAGTTGAGTTTATTGCAGAGGCCACTGCCTGCATGCATTAAGCAAATCATAAATTATACATGCTAATTACCTTAGGCCTCGGCTTTAATGAATTATTTTAATTAAACTACAACATTGGGGTTTTGTATGTGGTCTATATTTCATCCCCTGCCTGGGATGACCTTCTTCTTTGTGTAACTGGAACATAGTTAAGACTACAACGCTGACTTGGATCAGATGCTGCAGAGTAGGAAAATCATCTAAACTGGGGAGAACAGATTTTATTTATACAATGGTAGAAGGGAGAGGCTGGAAATGATCTGTGGAATCACAACAGGTCTTGTTTTTATTTTTTTTTTAAATTATATTTTTCAGACACTGTATTTACATGTTCTTTTACGGTCAGGTGTGAGTTTTTTTTAAACATCTCAGTGTTGACCTTCTCTTCCACCTGTAACATTATTGAACAAGTGGTTTTTTTTTTCTCTCTCTGAAGGGTTTCGTCAGGGAAGGGTGACAGTGTTCATTTATTATTTTATTTTTTGAAACTAAGTCTTGAGGCTCCTACTGGCTCCAAACTCCAAACCACTTATTTCCCATAATTAATTTTTTTTTTAAACATTCGGCACCATGCGCTCTGTCTTTAAACATAATTATAGACTGTATGTTACAGTTAAAATGATGCCATCAGATTTTTTTGTATCCCTGCCCAGCACAAAGCAGCAGAATCTTTTTTTTTTTTTTTTTACATTTTATAAATAATCAACTCTTCCCCGTTGTTCTCATTCTCATTTATCTGTATATTACACAAACAATTTACTGAACAGTGCAATACAAATGAGACAAAGTTGGGTACCCTCAAATCCAAATAAAAGAAAAAATGCACAGATGAACCTGTATTCATGGTACAGTTTTTCTGTGACACGTGTTAATTGGCTTAGCTGTGTCAACGTGCTCAGTGGGGAAAAAAGTTCCTTATGGTTGTTAAAATGGTTTAAATGTCATTGTCCACGTAAATAAAATCTGATTTCAAATTAAAGCTTCTAATCTGGCGTTGCGGTTTGAATTAATAGCATTATCCAGAGCCCGAATTAATGTTACACACACAAACGGGGAGAAGGAAGAAAAAAAAACTAACAGTGTTGTACAAACAGTCCGTGGGGGAGGGGTGGATTTAAATTCCAAAAGGGTCTCCCAGCTCGTTTCCTAGTTCCCCAGTCAGCAATGTGTTTGTGAAAAATCAGTCTTTTTGTCTTGCTGAAAAAAAGGCTAAATCTACATTGGTGGCCCAGTCTAAGTTTGCCATTCTTTGCACTTTCAATTCAAGTGAATGAGGGAGAATGAAGTGGCCTGAGACCCTTTATTTGATCTACTGGATTGTATAAAGTGACGGAATTCTAATGTATTTGTTTAATACACCGAAATAGGCTGTTGCTTTCTACATGGGAGGCGGGTGAGGAGCGCCTGATTTGATTTGATTAGATTTTTTTTTTGTTTAAGCCTCCGAAAACAAAATAAAGAAAGAAATCGACAGTGTCTTCTCTCTGATAGGAGGTGAGGGGAAATAATACATAATAGAAGTTGCACTGGATGAAAGAAAGTAAACACAGCTCTGGTTTATTTATTCCCTTCTGTGAGATTAGGAATGTGTAAAAATATATAATTTTTTACACAGTGCGTTGTTTTTTTTTTTTAGAAATGTTTATTGTTGAGCTTAATTGTGTGTTAAGCCTGCAGCTCGATGAATGAGCCCGGTTGTCTGCTCTGTGACCATGGCATCGCAACTCCCTGCATTCTAATGGACCCACTCCTCTCACTGCGACTCACACACTGAATCATACAGGTTTGCATCGAGGAAACAACGATTAGAACCAGTCTTATTAAAATGATGAATCTTATTTTCACTATTATCGTATGTTTACTGGTGAAATTGATTTTTTAAAATATGCCAAATTGATATCCTGCTACGAGAGACCTGCAATAATTACAATCAAAATTTAAGCACAAGCAATAGTGATGATAATAATAATAATAATAACATGTGACATTGTCTTAGATTAAATCTTCAGAAGCATCTGTGATTGTTTGGTTCACTTTTAATGAGAAAATATTTCGATGACCATTTTTTCCAATTGATAAATGCAGACTGTTTGCACACTTTTCGAAAGCACGCATGCTTGCAAAAAATAAACAAACAAAAACAACATCAATAACAACATCAGTATAACAACACATTATTTTTTTTTTTTAGAATGCATGCTTTACCTAAAATGAAAAGTACAAATGTACAGCATCTGAAACACATGGTCACCACAGCCTTTTAAATTAAATGCTTCACAGAACATTTTCTGGAAAATAGATATCTAAAACATAAAACTAAAAAGTGCATTTTACAACATTTCGGGAAATCACTTATTTGCAATATTCACATCTTGCATTTTGAGGACGTCTCACAATAGTACTTTTCAATTTTGAAAAGAGTTGATAACTCAGTTTGCTTTCTTTCTTTTTTTCTTCTTTTCTTTTTGTACAGGGATGGCAAGAACAAATCTAAATCCTACTCCTATTTGGTATGACCCTTAGCCATCACTCCAGTGGTAAAAGCAAACAACAGCTTCATTGACATTACAGTGGTCACACAGAAACGGTGCAAAAGTTTTGCTGTTAGATAAAAACAGAATCAAGAAGTTGCCACGGGGACTGGGGTCCGAATGGACGCTCCCCTCGGCGCCTCCACTTTCAACACTCACGTTTCACAATTAACTGAAAAATAGAATTATCAAATAATTTATATTTTCAAGAGCAAATACTTCGCTGTGCGATTCTGTGCTGGACTCCATATGACACACACGAGTTTAAAGCGCACATTCAACACATACACAAATAAATCAATATGCAACTGCAACTCGCCTTGATAGTTTCCGACGACAGAAAATATAAACTTTGGGTTCGGCAGAGAGGGGGGGGGGGGGCAGTTCTGTTCAGTGTCCGGGTCCGCGCGGTCAGTGCACGGCCACAGACTGCAGTGTGGACGGGCTCGTCAGAGTCTCGCTCGGGGTTGCTGGGCTGCTTTGGCTCGTCGCGGTCTGTGGGGACGTCGGGCTCAGGGACTGCGGAGAGTTTGATAGAAACGCGGGGATGTGCGGAGGTAGCGCCGAGAAGCCGGGCATGGTGGTCGGCGTGGGCTTGATCGGCACCGGGATGGCCGGTAACGACTGCCCCCCGTGGCACAGCGACTTGATGGGCACGCCGTAGGCACTGTAGTCGCTGCTCGCCATGGAGATGGGCGCCGACGTGTCAATCACGCTGGTGTTGTACATGTGAGGCCAGGCGCTCGTCAGCTGGTTGTGCAGCGGGTACCCGGCGGACATGGACTGCATGGTGGAGAACGCCAGGCTGCCGGGGACCTTGTACTCTCTGGCGATGATGTTCTCGATGGCGAACGGGTGTTTGAAAGTCGACGTCTGGGACACTCCGAGGTTGTAGGTGGACATCTGGGGGAGGTGTGTGCCGGTGGCGGCCAGGGCGCTCAGCCTCAGCTTGGCTTGCTGCTGGAGGTAATGGGCGGCATCCGACTGCTTACTGGGGGCCAGGTGGTCGGACACACCCAGCACTTTGAACCTTTTGCGGCGTCGCAAGAAACTTCCATTCTCAAACATGTCCCCGCAGCTGGGGTGCAGGGCCCAGAAGCTGCCCTTACCTGGCTGGTCCGGGCGCCGGGGGATTTTGATGAAGCAGTCGTTGAAGGACAGGTTGTGTCGCAGGGAGTTCTGCCATCGCTGGGTGTTTTCCCTGTAGTAGGGGAATCTATCCATGATGAACTTGTAAATTTCACTGAGCGGCAGCATTTTCTCCGGGCAGCTCTGGATCGCCATGGCGGTGAGGGAGATGTAGGAGTACGGCGGCTTCTGGTCGCTGTACGTGTTTCTCCCCGGACGAGGCATCCTCGAGAATTGTTAAGAAAAGCAATCAAAAAAAAAACCAAAACAAAACAAAACAAAAAGTAGTGTCCCTTAATTCCTGGGTGCAAGCTTAACGCTCTTCATGAAAACAGCCACTGGAGAAAGTTTGGGGTGCAGGCAGAGCCGGAGCTGCGTCGTGCGTAAAACGGCCAAGTTGTGCGCCTCTGCTGAGTGCGAGCGGGCGGATGGTGCTCATTTATGGAGTGACGGCTGCTGTAAGTCTTTCTCGCGAAGTAAGTCAGCTTGTCCCGCTAGCGGAGTTGAATAGACTTCATTTGGCGTCCTTGATAAGACGAGCTAAGTGGATGCCTCCATGGCCTTCCTCTAACCATCTGATAGTTTTATGTAGTGACATGAGCAGAAAAGACCCCTGTAGGGGCGCTCCATTAATGTGCCACCTCTTTGCTATCACATGACAATTGCCATGGGAGGAGGGGGCTGGGAGGAAGGCATAATCTGGTTTCATTTACACCTATTTACATGGACACCTTGGGCCAATGGAAACCATTTCCATTTGAAGACAGAAAAAGGGGTGAAAAGGCTCGGCAGCCGGAATTGAACTGCGATGGCACTCAGTGTGTGAAGGTATGCACTAACACTTCTTCAGCGGACTCTTAAAATATGGGATGTGGGAGAAAGTGAAAATGATTCGGGCGTAGACGATATTCTGTAACTGTTAAAAAATGTTTTCCCAATGTGTTCCGCAGCTGAGGGGGTGTTTATTGTATTTATCTGGATGTATTAAAATATCCCTTTTTTGCGCAGTAGTGTGTGTGATGAGTGCAGTTTTGCGTGTATATAAGTGTATATTGTGAATTTTTACGGTGATTCATTTTATTTTTATGTGGGCTTGAATTAAAAATCCTGGGGGGGAAAAAATGCTTCGATGGTGAAAAGTTGCATTCTTATATTGCAAATGAAATGCACGGGCCACACAACATAAATCGCCGTGAGCGAGTGTGTTGATGAGCCTACTATTAGTTTTACTCAGCTAATTTAGCCCAGAGCTCAGCAACGGAAGTGGACGATGTGGAAAGAAGGAGGGAAAAAAAAAATCAACCCAATGCTAACAATCCTGTTCAAACTGAAACTTCATGAGGCAATCAGGTCCATTGTGTTTATGTAAAGAACATTCCAAAGTACTTCAGAAATGCAAATAAACCCTTGAGGACGGGGTGGTGAAAACTGTATAAAATATCCATAAGTCAATTATATGAATGTGCAAACCAAATGGGAAGCCTATTTTGAGCTATTGCCATTCAAGCTTTTGGCCAGAGCCACCTTTCCGCTTGGAGGGTTCGCAATGCCCGGACCACACACACGCACACGCAGACTTGCTCATAATTTATGCTAATTTCTCCCCATAAATCCACAATGCGCCCCATCACCAGTCTGACGGATTACGAAAAGAGTCGCATCGCGGGGGACACCGAGCTATTTTCACCCAGAAACAAGGAGCGCGATGAGGAAGAGCTGCACGAGGAGTGTTAAGAATCCAAAAGTGAAAACTAAAAAGGGAAGAAGAAAAAAAAAACGCCGATGATATAAATATGCATATGCCAAAATTTAACACAATATAGGTAGGGAAATGTTTTAATAAAAACAGAGGGAAATTCGGTTAAAAAAAAACCCTCCCAGGGTTGAGTTTCATTCTGTTTTCCTGCTGAGTGGCTTTTAACACCTGTCATTTCCCATTAATGCTGCGCGCAGAAGGTTTTGTCCAAAAGGAAGTGGCCCGGCCGACCCCTCTGAACCACCGGCGGATGATGACAACACTCTGCCAAGTGCCAAACATCTTCTGACACCCTGCCTCTTCACGCAGCCGCTCATTTCCACCCAAACGCGATATATATTTTCCGCTCGCACTCAGATTAATATGTCCGCGCGTAAAGCAGGTACGGAGCAGGCAGCAGCTGCGCGTGTTTTATTCAGGCAATTACACATCATTTCAATGGCGTTTTTAGATTTCAAACTTCTCCTAGAAATGTCATAGTATCCAGTTATTATTTCTCCATGTTGGCCTCCTTTTCTTTTTTTTTTTTCTTAAGGCGTCATGCAAGTTAACCTGCAGCACTGGCGTTAACCAGCCGCCCCCCTCAGAGGAGAAGCGAGAGGGTTTTTCCTCTCTCACACACTGACAGTGTGGCTTTTTGAGCTCCAGGGTTATGGGATATTGGTCGGCCTTTTGTCCCTGTCGAATGTGCACACTGAAAATACCACCATGACTCTGAATCTGAATGGGAAGGAGGGAGGTGTGTGTGTGTGTGTGTGTGTGTGTGTGTGTGTGCGTGTGTGTGCGCGCCCCCCACCCCCCCCAGGCGTGTCTCCGAGCACAGTTGCATTAGTGGTCGAGCGCCATAAGGCAGCTGCGGGCAGAGACAGGAAGTGCTTCAGTAAATTATTTAAATTTAGTTTCATTCATTTTATTTTTTTATCATTTTAGCAAACGTTCTGCTTTGATGTCATGGTCACATGACTCTTTCTTCTTTATTGTGGCAGTCCATATGCTGCAGCTCTTCTTCAGGTGTGATCATGATCCACACACACACACACACACACACTCACACACTATGCCCCCCCCCCAACTGGAGGTGAGACATGACCTTTAGTGTATCTACGTGTGTGTGTGTGGGGGGGGGGGGGTATCCTTTTTTTCTGTAGCTGCTCCCAAACTCCTGAGTTCAAGCAGCAGTAGATCAAGTCTGCACTATGTTTGGTCATTTGTAGAAACCCGAACAAAGGTTGGGATAAGCCAAATTGCATTGCACTTGTGAACCGTGCCTCAGACTGAAGTATCCTTTATAGCAGGAGGGGTGGAGGGGGGGCTCCAACAATTTTGTGTGAGCTTTTATAAAAAAAAGAGAGAGAGAGAGAGAGGGAGAGGATCGAAAACAAAGGGCACTTTCTGAAACATCTTAAAGTAGAGTAGTGAGGCGTGACATTCCCAGGGTGACGAGACACAAAGGCTGAGGTCACGGGGATGAAAACGAGAATCAAACAGCCACTTTCACACGTCTGCCCTCCACTGCTGCATCCCCGAGCACAATGGGAAACAAATGTTGTTAAAAGAGGATCGATGCCATTCATCCTAAAGCAGCGAATGATAGCCAAACAATATTGTCACAGTGGATCGAGTTGAGATATGCTGCCACCCAGACCTGCGCAGGGAGAGAGGGATGGAGAGAGGGAGAGCTAGAGGAGGAGGAGGAGGAGGGTGCTATTCAGGGAACGATTAAGAGAAATTTAAAGCTGAGGGAGACGCTTATTACGCAAGAAAACATTGATTTAACAGCTGAGCTCGTGTTTGATTGTGGAGATGAATTTATATATAAAATGTCCCAATATCGATTGCAATTGTTAGAGAAGATAAAAAACAAAAACAAAATATAAATGGAATTCAATCTAATATAAACCAAAACAACTCTGCAGTGTGAGGACATGTACAGTGAATAGATGGACCACGAACTGATGCACAGACAGAACGAACATGACACAGAGAGTGGCACTATATATTTTTGGAATGTTGATTATATATGTGTGTGTGTGTGTGTTGACTTTATTTTGTAGTAATTAGAAATTAGCTCGTCTTTATTTAAATCAAATCAATCGACACACACACCATACTTTTTTTTTTTTTTTAATCACACGGACATTTTTATTTTATTCCGGGGAATTATGATCGTAAATTACTGCAAACGTTCCTCTTTGAGATGTTTCAACTGTCTTCACGCAAGATTACAACTACAGCGGGCCAGCGTGTAGGTTTTAAGGGGATTTGTTCTGTGCCTGGCCTCGGTGTTAAACACATCGCAGTGGCGTGTGGGTGTGTTTGTGTGTGTGCGCGCGTGCATGTGGCAGGTTCAGCGTTGTCTTCTGCTGCAAACTGTGACTCTCCAGAACCCCACCAATAGGCCTGTGCTTCTAATTAAGTCCGTGGTGATTTCAGCCCCCAGAGATGTTTTACGGTGCAATTAAGGACGCGCTGATGATGAGGTATGAATATTCAGCAGAATGACAATTAATTAGCAGACAGAGGGCCCTCACCGGCAGCTCCTCCACGGCACACCCAGCCTCCGAGACGGGACGCTCCCATCCAGGCCATCTTCACGAAAAATACAAAGCACGCATCTCGCTGTCCTCTCTGTTTGGAGCCAGAATGACGTGCAACGCGGTGGCCGTGTTCGGCGTTGATTGTCCCAAATGGCGAGGATGAGAGTCCTCCATCACAGCCCACTCCATTAGTTGTTTCATGGGTGACATCAGAGGGAGTGGAGCTACCTGGAAGAACGGACCTCGGGGCTTTTGCAGCATATGCTCGGATTATGCTTAATGGTCTAATTACATAAATTAGGCATTCATTATACGGCACATCATCTGTAACAGATATCTCAATTGAGCGGAGGCGGGAACGTCTAATTTAATTTGTCTGCGAACAGTTTCGTCCAATTAAACACCGAGGGCAGACATAAGCGAGGGAACACGCTGACCAGGGCAGATTTTTTTTTTTAATTTTATCAAAAAATAATACATCTTCAAATAAATTAATCGATAAGAACATGAACTCGGCAGAAACAGAGGAGGCAGCAGTTTCACTCTGTGGCCATCAGATGGGGTCAGGCTCTGGAGGCTGGACTGGCAGTTATAATACTAAACGACACACACACACACACACGCCATGCAGATTCGCTTCAATAACTTCAATAACAACCAGGATGAATAAAATGTCCTCATGTTCTCAAATGTTTTCACAGACACATTAGAATAAACACTTAATATATATTAATTGATTATTACTTTTTACTCATCGTTATTTTAACCCATCTATCCATCCAATTTTTAAATAAGACACCACTGGAGTGATTTTACATGATAATTCTGGGTCATCTGTCTATCTATACAGTTCTACCATGAAACTGTCTGCAGGCGCGGTTGGTGTGTGTGTGTGTGTTTGGAGGAGGAGGAGGAGGAGGAGGCGGAGGAGTGTCCCAGTTCATTGACTCCATATGGTGAGAAACAGCAGGACTGATGAGTGTGCTACCTGAGGTCCGTGTTTGTGCTGTCGACTGTAACCAAAACAGAGGCCCCACTGACCCACTGCATAATTCATAACAGACAGAGACAGTGTCGCTCACACTCTCTGTTCTTCATTTAGCTTTTTGGTGACAGATGACTCTGTGACAACAAATCATCCCGTTTAACTACACACGATACTTAGCAGGCTGACAGATAGAGGGAAGGAGCAAAGAGCGAGGAGGGAAGTCACTGGGAAGATGGGGAAAAAAGTAGATTGGCAAAAGATGAAAGGAGGAGAAAACAGAATAACACTATGACAGAGTCCATTTCAATATTGAGAGAAAAATGCAGGAGCTCTCATTACTATACTGTGCATTACAGCATAATGAAGTAGTTTCATATGAACTATTATCGTGGGAATCCTGTCACTGTATATACGGTATTGTTAAAATGAGGGGGTAATGCAATATTAAGCAATGTGGGATCATAATATATTAACAAAAAACTCAACAGAAGAGAAAACTTTCACTGTGAAGAAGAAGATAAAAGACTATTATGCTAAAAAGAAGTATGAATTAACGGAGATCAATCACGTCGCTGCACGAGTTACCTTCACAGAGGATCAAAATGGAGGCGCAGGGCTTTGATGGGGATAACAACAGATCTTAAAGGAGCTGTAAGTTTCCTACGTGAAGTGTTTTCAATACACAGCCTGATGACACATTGACTCTGAAGTTCTGGCGGATTCAGGGTCACTTCTGTTGAAGTCTTTTAGAGCAGGAGACTATTCTGTTGTCTCAAATATCCAGAAGGGGAGGGGTGGAGCAGGCAGGACGTGTCGTATGAATTCCACGGCATTTCTCTTCACCACACATCCATGCAAACTTCTTGAATCTCATTGTAATCAGCATCTTCTCCAAATATGGTATGTCTATGTCATCCTGTGACATAGACATTCTTTTAGTTTTTTTCACTTTTGCGCCACAGAAATATCAGAAATATCAGAAATATAAGTGACACGTCCACTCGCTCATGGTAAATATTTATATGGGCTCACGCCGACATTTTCAGACATGCGTTGGTGGCATTTAGTGCCATTACTGCCCTCTGAGGTCAAAGGTGTAAGTACAAGTTATAACCTTTAGCCTTTGCTGTTTTCCTCTCTATTATTTTGTAATAATGGGGTCAATGATAGAAAACAGTACTAGCTCACTGAATTACACCTCAAGTGTCCAAAGTATTAGCTATAATAAAGAATAACAAGCTTTGAACTCTGGGATCATTTCTGAGGAGGGTGACATGTCCCTGGCAACATCACCACTGAGTCCCTCCTTTGGGGGTTAAGTGTGTGAGATGTCTAACGAAGGCAAAGCCCTGTTTTTTTAGTGTAAGCCCGTGTGGTTGGAAGGCACGGTCCTCCGTGCGGCGTGTTCACGTTCATCCAGACCTTGGCACCAAACCAACTGGGACCCCATGAGGAGCATTTTGCTCTGTCTTTTATCTTATTCATCGGGGGGGATGCTCGGTCTCCAAGGATGGCTGACAGAGCCAAAGACCAGAACAACACAATACACAGTAACAATACAGGAGTGTTTACAACACACGTAAACAAAAACACACGCCGGATGCAGTAACACCCATTGGGAAGGTAACAGAGGGAGGAGATGTTACAGAAATTTTATTTTTAAAGTTTGAAGTTTGCAAACATAATTCATGTGTGGACACATTAATGTAAAAAAAGACAAATTTGATTTTTGCCCTCCTTGAGCTGAGCTCATTTACACACATGAACTCCAGGAAACTGTCCAGAACATTGGACTTGGACAAGATTGATCATCTCACATGAAGATGCAGAAAGAGGAAAACGACACTGGTGTTGGCTCAGTCATCACCCGCTCTGTAGTTGCCTTCAAAGTGTGACACCTATTTTATGATATCCAGGGATAATACTTTTTTTTTTTGAGCGGGTTTCTGCTTTGCATCCATGATGGACATTTGTTGTATTTTCACAATATGCTCACTTTGGCAAGTGCCATGCATTTTTAGATTTATTTATAGGTGTTGCAGGGCTGCTGACGGGAAAAGTTCCAGAAAATGTCTGGAACAACTGACTCAGACAGCTTTAGAGACAATGAGCCTCTCCTTGGTTTCAACAAGTATTTTTTTGAAGGCTCGACGGCAGCGTCCAACCAACACAATGACCAATCCCAAAGTGCCACTCCTATTGACATGTTTTAATTGGTGTGTGATATATGCTGCCGTAAGACTCAAATTTGCATCGCTAAGCATAAACAAGCCTCACAGTAAATCACAAAGGGCTTGAAAGAGAAACGCAAACAAGCAGTGTTGCATGGCGCGCGTTGCCACTGCTCCTTTACGGGTGACCAGCTCAATCCGCCTCCCGCTGCAAAAGGTAATATGCATGACACATTTCCAGGCACTAATTCATTTGTTTAGTAATAGGGGAGCTAACCTGCGCTGAAAGCAAGGCTGCTGCTAATCCACGGCTATAATCAATAGGGCACAGGAAGCGACCCCGGCAGAAGCTTTTTTTTTCTCTGTCATTTTAATTAAGGTGAAACTTGAATATTTGTGCGTCTATAAAAGCGTGCTCAGGCGACGCGCCACAGCGCCGACCCGGCATCGTTATACCTCCAGTCTGCTGTGACACTGACAGTGTGAGGATGCAACCCCAAGCCGGCAGCCAAGGACCTGGCAAAGCATGGCTAATAACTAAAGGAAAAATATGTATTTTTGTGTCTGAAATTGTGTTGTTGAAGGGCTCTCCATGCAGCAGCGTAGCTAATATATATCAAGAGTTATTTTTCAACCATCGCAGTGATAGAACCGATGAACTGTGATGTTGATTACCAGACCCTTAAGGGTGCACACTTGAAAATAATGTTGTTGACACTGACCTGTTCGGAAGCAAGTACTTCAGATGTGACAAAGCATTTGAATTATAGATGAGGGAGTAGGCACCAGGCTGCATGCACACAAAAGAATGCAATTACATTTCTATCAAACAAATGTATTTTAGAGTTGGATCACGATGCACCGATGGAAGAGGCACTGGAAGAATCCCATGAAATGTCAAGTACCGCCGCATATCAGGGACAAATCTTTGCCGGTCACAGCGACTGTGGGCACACTGAGCATTAACAGCTTTATCAGCTGGGGAAATGCTCCGCTCCCCTGCCTAAACCAAAGCTATTACAATCCCAAATAATTAACTTTCAGCTCAGCAGCCATGTTGTCGTGACAACTGGGATGCGAGGATATGCATAAACAGTTTGCAACAAAATTTCCGCTTCATGAAAAAGAGGGAAGAACTGGTGTTTTTCTCACTGTCTGTGGAAGCGTTTGACTCCGAGCAAAGACGTTTGCAGATACCAGACATGTGTATGTTATGGCAATTTATTATTTAATTTAAGAGCAAGTGCACAATGACAGATTGAAAGGTTCAGAGTGTTGCAGCTGAACAGCCCTCACCTCATCCAAACATGAAAGAGAACCTGTGGTGGCCCTCAGTCGTCATTAAAACACTAATTGTCATCGTAACATACTGATGAACATAGTGATGTTTTCATGGAACACTGAACTACAACCTCGACGTAACTTTACACTTTCCCTTGTGATTGCAGTTTGTAAGCACCTGCCTTCCCTGAGAGGACATAAACCGTTATTCTGAATGATTTACATTTGGCAGATGCGTTTAACCAAAGCGACATGCAAGCGATAGGTACAAACACAAGCAAAGATTGTCTGTGTCCGCTAGGAATCAGTACTGGAAAACATGAGCATAATCAGCATCATACTCACGGCTGTTCTCGAAGAGAGAAGGTATTCAGAGAATTGAAGGGTCTTGAGTTGTTCTTTGAAAGTTGTGAGAGGCTCAGTTCGGAGAGAGTTTGGGAGCTCATTCCACCACTGCGGGTCAACAGAGGAAGAGGAGAGTGGACCCCTTTGAGTTCTTGCAAGTTGAGCCGATTGCAAGAAAATTAGGACAACTCATTTCCATTTAAGTTCCTGCAGTGTGTTTCTATGTTGAAATATGACAAATTGAAACGCTATGAAACTATCAGTCCACCAGGATGTGTGAGCAGACGTGGAGTTTCAGTACAAATCTCTAAGTTTGGCAATCTATACCTGAGCCCAGCCTGTAGGACCACAGGTGGGACAGAATGAGTCAGACAAAAACAGAAAACTCAAAAAGTGATGTAGGAAGTTGACAGACATGATGTTCTTCTTTCCTTTCCAAATCAAATGAATATTTTTGTTTCACGTAAAGTGCCTCGAGTCAGCCCCAGTTCTGAACTGCCCTGCAAATTAGCACTGTTATTTCATCATTACTATGTTTATGTCCTCATCCCACTGACAGACTTCAACAGGCGTTAAACCAACTCAGGTAATATGGCCTAATAAATCGAGGCCAATAAAAAGCATTTAATCGTGAGTGTCAGCATGATTAATTGTGCACTAAAAATCCATGTGAGACCTCCTCGTCGTGGGGCCAGAGAGGAGGCATTTTGCATCTCAGCAGAACTGGCACCAGGACAAGAAGTGAATCTATCTGTGGGATGGTGTGAATATCAAATTCATAATTAGCCATGTAATTTCTCCTCAGGAATTACTACGCCTCAAACTGGTTGGTGAATTTAATTATTACCAGCCTTTTTGTTTCCATGTCCCTCTCATTACTGTCAGGATTGATGTAACGTAAACTTCATTAAAAATTAAAGCAAGAGTCTTAATTATGAGGCCACACTGACTGAAGTTAGAATTAGCCAACTCAGTGATGTGCAAATGAGAGCATTATTTAAGAAACATGCTGGAAGTAGTTATGCTAATTTCAAGGGTTCACAGTAGCAGACCTTTTCACTTGCAGTTGCATATTCATTAAACACACTATGCAAATTTAATGTAGCAGTCTTAGTAATGCCTTGTTAATTTATTCAGATTTATTGAGTACAACTTGTAAAAAGTACCAATTTAATTACCCTATCTCCTTGGAAGGTAAGGGATGTGGCCAAGGTTTTAAACTGTGTAAATCAGGATTAGTGTGGTTTGATGGAGAAACAGGGAATGAAAGGACACTGCTGTTAATAGCCATGCTTGAAAGACATATTGATTTACTTAAGGAATGAGCCAAGTGAAATTCTCCAGCGCTTACTCGGCCACCCCCCCCCCCCTAAAAAAAAAAAGAGCAGCATATATATATATAGTTATAGTTGAGGGTGAGTTCAACATATTTTCATGTCATAATAGCATCAGCTAGCTGTCTCCTGAGGGGGAGCTTGTTTTCGTATGGAATGTTGAAATGAAATGAGAAACTTAACACTTGTACTTTGTTTCCAGTGAGGAACTTGAGAGGCCTTTGAACAAAATACAGAGAGCTGTACAACATCATAAAAGCCGGGACTTAATGCCAGTCGATAAATCCTGTTCTACTGGCATGATACATGTTTTTAACTTTAAATCTGAGCGTGCAAAGTAATTAACGCAAAGAAATAGATGGGGTGTTATGTATACAAAGTCTCAATGGCAGATATTGGGATTCATTTTTTGGTTTATTCACAAAACTAAAGTGAAGAGCTGCCGTCAACTCATATTTCTGTGGTGCTACCAGGTATTTCCACAGGCACCTGCTCGTATCTGCAATGCAAACCACACCTCTAATGTATCCTGATGAAATTCATTTTCCCCATTAAGACCTCAGCGTGATGGCTTTTAACAGCCCAGTTAAGACTGAGCGCGTTTAAAAGCCATCTGTGATTTGTGTTTTCTTGTTGGAGCAGAGTGCCGGTAACTGGCTGGTTATCCGATGACAGAGGGCGAGTGCAGTGTTGTGCCATTACAATGATTATAAGATACAGCCATTTAAAATAAGATGCCGTTTTCGACAGGCAGCACTTTCTCAGGCCTTAAGAGCTGACAGCAACAGAGGGGACACTTTCACACAACTTGAACAACAACAACAAGTAAACAAACCAAGAAACAACTCGACAAGCTTGGTACCATATCGTTAGTTTATTGATTATTAACCTCATCTGGTTCCATAGAGAGCACATAAAGCTTCTCAAATACATCTTTTCCACTGGTCAAAAATCCACTGTCATGTGGCTTTGGTCTGCAGTGGGAATGGATACTATCTGTGTGCTGTTGATGTTTGCTGCCAGGTTATAGCAGCAGCGTGCCTGTGACACCGAGGTCAACACACCGGTTTTAAAGTAAATCAAATATCACAGTGGTTGTATTAAACACGTAAGACCCCCTGTGTCCTAAAGTATTCCTAATCTGCAATCTGTTCTGTTGTGTCAGAGCATGTAAAATGCTGGTTCAATGAACGGTGACTATTACCAACAACAAAGCAATAAACATCTGCATCTAAGAGCATGTTTACTGCGTTGGACCAAATCCCAATATAGAGAATTACTGCACAAAGAGAGGGGTGTTAATTAATATGCACTTTTAATTCAATATATAAACCCCCGAAGAAAAAATTAAACATGGCTGCAGCCATCTGGGTGTAGGTCATAATAAAACCTGCAGTCACATATTCCTTGTGTTGCTTTTTAAAAAATCTGTATTCTAAAACCATATTTTCAGGTGATTCAAAAATAAGAAACACAGTCAGGGGAAGATGCGTGTAATGAGCAATGTTTGTTTCAAGTGGTGTGGTCAGTTACCAGTGGCTGCATGTTTGTCCTCAGGGACAGAGTTGAAAGACAGAACTGGAGAAAAATATCTCTGGGGTGCACCAGAAAGAAGCCCAATCGCTGTGGTGGTAAAAAAAAACAAAAACAAAAAAAAAACAACCTGCAGTCGAGCACTGAGGGCCACACAGCTCTGACCGTGGCGGAGCAGAGCTCACTGACGACACACACCACTCCGGGAGATAATTACAGTGGCGGCTGGGTTACTATTGCTTGTGTCTGTTCATCCCTGCCTTATGTCCCACCGGAGTCCTTTGGGGGGCGTGTGTGTGTGTGTGTGCGTGTGTGTGCGCCCTACAGGCCAATCCTGGAATCACCTCGTATTGCTTTGCTTAACAAAAATGTAATGTGCTCATGTATTAGACGCAGCCATCCAAACAAAAATGAAATAAAAATAGATAAATAAATAAAGACATGAAACGCATTAAAACACACTCTGCCCAATTAAACTGCTTGAGGTTATATTTATTTTGATCTCATGGAAAAGGCCTGACTTGTTTTTTTATGTTTTACCACCAATCTCCATAAATAAAAAGCTACTCGGATGGAGCTAATGTAAGTTGCTGAGCGCACGCAGTATAAACTACTGACGTGTGTAGGCGTTAGCCACAAACACCTCTGAGTGGATTATATAAATATTGCATTACTCAATAATTTATGTGTTATTCAATAAAAAAACATTTTACTTGGGAAGGAAAATATTTGTAAGTAGAATGTTAGGACTTTTGTTTAATATAGTGAAGCATGCTTTAGCAGCATAAACATAAGCATTACTGTTCTGTGTGCTTGAGGTGAAAAATGACCCCGCAATCAAGTTTTTTGAAATCCAATAAAACTCAATAGCTGTTGTTGCCTGGACTCGCTTTAAAACACTGGAAACTTGAGTTCATGTATTTATATGGGTAATGTGATCTATGTCACTCCCGGTTATGTAGACCACATTTCCACCGAGAGGAACTTGAGGTGACTCACAACATGTTAAAGTAATTCTGAAAAAAAAGTATTCCCAGCTCTACACTTGAAGTTACTCTACATACTTGCATACTTTGGTTTTAGGAGACGGGGTCTTGTGTTTACTGGTACAATGGTAGTAAACATCAGTATTTTTACATCTACTGAGGCTGTTTTTTCTCATCACGCTGACACTCGCAGCACTGATGTCGATATTAAAATGCTGATTGCATTGGTCCGGACTGAACTAGAAGATGACTTAATACACATCCTTTATCATCTTGAGGGAAACCATTTCCATTTTTCTCAGTGAGAGTGACAGATGTGAACCATCCCATTGACCATAATTAATCTGTGTTTAAAAGGAGCAGGCCACATCGTGGCGGCGGCATAGCCCAGGGTCTGAGGGCCTGTGTCACTGTGCTGTCTGCCTGGCCCCATGCATCTCAGTGTAATTATCCCATTGCCATGAATAATGGGACAAGGGGGATCCGAGTGATGCTTTGATAGAGATGAGATTAGTTTAATCAAGTTCATTGCTTGGGCTGGGCCACCGAATCTCATCATCCCTCCTCTCAAATCACCGGACCCTCACCCCACCCGCTGGAGCTCCCTTTACGCCTGCCACATTAGCCAGAAAAATTTATGACATCGTTAGTTTTAAGTGCTACCTCTGTTAGGACAATGCATACTCAAAGCAGAGCCCTCAGTGACAAAGGGATTCATATTAGTCGGGGCAAAAGCTGGAGTCCTGGGACTGATATAATATGTTCTGTACAGGCACAGAGAAAACTGAGTGCGTATCACAATAATCATTATTATGCTGCATCACAGTGGTGCTGGGAGCCTATCTATAACAGTTAAAGTGTACCCTGTATTTACTTTCATGGGATATCTCACAATTGTCATACATTCAGCTGGTCGAATGAGTGAACGTGCTAGCAGCGTATTTCGATTCATCATGAATGAAAAGTGTTGGTTTTCAACAGCTTAGGCACCTCTCATTAGGAAGTTAAACATGGAATTCATCATTATAATGTGTGGCACCCCTGAGGCAGATATTCATGTTTGTCAACACTGACAAACGCAGTGTGAGACAAAGGCCGTGGAGTCCTGCAGTGATCTCAGTTCGTTAATTCATAAACTCACGTGCCCCGCAACCCGCCTGACGTCAGAGGACGGAGCTCAAACTGTCCACAGAGGACAACAACTTTGACTCAAAAACCCAAGACCGGCTTCTTGGAAGTCCCAACTTTGACTTTCTCCTATAGCTCCGTGTCCACACACCGCTCCACAGCCCCCGTCCACAAAAATGAACACTATTGCAGCACAATTTGAGGGTAATTCATCAAATAAGACACAGGATTAATTAAGCCTGAGGACTGAATTAGCCTCCCCCTTCACTCATCAAGGTGTACCCTTGGCCTGCGGTTGGAGATGGGGGGTCGGGGGGCTTGATGCTGGTGGTGAGGGCGGTGGGGGCAGGGATCTGATATAAATAGCATGTGTTTAGACCACCGAATGTTCACGCAGAGACAAAAAAAAAGAAAACTCCCTTTATCCCCAATTTACATATGATGTATGACAATATGAAAAAGTCCAGAGGGGATGCACCGTGCTGTTCATTACATATTAGCTTTATGGCAGTTTTGTTTTTACCAGCCTGAAAGGCCTTGTGGAGAAAAAGTTAAGAAAAAAAGAAAAAGAAAAAAATTCTGTCCCGTCAGGTACTTTCTCAGCACAAAAGCATAAAAGGCCACGTGAGTTCCGAGTTGGGAAACAAATGAGACTTTTGTCTTTGTGTTGAAATAAACTACAGGTATGTTTAATGTGATAAGATCCCCTCCCCTATTGTGCAGATATGACACGGAGATATGTGCTTCACTCCCTGCGTTCATTAGTCCATGGCATCTTGTTCCTCACTGGAGAGGGTCATGCTTTTGATGAATGGACTGTACACCGTGTAGCTCCAGGCTAAGACTCAGCACCTCAAGAGGCAGCGAGGACCCAAGTCTGGTTAGAGCGAAGAAAGAGAAGAAAGAAAGGAGGAAATGAGAGAGAGAGAGAGAGAGGAGAGATGAATTTGGATTACCCAGGAGTTCTGTTTCCCCCGAGTCCTGCATCTGAGAGACATTAGGAATCTAATGCGCTATTATTCTCCATCACTCCTCTAAGCCTAAAACATCTGTCCTTGGGGTGTCTCCAGTAATAGACGAGGGCTTTCGGACCCTTCGCTAAAACAAGATAGCAGCTACTACAAGGGCCCTCGATGTCCTGCCGACTTAATCTGCATGTACTTCCACAAAATTGACATTGCCTAGAGAGTAAAGCAATCAGCAGACACAGTGGTACAGAGCATTTAGATTTCAGAGACGCTTGCAGAGGCAGTAAAAGCTGAGCTTTAGGATGCCTGAGAAAGAATTACATTTCTTTGTCACTGGTTCTTCTAACTTCAAAAATATTCAATTTTTCAAGATGTCAGGGCCAAATGCTTTCAGGTTTTTATCACGGATCATTGATAGTAAGATCCTGTATATGTTTTCCAATACCGTAGATGGATTAATATACCATTGTAAAGTATCGTGACAGCTGTATTTGTATAATAAGAAGGGATCTGTGCATTTAAATAAACATAGTCATCCCTCCATCCATCCCTCCATAAGCTGCACCCCTGTTATCCTGAGGGGCTGTGGGGGCCCAGAGCTGATCCTTCATTGTGCATCGTGGTCCGTCAATGCATTATGTATGTACTCTTTGTTGTATTATTACACATTTGAAATGATTGGGCTCCATAGATTAAAACAATGATGTGATGAAGTGGACAACACACATCTAACTTACCCCTACCTGTGCAATGTTGAGAAATGACTTGCATGCTTTAATATTTTATATATATCGTCACAGGGAGTAATCGTCTTCCTATGGCCAAGAATGGATTATTCATGATTTTTAACATGAAAGATCGGTTAATGGAGGCATAGTATTTGATGTTGTATTTCTACTAATTGAATTAAATCTAGTCAAAGAGCTGAGATATTTGTCTTAAAGGCTTTAGCAGCCCCAGGCCCTGATTATAAATGTAAAATGAAAAGAATATATCTTGATTCATTAAATATTTATACGAGCAAAAAAGAAATACTATGGGTACTCATTAATTTAAGAGAAATAATACCTCATCATTATGGCACAGAAACTACACGGCTGGGAGAAATACCCAATAGATAAAAGTCCCAATAATGTCCCGATAGAGCCATCACACAGGATAGTGGAAACCATGAAACCTGTTTAAGTTTCATTACTCAAGAGACGGTGTGGGCTGAACAGATGGCCAACGCTGTGCCTTTCACTACTGCTACTGTTGAGCAATTAAAAGTTTCTGGCTGTTTTTCTCCCTTCCCCCCAAAGTGCAGATTGCAAACATGACAAGAGGTCAAATATCTGCAAGGGAAAAAGGAGTGGAACAACTGTTCCACCGAGCGGCTCTGGCCTCAGCTGGCGTTCAAGCGGACGAGTATTCACCTGAACGAGGACTGGTAATCACCCCACACCGAAGTGAATAATTAGTGTAATAATTACCAGGCCTAAAATGAATCTGCTAGCTGCCCTCTCTCGCAATGCCATCAAGAATAACAGGTGTTGAAAGTGCCTTGAAGGGACAGAGATTAAAGATTATTTCGTTATCCTGGGTCTCCTTCAGGCACAACTGTCTCGTGTTTTATCCTGTCATCCGCAGTGAGGGTCATGTGGGGGCTCATTTTCCTCTGGCTTGGCAGTTTTGGGAGCCAGGCATTTGACAGAGAGTGAATGTTGTTTAATCTGGGAGTGTGAGCCGTCCTTGAGCTTCCTGGACTCTCCATGTCCACATAACCTCCAGCTAGACGGAGTTGGGTTGTACTAATGGCTATTATTAGCTGCCACACACAGCTTTTCCTTGGAATATTAATTTAAAAAAAATGCTGAAATAACACTTTTGGTGTGTATTTATTTAATGTAAACAAAATTGTGAGAGGAATGGCAGGGGTGCAATCCCAGTGGTAATTATATTATAACACAATCAGGCTTTTATATATCAACGTATTGATTTTATACTATTTCCAACAACACATTAGCCGATAGCCAATCATTTCAGTAAGAATCTAAATTGTGTAATTTACAGAGTGGGCTCTCACTGATATCCTTGGCAGGCTGTATGTACTCCCTGTTTTGACTTAAGCAATGAAGCAAGTGAGCCTAGGGGTGTTTGTTCTTGTAAGAATTACTTAAAGACTTGTCAAGATGCCACAACTCGGGCTTCGGTTCCCAGGCTCTTTCGGTGTTTGTTCTTCAGACTTCCTGTGTGTTTTTGAAATTGCTACAGCAGGTGTAACAGATCTTAGACACAAGCGAATTAAATATTTGTTTCCAATGCCTAACAAGGTGTATTTTGGGTTTTAATTACACTGGGTGGAAGTGGGATAATCCCCGTAGTATTACAAAGCAATACATGGCCAATGTGCAGCCAGGAATCTGTCCTGATGCCGCTACCACACAAAAGAATCCAGACAACATGCATGCAGCTCTTTCTGGGATTCCAGCAATGGCTAGAATATATGAATGTCTATGCAAAATAAAGACAAATGGAGGGTTGAAACAGACGTTGGTTGATTATAGTATGTATCACATTCTGCACTTTATCTTTCTCTGTGCCCTGTTGTCTTATAATGTTGTATCATTAGTTTCTCTGACATTGATTTAGCGTTCAGCCACCTACCCCATTGACCTGTGCTGTGTTTAAATGTAACCTTCTTTCAGCGGCGGCCATCATTTGTCACCTCCACGCTGTCAAATGCGCGCGGCCGGTGACAGTGAGACACAGAGGGGCAGCAGAACAGAGGCATCTATTGCATATACATGGTCTGGGAAGGTTAGCAAGTTGTTCCTGAAAGATTACCACCTCTAATTTCTTTGGGGAGGATGGGACCTTGGTTCTGCTGCCAAGCCTGCTTTTCAGGTCAGGGCCCCCTGAATGTTAACTAAGACCCAGGAGCAGGTCAGCAGGCAGGCCAAGGGACCGGAGGAGAGCCTGCGCACTGCTCTTGCACCGGTGGCCGGCAAGTCGTGCAGAAAGTTGCCATCCATCTCTGGCACGGCGCTAATGATTCATTCTGGGAGAGATCTGTGGTATCCAGGTACATAGTCCTCCGCTGGTGCCTTCCTGCTGCTGAACGCATCAACTCTGAAATCTCTGTCAGCAAGGAGACAGGCTCCCTTCCAAAAAAAAAAAAAAAATGTGGAGTGTTTCTTCAATAAGAAGACAGAACTGTTTGATGTCCTCACAACTGCTCATCAACCCTCTGGTTGTCTTCTTTAAGCTACGCTGCAGGAACTTTTCAAGTGGTGCCACAAAGGGCGACTTGTGCTTTCAATTTTTTAACTTTAACTTTGATCTAAATTATTAAACCGGTCCAACATCATGTCAAAGCATGACGAGCACAAGTCTGCCAGCCTCGCAAGCTTTATAGTGTTACAATAGTGGAGGAAGACAAGGCTGTAGAAAATACACACGAGTATGACCCTTATGTTGATCTCAAATACGTCACTGAAACACAGTCACAGTGGTGAAAATAATTATATATATATATTATATTATTACTATTACTATTACTATATGTCAAATTAAGTCTAAAGATTGTGTGGAAAATATACAGCAATAAATAAATCCCCTACCAACTCTTTTCAATGGAGCCTCAAAATCCATCCATCTGTTAAATTTTGTTTTTTAAAATATATTTTTAAACAATATGTGCCCAATAATAGGTGCCCAAAAATATCTTAAGCCCATTTAATGCATGCATAGGAAATGTGTAGGATTATTTCAGCACTGTCAGATCCCACAACCTTTTCTTACATTAAATCTGCCCCAGCACGGTTTGAGATATGAAACTGAGATTTGAAATATCCCTGATGTTTGATGAGCAAAATATAACGTTATTTCTAATAAACATATGTCAAATGTAAAGCAGAGAGTACTCTATCATGTTCTTCAGCAATGTGCCCCATGTCATTTTATCTAATTTGGTTTACAATGAAATGGCCAATTAAAAATAACTGGATTACTTTGTTAATAAGCAGACGGCTGACTCAAGGGAACATTTCATTGGCAGTTAATTATGCAGTCTGGTGTTCTCAGATGTTCTCAGCAGAATGTACAGTGGGCCCATAAACGCTCTTATTGTGCTGTGGCTACATTTCGTATTTGCATAACCAAGAGAGAGTACCATGCGTTTTGTTGCTGCCGCCGTGTTGCTGCACCTCACTGTCATGGTCGGAGAGATGCCACTGTTATTCCTATCTGTAGAGATGCATTAGCACTTCGTCATACCTCACTGGATTCAGGTACTAATCCCTAATGTTTGATTTACAAAACATGAGTATAATTATATATCATTATGTTGCTGATGCGATGTAGTCCACAACTACACGGTCACAAAGCAATGAAGAATGAATGCATGAGCTGCTTTGAATGTCCAAATGGTCCATACATAGTTAATAATAATAATAATAATAATAGTTAATAAATAATAGCTAATAAATAATTAATAAGAAAATCGAAATCGAATTTCCAAGAACTGAACTAACTGAGAGATTGACTATTATTTTACCAGCTTTACTGAGTTGTGCTGTTAAGCCCTGTGTTGTCATGTCTTTCTGAGGTAAATGACGCTTGAACAGCAGGGAGATCACTCACTGTTAACCATATGGTTTTGTGCCAAAGGTCGCCAATTTTTCCGGGGGTTAATATCAAACGCCCAAACATGGACAAGAGGGACCTCTGCATATTAATAACACTCTTATTCCCGGAGGCAAAGACGAGCAGGTAGATGGAAAATATGTTTTTCTTTCCTAGGACAACTGCGAATGGACAGTATCCACAGCGATGACGGATACTCTCAGTCTATTCCAATTACCTCACTGATGGATTTATATCTAGACCACAGCTGATCTGCAGAAGCAATCCTAAATGAACTCTCTTTCTTTGTGAGTGTGTGATTGTGTCAGAGAATAACCACACAACAGCGTGTGACATAAGATTGACATAAACCCAACGGGCTCATAAACTTTAAATATGTAAAAATTCACTGAGAGTTACATTATTAAATGATTTTTCTCCTAGGTATGATTTTTCCCACTTTCCTTTGTCGACATTTCTCTTTACATTGACAGCGAGTGGGATCAGCCCCCCCTAAGCCATAATAAGAAATATTGGCTTTTAACAGTCACATTAAAGCATATGGACGCTCAAGGCCATGCCAACATTGTGCAGAGCCCTAAAGGGATTGATACAGCATGCAGTTTCCCTCACACATCCGCGATATGCACCAAAACAACTATCACTTCATGTGAGAATTAGCAAACTGTTATCATTTCTATCACATAAAACGCTCCATGCTAACATGCACTGAAATAATAAAATATTGAAACGCCTATGAAACATAAATGTGAATTTTTGTTACATCTGTCTCTTGCTAATTGAGTTGCTACCAAGAATGTTAGTACTCTGGAGAATAATTTGTCAGTGCAAAACATCGAATGGACCAATTTATTGGTTGCTGCAGGCTGTAGAGTTCCAACAGTCTTTGATCAACCTTTTTAGGTCAGTATCTCTCGAAATACAGAGAGGAGAATTACACAGCAGAGAAAATATTTCATCTTTTTTAAAAGACAAGGAAAAGTATTTTTGTAGTTACAGTGTTTGGCTGTAATGGTGAACACATTCTTGAGGGCTTGGAGCCAGAGAGGGAAAAAAGGAAGCTTTTGTGCACAATATTTATTGTTTTGTGTGGATGGTAATTTAAACATTTATCATAAAAAGTGACAGAAAGAGTAATTATAAGTTTTCCTTTCTCTCATCACTCACAGGATGTGAGCCACATGCGCTGACAGTTATCGGTAGGCTTTTTTGACATGCTTAATTAAAAGGGTGCTTCAAATAGTTCGGTGTTGGGCAATGGGTTGATCAATCGCTTGTTTTTTAGAGAGTCTTGGCACTTTGACAGTGGATGTGTTAAAGGTTGTTTGATAGCTCAGTCACAGATCAAAATCCAATTTTGCTTAAATAACATGTAACTATGATAACTAGCACAGTGTGCTGATCACTGAGTGTCCTCAATGAACCTAGAACCATGGTGGCAAAAATCCCTGTTTATATCCATAGCTCTGTTCTTAGTTATAGAGGGGACTCTGCCCTAAACTGCATACTACTTCATATTCATACAGCACAGTGTTTATATATGTATTTGTGTGTGTGTGTGTGTGTGTGTATAGATAGATATAGATATAGCTATTATAGACTTTTGGTAAAGAGTGAGTGATTAAAATGTCTAATGTCCTCCACAGTGGAGGTTATGTTTTCTCTATTGTCTATTTTTTAGCAATTATATGGAAAAAAAATTGTATTTATTTTGTGTAACTGTATCTTCCCTGATTGACCCTCTGATATCTATGAGACAGTCAGATCAGGTGCAGCATTCAAGGGAACTGTACTAGTGCCACTCTAGTTAATTCATCAGTCAGTGTTACCTACCATATCTGACAGCAGTAAACCTGCACGCCTCTCTGGACAGTTGCAATGGCAACAAATAAGAAATATCTATTCCTATTTTTTCTGCGTCTGTCCTAAATTAAAGCTTATTTATATGTTAATGAAGTCACCAGTGACCACCCAAGAACCTGAGCCTGTTCCTGGTAATGTTTGCTTTGGTTGTATATAAAGACTGTGTTTTTAAAGACTCTGCTTTACCACCCAGCACCCTGCATGAGTCTGTTACCGTAGAACCAGTAAACAAACCCCACAGTGACATGCTCAGTCTTACTCTCCTAGATAACAGTCAGGGAAATCAAATCACATTGGAGTTGCTAATGTAGCTCTAATGCGCACTGTGGCATTATGAAAATGTTGTAATGTGACATATCGTGCTGTAATACGAGTACAGCTGGCCTTTCTCGTATTAAGCAGATTTAGCTACTATAATGGCCAAGCATCTATCACCACCTCATCCCATTCATTATACCGTGGAATAGTCCCTCAGTCACAAGGCTAAAAAGTGCAATTATGCTGGAAGTAATAGGAAAATTGAGTGGTACATTCAAAAATGCTGAATAGCTTAAATTAATTTGGTAGTAGACTTCGTGCCCTCATCTCGGGGTGTCCCAAAGTCTCCTTCAAGACAAGACCATTCCTGTACACCATCAACCATAATACTACACATTCAACCACTATCGAATATTACATAAACATTGAACTGATATTCAGTTGCTAATTAACAGGGTAATCAACCCAAAAAAAGGAATTACCAGTCACAATGAATTAAAACATGTTTACTTGGAATGTATCCACACTCATCACCAGTGCGGCCAAAACATCTCAACAAGGCCCTCAAGATAAGATATCAGGTTGTGCGGCGCGCAACATCATTAGCTCACACATGTGCAGCGTCTCAGAGGACCTTTAATTTGAGAAGGGAAAGTCTGTTCCTTCTCTGTGAGGGTAAAGAGTGGGTGACACGTGAGGAAAATCACAGCGGAATGCATTAATTAGCTAGACCTAAAAGCATATTTATCAAAGGCTAAGCCAAATGGGAATTGTCTTATGATCTAATAAAGACAGGACAGGTTAATAGAATAAAAGGCCTTGAACAGAATGTGTGCTTATACATAAAATATCAACCTGATCTCACATGTAAACGAATCATTAGGATGTAACGATTAAATCTCACGGCAAGCGGATCCTTAACAAGTGAAATGACCCTCATGCGTTTCGACAGTGACTATTGGCTTCTTATGTTCACTCTGATTAAAATGTCAAAACCTCGGACTTAATTCATCTCAGCATTTACAATTCTACATGAAATGACCCAATATTTGCTCAGAGTGAGAAGACTGATTACGTGGACTTGACTAAGCTGATATCAGAAAATAAATATTTCATGAACTCCCTTTAATCAAAAACAGAGCACTGGCCCATAGAGGGAATAAACAGCCTACTGATTCTGTCTGAATCATCTAAACGGTGTCAATCACAAGTGAATGCGAGGGGCTCCTGTCCCGGTTAGTGATGAATGACGGCCCTTCAGTGGCGATCGAGACAGACGGAGCAGATTGAGAGAGCTTATCTTTATGGTGGAGCCATGGAGTTGTTAACAGGATGTGATGGCTTGCATCCGCTGAGCTGAGCTGGGAAATAAAGCTGTTGGGCTCGGGCTGCCGCGCCATCATTCACAGAGGTAATGATCTCTGTCTGGCTCAGAGGTAAGTAATAGTCTGCCCACAGGTTAGTAAGGGCAAGACACAGTGTCGCTGACAAAGTTGAACTTGGACAGACGAGCACAGGTCAGTCCACCGCGATATTTTTTAATACACTTAACAGGCAATTTCATAATGATTAAGATACACTGTAAAACCTAGGGTTCATGAAGTTGAAGGAAGAGGTGAGCTGCACTTCATTCCCAGCCATGGACATTTTTACATTTTTCCTTATGATCCAGGAATAATGTGGAGAGGCAAGATGACTGTGAAATTAAAAAGTCATGTAAGTCACCACGTCTGTATTTTTAAACATGCAGGTAAGTGTTGACAATAACTACATATTTGTAAATGATGTCCTCCTGGAGATGAAAAATGAACGTATGTGTGTGTTGAGAGGAAGCAGTCAAAGATCCAGCTCCACTCAATTATCTTTAGCAGGATAATTAATCAATTCAGTATGCACATCCAAGTCTCAGAGGCATCTTTGAGATAATTGTTCTCATTGACTTGAATAATTATTTGTTTGCTGATTAAATTATTTTCGCATTTGGAAAACAAATGAACGTGTGCTGCTACATACTCCACATTCTGTTTCCCTTTGATGTGGGTAGGTGAAATTCACAACATGCACTGTGAGTGTGTGATGTTCTGATAAATCCTGCAACCATATTCACAATTTATGTCATTATGTCATTTTTACCCCAGAACCCATAACTTCAACTTGAAGAAGGTCAATAAAGACCGAATTGTTTTTGCCCTGTGGCATCAATGCAAACTACACTGAATCAAAGGCTAATATTTCACAGTGATGAGGTCACCCCTGGGTTGCAGACGCATTGTATTCGCACAGTGACTGGCATGTTGAAAACAATCGTCAGACTCCTCAGTTCACACCGCGAGCATGAATGAGACCTTATGTCTGCTGTAGCAAATAGCACAAATTATGAGGGCCAATTTAAAGACACTCACTACTATTTATAATGCCGTTTTAAATGTTTTGCTCATTTGTTTCCATTAAATATTTCATCTTCCCTTAAATATTCATTTAACTTCCTCTTTAAATTTTTTACCAGTCTCTTTGCGGTTGCTATCGTCTTGCCTCCCTTTTAGGCTTTGCAATCATGAATAATTATTCATCTACACCCAGAAAGAGATTGCATAAAACATGCACATGAATCCTTTTTGTCTTTTCTCATTAGTGATATACTTCAAGTAGCCTAAATACTTCCCGCTACCCCACTTATGGAAATTGGTTGGAGAACCTTGCTAATGATTCTGCTTCACAAATAGGTTATGCTTCCATCTCTGATCCAAACTCATCCCTCCTTTCATGATGAAATGAGGGGTCTACGACTGCATCCGCGCTGACTTCTGGAGTTCACGTTTCACTTTCAAAAATAATGGATCGTTTCTGAATCCAAAAATGCCACTTTACATTTTATTGTTTAACATTCTGACACAGCGACAGTGGACATGTAACATTGGTTGCGTTAGATCTGCTGTGTTGTAATCGCAACAATAAGCATGACTGGGACATACATTTTAAAAAGTTGCATTGGCTCTTGCTTGTCCGTTTACTTTATTTTTGGTTCTACTTTGCTGTTTTACAGAACATCTGTAGGGATACCATAAAAATGAAATAGAATAAGAAACCTTTGAAATATAAAGTCATCATTAAATGTCCACTCTTTGTTGTGTTTTTATATTTTTGAATATGATAATGCTGTTAATTCGTGGAAGTATTTAGGACTCTTCTCTTCGTGTTTCATACTTGAATACCATCTGGCTTGACTGATTCATCTCCGCTAAACAGGCAACATTTGTCTTAATTTGTTTGATGATTGCAACATGACTCATTAGCAAACAGCACCATGGTGGAAGGTGGAAGGCAAGCACTCTCAATTTGACTGGATTATCTTTTTGTGATGAGGCCTAATGATCCCACAGAATAAATAGCAAGGTGTTAATTAGAAATCACGCAGAATGATCTGCTGCACACAGAGGAGGTATTAGCTAAGCAGCACCACTATGCTGTAGGAGACTGTTCAGGTTTACAATGAAGTCTAATCGTAAAATGCCAATTAGCCTATAGCTATCCCCAAAAGGGAAATTATAGTGTATTTGTTGGAGTTGACTCACTTCATTGTGCTCTTAAAATAAACTGAATTACTTTTGTGACTGCAGAATTACTAGTCTCTTTATATCACTTTATATCGCGCACACACACACACACACATATTCATCAGTTGAACAGAAGCCACAGCATTGTTGTTATTCATTATTATTATTATTATTGATATTTCAGAGCATTTGCTTACCACAAGAAAAATCTTATGCTCATGCTCTGCCGCTGTCCCTGACTGCAGAGTTTACGTAAGCATTTGCCTCCATCTAGAGGCAAAGATTAGACAATGGGGGTAAGACTGCAATCTTCTCAAGTGACAATTGTTAAAAATGTGCCAATTATGTTATATGTAATCAAGCAATTAAAACTGACATATGTTTCCCATATATAGGTGCATATAAACCAACAATATCATGGTGTATAACGTGTTCTCCAAGTAATACTGATTCAGTCTCACATGTGTAAAAGTATGTTTGACTTGTCAATTAAACTAAATATCATGTTAATTTCGCACGTTAAAATGTGCAGTAACTGTCTCTGAAATGAATCACCAAGAAAGTAATAATAATAGAAAATGAATAGTATACCTACAAAAATGTATGTATACTGTAAATATTAAAATAATATCATTCCACCATTGTAGGGACAAAATATTTATTTATTTTCTGCACATTAGGACGATAAACATGATTAATTATTGCGTGGAAGGAAAAGGATGTGGACGTCCTCTCTCAGCAGAGGGGAGTGGAGCTCTACTCAGCAGTGACACCTCGTGCAAAAAGACAGACAGGGGTGCCAGGTCTGTGGATTTTCCACAGAGCAGTCAGAAACATTAAAACTAAATACCGTGTAATAAATTATAAAAAAAATAATCAAACATTTGAACATACTTGGGAAACAAAACGCTATAGAAACTTTTATTTGAAAATTTTAACCTGTGAATGAGGCAGCATACAACTTGAATATTCAGGCAGTGAGAGCAAATTACTATTTACAATAAAGATGTAAAGAACAATATCGTGTGGCTGAAGACATTTTTAGTTCAGTTCAGTTCAGTTTTTTTTTATTGTCAAATATGCTGTACATGCAGGACATACAGCATGGATGAGATTGCAGTCCTCTCGGACCCACGGTGCAACGTGGTAAACATAACGATAAAAAATATGCGCTATACAATATAAACAGACACTATAAACACTATACATTCTAAATAAACACTATACATATAATCACAATACAATACAAAACGTTACAATACAATACAACAGTGCAAACGGCAGAGGTGCAAACGGCAGAGGTGGTGGTGAGAGTAAACTAATACTTGCAATACTAATGTAAACTAAAAATGTATGGTAATCTGAATTTATTGAGGCAGTGAGGCAGAATTATTTACAATGATATTTTTTTAATTAATCAGACTGTGGAGACAGACTATTTTTACAATGAAGTAAAATAAAAGTAAAACGTGAACTCTTCTTGTGCTGTTTAGGTAGTAAGGTTGGATACGTACCTGAAGGACACAAACCTGGCAACCCCAGCAGAAGGCCAGCGAGCTACATGCAGCAGGAGACGTCACTACTGAATGTGTCCGTTACGTAGCTAGCGTTGTTAGCAAATAACAGTCTCCTGTTGCTGCGCTGCTTGTGGACCCGGTGAGTTAAACCCGCACATATTTCTTTTGTGCTGGACCCGGTTCCGCATGGCGACTGAGACGTTGTTGACAGCTGTCTTGTCTTTTCTTTTCAGACTGTGGCCGACGTCATGTGGACAACACTAGCTTCCATTTCCCAGCAGCGAATGTAGCTAGCTGTTAGCGGGTAGGCTAGCGCGCAGGAGAGCAGTCAGGAAGGAAGGAAGCTGATAAGTTGGATCACTGCGCACCGCTGCTTATGCAAAGGCAGCGCACCTTTTTCTGCACTCCCGAGTTCACAGTGTGACGCATGTAGGAAAGGTGACCATCTGCATACCCCTGTGACACTAAACACGGCTCGGCTCGTAAGGAATCGCTGTTAGATGGCGTAGCTAGCTGTCAGCATCAGTCATCCCCGGCTAGCTGTACTGCGGGAAAGAGCTAGCACGCTAGCCTCAAACTTCTCGGGAAGTTGTGCAAGTCAGGCCGAGCTGTCTGGCCGACATAGTCCACTTTCAAATCGGTGTTATAAACGTGTCATTGACGCACTCTTTCCGCCCCGACCCGCTCCAGTCACAGGACAGAGTCATGGCATCGGACGTGATTGAGAGCGAAGTTGTGCTAAAGGGAGTAGGTGATATGAATGTGAACAATAGCAACCCGGACTGTGTCACACCCAGGACGACTGGCGATGAGCTGGGAAACAAACTGGCCTCCAGTCCCTCATCCTCCGGGGTGTCGGGAGAAGGCAACGAGGAGGAATCGGAGGATTTACCAAATAGCACGGTGTCACCAGTCAAAAATGGCGAAGAGGCACTTGAAGTGAGCCCCACCATAACAAGAGGTACGCCACAGGAAAGGACAAGTCCAGACAATGAGCAGAAACAGCCTGGAGCAAGAAGCTCGACCCCAGTGAGCCTTCCCCAGCCGCGTTCCCCACCTGGACCCATTGGAAGGTCTGTATATGTGCACACTTCCTGTTTCTTCTCATGCTTGTTTCATTGCAAAACTGCTGCTCGTTTAGACACCAGTTCCTGGTCTAAATGACTCACTTCAAGTGTTTGAATGTTTTCAAATGCACTGCATGTGAACGCTATTTGACATGTCACTGCCAGCCATCTTCCAGCGTTATGCCAGGGCTGATCGCTATGCTGACCCCAGAAAGGAAGGAGATAACCAAACCCTTCCATATTTTCATATCTCTTGATTGTCTAGGAAAGCAATACAATAGTTAGTCTGGGTTTGGCATTGTGGCATTGACTTCTTCGATGTATTACAGGGGGCAGGGCTTTAATTAAGTCTAATTTATTCTGGAGAGCAACGGGACTAATGAAATTATATCACACGACAATGCAATTTATCAGAGTATTACTACAGGGTGGGTAATTGACATCTGTGGCATGAGCAAACTCACACATACAGCATTTGGCAGATGATGACTTTTTGACCTCACTCAAAATAGAATTACCTGTCTCGATCTCAGCATAATCTAAATCAGTGATCTCAAATCAGTGATCTGCATCTCAGTTGCAGTCACTATTAAGTGCATTGTTGCTTAGCTTTTTAAAAGTTACTTATTACTCATTGTTCCATCGCCAGTCACTTGAGTTCAGAGGAAACCCCATCCCCATGGCACGCATAACTTGCTCATATGAGTTTGAGATCTAATGTGGTGATTAGCGTTATACATAAGTACAAAGCTAAAGAATGTTTAACAGGCATGTGTGTGCTTTGTGCATCAAAGGGAGCTCTGTACAGCAGAGAGGAAGATACCTCAATCAGCATTTGTAAGGTGCCTTATGGTTTACACCTAAGCCCTAGCTTGTAAGCTTTTCAAGGAGCCATTGATCTGATTATGTGGCTAGCAGTGAGCCTGAACTCTTGACGAGACAATGGAAAAGGACTGCATGTATATATTTCATAATAGTCTTATACACTCGCAATGCTTTGCACTGTAGTTACTAGTTACTTCTGCTGCTAATTTACTCATCCTTTCACATTGTATGATGGCACAGCCAACAGGTGAATGAGGCCTCACATCTGTTAGTCTTATGGGCGCTCCTAAGCCCTTGCCACCCGAAAGTCAGGGTTAAGAATCATGTTATGATTAGCACTGCATCTGCTCAGTACCTGGTTCCACAAGGTACCACCATTGCTTTTTGGAATAGTGTTCAAGGTCCAGTGTGTAAGATTTTGTTGAAAGGGAACTATTGGTAGTTGTAAGAACTTTGCAATTCTTTACCCTAGAAAAGGCCCTTTATATGTACACTGAGGGGGGTCCTCTCTAGAGAGGCCATCATGTATTTTACGTAAGTCTGGACTGGACAAAATGAGACCTTTTGAGTTTTTATGACGACAAGGCTACAGTAGGTTCTCTTCCATGTTGGGAAGGGGAGGTATTTTGAGGGGTATTCAGCTGCAGCAGACAATCTGCATTTGCACTAGTTATCACCTGTTAATACAAGCAAGGCTCCTTCCCAACATCAAGTAATTTTAAGAGATGGACAGGGTTGGCCACAGCAGAATGAAAATCAGTTGTCATCCTTCGGCATCTGGAGTTTGCAATTTTTGGCAAAAACACTTTTCCCATACTTTGTTTACCTACCTGAGTACCAGGCAGAATCAAGACTGAGCATTTCCACAAGTAATCTATGATGCACAGTATACACTTTTTTGCTAATACCGGCAAGTGTGTACATTATCTTTTTACATCTCATCATGTTCATGTTCATAACCTAAAACATCTTAAAGGTTTCTACGACAACAGTATTACCCAAGAGCATTGCATTCGACATTTAGTAGATCAATAAGACTTCAGTGTTTTCCCCCATAATCCTTTTAGGATTGTACAAGTCACAAGCAAGTGCTGACAGATAACAGACTGTATAAAGACTTAGTTCGTTACAGATAATCTTTGCTCGCCCTGCTCTTGATCCTAATTCAGTTGTTGTACAAGAGAGTCTTTTAGTGAGTTTAAAAAGGAACTATCAAACATAAATCTATCCGTTTTGTGCTTTCTTATCCAGTCTTGAGCGCCAAGAGTCAGTCGCCACAACAGAGGCCCGCTTACGCATGGAAGGAGTGGAACTTAAGGAAGAGTGGCAGGATGAAGACTTTCCACGGTATTATTTCATTCAGGCATAGAGTTGTGCATTTTTCATGGCTCATGTTTCAAAGCTTTTTTGTCGCATTTTTGTTGTTGTGTTTTAAAAAACTGACATGAACAGTGGACCTACTGATGTCCTCATCACAACTCCTGTTTTTATTAGTCCCCTACCAGAGGAGGAGGAGCTTGAAGATGAACTTTTTGCTGGGACATCTGAGGAGAGAGACCCAGGTAATGAAAACAGAATTTTATCTCTCTGTTACAGTAAAGTTTTGTTTTATGCTAGGGTCTGTATTACAAAGGTGACCATTACTGTCTTGGTATCTACTCCAGACTATATAATGGACCATGGCAAGAAGCCAAAGAAAAAGCTTGCCGCTCCCAACATCAGCTTGACGTTTGACCACAGTGAAGGTTCGCTTCTCTCTGATGAGCTGGATGAAAGCACAGAGCTTGACCTTGATGACATTGACACACCATCAGATAACAGCAATGAGTTTGAGTGGGAAGGTAAATATTTCTTTATATCGTGGTAAAAATGACAAACTGTATTGTTTTAGTTTGTTTACTTAATACAAAAAACACAATACAAACAGCAATGTTTAAAATGATGTAATGACCGTTGCACCCATAGGTAAAGTCAAAGGCAATATCCTTATTATTATTTATTAAATATAGTTTATTTATTGCCAAGTAATGTAAATATGACTCTTTTTTGTGTCCCATTTTGCTAAGCTATTGGCATTTTCCTTCCTTCATTTTTGCAGGTGTGGGTTGGCAGCTGTCTGCTTAAAGCACAGCTAAAATATGCTTTGTTGTTTTTTTTTTTGTGTTTCCACAATGCTGCCTCCCTCTTTTTCTCTTGGAAGAATTGTTTCCATTCTCTGCCTGGATTCAGGCTGCAGGCCAGTGACAGGTTTCTCTTATCCTTGTGGTAAGGTCTCTTGGAGAGCACCTGTTTTTTTCTCTGCCAGTCATAAATCAATCAGCCTCAGTTGTGAAGATTATTTTCCCTCTCGAGTTGGTCAAACAAATCACATGTCTCATGTTCTACCTTTTCATTTGCTGTCAGTGTTTTGTGCATGTTATTTTTCCATTCGTTTTCCTCCAAATCCTGCATTTGAGTAAATAATCAAGCAATATTGACATATGGGATAAATTGTGGTCTTCAGATTGGCGTAATTTTTTTGCTAATCTCTGCTGAATATTTGTCATTGTGTCACATAGATATCACACATCACAAGTAAATGAATGCATGATCATCTAATAGAGCTGTAACAATTTTGATCCTGGCGGTCCATAGAGTCACAGTTTCAGTTTGCATCTCCCTGCCCAATCCCACGCGCTGCCACAGAAGCATGTGCATGTGTTGCAAGTTGTTGGTTTATTATGAACTGTTTTTGTCCCCCCCACTGTCTTACGCATCCACTACAAAACCCCCTCAAAACACCCGAGCTGTGATCCACACCATTGCTCAAATACAAGGTCCCAACTGAACTGTGGATTTGGAGAATTGTTACAGCCCTATCATTGAATATAAAATCGAATATAAAATTATGCCTCATATTACATTTGTCATCTTGCATCATATTATTTTGCCATCCAATTCAAGAAAATTTTATTTCACCAGTTCATAGCATGCGTTACCTCAAGGCACTTTACATATATCTTTAAAATAATAAGAAATGCAAGAGTTCCCACAATGAGTATGCACTCAAGCACTGGGGAATGAATTGGAAGAAACCTTCCAGCAGAACCAGATCGAATGTGGTGGGCAATCTCTCGACCAGTTGGTTGGTGTAATGAAAATATCTGAGTTGATTTGATTTATTTAAGGAAAAAGATACCGTTGCTGGTGAAAAAGAATTACCAGTATGTTTGTCTGCACATCCATTTTCCCTGTTTCTGTTTTGTAACAAAGAACTTGAACCTCTTCAGATTACTCTTTTTTTTTTTTTTAAATCTCAAATATATTTATAGTTAAATTGTGATCTCACAGACTCATACATTCATATATACATACATGGAATTTGATCTGTAGAAGAAATACTGATCAATGTCTATATTTACAGCAATGTGCCGCTCACTTATGAGCTTCATAGAAGTTTGGTGGTGTGATTTGGTTATATTTTTCCCTTTTTCCCCATCACTGCCTGTTGCATGCTTTACATACATGATCATTTGAACATTGAAGTTTGTGACTTCTTTATATCTATATCTATCTATCTATCTATCTATATATATATATATATTATATTATTATGATCTCCAAAATAGTGGTTATTACAATTTCTCTAAGTAAAAGTTAGAAATATAAGCATATACACACATTTGGTGTGATATTTAATGCAACTGCATATGCATAGTATAATTATATTAATAGAAGACTTGACTAAGGATTAGGATTCAATCTAAGTAAATCTGATCTAACCAAGAAATTCTCAGATCAAGTGGTTACATTTCCTAACTGTTTGATTTAAATGCGTCTTCTCCTGTAGATGATCTCCCAAAACCAAAAACCACAGAGCTGCTTCAGAAAGGTATGGAGTCGGTTCAGGAGTTATCAGCCACAGAAGAAAGGGAGGAGGGCAGACGCTGGAGGGTTTTTCGAATCGGAGACCAGGAACACCGAGTGGACATGAAAGCCATTGAACCTTACAAGAGGGTTATCAGCCATGGAGGTCAGAGACATACACATAAACATTCACACTAAAAGAGAAATTTAAATGTAAGAATATTGCATTTTGCTTGATTCGGAATTGTTAAAGCTGCTCCTCTTCTGATATCATGCGAACATTTTTGTGCTAAGATTTGATACTGAAAATTGTCTTTTGGTACTGGAACATCAATTTTTAACATTTGATTTTCACTGCAGGTTACTATGGAGACGGCTTGAATGCCATAATTGTGTTTGCAGTCTGCTTTATGCCTGAGAGCAATCAACCAAATTACAGATACATCATGGACAATTTATTCAAGTGAGTGTTTATTTGAATTCCTTCTGCCTTGTGCGCAGACATTTTAGAGCCATCACTAATGGATGTTCTTCTCTCAGGTATGTCATTGGCACACTGGAGCTACTGGTTGCTGAGAACTATATGATAGTGTATTTGAATGGGGCGACTTCCCGGAAAAAGATGCCAACTGTCGGATGGCTCAGAAAGTGCTATCAGCAGATTGATAGGAGGTGAGTCACAATATGGTTTCAGACCTGAACTCAGGGGAGGGTCTTGGCTTTCCAAGGCCAATGTGGCAGCGTTGTCATGCTGAAACACATTCAAAACCACACAGAAATTCCCTGGAGCATTCTGCTGTGGGGTGGCGCAGAGGCAGGGCCTAACAGAGTGATTATTTTGAGGAGATCACATGTTTTTGTTCATGGTGCATTGACACAAACATCGACTCTTCACACAAAAGCTCTCTTCGCAATTTAATTCAATTATGCCTCCGTGCCTGCGGCATTCTGTTCAAGGTTGTCTGTCAATTCTTCCAAACGTACGCTCACATGGATTGAAAGATGAAATGATTTGATTTGGGTTCCTGGGGATCAAAGGTCAAGATCACATTGTCTCATGTTTCTGTGCATGTGATGAATTTCATTATAATTACGAGGTTTGCGTACTGAAACTCGGTGACAATGTGGTACCGGATCTAAGACATCCAGTACCTACCGGACTGAATCACAGCGGATATTTTGGTACCATGTTTTGTCGCCACTCGAATAGCAGAGCTAAGTACTGAAACAGTTGCCCTGATTCCAGGCAAGTAAACATCACCGCACGTGCCTAGTTAACATTACACTTTACTATGGTCACAACTCTCTCGCTCTACTGGCAGCATGTAACAACATCGCGTTAGCTGGTAGGGGTGGTGGGAAAAAAAAATCAATCATAATCCTTATTATATCATTCACAATTATGAATCCATTGTTACTTTTCCAATGATTGATTATTTAAAAACTTCAAATTGTAATACAGGATTTCACCACAAGGCCGAGCTGTCTCTGATAACAAGACAGGGTAATAGAGCCAGTGAGTAATTGTGTTGGGGCTAACTGTATGGGCTAACTAAGGGGAGTGAGATGCAGGTGCGATGCCGGATAAATGGAGGGAGAAAACCTTACAATAACAACTTGGCGTGTGCATGTATTATGGTTTTCATGGGAACAGAGTGTATGTTGTATGTTGTGCTGGAGAGACACTTGATGGCAACAACGACAACAGCACCCATTTGTTAGATTAGGTGTCTTAATTTGTCCGAGTAAGCAAATATGTTAGTATTTCTGCAAAATAATTGTAAATTGTAAATGAAAGCTGAAGTATTTTGTGGTTGTTGGTACTGAAAATTTACAGTAGCTTTAAATTATTATAGTTGGGATAGAAATTATAACTTGGGGATGGCAGGACAAACTCAGGAGACAGTCAGGAGCCTCTCATTTTGTTTTTCATATACATTTACACATTTTGTTCATGATGTGATCTAATTTTTACAGGTTAAGGAAGAACTTGAAGTCTTTGATAATTGTCCATCCATCTTGGTTTATTCGCACCCTGCTGGCACTGACGAAACCTTTCATAAGGTAACTGTATTATTTCAGAATTAAGCTCTGTGTGTAACCTTCATGCTAAAATGTTTTCATTTTTAAGCAAACAGTCGTTATTCAGGTGTGCAGTTAATTTACATTGTTAGAAAGGATGTTCATCCTTACTTGCCTACCTGACAACTGATATCCATACTGACCATTCACGCACACAATGATCATGATACTGGTGTAAACAGGAAGCAAGTTTCCTACTCTGTAGTTGCGCTTGTAGTACTTATAAGGCTTTATCAATCACCATCAGTAAATAATTTCATCAATAAAACAAATTAAATATGTATCATTATTATTCTGCCTTGTGTAAATTCAGGAGGTATAACACATCATTGTTCTACTTTGGGTTTATAAAGTGCGTATTATTTGGATTCTCACATTTTCTTCTTCTCTTCACAGCTCCAAATTTAGTCAGAAGATCAAGTATGTGTATAGCTTGACAGACCTCGCAGGGCTGGTTCCTATGGAGTATGTGTCCATACCAGATTGTATCAAGCAGTAAGTGTGTTTTACTCTGACACATCAGCATTTCACCTTCTCTTCATTGAGATGAAATGTACATAGCAGTTAACATGTATATATGATGCATGTGAGTTGAACTGGTATGTGTGATATGTGGGGAAAAAAGAAATATATATATATCTGTGTGCGTGTGTGTACTCCTCTGAGCAGTACCTGTCCCTGAAAGACTGAAAAATTGAATTTACCAATCCTACAAGTTATGATTCTTCTGAATTCATCTGACTTTTCTGCCATTTTTCCTTTTACTTCTTTGTGAATTCTCCTAGGCATAGTATCTTATGTGGCCTACACTGTCATAAGGCGAAGAGCTCCAAAGAGCCCAAATAACAACTTTTCTTTTGTAAAATAATTAATTCTTAAATATTTAAGCAATGATCATTAGATCATCAAATTATTAGAACTATTGAGCTTGTGCTGAGAAATTACAGATGCTGTTTTCTTTCTCCATGTGGCTAAACCGGAGGCCGTATTTGTTTTCTGGTTGAAAAAGACCTCAGCACAAATCCATCAAAACATAATTTTTTCTCTTTTGGATGTTTGGTTGCTGTTGGCTGTGTATTTTCTCTTTTCCTTAATCCATTTCCCTGCCCCCTCTTAAGGTTTGACGACGAAAAAAACAGGAATAGCCGTAAAAGGTATTTGCACTCTTAACCAGGATCAGTGTCCGTGTTTTTTTTGTCTTTTCTAGAGCTCAACCGATTTGTGAAAATTTAGATTTTACAGAATAAACAATACAGATAGTAATTGCATTTATATTTATGTTTTATGTGAGGAAAATTCTGCTGTTTGATATATTTTCTATTCTCTCCTTTTAATTAATTAATATATTTTCAAGCCAAAAATATTTGTGTCAGCAGCATTCCCTTAACATTCATATCGGTCGGGCTCTTTTTTTTTTCTTTTTTTTTGGTTTAAAAAAACTAACTTTTTTCCCCATTGATTTTTAGAAAAGCACCAAGACATCTCATTCTCTTCACTCTTTTATATGACGTGATTGAAGAGTTAGGGCAGTCCTAAAGAATAAACTGGGTTGCTGTTAGCGATCAATATCAACTCCCCCGAACTTTACTGTAATGCAGACCTGAGCTGAGTAATAAATTCTATTTCAATTATGATTATCCTTTTGACTGTGCGATTTTAAAAACAAAATTATTTACATCAGACAACTATTATCCATTGTTTCACCTGAAATGAGGCCCTCCCTCGTTGCCTGTCACACCTGCATAGCCTGCATAGCCTGCATAGCCCTGTGCTGTGCACTGTGTTTCTGCTATTGACGCTGTATTTCCTTTAATGAAAGTAGGGTTAGCCACAAATGCTTGGACAATAACACAAAAACACCCACCACAACAAAATTGTTGCTGCCACTGCTGCAGGATTGTAGCTGACACACATCACAGGCACTGTATCCTTGCTGTCCTTGCTCCCCCACTGACCTGCACTTTCTTTACAGGTTAACAATCAAAACAGACACTAATCACAGCACTTACAGTTTTCTGTGTTTTTTATTTGCTCTCAAGTTTATGAAACATGTATTTAAGCATAATGGGGCAATAAGTCCCAACTTTGGTAGTTCAGGTTATCACAACTTGAGACAAGACGTGACACACACAACCAGGACTTCAGAAAAAAATGAGTGGAATCATCCAGATTCATGAGCCAAATTCACCAATAACTACATGTACTTTATTAGTTAGTGTGGAGAGTATTGGAGTCAAGATAATCTGTGATCACAGCCTCCAAAGTTGTTTTGTATTTTTCTAAGTTAAACAATGTATTTTTTTGGTCAATAACTAATCATGTTAAATATTTATGGTAATTATATTTGTCCAAATGATCTTAGAGGGAAATAAAGCAGACCAAGTTGTTCATTCATATGACAATATGATGTCAGATAATTCCCTCACTTTCACATGTCTTTTTTTATACCAGGTTTAAAATTTGATGTTTCTGATGTTGGGTAAGTTTGATCATGCTGAGGTGTGGTGACTTGAACTACAAAAAGAGGCTTGTATTGTTCACTGGTGTGGCATTGCACTGTAACCATGTCCTCATATGGTAACTCATCCTCAACACCCAGCTTGTTTACCCTTTCAGCTCTTTGCATGACTTACTTGCATAGCCACTGCCTGGGCATGTTAGGGTTATTGTCACAAACTTTCATCAGCCTCGTCCACACCCAACCGGCTATTTTTCCTGTGACTGACAATTAATAAATGTTCAATTGCTGAGGCCTTTCATTCACAGATAGAATGAGGGTAGTCAGGACATGAAAGGCTAGGAAACAGGCAATTTTCAGGTCCCGGAATTGAGACTTAGCTGGAGACTGTACTTTAAGATAACATGACCGCTCCCTAATATTGAAGCCATATCAGTCAGCCTTGATTTTTTATCCATCTGGCTGGCTACAGGTCATGAACCCTGCCCTGTTTTCTGTGGACAGTGAAAACCCAATATCTCTTATAAGCGAAGTGAGAATAATAATACACATTAAATGATGGTTTGAATCAAGTGTTTTCATTTAAAAATGCATGATTCATAAAAGGTTTTCAGGATGAAATTGTTTTTTATGTTAAAGAAATATCTTTGGTAAGTCAAAAATGAAGATGTTTACAGAAATGTTCTCACAGATGAAGAACTTCCTTCGTAAGGGTTGAGATGTAGTTATGTTGTTGGAGTTTGCTGTTGCATAAACAGTCTTTGTGAGTGTTGCAGCTTGTTGCCACTGTGATGATACTTACTACCTGTTTGACACAGTGCATCCCAGTGACGCTGACATCTGATGTCTGATCTGTTTAATCTGTCTTTAGGATTGACCAGGAAATGCACGGCAGAGTGGAGATTGCTGCTGCTGCTGTTCCAGAGTGACCCCTAGGTTGAGACTTCGAGAGCGATGTTTTCTGCGACTGTTTCATACCACAGCCACTCTTAGGTTTTTAGTTCTGGTCAGCGTGACTGGAGCCTTAAATCCGAGCACCAGGAAAGTGCCTTTTTGAAGCTGTGCTGCCTGTTACATGTGTAACTTAATGCTGAATATCTGTATCAAGCAGCTTGATCTTCAGCATCTCCAAAGGCTGTCTGAAATGTTTTTAATCCTTTTTACTTCCTGCCAGAGAATCAAGTCCAACTTAGTGAATTAGTGTTCCCTAGTTACTGTCCTAGTTACACTTTATTTAAGGCACTCTTGTTACAAACAGTTGATGCATGCTCTGCTTTATTACATTTAAATATATATATATATATTTATATTCAAAACGTGACAAAGGAGAGAAATTAATATATTTTTATGACTGCTCTGATTTTAAACTGCATTTTAGGTCTCTGACCCACTGAGTGGCATTTCATACAAGTTTTGATGGCACCTTTTCCACTGTTCACTGCTGACGTTATCTGATTAAAATCCTGCCTGGGGAAAATAAAGGTTTTCTTTGCCCTTCACTTGAATATGCCCATCTTTTACACAGAGGAAGTTTTTCCCGTTAATCTGGATTTTTCAGTTAGGGTGTGATGAGGCTCTAACTTTCTGGAATGTTTTCTCATGTTCCAGTCAGACAGCAAAGCATTTTAGCACCTCCCCCCGAAAGAGATGGTGTTTGTATGAAGCAGGAAATCCAGATACTCAATGTCAGTATCATCCAACACTGATCTTAACATTTCAGTTTATTAAAAGTCTATTTAATAATTCAGATTATAGAGTAATTAAAAGTAAATTCATTTCATGTATGTGTATATATTGGTGGGTGGTGTACCTGAAAATATCAGGGCTCAAAAACGAGAAAATTAGAAAAAATCTCGTCTGTCCTATTTAATTATATACATTTTTATAATTATACAAAATGAGCATATATATATATATTCATAAAGTTAGTATTCTGTCACTATGAGTAATGTTTTGAAAATACAACAGGAGCAGAATGAAGACCCCAGGAGGAGACCCTTTATGATTTTTTTAGTATTACAGATTTCAGATGATCATTGACATTACAAAATGGCATAAGATCCATCTGTTAGCAGTGGTTCAAGACCTGAAGCTCTGAAACGCAGTACTGTCTCCAAACATCTGATCGCAGCCTCGTCAACCTCAACATCAAACTTATTTGCAAGCAGGTGTTTTTGACTCAGCAGCCACTTCAGGTCACCAGCTCCGTACACACAAACAGCGTGTCTGTAAACACCAGAGCAAGGAGGATACGGAGCTCCATTTTTAACGTCACCTGTCAAATAGCTCCACCGCACCACCCGAGCGAAGGCTTGCATGTCTGTTACATCATACTTGCTGTTGGCGGGCACTGATCCTGGTACAGAGGGCATCCTTTGGAAAGTGGCCCACAAGTGCTCGTCAGGGCTGTATGTGTCCTTCACCCACTCAATGAGTTTCTGAGCCTCTGTGTCCTGCATCACGTGACTCACAAAGTCTCTTGAGACAACAAAGTATGCATTCCCTGTGAACATCGGGCTGCTAATTGGCGGAGGACTTTTCTTCACATCTGTCCTAACGTTTGCACTATTGTGATGATACTGCCATCGGCCCCTCTTGTAGTCGTTGGCCGCCTCGGTCTCCATACTGTTTCTTCCATTGAGGACCTTGAGTATTTTCACCATCTCTCCATTGGTTTTTATCGGGAAGTCGGTCCCACAGGTGTTGAGCAGGTACCTCCACTTTACAGGTGACTTCAACAGATCAGTCATGCAGTTCAGATCTGCCTGCACACGTGACCATGAGGCATAAATCACCTGTTCTAATTTGCTAGCTATAAACACATTAGGGAAACAGGCAACGATAGCTTCCACAGCCTTGTGAAAATGTTCAGAGGACTTTTGGTCCACGTGCACACAGTAGATGTTCTGAGGTGCATAAACTGCTCGAAGGAGTCGCTCAAACATTTCAATTTTCTCGTGGATCACCATGGAGTAGGCGATGGGAAAATCCTTCTCCTCTTCACTGCAAGGCACTGTACTGAAGCCTCTCTCTGTTACGTAAGCTGGACAGTCCTCTGTCACATTAAGGTAGAAATCCTCAGACAAATGCTTCGGCTGTGTCCTCGATGCCAAAAGCTCTTTTAATTCTTTCATCTTCCCCTCTGAGCCTCCATTGATGATGGCCAAGCAGACGGGCAGGTCGGTGTAGAACTGCTCTGGAATTCCAAGGTCAGCCGATGACCCCCTGTCAGAACGAGGTTCCCAAAAGACAAATGGAAGGAACGTGCCAATATAGATGAGACAAAGGATCCATAACTTAGAGCCTCTGTTGCGCGTCAGCCTTAGAAATGCCATATCCTTAGATAACAGGTGACAGGTGTCTTCAGTGCAGGGAAGTGACTGAGAAAATGGCAAGGGCTTGCAACAGCAGCCAAATACTTGTTTGTGTGGGTGTGATCACAAAGCTTGTCAACTAACCTGTTACCAACAGCATTTCAATACTCAGTCTGGCTGTTAGAAGCCTATCATAGTTAGAAAACAGACCATTCTTATGTTGTAATATGATCTGATAAAGATGTTTATGTATCATCCGTGTCACCTCCCTGGCACCATGGCACATGTGCAGTCCAAAACAAAAGTGATTTATTTTATAAATCAGGTAGAAAAGACAGGGTAGAGCACAGCCAAGACAACACGCAAACCATCTCGACAAACGTATCTATTTCAACCAAAAGGAAAGAAGTGGAAAAACAGGGGTCTTCTTAAACGAGAAAAGATATGCAAAAACCAAAGGGCTCACCCCTACAGCTTCAGGACTGCTCTTTTCAGAATATTATTCACAGACTTTTAAACAGAAGATAACCTGACAAAATTGTGATCACAAAACAACTCACATCAGGTTACAATGTTACAGCATGGGTGAAACGGTCATGTTGGGAGCCAGGAAAAAGTTTAAGGCTTCCAGCATCAGCAGGTTTTACAGCACGCTCCATCAGCCTTCACTCCAATCACCAGCAGGACTTCAAAGTCATAGATGCAGAAGAGGGTGGACAGCACCATCCCCAGGCAGGGAGGGAGAACAGAACCATGAAACTCACACGTGTACACATTATGGGGCTCCATTTGTTTGTCGATACTAGAATAGAATAGAATAGAATAGAAAGTTTTTATTCCTCCCCCATGGGGGAAACACGTTTATAGCAGCTCAATGAAAGAAGAATCAGTTTAAGTAAAAAACAATACGGATAACCATAAGGATGAAAAAAAAAAAAAAAATCCTACCTATTTACAGTTAAATATAAAAACAGAATGTGCAAAAAGCAAAAATGTACAAACCCTGAGCAGAAAAAATTGTGCTGACCTAATGAAACTGATATTGAAATATTGAAATTGAAGGATTGTGAAAAACAGTAGAAGTTGTACACCGGTGCGTGTGCTTGTGTCCTTTTCTGGAAGTCAATCACCATCTTCCTCGTCTTACTAGTGTTCAAGCACAGGAAGTTGCTCTCACACCAGTCCACAAAGTCCATGATGACCGACCTGTACTCCAGTTCATCCCCCTCAGATACACAGCCAACAATGGCTCAGTCATCAGAGAACTTCTGGAGATGACAACTGCTGGAGTTGTATTTGTAGTCCACAGTGTAGATGGAGAAGAGGAACGGTGAAAGCGCCGTCCCCTGTGGTGCTCCGATGCTGCAGATCATCACCTCAGACCTGCAGTCCCGCAGCCGCAGGTACTGCGGCCTGTTGGTGAGGTAGTCGCCGGTCCACGCAGCCAGCTGTCTCGCCACACCTGCCTCCTCCATCTTCCTCTGCAGCAGCGCCGGTCGGATGGTATTGAAAGCACTGGAGAAGTCTTGCTCTGCTCCAGCTGCTCCTCCGGCTCCCTCTTATAAACGTCTTTGGCCTTTCTGATCTCGCTCTTGAGTTCCTGATGCTCTACTGAGCTCCTCTCTGTTCCCTGATGCAAACACCCTCTTCTTCTTGTTCAACAGGTCTTGAAGTTGAGGGGGTCACCCACGGCTTGTTGTTGGCAAAGCACCGGACCGTGTGGCTTGGCACGGTGCTCTCCACACAGACGTTGATGTAATCAGTGATACAGTCTGTCAGGCCATCGATGTCATCATTGTGAGAGCTGCACAGCGTCTCCCAGTCAGTCGTCTGGAAGCAGTCTTGCAGTTTCTCATTGGCCTCCTCTGTCCACACTTTCACAGTCCTCTTCTGCGCAGGCTCTCTTCTCACCACGGGTGCGTGTTCAGGTCGCAGATGGATCAAGTTGTGATCAGAACGGCCGAGCGGGGGGAGGGGTGCGGAGGTGTAAGCATCTTTTATATTTGCATATAAAAGGTCCAGCGTCTTGTTTTCCTTGGTGTGGCACTTCACGTACTGTGTGAACGTGGGGATTGGGGAGGAGAGAGAGGCATGGTTGAAATCACCGTTGATGAGCAGGAGGGACTGCGGGTGCTGTGTTTGAGCCCAGGACACTGCGCTGTGGAGCAGCTCGCACGCGGCCGCTGCATCGACGCTGAGGGAGAGATGTAGACTGTAAACACAATTACGTGCCAGAACTCCCTCGGGATGTAATAAGGGCGGATGCCCACCCAAACAAGCTCAATGTCCTTCGTGAATATCTGCTCTCTGATGGACACGTGCTCGGGGCTGCACCATCTCTCATTCACAAACACGGCTAGTCCCCCACCTCTCTTCTTCCCAGCCACGTTCCGGTCTGCAAAAAGCAACTAAGTGAATATTTTTGAAGTGAATTGAGACAACATGTGTCTATCATCTAATTAGTGGTGGATCAGTGAAGGAAATTTCTCATGGCGGCTGTTCATGTAGGACAGCAGGCTGTCATCAGTGAGGCCAGAGTGGTGTTTGGATTGGCTTTCCACGTGTCACATAAAAATTTGTTGTCTTTCTCACGCCCTGTGCTCCTGCATGAGAATAGCAAGTTTTTCCAGTCAGTCTGGACTAATCAGTTCGGGCTCATGGTGAGGCCCTACCTTTCTGGAATGTTTTCTCAAGTTCCAGTCACACAACAAAGCATTTTAGCACCTCCCCCTTGAAAGCCACAGGGGAAAATGTGTATCTAAATTACGGTTACTTTTGAAAATATTAGGGTGACAAATTTAGTTACATTTGAAAAATTGCATGCGGCTTTTTGGCCCTCCTGCTATGGATCTTGTCACCGTAGGGAAAATTGTAATCAGTTCCACATTATTAAATTGAGTATTAATAAAATTCAAATGTTTCAGTAAACAAAGTCTGGGGGCTGTCGAGGGGAGGTGCTGTAAAGCTTCTCTGACTGCATGTCCGGAACACGTCAAAACATTCCTGAAAGACGAAGAAGACCCTCACCTCAGCCCAACTGGACAGTGCAGACTGGCTGGAAAAACTTGACTGTTAGGTGGATATGACGGGTCCTAAGTCTTCAGGGAAAAGGGCAGCCAGTCCTGATGATGCTGGAGGATGTTTTTGTATTTGAGCGCAGACTGACGGTGTTTATCAGAGATGTACAGAGAGGGACATTCTCCAACTTCCCCTCCTGGAGAGAGCACAAAGCTCACATGAATATACAGTATTAGTATTTGCAGCAATCACCGCAGTGCAAACCGCATTTAAAAACCCTCCCGCTCAACATTGACCCAGGGCCGGCCCTAGGATTTTGGTGGCCCTAAGCAAGATTTTGTGCATGGGCCCAAAACAGTCACCACAGGCAACCGCCAAATCGGGCTGCTGATTGGTGGAGGACTTTTCTTCGGTCGGTCCCACAGGTGTTCAACATTTTAATTATAAACATAATGTGAGCAAGACGCATTGCTGGAAATATATATATGTTGGTTATGCTCCAGCTGTTATTACACTGACACTAAAGGGGATCTGAGTCTGAACACTTGTTGTTCTAATGATGTTTATTTCAAACCAGCATCAAAGAAGAAACAGTGAACGAGAACAGAGCCATTAAACCACACTGCTCTTTTGTGTTTTTATTCCAAAGGATTTTTACATGATGAAGTTGATCACACAGCAGGACCAAAGCAAAACATTTCCCTGAGAATGTTTGGTCAGATTTAGTAATAAAAATTCACTCAACCCCATTTTTTTAAAAACAAAACTGTCGATTGGTAAAACATCTTTCTCAGGTCAATCACACGGTTGGCCAAACTTTACAGATTTAAACATTCATCAGGTTTGGCACGCTTTGCAAATCTGAATCAAACATTTGGCAGAACTCCAGGACACACTTTCATTCACTAAGCACAAAGACCAAGGCTGTCAGACAGAGGACCCAAAGGTTTAACTTATCAACTCACGAGATGCTTTGCTCCAACATGAGCCGAGAGGTCATGAGTGTGCAGAGCTTCCTGTTTCTGTTGTCACCTTGATACATGTGCTTTCACTCTGGCCAAAGAATGTGCATTATGTTGAATCAACTTACATAATTTCGTCATACACCCCCTTCTTAAACTCAATGGAACCACATTTCTCCACATGGCAGAGCTTCTGATTAAGACTCCTTTTAGCAAGAAAGTCTTTGGTCAAATTGTGCAGAATTGAATGATACAGGAGCTGAATCTCTTCAAGGATGGATTCGACAGGTAGGGATTGCCTGTGATTTATAAAGTGCTGTGTTCGGACCGGACCCAGAGGCTTGATGCTGAGGCGAAATGAACAATACACTTATAGCAATGTGCCATGCATCCTTTACCTTTGCTTGATATTTCTGATAACATTTAAGTTTTCATAGGTACAGGAAGGTGCAAATATCTTGAAGTAAATATTTGTTGCTGATTGCTCAGAATATATTATTTGGCATCAATATATGTGGTGCATCATCATAACTGAGCAGTGTTTGTGCATTGTCTGGCTTTGTGTGTTACTTTCTGTAAGTATTTACTTTACTGAGAAAAGCAGAGGGGGTCTCAAGAAATGTAAATATTTTAGAAATTCAGAAAAAAATGTCATTAGACACTTAATATACAGTAGTTGTGCTCAGAATCCACTAGATGGTGCCACAAATGCACTGAAATGATCAATCACAAGTCATCAAAGGAATGACACAACAACCGTTGCTGTACCCATTGTCTATTGTGTAGTTTTTGCCCTTTGCTTGAAACTAAAAACCAAAGGTAACGTAACTTGAAGCTGTTGTGACTATACCTCAATCACAGTGTGATCATACCTTAAACAAAAGCGCTGCTTTGCACTTTAGTTGCAATGCTGTAACACACTTGGTCCTTAATGCAGCTCACTTGTTCCTGTACATTCCACACTATTTCATACACAAGACAGTGCAAAAATGAAATCTCAGCATACCATTGGGAAAACGCATCTATTCAAAATACAACACACGTTGGTCAGTGGCAAATACTTCGGGACACACCTGAAAATGCTGACAAAACTGAACACCAATTAGCCAGTTAAAAAAGCCCTAGGCCGTTAGCTCTCCCTGCCATGGAGGCAGAGGAAGACAGAGAGAGAAGGACGTTTCAAAGTTTCAATTTGACATAAATGTAAATGGTTTATTTCTCACCCAGTGTTGTCTTACAGTAATTGCTTGTGTGCCAAGTTTTGCAAAACGTGTTCAAGCAGCCGACAAAAGCTGTAATGCTGAGATGATATCAGATGAAAATGTATCATCATAAAGTTAAAATTCCATTACATTGAGTAATGTTTTGAAAATACAACAATAGCAAAATAGACAGTTGCATTTTATATAATCATTGACATTACAAAATGGCATAAGATCCATCTGTTAGCAGTGGTTCAAGACCTGAAGCTCTGAAACGCAGTACTGTCTCCAAACATCTGATCGCAGCCTCGTCAACCTCAACATCAAACTTATTTGCAAGCAGGTGTTTTTGACTCAGCAGCCACTTCAGGTCACCAGCTCCGTACACACAAACAGCGTGTCTGTAAACACCAGAGCAAGGAGGATACGGAGCTCCATTTTTAACGTCACCTGTCAAATAGCTCCACCGCACCACCCGAGCGAAGGCTTGCATGTCTGTTACATCATACTTGCTGTTGGCGGGCACTGATCCTGGTACAGAGGGCATCCTTTGGAAAGTGGCCCACAAGTGCTCGTCAGGGCTGTATGTGTCCTTCACCCACTCAATGAGTTTCTGAGCCTCTGTGTCCTGCATCACGTGACTCACAAAGTCTCTTGAGACAACAAAGTATGCATTCCCTGTGAACATCGGGCTGCTAATTGGCGGAGGACTTTTCTTCACATCTGTCCTAACGTTTGCACTATTGTGATGATACTGCCATCGGCCCCTCTTGTAGTCGTTGGCCGCCTCGGTCTCCATACTGTTTCTTCCATTGAGGACCTTGAGTATTTTCACCATCTCTCCATTGGTTTTTATCGGGAAGTCGGTCCCACAGGTGTTGAGCAGGTACCTCCACTTTACAGGTGACTTCAACAGATCAGTCATGCAGTTCAGATCTGCCTGCACACGTGACCATGAGGCATAAATCACCTGTTCTAATTTGCTAGCTATAAACACATTAGGGAAACAGGCAACGATAGCTTCCACAGCCTTGTGAAAATGTTCAGAGGACTTTTGGTCCACGTGCACACAGTAGATGTTCTGAGGTGCATAAACTGCTCGAAGGAGTCGCTCAAACATTTCAATTTTCTCGTGGATCACCATGGAGTAGGCGATGGGAAAATCCTTCTCCTCTTCACTGCAAGGCACTGTACTGAAGCCTCTCTCTGTTACGTAAGCTGGACAGTCCTCTGTCACATTAAGGTAGAAATCCTCAGACAAATGCTTCGGCTGTGTCCTCGATGCCAAAAGCTCTTTTAATTCTTTCATCTTCCCCTCTGAGCCTCCATTGATGATGGCCAAGCAGACGGGCAGGTCGGTGTAGAACTGCTCTGGAATTCCAAGGTCAGCCGATGACCCCCTGTCAGAACGAGGTTCCCAAAAGACAAATGGAAGGAACGTGCCAATATAGATGAGACAAAGGATCCATAACTTAGAGCCTCTGTTGTGCGTCAGCCTTAGAAATGCCATATCCTTAGATAACAGGTGATGCTGTCTTCAGTGCAGGGCAGTGACTGAGCAAATGGCAAGGGCTTGTCTGGTGAATGACAGCAAACACTATCAAACCCTATTCCCATAGGTGTGTCACATGAACACTTATAAGTAATTCATCTGTGATGAATTGTTTAAACTTTGATGCAGTGACACTAGTCTCTGTTGCTTTACTGGGCGTGATATGTGTGTGGAAGGGGGTGTGACTGGTTTATCTTTCTCTGCTCTCCCTGACCTTATCAACTCAACAATCACATCGAGTGAAGAATAGGAACTCTTTTCCTGTTGGTTTGACTGGCGGCTGCTATCCAGTTTATAGGTGCATTGCCACCTGAATAACTCATCAACTCCCCCCATTAAAGCCTCCACAATGACTCCAAAATTCCATCTAGTTTGTTAGTTGCTTTGCCCATTTCATACTGGTTTTCAGTCAAAAGGCAGACAATTGGTTTCTCATAGAATCTCACCATTGTTCTTTCTCTAAAGGTATTCTTTGTCTTGCTGTTGCCTGCTCTGTCTGCAGTGCTGATGTTTTTCCTTCCATGCTCTCTGCACTCATGTTGCCCTCGGGATGCAGTCAGCCTTCTTTCTACCTCCAATTTCTGCTCTTTGTCTCTTCTCTTTGAGTCAGAAACTTTTATATTTATCCCACACCTGTATTCAGTCTCTGCTCTGGGGTTTGAGCAAAATCAGTATGTAGGTGTGAATTTGAATTGAGTGCATTAGTTGATCTTTATTTTATTTTTTTATGTAGTACAAGTTGTACAGATTGTAGTTGTTGAAGTCACATCATCGGCCCACAGTTTCATAAATAACACTCAAATATCAAGTAAAAAAGGAAGCCTTGTACACACATAATGAATACACAAATATGTGTATTTATACTGTATATTTTTTCCTCACTCACAATTGCCTCATCTAAGAGTGTGCATTATAAATGCACAGGCACTTTTTAGGATAAAGAATATATATGCATTAAGTTAACATTCCGTCACAATGAGTAATGCCTTGAAAATACAACAGGAGCAGAATAGACAACCCAGTAGGAGACCCTTTATTATTTTTTACTAGGGCATTTCTTAACGACTATGCTTTAGTATTATAGATTTCAGATGATCATTGACATTACAAAATGGCATAAGATCCATCTGTTAGCAGTGGTTCAAGACCTGAAGCTCTGAAACGCAGTACTGTCTCCAAACATCTGATCGCAGCCTCGTCAACCTCAACATCAAACTTATTTGCAAGCAGGTGTTTTTGACTCAGCAGCCACTTCAGGTCACCAGCTCCGTACACACAAACAGCGTGTCTGTAAACACCAGAGCAAGGAGAATACGGAGCTCCATTTTTAACGTCACCTGCCAAATCGGCCCACTTCACCACCCGAGCGAAGGCTTGCATGTCTGATGCATCATACTTGCTGTTGGTGGGCACTGATCCTGGTACAGAGGGCATCCTTTGGAAAGTGGCCCACAAGTGCTCGTCAGGGCTGTATGTGTCCTTCACCCACTCAATGAGTTTCTGAGCCTCTGTGTCCTGCATCACGTGACTCACAAAGTCTCTTGAGGCAACAAAGTATGCATTCCCTTTGAACATCGGGCTGCTAATTGGCGGAGGACTTTTCTTCACATCTGTCCTAACGTTTGCACTATCGTGATGATACTGCCATCGGCCCCTCTTGTAGTCGTTGGCCGCCTCGGTCTCCATACTGTTTCTTCCATTGAGGACCTTGAGTATTTTCACCATCTCTCCATTGGTTTTTATCGGGAAGTCGGTCCCACAGGTGTTGAGCAGGTACCTCCACTTTACAGGTGACTTCAACAGATCAGTCATGCAGTTCAGATCTGCCTGCACACGTGACCATGAGGCATAAATCACCTGTTCTAATTTGCTAGCTATAAACACATTAGGGAAACAGGCAACGATAGCTTCCACAGCCTTGTGAAAATGTTCAGAGGACTTTTGGTCCACGTGCACACAGTAGATGTTCTGAGGTGCATAAACTGCTCGAAGGAGTCGCTCAAACATTTCAATTTTCTCGTGGATCACCATGGAGTAGGCGATGGGAAAATCCTTCTCCTCTTCACTGCAAGGCACTGTACTGAAGCCTCTCTCTGTTACGTAAGATGGACAGTCCTCTGTCACATTAAGGTAGAAATCCTCAGACAAATGCTTCGGCTGTGTCCTCGATGCCAAAAGCTCTTTTAATTCTTTCATCTTCCCCTCTGAGCCTCCATTGATGATGGCCAAGCAGACGGGCAGGTCGGTGTAGAACTGCTCTGGAATTCCAAGGTCAGCTGATGACCCCCTGTCAGAACGAGGTTCCCAAAAGACAAATGGAAGGAACGTGCCAATACAGATGAGACAAAGGATCCATAACTTAGAGCCTCTGTTGTGCGTCAGCCTTAGAAATGCCATATCCTTAGATAACAGGTGATGCTGTCTTCAGTGCAGAGTAATGACTGAGAACATTGCAAGGGCTTGTCTGGTGAATGACAGCAAACACTATCAAGCCCTATTCCCATAGGTGTGTCACATGAACACTTCTAAGTAATTAATCTGTGATGATTTGTGTATGTGTGTGGCAGAGGGTGTGACTGGTTTTGTCTGTCTGACCAAAAGAAGAACAACAAAATAAAGCAGGTTGCGGCCTATAAACTGGATATGACACCTGTATACGGAGCCCTCTCTGGGGCTCGAGCAAAATCAGAAATTCTGGTGTCATATTGAACTGAGCACATTAGTTGGACTGTCTTTTCATTTTTGTACAGATTTTAGTTGTTTAAGTCACATCATCGGCCCGCAGTTTCATAAATAACGCTCAAATATCAAGTAAAAAAGGAAGCCTTGTACACTCTTACTGAATACACAAATAGATATATTCACATATCTTTTCTCACAAATCACTCACATAGGCCTCATCTAAGTGCGTGTATTAAAAAGATGCAGGCACTTTGTAGGATAAACACCAGAATAAAAGAACAAACACACCACCACATTCTCATCAGAGATTTAACTAAATCTTTTCATTTCAACTGTCAGTCCATCACAATACATTCCTCACTTACTGTCAGTTCTAGTCGGATGTATTTAAAATTGGTTGAGACAAGTACTCTCATCCACAACCTGGTCTGCATCAGTGTCGTGCTCATGGATGAAGCTGCAGCGTCGGTAGACTGATCCACCCCGGCTGGTATACACCACGTCCACCTCATCACCACTGTCTGGCTCAGGCACGCCGTGGGGCATGTTCATGCTGGCACTGCCGTTCAGTCTTTCATAGCTCTGGCCCCAGCAAAGCCTTTTCCAGGAGTGAGCTTTGATCAGGGCAAAAATAGCCAGAGCCAACCCTAGAGCCAGCAACAGGGAAACCGGTAAGGCCACGGAGGTGTGATTTGGAAAATTGGAGGACATATTCACGCCCGTTCTCTGGTCATCTCCTGACTTGGGTTGGAGGGTCTCTACACACAGAGCTAGAAGGGTGGCAAAAAAACAGCTTAGCAAAGTGTGACCAAAGAATCTTGTGTTTCTTATGAGGGGCAGAACTCTACCTGAGCGACCGTCGCAAACACAGCAGTCAGTGTCGTTCCCTGCAGCCTGACAGCAGCGAGCACAGCGCTTCTCCACAGCATGAAGAGCAGAATCAGGTGGACAAGTCAGACACTGGTCAGTTCTGGGGCCAGTGCAATGCAAACACGAGCTGTCACATGGCTCACATGTTTCCTGAATTGAAAAAAAGTATTGGGTTAAATATGCACCTGAAATGTTCATATTTGATCTTTACTTTTTTCCACTGGCATCAAATATTCATTATTAGCTGAACGACAACCAGCGATCACCAGTTTTTGTTTGAGTATTTACTAATTTTATCATGGTGATGATTACGACAATTTATTTTGTGCTTCGAATGAAACACGTGTCTTTTGTCATGATGATAATTAGAAGAGCTCAAACATCACCTCTTCTGAAAAGTACCGTCCCTCCTCACAACGTGGATAGCAGACGTTGTCCTTAAGAGTGCTGCCCCAGTCACAAGTCAGGCAGCTCTGAGGGGAGGCATCTGCAAATACACGCACAATTAGCATACATGTGTCATCCATGCTTCTCCTGCCCATCTGGACCAGGCCTGACTTGCAACACATTTAGTCTCAGTGGGACGATCCAGGTTAAACAATAGTTGAATTACATATAGATAAGTATTAATGCTTCCTGTACGCAGGAATGTACCCATGCAGGTCTGACAGCTCACATGGCACTGTTTGCACATGCCATGGAGCTGATAGAAGCGGTGTGGGCAGCTCTCAACACACAGCTTGGTGCCTTGCACCTCCAAGAGAGGGGGCGGACAGGCTCTGCAGGAGTTGTGCCCCGGTCCCGTACACAGCTCACAGGACTGGTCACATTTCTTACAGTGGGATCCGTCTTTGTAATACCTGAACAAATGCGACAACGTGAGTTTTAACACATCAGACACTGCAGATTGAATCTTGTAGATTTCATGTAATTTATCAGGGTAATTGCTGATAATAAAAGCCCTCACCCTGTGGGACAGTGAGTGACACAGAGATGAAGGAGTCGCAGGTGTCCTGGAGAACAAGATACACAATCTCTGGCTGACGCCCCCGTGCAGGTGGAACAAGCAGGATCACAAGGCAAACAGAATCCAAGCTCCCGTCCATCAGCTTCCTGCCTTGTGTTGTATGAACCAGCCGGACACTCGCCCACGCAGGTCCTGTCTGGGAAGCAGCACATAGATACAGAGGCCATCATTCTCAAAAAAAAGCCAGTTCTCATGGTCCATGAACTGCAAGCTCAGTTCTGGAACATCTACTGTGGACAACATCAAATAAACCGAGTTGTTTGCATAGACAAGGACATATTCAGTTTCAAATTCAATATTACTATGAGACGTTTATCATAGTGTGGAGATCTGCCAAAGCTCACTGTGTAGGTATTTGGGGGCGAGACATGTCTGGCATTCATATTGGTATGGACCAGCACAAGAGTAGCAGTGGCGGTGGCAACCCATGCAGGTGAAGCGGTTATCATGCGGGTATGTTCCTATGGGGCAGTCAGTGTCGCCTGTCACGCCGCACAACAGTGTGTTTGGGTCCAACACAAGTCCCTTATTGCACTGCGTGCACTGGTTTGCATCCGGGCCGGAGCAGCTCATACAAGTCTGGTGGCATTCTGCACGGGATCAAAAGATATGTAAGAGTGAGAGCGGTCACATTTTAACAGTACAGTGTATTCAATATAGGTGATGGAGATGGACTGCAAGAAACTGGTTATGCAGATTGTTGTTTGGGCCTTTACATTTAAATACTGAGAGATCTGAGATCTGAAGCTGGTCCTATCAGACCAGTAGCATGAAACATTTTTTGCATGTCTATGACAATTTAAGACTACCACATGTTCTCTTTCACGTTTGTAGCAGGAGAGCGAGGTGAGGGGTGTTCAGCTGCAACATGCAACTTCACCACCACCACATATGACTAAATTCTACACACTGAACCTTTAATGATCGACAGTGATCATTACACGCGTGCAACTGTTGGGCCTCACCTTGACATTCTAAAGCTTCAGATTCATAGTAAGTGCCAGAGAGGCACTCCTTAGAGCAAGCACCCTTGTAGAGTTTGGGGCTAGATGCTGAGCAGGTCTCACAGTCATCTGGCAAGGGCCCCGAACAGCTGGCACAGGTAGGATGGCACTGACCGCACCGGCCCTCCTCCATGTCCTCATAATAGCCCATGGGACAACTGGCTTTGCACGCTCCATCCAGCATCAAATAGAGGAAACTGCATTCTAGAACGATTAAGGGCAAGTAACAAGAGATTTCAGGATTTGGTCACATCCTATTTTACAATTAAAGATAGACAGATTTTAAGATAAGAACTTACTAAAACAGGTTCTGTCATCTGAGCAAATGTCACAGTGTGGCGGACAGCGTCGACACGTTCCGTCATCCGCAGGGTACATGCGCAGTGAGCAGTTAAGTCTACACGTGCCACCGCCTAAGTAGTAGCCATCAGGACAGGACAGACACTGCGACTTGGTCCCATCACATGTCAAACAGGAGCTGTCACAGGCGTCGCATGAACCCTCAGCGGTCTCAAAGAAACCTCTGCAAGTGACAACGAAAGGAAAGGGTTAGAGGTGAGGAGTCAGGGTGAGGGCAAACAAAAACCTGCCGTGATTAGAAAAATTACACAATTCATCATAAAAGCTTACTCAGGGCAGTTAGACCAGCAGCGCCCCCGGTGGAGAAAAAGTCTATAGGGACCTTTGGCACAGCTGATGCAGTTATCGCTGGTGCCCATGCAAGTGTCACAGTTTGGCGAGCAGTCCTCACAGAGCTGAGTTGCAGAGTTTGCATAGGTGCCAGATGGACACTGTGTCACACAGGAACTGTCCTGATCCAAGAAATGCCCTGTGACACACACACACACACACACACTCAGTTCCCAAGAGGATACATAAAATGGCATGACAAACTGGTGTAAATATTTGCACCTTTGAAACAAGAAGAACAATCCTGTTCTTGAGGACCGAAGCAGATCTTACAGGATGCATCACACGTGCGACATTCACTGTTTTCCCCTGAAAGTGAAATAAAGGAGACAGTATCCATCATGCATTTAATACGTCTGCAACTCTTGGTGCAGTTTGCTTGTTTCTCAAGTAACAGTGGGTCTCATTTATCAAGTGATGCAGTTTGCATTTTGCACAAATTATAATAAATTTTTTCTGTAATTCTACAGTAGTATATTATGGGTTTAATATTACTATAACATTTCATTATTTCTTAAATTTTGTTGGTGAGAGGTTTTTTATTTACTTCTGAAGAAATGCATCACTTTTTGTCTTGTGTGTTTTATTGCACTGGATCCTTACTACCTTCTGTCCATAGTGACCTATGAGCTTTAAAATCATTTTTAAGGGATTTTAATAGCTAATCATAATTAGGTTCGAGATTATGATTCTTGGTACATTTTAATGATTCTTTTTTCATTTGTAAATTTTATGCCAGATGAATGTGAACACTGCTGCTCCCAAAAACGTATTAACCCTTATTTTATGACACGCTGTTTGCTGAGGTGAAGTACTTCCTGGAGTTTGTAATTTTGATAATGGTTCTTACTTTGTCCCTTTGTTTGTATGGCTGGGTGTGCCTAGGTTTGTTTAAATTTCAACCATTGTTAATTGGCTCTTGTGTTAGCCTGGATTGCTCATCCCTCACCTCCGGTTCTACTTCCTGTACTCAAACTTTACACTAAACCAGCCTTTTATAGATGAAGGCAACTGGCCTGACTGCTGCCGTTACCAAAGTTAAGAGTTATTATTACACCAACCTCTGCTCAAGTTAGGGAAGCATTTAGAAAGTGCTTTCAAAAAAACAACAAGTAACAAGTTTCCATTTGTCAGTTTCCTCGGTTGATCACTGGATTGATTTTGTAAATTGCTTGGTGGAACTGAAACAAAATATGAATAAGGAAGGTTTCCTCCAGGTACTCCGGTACCAACTGGCAACTTGTCCAGGGTGAGCCCCGCCTCTCGGCCAGTGATGGAGAAGCGGTTGAAGATGAGTGAGTGAGCGACTGGGGATAAAAGCTACTCAGGGAACAATAAATGGATGCAGCTTTGTCTGGTTGTTTGCTGCTTACACACTGAGTAAATCAATATTAGTACTCCCACAAGTAAAGAAATGTCGAACAATATCCTCAGTGTTTTTGAGAGCACAATGCTCTTAGTGTCAGGTTGGTTATTTACAGAGATCATTCCCTCCGATCACTTTCTTTTAGTTACAACAATAATTTTATCAGGTTCTGCTTGATCTCACATCACCACTTGACCTGCTCCAGAGTGTAGGCAAGTGACAATCCTGTACATCTGTTAAACAATTTAAACATTTCAATAAAAGTTTAAATACATTGTTCCTCATACCGTCAAAGTACTGTCCCAAGGGGCAGTTGATCAGCGGGCACTGTCCATGCAGAGCAGGGTTCCCACCAACACACAGCTCACAGTCTGTTGATCGGGGTCCGTGGCATGTCTGGCAAGAGCTTTGACAAGGCTGACAGCGCCACCCACTGGAGTCACTGAAGGTTTGCTGTGGACACTGTTTGACGCACTCCCCTCCTGACAGGGCAGAGCAGTGCACACAGTAAAATGAGATTACTCTCCTTGTCCACCTGGATTCATCAAATTGTATTCTTGGAGGAACTGTGAACTGAGACGTTGCAGTACCACTAGTAATGTGTAATAATCTGAGATTATCCTGATGTAAGTGCTGGACTCATTTATCTTGTCCTCCTTGCTCTATGTATTTTTTAAGACTTTTTTTTTTTACATGACGAGGTCATGGGTTGTTCTTAGATCTTTTAGTTCGCTTTAGGATTTTTTTTAATTTATTTATTTTTTTATCATATTTCTTTATTTTCCTTTTGTATCACTAAGAGGAGTTGCAGTCAAAGTTTTGTTGCACAGCTGCTCAATGGCAATAAACGCTTGGTGTCCATCAGACTGAATAACCTGACTAGCAATACTAAACATCAAAAAACGTCTCAAATGCAAACTCATTTTGTAAGACTGTATTCAGACAAAACATTGGTCACTGGGTGTTACCGTGTAGGAAGTAACCAGGCTGGCAGGCAAGGCAGCGTGTGTTGCTCCTGCAATCTGTGCACAGAGGTGGGCAGGACAGACACACGCCCCTGCCCCAGTCCTCATAGGTGCTCTGGGGACAGTGCCTGCGACACTGATGTCTGAAACTGAAAAAGCAAAGGTCCCATTCAAAACAAAAGTCAAGGCCTTTTCAAGAAAATCTTTGAAGCTATTATGCTCCAAGTCACTGGAACAGCTTCCAAGAGGAGCTCAGAGGAGCAGAATCTTTATTTTATTTATTGATTTAAATTATCCAGAACAGAGCTCTGGCATTTAGAGCAGTGCTACGAGCTTTTACTGAGCAACAGTGACCTCTGCAGCCATGAGTGGTCATTTATTCTACTGGCTTCATTGCTGCCTGCTGAAATCAACACAGAAAACTCTGAATTTTAGGTATTTTAAATGTCCCTTCCCTCCATGAATATCAAAAGTTAAATGCTCTGACTTGTATTTAAAGCTATCATGCTGCTTTCCAGCTCCGGCTCATCTGTGAGAAAAGGTCCGGAGGTCATGCTGACCTTCTCCGGATGTCAGTCAGATAACACCCGCTCACAAAAGCTACAGCAAGAAGTGATAAGTACAATCCTCGTCTCCGTTGCAGGTCAGAAAACCATCAACCTTATCTGCTATTTCAGTGGATCCTCGCAGTGAAGGACAGGAGGAATGATGGAGTGGCTGAGGGAAGCTTCTGCCCAAAGGGATGACGAAACAGACATTCAAGAGGCAATCCCAACATGCAATGTGGCCATATTATGACGCATATTTTAAGTACACAGTCCTCATCAAACAGTCAAACATTACACTGTGCTCCTCAGAGGCAGAGAGGTAACTGGCGTTGTATTTGTAGCCTGGAGACCAATCTTTTAGGGTTAATTGAGCTATTAAACAAGAGATGACAAAAAAAAAAAGATCTATAACCTGAAGCAGCGGAGATGTTGAATTGCAAAGATATCACACACAAGTTTTATACACAACAGACTGAATCCTTTAACTCCTAAATGATACAGTCCAACACGCTGTGCTTTCTATATGAGACAACCCGATCGGCCCCTCTCTCCGCGTTGCCGTGGATTTGGTGCTACGATGCGGCGCTTGTTTGAGCAGGCGCAGCTGGACGCGCCGCACAGCATCCATCTACTCCCTCACAATAGCAGCTCGCCTGGCAACACCACACAACCTAAGAATCTGCTGGATGTTAAAGAATCACTCTGTGCAAATAGAAGACCATCCATTCTAGGGGAAGCCCATCAACATTTCCAGAGCAACTTTTGTTTGCAGCCTTTAATCCTTGAGCTTGCGATGAAGAGGTGAAAACGGACCTGCACTTAAGAACGCTTGGTATAAGCCATATTGAGAATGGATCACAGCAATTTCTTTTTGATTTAGCGGAACCTCGCTCCTTGGAGAGGGAGGTAAATGTCAATAAATACCAAGCATCCATCACGCTGTGACTCTTTTCAAGAGGCAATATTTCCTGCCAGAGTAGCGTTGGCCCAGTCGATTCAGAGTCATGCCAGTGCTGTCTGATGGTAACATTTTTCAAACTCAAAGAGTAGAATTTCTGGAAGTGCTGAAAATGTCGTGATCCATCCCAGGGAGGCTCTCTATAATTTATTGTATTGTTTTTGAGGATCTCCTGATTTGTTTTTGCATTGAGAGGTCAGAGAAGAGGTCAGCAGCACGTACCCTATATAATTAAACTCCTGTTGGCTGTGTGGCTCTCCACTTATACTGGCTCTCTCCTTTGTCTCTCCTGCTCCCATGCAACATAGACTCACACTGTGCTCAGTCAGAGCGCTGGTCTGTGCTCAGCCCAGGGCTCAGGTAACAGGGTATGACTCAAAATTGACAGTAACCTGAATCACACAATACCACTCGGCCTAAACTCAAGGGAGCGGGAGCACAATTGGAGGTCTGTTCTGCAGCCGGCTTTACAAACTGGGTCTAAGGGATAAGCCAGCCTAAAGAGGGATACAGGTGAAACGTGGCTCCTTGCAGTGCAGGGAATGACATACCATTTCTGGTAGAGCAGAGAATATGACTCCACAAACTGCATAGTGGCTTAACCAACTGTTTATGTACCAAGACAATGGCAATGCAAATAATTTATTTTTGAGGTTAATTATTCTCTTGCAGCTTATTTAATGTCCATACAATGTATTTGATGAATGTTAATTCCCAGTCATTTTTTTAGCAAAAATGCTAAACTCACAGATACTGCATGTCAAGGACTTTTCGTATATCCTCACACATTACTGGGTATAATATATAATATACTCAGAACACAAGGTCAGGTCATAGATAAAGGACCAGCCAACAGAACATTGCAGTGTCTACACTCAGAGACTTTCATATCTGACTCAGATGCTCCAGACAGAGAGGCACCATCTTCAACTCCTCTGCATCTTCCACCAGTATCCAATGCAGCTACATGTAGTGAGAGTAATTCTAGCTATTCATTGATGTGCTGTTAGAATGGGTGTCAGGAGTAGATGAAGATATATGGGGACACTGGGGGAGACATCTTCAGACTCGGTGGTGACATTTGCTCATGTTGCTTTGGAAGCGTTTGTGTATTGTTGCACCTTCTGGTCTCCTTGAGGCTTCAAGTCTACATTAAATTCTTCTGCATAGGACATCAGCTGCTGTCTGAGTTCTCCTCTCACTGCGTGTTTGTTTTGCTGAATGTCTAAACCCTCAGTGTTGTTGGGTCTGGAGACTTGTTGGACAATATAGGTTCAGGAAAACCACAGTTTGATAATACAGAAGTCGATGGGGAGCAGACAGAATATTAAAGCAAGAAACTCACAGGAAGTAACCTTCAAGACAGCTGCTGCAGATCTCAGGGTCGTCTGTGTGCAAATGAGAAAAGGTGATTAATTAAAATTCATGGTGAAACAAAATCTTTTTCACCGAGGTTTTGACAGGCATTGTTGATTCTCCTTGATGCTGGCCTGGAGTCTGCACCGTACCTGTGGAGCACGCCTTACAGCCCATCTCGCAGTCAATGCACTCTCCTGTATCAGGGTCCTGCACCTGCCCTGAAACACATGAGATCCACCATAAAGCGCCTGTGGGCCTTCCTCTCATCTTACAGGAACTCTGTTTCAGATTCACCTGTGTTACACGACGCTGTTTGGCAGACCCCATTCTGGAGTTTGTAGTGTTCCCGGCATTTGGCACATATGTTGCCATCTGTGCACAGTTCGCAATTGGCGATGCAGGGCAGGCAGGCATAGTGACCCCTGTCAGGAAAGAGTCCCCGGGGGCAATGTGTTCGACAACGACCTTGGTGGAGGAAACGTTCCTGTCCATCTTCATCTGAGGTTGGAGGAGGGCACAGAGGACTTGTTACCATACAGCCTGCTCTAGTCTCTCCTCTGATTAAGATGCCACTGACCATGTGGAACTCCTGCAACGCTTTTGTAAAATTGAAAATCAATGAGCTTCTCTTAACAAATATGGGTCCGGATGATGACATGGGTCGGAGAACAGAGGAAAGATGAAAGAACCTGTAATTTGAAAGTTCAGGGCCAAATGTAATGACACATATTTCAGGAATGTGCATCAGCACAATTATTAGGAAAATGCTACAAGTTTTTATTGTGTCCTGGACGGGCAAAAGCAGAAACTGAGGGCATGTCAGACTCTTGAACACCATTGTTAACTGATGGCTGCGGTCCAGCGTATTGACTGCAGATGACAACCTCTCCATGTATCACAAAGAACAGGGCGTGGGGCTGAGGGTCAAGGAGAAAGAAAGAGGCACTAACAGGTTTCACGGGGTGAGCCCAGTGAACTGCAACGCTGAGAGTTGCAGCCTGAGGGAATATATTTCTCCCTCTGATTAACAAAGGCCCCATTCTGACATGATCAGATTACACCTGGATTTCAAAAGGTGCCTGTGACCCCCCCCCCCCCCAAAAAAAAAAAAAGAAAAATCAACAAGTTCTAGAGCCTGCACTCTTGATTGTTTATGAGTAAATGATAAACCAGAGCTGAATGCCACTCCTTCAATTTCAAAGCCTTTAAACATCTTTGCCTCTAGTATGGTGCTGCTTCAAAAGGAAAAACTACGTGGCCACAAATGAAGAGTGACACACATGGAACTTTTCATATGAGGTTGAAAAACTGTGTGAAGCCTCAGTGATTTATTTGTTGCTAGAAACTGAATTAAACTGATTACTGATTAAACTATCCATCCTTATCCTTATCTACAATTTACTCGAGGGGGTGCAGGGTATGAATGCACGGGCATCCGTTTAGGGCTGAAAGTACGTGCGTGTGTATGTGCGTGTGTGTGGAAAAATAATGCTCACCAACTCCACAGGTAGTACATTCAAACAGCTCATGTCCGAGGCACTCGGAGCAGGTGGGATGACAGAGGACACACTGGCTCTTCAGCATGAACCGTCCGCTCGGACAGGGGGGCGACGAGACCGTCTTCCCCGCAACAAATCCCGCAGAGGAGAGGACGAGCAGCATACAGGCGATCACCGACCTCATGGCTGTGCCAGAAGACTTTGGCTGGAAGTGAGGAGGAGGAAGAGGAGGAGGAAGAGGAGGAGGGGGGGCGGAATCAGGTTTGTCCCCAAAGAGACGCAGTGTCCGCGCAGCAGCAGCGGTGGTGGTGGTGGTGGTGGTGGTCTCTCCCGATCCTGTGCGCTGCCAGCTCGATCTGTGAACGGCTTCACCACACACCTGCCCAGAGCACAACTCGCAGGAGCAGTTGCTCGCAGTGGAGACAGAACAATGAGCGTGGACTGCGGTCAGCAGCTGCATTCAACAGGAGCCAGCCACTCTCTGCCCCCCCCCCCCGAACATCACAGAGTCTGATGGCAGTGAATGAAAACACCGTTCAGCCCTGACCAGACACACCTTGACAATTACACTACCTGGAAACCTATAACCGCTGGGAGCAAAAGAGGCCCTGAAGAACTCGGGCAACTGGACAACTGAAAGCCATTCAAAAACTGCACAACTGGAAAGAGCTAGGAAATGATCACAACTGGCATAAAACGAAACACCTTGAAACCCAGCAGCCCTGGTAAAAAAACACTTGGAAAACAAAATAAAAAATCTAGCAAGCCAAAACATCCAGAAAACAATCACACCTGGAAAAAACAAAACATCTAGAAAACGATCACACCTGGAAAAAAACAAAACATCTACAATGATATACTGATACCTGATAGAAACAAAACATCTGGGAAGTGTCACACCTGGAAAACCATCAAAAAAACTAAACTAAAAACAACTATAAATACCAACACCAAGCAAGCAAACAAATGATCACACCAGGAAAAAACAAAACAGACAAACATACTACCTGCAGCCAAAACAAAAATAATAAACACTGGAACCCTCCCAGACCTGAACCAACACCTGAAAGACCATGGTGCCCTTCAAGTCTGCATTTATTTTGGATGTGTGGTTTTGTTGTCCATGCCTCCCCCTGCCTGTCAAGCCTGAGACTATATATTCAGGTTTTCATTTCTTGATTTCAAATCTGAATGATTCCAGTATTTCTTGTGAAAATATAAAATATCAGAGTTGCACCAAGAGGCTCTGAGCTGTTTTGGCGTGTGCTTTGCGTCACGGCGACCCCTAGCGGCTCCAGGCCGCACGTCAACGCGAGGGCGTGTGCACAACCGGCGCTGCTCGCCGGCTGACGTCACGCGGCTGTGGCTGTCGGAGGGGGCGTGGCTTTGTTCTGCTGCAGCGGAGAAATATGACATGGGGATGAGCGAGAGCGGGGGAGAGAGAGAGAGGAATTAGCGGTTCGTCAGAGGTCTGGACTGGAACGCCACGACGGGGAGCAATGAGTGAAAACAGCACGGTAAGACACTGACCTGCTTTCAGGAACACACTCACTCGTCGGCTTTTCCCACGCACAGAGACGCACGACAGGCCGATGCGCGGCTCAGTGGACGGGGAACACAATAGGCTGCCGCTGCAGACAGGTGCACCTGCCTCTCCGTGCGCGTACGTGCCTCGATGCGATCCAACTTCAGCTTCCGTGCGAAAACCCGTGATTTCGGTCGAAGGCAAAGAAAACGTCCAGGCCACAAATCATCATCATCATCATCATCATCCTCATCATCGACGGCGTCTGGTGAGACGCGAGCGGTGTCACATGTTATTTGCTGTAAACATGGATGTGCTGTAGTATCTGTGTGCTTAGTCACAGACCTTTGTGGTGTAGTATGTGTGTATACATGATGTACATGTACATGGTGTATGTGATGCGATGGCAGCGTGTCCCAGACAAATGCTTATTGAGGCTGTGAGGGCTGGAGTTTAGACTGATATGGAATATTAATCGTCACAGTGTGTTTCGGGGCCAGATGGTTTCACATGAAGCTGGAGAGGAAATCATGCATGTCTCTATCACCTATACGTCCATGTTCAGATGTAGGGAGCCTCACTAAGCCCTCTGTCTGATTTCAGTCTTTAATTGCTGGCCTGGCTCACAGCATCTCCCAATTGTGTTTGTGTTGCAAAGGCTCTAATTTGCGACTCCAGCCTTATTGACAAAATAAATGCTTGAATGTGTCACGCATATCAGCTTATATTTGAGCTTGGCACAACACTAGTGAGGTCTCTCTGGGTTCCTTTTGGCTCATTTGCTGGTCATTTCTATCACACCGGCTTGTCTGCTGTGTTACCCACACGCAACTTATTCACTCCACCTATTGCCCCTGTCTGAAGTCTCTGCTTGGGTCTTTGAGACGGGCAGCCGACAGTTGTCGAGTCTAATTTGGAGACGGCTCCAATAGACAGGGCAGAGCTACAAAGCAGGGCCCGTGGCTGCCAGGCCCCTGGCATGGCCTGGATGGGCCGAGCCATGCCAGCTCCACAGAGGGCTCCGGTGCAGAAAGGCACTGGGGAGAGGGCTCTTGGCACCTGATCAGTTACCACAGTGAGTTCTGTTCCTGTCACCGGCGTTTAGCAGCAGAGAAGCAGAGCAGATATGACGGTTGTTGTTGTTGTTGAACTCAGTTGGGCTCTCATGTCACTGCAGCAGTGCTGCTTTATTGAAGTATTTTCAACGGATGCAAAATGACAGTCCTTCGCCAACATCTGTGCAGTGGCAGAGAAATTGCCCTCATTATTATTCATTTGGAAAACACAAAAGCAAAGGGGAAAAGAAAGAACATTTTCAGTTTACATTTGTTCCCATATCGCACCAGGGCAGAGCCATTTGAATCACCCCAATCCGGGGGCTTAAATCTCCTGTTTCCTTTCAAAAGAATTCCACATCTCCATCTCCATGCCTGATTCCCCCAAAAGTTGAGTCCCTCAGAGGAGGTGAAATGAGTCAAGTGCCCGTGGTAATCACTGCCCAATCACCACGGGGCTTTGAAGTTGGCCCTGTTCCTCAGACATCTCTACAGGTGGGGAGGCAATGTTAAGTGTTCTGTCTGCAGGCGGAGGGAGGTCAGCTGGAGGCCATGGAGGCAGGCAGAGGGGCTCCTCTCATGCACACATCGGATTAGGCGATGGTGGAGGGGCGACGGGTCACCCTCCCAGAGTCGCTGCGCTGTGGTGGTCACAGGCATTGAGCAAAGCCATCCCTAAATCTGTGCTGGAATGGCAACATGAAACTGCACGTCCAAATCACAGACACATGTAGTTGTAAACCTTGCACCATAAAGATGTAATAAAACCTTACACCAGTATTCCCTTCCAGGCTGCCGCCGCAGACGGCCTTTAATACATCGACTGCAGAAACCTTCAAACAATGATTTATGGACTTTTATTTATAGTAAAGCTGGATTTGAAAGTGTTTATCTGCAAGGCACGAGCTTGTGTTTCTATTTGTCTTATTTTGATACGGGAGTTGCAGGAGAGCAACAGAGGGGATCTCCCCGTGGCTTGTGAGCACAGTGTCTCATCTGATGACTTGACATGACCTGGCACATATCGAAGCGAGAGATCCTGTTGTTATAATCCAGGTGGGCAGCAGAAAAGACCTTTGGAAACAATGAGGCTCACGTCGGCTCGTTGATTGGGTCTTTTCCATAACAGCGTGGCTTTGTTGATGTGCTATGTTCCTATCACACCACCCCTGTCATCAAGAGCCTCCGCTACCAGTGAAGAAGCAACATGGAAATTCAGCTGCAGTACGAGCTGTTATTTGTCTGTAACACTAACAACCAAATGCCTGTCTATGTGAAAGTGTAGAGGTGGGGTCATGGGATATGTGTATTCAGGTGTTTGATACAGCAAACGTCTAACATCCATTATTTTGGATTTTAAGAGGTTGAGGATGAACCTCTCCAAGCCCAGTTGTCCTCATTTGATATTTGAAGCTAAAGGTGTTGCATCTGGTCTTTTTTAGCAATGACTGTTTAGCCAGATACTAAAAGAAACTATATTTTTTGAATGGAAATTATTTTCATCACTTCCCTAAAGCATACGGCTGTGTCTTGTATTATATAAGCTATTATTTTGAATTCAAGTCCAATTTGTATTGGAAAGGGAAAACAGTATCAGAGCATCGTTGAGATGACACTCAGAGAAAGAGAGGCCACAGGTTGTGGGTGCTCAGTCTGAACTGGCTGCCTAAGACGCTATTGCTACATCCCCCCCCCACTAGGCCCAGTGGGCCCAGCCGTCCCCTGTCCTGTCTGGAATCAGAAGGGGAGCACTTTCCAATCAAACAGAACTCTGTTCCACAGGATACCCTGGGTGACTCAATTTAGATTCATGCAGGTCCACTGTGTAGGTCATTTCCATTCATTCAGGAAAAGAGGTCAGGCCTATTTATCTTTGCAAAAAAGAAAAGGTTGGTTGGAAACTTAATTTGTTGTATCTCCATTTTTTCTTGCCGTCTACTTCTGTTGAAAGAGCACTTCATAGAGAAAAGGAGATCAGACGTGCCGTTCAGCTCGCCTTCTACGTCATTCATTTCCTTAAGTACAGAAAGTAAATGCTGTGCTGTCTCTCTTCATTTTTACTCCATGAGAACGCTTCTGATCAAACATCGAAAAAGAAAACATGCATCGATGGAAAACAGGGGAGTCATATTGGCCTTTCCATCAACTAGTGATGGATCAATTGTGTTGTCTCCTTTCTAGTGAAATGAAGAACAGAACTGAGATGACTCAAGAACTTAGAGTTGTTTTTGTCGACTATATTTATCATGTGAGGTTTTCAGGGAACCTGTTTTCCAGTTGGAGTCATACAGTTGTATACATTAAGTCGTATTTCTTTCACAAGAGCACGAGCCAGGGGGTCAGCTCTTATTGTTCACCCAGCTGCTGCCTGCCTCAGAGTCATGGTAAATGGACTGCATTCATGTAATGCTTCCCCAGTCGTATCGAGGATTCTCTCCAGACTCAGTGTGAGTTCATGTGTGAGCACAGCAGGACAGTATTCAGAAAGTATATCATAAAAAAAAGAGAATTATCAAGCATGTAGAAGAAGAAACAAACATTTAAAAATTAGCCAGATAGCAAGAGGTTGTGTAATTTGAGCTGATGGTGATTTGCTGAAAATGGCCCTGAAAACTGAAGGTTCAGTCCTGGTTTATTTCTTTTTATATGCATCTTATCCGTCAATCCCAGCAGGCATTGGGTGAGACACCTTAGACATGTCGCTGGCCCAACACTGGTCCAACAAACAGAGACAAGCAACCTCTCACTCTCACGCTCACTTCTGGGCACGGACTGTCCAGATTTATGCCAGTTTACATTTTTTTATTTCAATAAAATTCCCCTCAAAGAGGAAATGCAAATAATCAGATCATAGTTTGTACCATGAAGCACATTCCTATAGTGGACATCCTTTGAACGACGGAGGGGAAACGTTGTGCATGTTGGCATCATCAGTCACTGCAACATTTAGCCGTCAAGTGTCAGCCACTGTCTGTGTATGACACATCTCTCCTCAGCGCTACACCTCCGCCCAATGAATACCCCCCGTCGGAGCATTTAAAGCAAGTTTGGAAAATGTTCATCGAGCAAACTTACTGAGTCTTTCCAAGAGGCTGATGGAAAGGCTTCTCTAGAATATCTTTTTAGAGTTCCATACCCTCACTTCTATTTGTTTGTCTTGTTCGTTTCATAGTGTCTCAACTTGTTATGCAGCCACCATTCATACTGTACTTCATTCATACTCTACTGTAGTTAGAATGTGGTACATTTCAAATTGTTAGCCTGCCGCAGTTCCTTCCCCAAAAGTGACCACAGTGACGTGCAGGAAGCACTTAGGGGCCTCTGGTTTTGTGGTTGTCCAATGTCCATCCGTCCATCTGTCCGTCCTGTCCCTGTGACTGTGATATATCGGGAATGCCTGGAGGTAGATTCATTTTATGTCGCATAAACATACATTTGATCAATACATATAAAATAAAAAAAAATAAGACAGCGAAGAGGTGGACAAACACATTTTCATCAGGTGCATCTTTAATTATGCAAGGATATAGACCTTTACAGCAAGAAGGAAAATCTGAAGCCTCACACCAGCCTTACGCACCAGAAGCACCTCCCCTCAGCACACACTCAAACAGGAAACACTCGCTGGCTTCAGCTGGTTGGTCTGTTAGTCTCCAGTGGGATCAGAGCATTCGGATTCAACAAGCAGTTCTCCATGTCTGTATTCTTACGCTCTTACGCTGTTCCTACACTCTCTGTAGCATCAGTAACCCTCTGCTTTAGTAAGGCCTCAGTCTGTGGTCACAGCTGACAGCTCGTGGCGCTCTGTCGAAAGGGCCCAGGCTGGAGGGACTGACATTTTAAGGGGTTATGATCTTCTTCTTTGCCCTTCAGCGTGCTGCACACACAGCTGAGCTGTGTCTGCGGATCTGTTGCAACCAGAGATTTAACAGAAATTGTTTTGAAAACACTGAAATCATTTTAAGGGGGTGCTATAAGACTCCTGTTGTTTTTGAAATAATTTGTGTGTCAGCTAAGCAGTAAGAGTAGGAGTCATGGCTGTGGTCAGTGAAAATATCTGATTTATATGGTTTATCTATGGGGGTTGGGGATTCCTGAAGCTCCCAGAACCCCCTGTCAGTAGTCCGGAGCATACATCCATCCACATTTTACACAATCCAGGTAACAGTAAGAGTAGAGGCTGATGAGTGGGGCAGCTGGCAAATCACCGGAGAATATTATCAGGAGGGGAGGCCTTAAAGAGACAGAAGAGAACCGTTTCAGACAGAGGCTGAAAAGAGGAGCTGCTGCAGTTGCCTGTATGGTATTAAAGACTGTTTTCAGTTGAAAATGAAATCCATATTTGCCTCCTTAATCTCAAATAGAAAGTCTTTATGAAACGCCAGTGTCCCTCAGGTACACGCACAGGCCGGTTGTGCTGTCCACTGCAGCGTTTATCAGAATTGACCTCAAATATTAATGTGACGATGCATTTAGAGCCAATTGACAACAACCCTCCGCTCCATGCACTGCTGTGCTGGCAGTGTGCAGTGCAGCAGCGAGATGTAAAGTGACATTAATGCCTCCAGCAGCATCTTCCCACCGCATGTGGAAGGCTGCTGCACAGAAGTTGGACTTCTTCTAAGTTTAGAGAAGGATTTGAGAGCGAAAGACAAATCACATGAGTGTTTGTGCACAGCGTCATTACACATGCTGTCTGGAGGTCAAGAGGCACTGAGTGTTGCACTGACTCTTGTGCCTGCACCAGGAGTGGTTATTGTTAGTCACTTCCACCTTCTTGGCTTTCTCTCGTTCGATGTCTCCATTTTCTTGCCTCTGGAAGAAACTGGGACCCTGCTGGATTTGATGTCTCATGGTGCAGGGTGCTCTGAGGTCAGGGTAAATAGCTTCCTGTGGCTGTCTCCCTGGTGACTAGAGCGTAACGGAGGGAGTCCGCACACTCCCAGGTGATTGAGCTCTCAAAAATCTAAATGGCCCAACTTGATGAGCAATTTGCCTCAGGCCTCTGTGATTTAAACACATGGCTGCCTGTCATATTGTCTCGCATCTGTGTACGCATGCAAACATATGCTGCCACGTGTAACGAGTGCTGAACGCAAACAGCCGCCAAAAATACAAACTGGCACGTCCGCTGCCCATTGAAATTCACTCATTGAATCTTGAGCTCTCAAGCAGGGACTTTGAAATAGTGGAAGTGCTTAGTGTGTTGTTTACTGAGACACTGTGGTATCCTGTTCCATGAATTTCCCATGCCACTTAAGGGTGCTGTGTGATGAAGCATGCTAATGCATTGTGCTGATTATTCCCCACTGATGGAACGTGGAAGTGCAGAATCTGTTTGACTGGAATTGAGCTCATTTCTTTTATAAAGTTGCAATTACCCTTAAAGTCTAATATATTATTTAATAGTGTTTTCCATTCTTGCATCTTGCCTTTATTCATTGAACTGCATGGACTGCTGCTGTTGTTGTAAACATACAAGGTGGGAGTGGGATGTTCTGCGGCCCCGGGTTATTGCTCCAGAGCTACTTCATTTGTCAGTAGTGAGTCCTGCTCCAACAGTTCTGCAATATAATGTCACGTTTTTATTGGTTCTGTGCTGGATGTTGTCTGCAGAGCTTTTTATTAGCAGTCTACGGTGCAGAGGGAAGTTAGGGAACTTTTCATGTGTTCACCCTGACTGGTCACTGTTTTTCATCAACTGAAATTGAATTGGCTTTATTACAGTTCACATATCTGGAGTAATCCCATCATACACTGCCTTTCAGCTACACCAGAGTCTGTTTAATCAAATCTAACTCAAACTCCATGTGGTAATAAGCACTGCTGCTACAAAACAAATGTGCTTTCACCAAGTGAAAGTGATTTTAGGAATCTTTCTTGACAGGAATCAGCACCAGCCATTCCTAAGAATGTTTGTCTCAATCGGATATGGTGAGGAAAAAAATCCAATTAATTAAATGATCTGGCAGGACAGATAGCAATGGCCGCTAACCAGCTGTAGTCTACCTCTGTTCATAGAGGAAGACATCTTCACAGATTGACTCACTACCCCCCCCCACCTCTCTTACAGAGGAGCAGGTTGTTTATTCCAGTTGTGTTAATACTGAACCGATCTCATGTTCAGATGGCACCAAATGTGGCTCAGGCAGTTCACATACACATGGCACGTGTCACCTGGTTCTCGAGCTGTGTGAGGGGTTAGACTTTATATAGATGCTTGTAGAATGAGCAGGTTGATAATAGCTGTGCATCGACGGCAATCAGCAACTGTGTTGTGGTTTCAGAGTTTCCGTTAAAATAGCAAAGCGGCTTCTATTGTTATAGGAAAAAAAAAACAGGCCCTTTTTTCCCTCTGGCCATAACTGAGAGGGTGGGTTGACATTTCGCTGCACACAGGCATGTGAATAAGTTCTGGATGAGAATGAATCATGTCTTTTATTAGCTGTCTTCAGTGTTCTGGCAGCCCTTAGTCGGAGCTAGGATAAAGACCTTTACCAAGGGCACAATGAAACAGGTGGGGTTTTTTTACACACACACACACACACACACATGCATGTGTATGTTCTCACGCTTGTCATATAGGATGTTGGACCTAGTTTCAGCCTGATCGTGCTGGGCCCTTCTAACAGAAGCTCAGCTCACACACATTTGACCCGATTGAGAGTTGAGATTTTACTCCCTGCTCGGTTTGAAGAATCTAAGATATTCCCTCCAACGCAGCGAGGAGCTGGACTCTTTGAGGTTTTGCTGACTTCATTTGTGATTCAGCACGAGCCCACATTGTAAGTCAGTCCCTTGCAGAACAAGTCCTTTGAAACTATTTTGTCAACCAGACTCAGCTCTGAGGTCGCAGGTGTCCTGTCCGTAAAAAACGATATTCAAATTCCACTTGAAACTGTGTCACAGTTCACTCGGTGAACTGTCCCTTTAATGAGAACACGTAAGTGAATTATGTTGCCATCATGCGAATAATGATTCGATTCCATGACGATACGCAGATGGATGTGTTGGTGAACAACAAATTGGCCATATCAAATTAGCCCATCAAAAAAGTAGCCAGGCCTCTCCCCTTCCTCTCCTCTCCTCACCTCACCTCCCTACACTGTGACATCCAGCCATCATAAAAAGGTACAATTCATCCCCCATCATCAGACTAATCAATTTTACACTGTGGCAAGTCAAGATGGTCCTGCAGCAGGAGAGCCTCAAAGCTTTTACTTGTCTCCTTTTCCTTCGTTATCACGTTTTATACTGAAGTTAAAGTCTCTCCACTTGACCATTTGATCGGGGATTTGGATGCTGGAAGTTTGGTCAATAATATGTGAGGCAAGAATACATGCATTTTTTTTTTTTTGTCAAATAAAAATGTTAATATTGTCACAGCTTGGCAACCAAACACAATTTTTAAACACTTTATTTTAAACCAACTTAAGGTGTCAGTTGAGAAATTGAATAGTCTAAAATTGATGTATTGAAAAGGAGGAAAAGGAATGGAAGCACACGAGAAAAAGAAAATGGTCACCCTTAGAAAATGATACCTATCAATGTCTGCATGGAGGGTTTTCCTGTATTACTTCTATTGCTTTCAGTAAAAGCCACAACAGAACCAGGTGTTGAAAGCGTATAAGTACAGCTGGAGCTGTATAGGACGTTCTCCCTGACCGCTCTTCAGGTCTGGGGGAGTTGCAGGGCAAAGAGGAGAGCATAAGCGTGTTTGTACAGTGTGTACACCTCCCACCCGCTCGCTGTGGATGGCGGCCTCATATGTGGGCGATCACCGCTCACTATGGAGACAATTATCTCAGCTCGTCCTCTTACGGTCAGACTGCTACATACATTCACTTCAAGGAAACACAGCCGGTGGCACGTTCGCGTGAAGAGGCGACACATAAACCTGTGTTTGGAAGAAAGTGCATCATTCTTCCTGATGTTGTGTTTGGCACTGTGAAGTCTCAGAGAAGAATCCTTCATTAAGTTTCAGAGAGTCACACTTTCTGATCTGCCCACTGGCTTACTGCTTGTTGTTCAAAGTAGTGGCACTTCTAATAATGTTTAAGAGAAAATAAGGACAGTGGGTGGGGAGGTGCTGTGCGGTATTACTATGCATAGTCTTGTTAATTGTCGTTGGAGTGGAGCTGTTGTATTTCTAAGGTGTATTTATTGTTCCACTGGTTCTGGAGAGATTCTGAATATGTTATAAATTCAAAGCTAAATAGCCTCATCTGACCAATTCTCTAAGGTCCATTTGTTGTCCTGTGATCGAGCTTAATTTTAATTGTGATTTTCTACTGGCCAGTGAATAAATCATATGTATTTTAAGCTATGTGAGTGGCACCCCGCCATTTCTCGGGCAGAGGAAATTATGTTTTCATTCCTGATTGTCTGTTTGTCCAGCTTATAGCAGGATTATGTTTTGAAACATGGTGGAGGAGGGTCAGACATTGGCAAAGAAGGAGCCCATTCAATTTGGCGTTGATCCACACACAGCTGTTATTGACGTTTTGCTGGTTTCCCGGAGAATAATTCATGGATATTGATTTAAAAACAAAACCACATTTAGGGCACTGATCTCTATACACCTGTGTGATTCAATGTGGCCTCGCTCTGTGTGCTCCACTAAGTGCCTGAGTTCTTCTCCTCACCCCTGTCTCTGAAAAGAGCTTGAATTGGAATCGACAGATATTAAGCAGTCATTTTACTGATCAAATCAGGGAAAGAAGGCTGCGTCTGGCGGTAAACATTATTAAATCAGCTTACAATTTGAAGACTGTAAATTCATCTAAGACTGGGATTTCACAGTGCAGTGTTTTGATCCAGCGCTGTTTTGTTTGGCCAAAACAGAACGAGAGCTGGATGACCGAGGAACTGCTGTGTGTTTTTCACGGTCCGTGTTTTCATAAATATGTAGGCACCGCTGGCTGAGCGCTCGCGGGTCAGTGGGTCAAAAGAAATGAACAGTGGATTGTGTGTTTGCTCATAAGGACATTACAGAACTTTACTCTGCCGCGTACTCGTACGCCTGCACCTGAGAAGTGTACAGACTCTGTGTTTCAGAACTTCATGTGGATTATGTTTCCACACTTAGTTAAGTAACTTCTAAAGTACATCTGGCACAATACAGAAACAAAGTCAAGTTTACATTTTACTAAATAATTTCTTTTTGTTGTGATTTATGTTCTAAGTGCTTATTTATGGTTTAGCTGGTGCGCGTCCTTCTCAGTCATCAGCATCATCTTGTTGTTCGTTGTTCCACAGTTGTTTTTATGCTGAACTAACTAGTTTAGGATAAAAAAACAACGACAAACAGAGGATTTATATCCCAGCGATATGAATCAATTATTATAGCAGTAAGAGATAATGAACAAAAAAAAAATTGTACACATACAGTAAATGAAGCTCTTAATGCTCCCTGTGAATTATGCATGACACTGAGGGATACTTCAGCCCCACTTAGGGGGGCTTTGACTCCTACTGCTCAGCACTTGCCGGGCTTCTGCTCAAAGTGTGGTGCGATCCAGCGGAGGATGGCAGAATATCCACAGAGCTTCCGTTGCGATTGCTCTCACACATACATACATAATCACATCTGCGCCTGCTGCGTCATGCAGGATCATCCTGGAACACAACAACCCACCGGTGACCTTCTTTGCCTTACCCCCCGCATCAGCATGTTAGCGTTTCATTACGTAAAAGCACAGATCGTGAGGCTAACGCTGCACGTATTTTATTTTTTTATTTTTTTCCACGTTGGTGTTGGTGTCACATTCACACCTGCATCTTCAGTGTGAGAACATGAAAATGCGAGCGTAGGTAAGGAGGCATTTCTTTGAAATGTTGATGCTACACAAACTCTTGATTGCTTTGGATAAGAGCGGCTGCTGAATGACTTTGTAGATTTGTTTAGAGAAACTAGTGAACTAGTGAGCTAGTGAAGCGCAACTAGCCGGGTATTACGGACACAGTTTTTATTACAAATGAAACTGAATTGACTTTGTTATAGTTCACATGTGTAGCAGTGCAAAAACAAACCAGTGCTGTGCTTTTGCCTTTGAAGGCAACTCGCTTCAGAGGAAGTTAGTCGAAATGTTACTGCCACCTCTAAACACCTTGAACTAAATGAGGCCAGTCAGAGCAAAGGGCCGTGACCTGCTGTGCTTCTCTCTGTGTTTCAGGGTCCTCTGCTTCCCCAGGGTCTTCCTCTGCACTGCTGCCTCTGAAGCCATGGACTAGAGCTGCGTCTGGTCCTGACAGTCCTGTGGTCATCAGATGGCTCCTCAACCACACTCAGCGATAAAACAGAAAGTAGGTTCGACACAACAAAAAGTTCCATCTGCTGCACGTTTTTCACTTTTTCATTCTGGAGGTGTTCTCATGCTTTCACAGCCAACAAGGGATTTACAGCCCAACCTCAGCCCCATTAGACCAGCAACACCCCCACACTGGGTAACAACTTATTCCATTACCACGTTCATGATCACTGTAGATTAGGTCAGGTCAGTATTCACGTGTCCAATAAGAAGCAATACAACAGTGTTAAAAAAAGAATTATCAGCAGAGTATTATGAATAAATCCTAGTTGATCAATTTGATGCTGATTGATGCTGTTTGGGTCCTCAGGCACATGTGATGAAGGTGACTCTGGAACTTTTAATAGAGCTATTGTCATCAGTGGAATCACTTTAAAATGTCGGGCCTTGTCCTTAAAAGGAGTTCAATTTCCTGTCTGAAAAGTGACGAGTGACAAATATGCAAATTCTGATGAGTAACAGGAAGCCGGACAGTCTCAGCCTCCTCTTGCTCATGTGGTTGGGTGTCAAATACGAAAACATGCAGGTGTTTGATTCTGAGTCAGAATTACCTCTCACGGGGGAACAAGACTTCATGTGAGGGAAAATCTGAGGTCATGGCTGTTACTATTCAGCCATTTCTCTTCCTTCCTCCGCACCACTGGACTCGAAGCTTTTTGCCCTGCAAAGCAATATTGTGATTCCCACTTGCAGCCAATTATTCTGTATTAGGGATGGAGCCGAGTGTCCGTCCTTAGGGGGCGTAATTATGCACATGTTGTCTCTGTGCCGCTTACAAGGACTTAAGTGACCAATGCAGTGGCTGTTTTTAACATTCCAGTGTGTTTCTTGGGATCTGAACAATAACACAGGCAGTGTGAGGCTGATAAGAAGAAGAAAAGGTTCTGTGGCCAGACAGACAGGAAGCTTTGGAACAAGTGGAGAGATTATGTACGATTATAAGTGACTACATCCAAATCAGTAGCACCCCTTCAGTCTGTATAACTTGCTGTAAAGTTTGGTTGAGGCTGACTGAGCTGACCACCCTGTGTTTCCTGTATTGAAACGATTCTCCGCGTACAGTAAAGCACATGCAGCACAATACAAATGGCTGACAGTAAGTAGGGCAGCTAAACTACAGCTTAAGTGTGCTTTGGCTCATTAATAATGCAAATGATAAAGACTGAAGTTGCTTGGGTTCTTTTTTTTCTCTCTTCATATCTGAGATTGTTCCATGGTGGTTAGAGGAAAGTATGCCATGACATCCTCCTGTTACAGTAACGGACTAATGTTCCTCCACGTCAGAAGCAGGAAACAACGGCATTTGTTCTGCGCTGGGCTCTATTTTCAGAGCGTCTGTCACTTGGCCGTGCCGAGCCAAAACCTGGGCAGCCGCGTCATGCGGCACGCTGCGAGCGGCGAGCGTCTCCTTATGTTCGCTGCTCCGAGGCACGGGCGGAGGTCCTGGACGTCTCCAGCGCGGAGGTCACATCCACAAACCTCTGGTCCGCGCACAGAGGCCCTGTGTCAGGGCTGCGAACCTGTGGGCGCTTGTTTCCGCGGCCTCTGCTGCTGGAATGGGAGCTATGCGCGGACTCGTTCATTCCATGGTTCGAGGGAGGGGACGTCTCAGAAGTGCTGTTGACCTAACAAAGCGACGCTTGTTGATTAATTAGGGCTCTGGTGTTACATAGCCGTGATGCAAACGTGCTCCTCTGCTTGCATCAGGCAAAATACCATCACGCTGAATCGGCCAGCTCCACACACAGTGTTTCTGCCCAGCTCAGAGTGGTCGAAGATCGTAGCCAGAGATCTCTGGTAAACGGCGAGGCACAGGAAGAGGGTCAGCGCCAAATTCTCTAGAGATAGGCAGGTGTGTCCTGGCTGTGACCACTGGCTGTGTTGTTGATATTACCTCAGTACCGCTGCATGTTATGTTATGACTGAGAGCAAGAGCAGGGAGGAGCACAGGGGAGTGGAGTGCTATTCACAGAGCTATGAACTATCAGCTCCGTCAAGCATTGCACATCAGTCCAGGCAGGGTGGGGATGCACAGAGAGAGACAGAGAGAGAGAGAGAGAGGTCACCGCAGAACGTTTTCTCCCAGGGTTAGTGACCCCTCACACTTTGAATCGTGCGTTTGAGGCCTGCTGTGTTTCATCGCTGCTCCGATTTTTTTTTTTCTCCTCCAGATGAGAACGTGAAGGCTGGCGTCCACCAAGGCCTCCGCTGCACCGTGGGCAGCGCACACACATGATCACATGACTCTGGACATGGACGCGGTCCTGTCAGACTTTGTTCGGTCCACGGGGGCAGAACCGGGTCTGGCAAGAGACCTGCTGGAAGGTAAGAGATCGCCGCCGGCCCCCGAGAGACGCTGGCCTGCTTCTTCGCCTGAAACTTGTGATTCAAAACAAGACAACAAAGATGTTTGGGAATGTCTGTTTCGATCATTTGCTCCCTGTTGCGGACCTCCCGAACAGAGGAGGAGAGGAAATGAGAGTGGAGGAGAAATAAAGGAAACAAAGGCGGGGAGGAGAGGAGTGGGGGCTGCAACAGTAGGCCCTCTCGCTGATTTAAAGGCCAGTGTGACGGTTTTACGAGTGCACTCCCCAGGGAGAGCTTTGTGCCCATTCATTGGAACTCATTGAGGAGCAGAGTGCTACTGGCACTTGTATAGTGTACATACAGTGCCACTTGGAAAAAAACACAGGAGAGCAAAAGTGCACACAGCAACAGAACAGCAGGTCTGCTGGGCTGGCTTCGGTTCAGGGACAATAATGTAGAGGGATGTGGTTTGTGCTTTTTTTGGAACAGTGAGAATATGTAGCAAGGAAATGCCGTCGTCCCCACACTGACGCAGTTTTAATTGATCTTATGCAAATATAAGCACGCACCACGTGACTCTAACTTGGCGGACGGAAGCCATGCGGTGACCTGTGTGAAAACTTTTCTTCCTCTGTGTGTACATCATGCATGACCTGCTGTCTGGTCCGGAAAAAGAATTAGAGGGCTGGGTGTCTGCTTCTTCCTCTCGCTCAGCCTCTTTCCACCCCCCCACCCCCAATTCTGCCTCGGTATCGAGCCACAGGGGTATTCATGTGACAGACACCAAACAAGACACTGCACTCAAGACAAGACAGGCAGTGGGCCTCCATGCCCCATTTCAGTACAAGGCCTGATGCCTTTATCTGATGTTAGCATCACTTTCTAAATGAGCGTCTATCAACTGCTCTGTTAACCTCTGCTCAGGTATCAGAGGTGTGTGTGTGTGTGTGTGTGTGTGTGTGTGTGTGTGTGTGAAACTATGGCAGTGCCACATATAGTGCTTCCCTCTAGCGTCTGGTTTGTGTACTGCAGCAGTGAAAGCTCTTAAAATTCAGAAATACAAATAGTTTATATCAAGTAATTTTATATGCTTTTTAAAAATTGTGTTTAGGTGATAACATTTTTGAGGTAATCCATGTTCAAAGATTAGATTAGAAGATTTTAATCCTATGCGTTGTTGTGCATGGATAATATATATGTTGACCCTGCAGATGAATTCATCAGTGATGCCTGGCAGCCATTACAAAGTGCAGCAGCAGCCTAATGTTGAGGCGTTTTAGAGCCGTGCATTATGTGCTGAGTGGCTGTGAAGCTGGACCTTCACTTCCTGGATGCATGTGATCAGAGCTGCTGGCATCCATACAGTGAAATCAGTTTTGCATTGATCAGCTTGAGAGATGGCGATTAGCACATAGAACCACCCATGTCTGGAAGTCAGAGAGTGGTTGAGAATCCAACTTCCTCCAGGTCTCTTACCCAGGGAGTCCATTAATGGCCCCTGACAAACAAACAGGCTCAGGTTACACGCAGGTTTTCTCCAGGAGACCATCATGATTATATTATACTGTAGTGAAGTGTAGTCTCGTTGCGTCAGGGAAACAACTTTTTGTGTGGGGACAGGATCATTATTTGTCTTCCTGTCTTGTGTCTATGAGCACTCGGCCTGACCTTTGTTTGTGTCCCACAGGTAAAAACTGGGACCTCAGTGCTGCTCTAAATGATTATGAGGAGCTCAGGCAGGTCCACACTGCCAACCTGCCACAGGTCTTCAACGAGGGCCGATATTACAAGCAGCCAGAGATTCGTGACACGCCCACCCACGTCAGCAGGGTCGACAAGCCGTGTGTACAGAAGCAGGAGGACAATGCACAAGGTAGCAGAACCACCACCTGGAGCGTGGTCTTGCTGCCGCAAATTACAAGTTCCCCTTTGTCTCCGTAAGCTTCCCACTCATCCGTTCCGTTCACCCCGTCTCTCCCGCTGCAGAGAAGCGTCTGTCCCGCGGGATCTCCCACGCCAGCTCTGCTATCGTTTCCCTGGCGCGGCTGCAGGTTGCCAGCGAATGCACCAGCGAGCAGTTCCCTCTCGAGATGCCCATCTACACATTCCAGCTACCAGACCTCAGTGTGTACAGTGAGGACTTCAGGAGCTTCATAGAGAGAGACCTGATAGAGCAGTCCACCATGATGGCTCTGGAGCAGGCTGGTGAGTACTGCCCGATATAATACAATACATTCATTTGTAGTACTCTCTACTCTACCACTGGCACCGGACATGTTACAGAATCATCATCAGATTACATTCTGAGGCACGAGGCCAACGAAGCCAGTGAGAGCGGAGACAGGCTGAGACTGAGAAGAGACAGAGCAGATCAGACCAGCAAGACAACAACATCTAATTCAAACATCCCAGATCCCAAAGGGTTGCATCTCCCCGCCGAAGCTTTGACATAATGAAGAGAAACTTGTTCGTGAAGCTTCCAATCTTCTAGCAGACGGTTTTTTCCTCACTGAGTCTGTCAGGCCGTTCTCACCTGATACTGCTGAAAATCCAATTACCCTCGACACACAGATAATATTGAGTTAGGGCACCATTAAAACGTAGAATCAGATCCACATACATGCAGCATGACAGGCAAACAGCTGGAAGGATGCAGGATGGTTAAAAGGATGCTTCAAACGGAATATAACTGCAGCATCATTGGTGCAAGAAACATGAATTTAGAAACTGTTTGTAGAATTATGGGACGTTTATCAGGGCAAAACTGAGCTATTATTATATTATAACTGATCATTTTGATCCATACCTAGTTACCCATCCTCATAAATACCAGCCACCTAAACCTTTGTATCTCCATAAATAGGTCTCCATAAATAGCAGTGAGCCTCACTTTATAGATGGTAAATAATAACAGTCACTGGATGTAGCATCATTATATGCACTGGGATGTGATAGCAGTCTGTCCTTTTATGAAATGTAAACATCTACAATCATAGCCTTCAAAGAGATGGGACAAGCTGTGTATTCTGAGGCCTGGCTGCACCGAGGGGGAAATCCCTCACTTGGATTCCGTTCAGCAGTGAGGCCGCCTGCAGTAAAGCGTCTTCCTCCCTCGGGGTGGTGATGGAGCAGAAACTGGAGTGACTGTAAAAGTCAGGCAGAGGAGGAGGATGTTCAGAGTGGAGGGTGCAGGCATGTGGCCTGTGCTAATAACTGCCTTCAGAGATCAGCCGTGGAGGCTCATTATAATCGCTGGCTAATTGTTCTCAGTGGGCCGTCACTTGTACCTGCTCTAGTGCTCAACTAGGAGGCGTTCAGTTACTTTCCAATATTAAAGTTCCTATGCACACGATACGGCTTCTGCAGTTCTTCACAAAATGTTTAACATCCAATGGAAAATGTGTGTGTGTGTGTGTGTGTGCAGGTCGTCTGAACTGGTGGTCCACCATGTGCACCAGCTGTAAGAAGCTGCTCCCTCTGGCCACCACTGGGGACGGGAACTGCCTCCTGCACGCTGCCTCTTTAGGTGAGCTCCTCGCGTGCCCTTCAGTACATTCCATCCAACCTGAAACAGTACATTTAAAACAATGATTAAGTGCTGGCGTTTCAGGTAAAAGCAACTAAAGCTATGGTAGGTATAAGCTTGATGTTTAAAATAGGCAATGCACATGTGCTTTGTGCATCAGCGTCACTAGTCATGACGGTTTTACGCCTGCTCTCTGTTGAGGAAAATGTCTCACTGCCTATTTTGGGTAAACCTGCTCATCCGATTTACCGAATGAACAGGAAGCGAGAGGGAGACAACGTCTGTGATCAGACCCCTGGATATGAGTGTTTGAGTCCAGGTCCTGGAAATGATCAAATAAACTGTGTCACAGGTTTCTAATGCTAGTGTCAACTGTGTGTCAGTGCTGCGGCGAGAGAAGCAGCCAGAGGAGGGGTGGAGATAACTGAGCTGTGCATTGCAGGAAAGGGGAGGGTGCAGCGTTGAACACGCAGGTCTGCGCCGGAGGAGGTGGCTGTCTCCCCGGTGTGGAGACTTGGAGCAGCAGCGGGTTAGAAGCACCGCAGCTAAGCTAATCTGCACTGACACTCAGGCGACTGAGGCCCTCTGATGAGTGACACAAGACATTTTTAGTTTGACAGCTGAGGTCATCTAGGAACAACTTATCAACCAAATTGCATCTCTTTTATTCTGCCAGTAGCCTGTTCCGAGGAACATGATATCTTAAGAACGCCCTGATGGAATGTACTCAGATTTGATCCAAATATTCACCTGTATGAACAAATTTGACTTGAGGGAATGTCTGCAGAGTTGTCAGAGTTGTCAAATTTAAGTGACCTTTACTCTGTAAATATGTTTGTGGACGCTGCACTGGTTGACGGAGGCAAACTAAGCTGTGCAGTAATTCCACGGTGGTGTTGTTTAACGTGTGTGAGCCTGAGTGGCAGTAACGTTGTTGTTTGTGTTGATCAGGGATGTGGGGCTTCCACGACAGAGACCTGATGCTGAGGAAGTCCCTGTACACCATGATGAAGAGTGGAGCGGAGAGGGATGCCCTGAAGAGGAGGTGGAGGTGGCAGCAGACCCAACAGAACAAGGAGGTCAGGGAGCGCCTGCAGACCCGCTGCACCTCCTAAAAGCATCACATCCTCTTTCACTAATGACGCCTTAATAGATCTAGGGATGAGCCACTGGTTGCCGCACTAATAGCTCTGACTTTAACTTCCACGCCGGGTCTCACATTTGGATTTTTGCTGCAAGGAAAATGCTGTTTTTACGATACCAATTGTGGATTAGCAGCAGCGCTTCTAATACTGTGGAATCCTCTGCACTTCCTCTCCGCTCTCTCGATGTCCACGGATTAAAGTATTTGTCTATTTAAAAAAAAAAAAAATGTGTCACCAAAGATAGCTCAGGCAAAGAAGTAGTGCAGATGCTCATGTTTTAAAAATGCCCACGGCAACCTGGTAGCCCAATGATTTAAGATACAACCCCATGCGACTGCAGTGCCCCACTTTGAGTGCGGTCCTTTGCTGTCACTCACCTGCCCATTCATCCTGTCAGTCTCATCTATTAGCAAGGAAAAATGTGCAAATCAAAAAATGCAAAACAAAAGCGTAAAAACTGATCCTGTAGATGCAGATTGAAATAGTCTAAATGACTAATACCAGCGATTGTGTGGGTGAGCACCAGCACACGTTCATGAGAATGTCTATTTCTGCAGTCAGGGCTGGTGTACACTGAGGAGGAGTGGGAGAGAGAGTGGAACGAGCTGCTGAAGTTGGCCTCCAGCGAGCCTCGCACTCACCTCAGCAAAAACGGCAACACCAGTGGAGGGTAAGCGGTTTGACTCACAGACTGTACACAATTACTCCATCCTCAGAAAAGCCTCTCCCAAGACCCTGCGTATTACACTTTTTGAACCCGATGCGGCCGTAATGCTCTGTAATCATGGTGTCAGACGGAGACCAGAGTGAGTCACAGCAGCTTGTCATCTCACGTCACACATAACAGCTCATGTTTCAGTGTTGTGAGCGTTGAAATTCTGCAGGGGGCCACACTGAAAACAAAAGTCTACTGAATTAATAAGCTCACAAGTGAGACTGTGCCATCTACCGGCTGTCTTGAGCATTAATCACTCCATAACAGGCTCCCCTGAGCGGTGGGTTACTTTTAGCTGCTGCAGGTGATGTGATTCACACACACACACTGAAAACTAGTGTAAGAGTGGGTTTATGTCAGGCTACAGAGGCACCATGGAAACTAACCGTGGTTTCTTCCTCCTACGCACAGAAATCTTGTGGTTTTCTCTGAGATAAACACACAAGCGCTTTCATATCGCCGCTTGATGTAGCGGCACATTCGACGGAAGGAAAACAGTTCTCTGTCTTCACATGGAAATATCAGTGGTGGTTAGCACTGTTGCCCATGCCGTTTGCAGACGATGCAAACTGACTGCCTGGGTTTTGTCATACAGTTTGGGGTAATGTTAATTGGACACTCTCTTCTTGACTTCACTTCTCCTTGACCTTCAAAAGAAAAGCACTGTTTGAGAGACGTACAGCATAAAGGGATAGTTCATCTAAAATCTCCAACCACCCCTCCAGTGGTTTAGCAGTTAGGTAATGACTGGATCTTCCTTTTTGGGTGAACTACCTCTGTAAAGCTCTCGCTGAGAATATCCCATTAATGACCATAATTTACTCATTTAGTCTGGTGGCTTGAACCTCTCATTGAGTCTGACTGTAGTACAGTAATCAGGTCAGGGATGTTTGATGGTCCTAGTGTGAGATGAGCCACTAAATGAGACGAGTGGGATTCACATATTAAGAGGCTCTTTATTAGAGTAAATGTGGCAGCGTGGTTGTTTGTGTGGCTGACAACTTAATTGTTGCACATCCTCTTCCACTTCCCTGGTGGTTGAACGCCTGAGAGCCTCTGCCTCTGGTTCTCTGCATCACTCTCTGTTCTTTCTCCCACTCGCTTCAAATATATGTATGTGAGGATGGATCATCAACTGTCTTCGTCTGTCGGTCTGGATGGGGCACTGGTGAAGGAAGCATCAGAATAGAATAGAATGGAACATTTTTATTCCTCCCCCAGGGGGAAACACACATTTACAGTGGCCCAGGAGAATGAAATGTGCAAAAATATGCTTAGGAAAAAATTAATTAAGTAAAATAAAACATGCTCTATATATACACTAAGAAATAGTGCAGGTAATAAGAAATTGTAAAAATTAAAAGAGGAGTTTCAAATTCAAATGTGTTTTCACAATAGGATTGTTGGATTATTTTTCTGATCCTTTCCCAAGATCCCCCAGTGTGTCATGATTTTTTTTTTTTTTTTTTTAAATTTCTCAGTGTGGATAACTCTGAGGATCCCGTCTATGAGAGTCTAGAGGAGTTCCACGTGTTCGTGCTGGCCCACGTGTTGCGCAGGCCGATCGTAGTTGTGGCTGATACGATGCTCAGAGACTCAGGAGGAGAAGGTAGGCTCTCTGCATCCTCTGACGGTCCTGCACGATGCAGCAGCCGAAGCTGTCCTAACTGACTCTGCATACTGTGTTGGGACTGAATCTCCAGCGTTTGCTCCCATCCCATTCGGAGGACTCTACCTGCCCCTGGAGGTGCCTCCCAGCCGCTGCCACTGCTCCCCTCTGGTCCTGGCCTATGATCAGGCTCACTTCTCTGCACTGGTGTCCATGGAGCAGAGAGACCAGCAGCGAGAGCAAGGTAAGCACCCGCTTATCGTGCAGCGATATTTGTTTCGTTTTTTTTATTATTGCCTTCACATCAGCTCCCCGGAGAAGGTCTGGAATATGTCCGCACACTCTCTGTGGGACATTTAAGTTCCGTTCGTGTCTGAAAGCCATTTACACTTTGAGAGAATGAAGCTGCTGATGTCTGCAGGTGTAGGGATGCTGACCTTTGGTTGACCTCTCGTTTTCTTTTTCATCCAAAGTGTCACCCACGTTAATGTGCAATAGTTGGGCACTTTTTGCTTTTACCCTAAGTGCGTAGATTGTGGGAGTGAGGGCGAGCGGGCTGCCTGTCCTGCGAGAGGTGAATAATGCATGAGACAGCAGTCTAATTACCTGTGATCCATTATTAAAACTGGCTGGTTGGCAGCAGGGACCAGGGAGTGGCCGACATGGCAGGGGAGAGGACAGCAGGCTTCTTCCTCTTCTTCTTTTTCGTGTTCCCCTGACTTTCTACAGATTGAGCAAACAGTCCAAGCCTGTGTGTTATTATTACAAATTCACGTTTCTCAGAGAAGTCTCAGTGGGCGTGCCGGCTCTTCTCACGCACAGATCTGTGACATGGTTCCTGGGCAGAACATCCTGACTGTGTTGTGGTCAGTCAGTGTTGATTTTCCTTTGTGTTGAGTGACTCCTTTTCCCCACTCCAGATGCGCAGCTTGTTTTTTTTTCGAGGTCAGCTTAATCCTCAAATGCAGGTCCTCTAATCGACAAATAAAGTGCTTCTCCTTGACAACCGGCGTTAGCAGTCACGGCACTCGTCTGTCTCTGACTCAGTGGGAGGAACTCACTTCTCATTTGCGTGGGCAGCTGGCCAACTCTGTTTCTCCCTGGCATTTTTTTTTTCTCACCCTCATACACAGATACACTTACGCAAACACTCTCTCTCTGTTCCTCCTCCTTCTCTTCCTCTCTTGTGCTCGTCTTGAGTACATCCTCTTCTCAGCCCATAAACACCAGCCTAGTTATTAAGGCAAGGGGCGGTGATCAGTGCAAGACGAGCAGACAGACATGATCACTGACCTGCTGCTGCTGCCCTGAGGTCATTCCCCAAGCTCCTCCACCATTCTGCACTCCTGCCTTTCATCATCCTGGTGATGATCGTGTGGCAAAGGAGGGTTCTGTTTCTGTCCAGCAGAGGGTGCATTTGTCCAAAGAACGCGCTGCAGCTCAAACACGACACCACTGCATGACTGTACTTAAATATTCTCTGTGTCCTCAGACAGGATCAGACTGAGGTTCTGTCTGCAGCCGGGCTCCAGGACGTTATGAATGCACTTAGCTGGATGCATGTGTGTGTCATGTGATGTATCCCATGACACAGCAGTGACACCAATCACGGCTGCTCCAGATCAGTTTAGCTCCAGTTTTAAGGTATGTTTTCATGACTCTGAGATGGGTGCTTCTTTTTTTTTTTAAGCTGAAAGAACAGTACAGTGTTATATCATATCCCAGAACAGATGTCAGCCGGACAAGCACAGGGTCAGACAGGCAGACCTAATCGTCTGCTGCCAATTAGGGCAGAGTAGCCCCTGTCTGTCTCTAAGCCCTCACGACATCGCCACATATGGGCAGGGTCCTGGGCCGCCGGGGCCCAGACAAACCAGCCCTCTCTGCTGACAGTCAGGCCACTGTGTGGACGTCTCAGGTGGAGGGCTGCTCTCAGTTTTCCCCAGCGCAGCGAAGAGCATCCGAGGGGCATCGGGCCCGTGTGTGTGTTCAGGTGCCAGAGGCTGGGTTCGAATACTGGCTCTTTCTTCAAGCCCTCTGTATGGAAGATTATAGCACAGTCCCTCCCAGTAACCTGATTCTAAATCACACTGACACGTCACGCTACTGCCCCTTTTGGCCGGCCTGCGTGGCTGCTGGGGCGGTATTGATGGTGAAAGAACAACAAGGGAGGGATGACTGAAGTCAGAGGTTGTTGCTTCTAGTTAAAACTCTTTTTTTTTGGTTTTAGTTCGTTAGGTGAACCCAGAGTCCTTGTGCACATGACTGTGCATTCTATCAGCCCACTTAGTGCTCACCTGCTGTGTGATAATGATCGGCTCCTCAGCAGATGCCGTTGGCTGTGTCTTTTATCAGCTTGTTTGCACTCCCGTGGTTAAATGACGTAAGGGGTGGAACCGGCCCTGTGGAAAACCATTTCAAGCTCTGGTTCCACCGCTGAAACTCTTCCAGGTTTTTGTTGGCATCACATCACCGACTCTGTGACACCCAGGTGAATCTTTGACACAGCCCCGTCCCCTGTCTCTGAAAGACACCCACTGTATTACTCACCATGCACTCATTGCAATTAAACCAACGTGGCAATCACCATTACAGAGTTATGTGTTGTGGCTTTATGTGTTGCTTCAAATGTGATGTAATTACCGTCCACGCTTCCGCTGCAGAAAACGCTCCGGCTTGTTTATATGCATGACTGCTGTTGACTCTGGTGAATTGGGCCCCTTTAAATCTGCAGCTGTGCGGAGTGACCAGAGTCAGGAATTCAAATTTGTGCGCTTTCCAGACAGTACAAATTGTTCTTGAATCGCAAAACATAGGAAACATTGGCTCACTGTTCTGCTGCGAATCAAAGCTCGTAACGGGAGACTCTGTCCACGAGAGGGGAGCGAGCGGGGAGTCGCTCTCATTCTGCGCTCGTGGTGGGATGAAGCTGAGGGGAGCATTTTGCATGTTACAAAAAAAAAAGGCAGATTCAATAATAAATACACACATCCAGCCATTGCATGTGAACACATTCTTAGCTATCGACCTCATTTCCAAACAGCTGTTTCCTCACTGAGTACACCCCCGGCCCCCAGCCCCCACCATCGCTCAGACTGCAACCCCTCGAATCAGAGATGCAAACAGAGCAAGGCGAGGTGGGCTAGCTGCTCTGTTCCTGAGTACACAGCCCACATACCACAGAGGGCTATGATGTCATCCATAAGCTATGGGAGTCGGGTCATTCAAGGACAACACAACAAGGCTGCCAACAGGGATAGTAAATACATTACAGCACACTTTAGTCCCCCAGAGCTCAATTGGCAGCGTTGAATATGCGAATCTGGACCGGGCCCAAAGCGGGAACAACAGCACACACAGCGCTGTGGAGTGGGGAGAAGGGAGGACAGCTGCATTGTGGGAGGTGGGACACCAAGTCACAGACCTCCGCTGCCTGCTGCATGACCTGAGTGGGGACTGAGTGGGAGCTGGATGACTGCAGCGTGTGTGTGTGTGTGTGTGATGATTTGGCCTTGTGCATTCTAGGAAAGAACCCACTCATCCAATTTGCCCCGCCTATGCTCTTATCCGTGTCTGTGGCTGCAGGTATTTCTCACTCTTCTAGGGTAGACATCTCTCTCAACAAGCTCAGCCCTTTCCTTAAGGACTGATCAGACTGACGACTGACTGGCGACCGTCAGAGAGATAATTATGCTGACAAAATCCATGCATGTGTTTTGCCATGCAGACAGGGACTTTGACCTGCAGTTCCAGAAGGGAAACAGTAGGGGCAGTTTATTGCTGCTGTCCATGCCAGTGTGAAGCCTGCAGAGCAGCCTCTTGGTAGTGGAAGAATTGATGAGGCAGGGAGGAGACTGTATCTTCCATCTGGGGCTGACAGGGAAGGCTGGAATGTCCTGGGCCTGAACAGCCTGCCTCTCTGCCGTCATTGTGGACAGCAGCCCCCACAATAGGAAGCCACGAGAGCGAGCCTGCGTGGGTGCACGTTCAACGCTCTCCACTGATTGGTGATGAAAGTCTCTTCCTCCTCGTAAACAGCCGATCGTATCAGCAGAGGATCTGAATGAATGAATGAATTTTTTTTTTTTTTTTTTTTTTGCACCTCTCACGCTCTTAACCTGTGCTCCTGTGTCTGATTGCAGGCTATTACCAGGTCAATTCATCATGTGCAGCTCCGATCAGCCGAGGCCATTCTCAGTTTCTGTAAATCCAAGCTGCTTTGTCCTCTACTCTGCCCTCTGTTTGTTTGTAAGCAAGATTAGACAAAATCAGCTTGAATGGATTAAATCGTTAATGTAGTTGTTAGTGTGTATTACAGGTCTTTCTTGATGACACAGATATTCTGTCATAAAACTACTATCAGCAAACTGGTAGTCTGCACAACACCAAGGTCGGACATCTTTAGAGTGCACTCTCCTTGGATGTCTCTGACTGTAGGCGGTGAAATAACATCTGAAGGATTATTGGTTGTGTTCTATCAGTCATCTTTGGGGATAATGTTTCATTCATTATGATCTCAAAAGGGTCCTAGAATGTCTTCAATTGGATTTGTGGAGACCTGCAGAAAGCTGGGTGACACTTTAACAGATGTTGTTTCTCTCACAATGACCATGGCCCGACAAACATTCCTCCACCCAAAAGAGACAGCGCGAAGGATATGTTGTCTATTATTTCGTGTTATTTTCTTGTCATGAGAATTGTTTTGTATTACTGAAGCAGGCCGTATATGGGCCGGAGGCCGGAGGCTGCCCATCCCTACTTGAACCCTGTTGACAGGCATCAGGGATAATTAGCGTGGCATCACTCGAGTGGAGCCTCGTGGTGTCACCTCGGCCCTGACACCCCAACGGTCTTGTGGGAGAGCGGGTTGCAAGCGATGCGGTCTCCGCTGGTGACACCAAAGTAACCTCTCGATAATCTCGTCTCTTCCAGCTGTTATCCCTCTGACCGACTCGGAGCACAAGCTGCTGGCACTCCATTTCGCCGTGGACCCTGGCCGGGACTGGGAGTGGGGGAGGGACGACAACGATAACACCAAGCTAGCGAAGTAAGGCCCGTATAGTATATCAGAGCACGTCGATGCTCATCAACAGAGCAAGCGACTAGGAAAGCAACCGGGAGGGAAGGTGAGCGGGTGAAATCCGCAGGCGAGGGCAGTTCTTTCGGGTCTGCACACACAGGGCTGTATATATGTGGGGGATTTAACTTTGATTATGGGCTCCAGATTCAGGATACTTCAAAGAGTGAGCAGAGAGAGAACAAATTGTGAGTCACGTCAGTCATCCATAGGGTTTTCCAGGAATGGCCCCACTAAAGCAGCAACACCCTCTCTGAGTTTAGCAAAGGCTTTGTGTAAGGGTTTCTGTTTCACATTCCTGCCGGTCAGGGGGTTAGCTTATCCTGATTCAAGCTGCAGGACGGAGAATGCAGATACACACAGAGGAGATACTCAAACTCACTTTCTACTTTAACACTCTGAAACTTCCTAAATAAAATGTTGAACCCATGAAGACTCCTATCGGACACTGCTGGTTTCTAATCATGAATCCATCTTCTCCCACAGCCTCATCTTGTCTCTGGAGGCCAAACTCAACTTGCTGCACAACTACATGAATGTAACGTGGATTCGAATTCCATCTGAAACAAGGGTAATTTTATTTTTTTATTGCTTGCGAGTCGATCGCGGTGGTTAATTTAGCTCGGGAGAGACTCCTCCATTCCAGATGTTCGTTAAACCACAGAGTCCAATCAGTGCTATTTACTGTCAGATGTACAGTATGTGTGCGCTGAATATGAATCTACAGAATAAATACCTGAAATCAAATTTTCATGAAATTGTCCCTGAGACATCATCACCCTGCTCTCATCTGTATTTTAATCATCCCTGTGTGTGTGTGTGTGTGTGTGTGTGTGTGTGTGTGTGTGTGTGTGTGTGTGTGTGTGTGTGTGTGTGTGCAGGCTCCCTTGGCTCAGCCAGAGTCTCCAACAGCCTCGTGTGTGTGTGTGTGTGTGTGTGTGTGTGTGTGTGTGTGTGTGTGTGTGTGTGTGTGTGTGTGTGTGTGTGTGTGTGTGTGTGTGTGCAGGCTCCCTTGGCTCAGCCAGAGTCTCCAACAGCCTCTGCAGGTGAGGACGTCCAGTCTCTGGCAGAGTCCATGGACTCTGACCGGGAGTCTGTCGGCAGCAACTCTAATGTCAACACGGGCAAGCCCAGCAAAGAGAAGGACAAGGACAAGCAGCGCAAGGACAAAGACAAGAGCCGAGCTGATTCTGTAGCCAACAAACTAGGTAGCTTCAGCAAAACCCTGGGAATCAAGCTGAAGAAGAACATGGGAGGTCTGGGAGGCCTCGTGCACGGCAAAATGAACAAATCTAATTCTGGCTCAGGTCGTAGTGGGGAGAACGGAGGGGAGAAAGCAAAGAAGAAGGAGTCCAAGACCAACAAAGGAAGCAAGGAGGAGTCGGGCCAGTCGGCCAGCTCCACCTCCTCCGAAAAGGCCACGAGTCCCTCTCCGACAGACAGACCCTCCAGCTCCTCCCCCACCGAGAGACAGGACAGTGCAGGTAGAGTCTCAGGGGACAAGATCATGGAGAACTGGAAGTACAGCACCGATGTCAAGCTCAGCCTCAACATTCTGCGGGCCGCCATGCAGGGCGAGCGCAAGTTCATCTTCGCAGGCCTCTTGCTCACCAGCCATCGACACCAGTTCCACGAGGAGATGATCAGCTACTATCTGACCAACGCCCAGGAGCGATTCAGCCAAGAGCAGGAGCAGAAGAGGAAGGAGGCCGAGAAGAAGCCCCCCGCCACCTGCGAGGCGGCGGTGAAGAAGCCCGAGCATGAGAGTGTCTTCCAGAGGGAGCGGTCAGACAGCTCGCCTCCGGAGAGCTGCTCTCCCGTCCTGCCCCACCACACACACACCTACAACCACAGCTCACAACCCCCGCTGGGTCTCAAGATGCAGGGCAGGAACAGTCCCATTCCCGCAGCCCCCCTAGTGTCCGTCCCAGTGCCTCCCCTCACGCCGCCGACAGCTTCACATCACGCCCCCCACCCTGCCCCTGCGCCTTACTCCTCCCCCAGTATTGGTGCTAAGAGACCCGGGCCAGTTCCTGTGTCTGCCCACTACAGCCATACGCCGCCCATCCAGAGGCACAGTGTGATTCACATACAAGATGTCAACATGCAAACCTCCATCTTCCAAGACGACCCCTACAAGCCTGTGGTGGGCACCCTAAAGACATGCGCCACCTACCCGCAGCAGAACCGCACGCTCTCATCGCAGAGTTACAGCCCTGCTCGCCTGTCAGGGGTGCGCACTGTTAACACCATGGAGACCCTGGCCTTCAACATGCCCGGCGAACACAAGTCCCACACCTACACCAATGGATTCGATGCGGGAGACATTCAGGACTGCCTGGAGTTTGCTGATGAGAACAACTCGTCTCACACCTGGCTCAACCAAGAAAAAACCAAAGGGCGGAGCTCTGGAAGCCCTTTGTACTGCTTTCAGCAGCGCCGCTGCAAGAGGGAGAACTGCTCCTTCTACGGCAGGCCCGAGACAGAAAACTACTGCTCCTACTGCTACAGGGAGGAGCTCAAACGCAGGGAGAGGGAGTGCAAAGTGCAGAGGCCCGCGTAGCCGTCACCGCCACTTCAGCCACTTGTCAGCAAAGGCCACAGGAGGGAAGACACCATCTGCACTCTGCATCAAGAATAACAACATTTTCCTATTTTGTTGAAGAATGCTCTTGTATTCCTGTCACCCTTCCCTTGTTGGTAAAGATTATTCCTTTATTATGGGGGACGCAGAACTTGACACAGTGAGCAGCTTTGGCCAGATATCGTGCGATTGTTTTTTTTTTTTTTTTTTTTTTTTTTGTCTTTTTTCTTTTAATTTAGTTTTTTTTTTTTTTTTTATTTCTGTCTCATTGAATTTAGTCTTTTACTTGTTTTAGAGTAAAAGTCATCTCCGTCATGTAACTCTCTGTATGTGAGGGAAAGGTCTTTATTTTTCAAAGTTTAAGAAGATTTGCATCGTATCTGGAGGGAACATGTTAGCTCTTTTAATCAGTTTTAATGCAATACCTCTGCTAGGTTCCTCAAAAATCTCTGTGGAAAATTTGTAGTTGTTTTGCAATCAAACTCAATTTAATGGGAGACTGATATTAGACTTTAAAGCAATAAATTGGTGATTTTTGCTACACCCTCTCCCAGTTTTGTCTATGCACCAATAATAGAATTACTGTAGGTTATCTGTGTCTTGTAAATTGTAAAGGATTGTCACGGTGTGCTTTTGTAAACAATTTGAACTACAGGAATAAATAACGTGTAAGCATCATAGGTTGTAATGTCGGATTAGGGCGACTTGTAAAACTCTCATTTGTTACGTGTTAACCTCCGTCGTTACCACGGTGCAAGAGATCGCTGTATCGGAGTCGGAGCGCAGGATTTCATTTCATATCTTTGCTCGACCTCCTAAAGACCACAAGCACTGCCAAACTGGCTTCTTTAAAGAATTAGATTCAAATTCGCAAAACTGTTTTTTGTGCCAAATACTGAGCAATGTGCATAGGACAAATTGCTTCCCGAATAAGCAGTGTTTTCTGGCGTGTGCGCGCGCGTGTCTGTTTGTCGCCTATAAACTACTTTATTCAGTCGATGTGTTAGACGAGAAGAACTGTGGGTAGTGAGAGCAGGCCGATGCGTATTTGTCTGACGTGTGATTACGTGTCTCCTCCCCCTCTACGCACACGCCGCACCATGTGCAGTCATGCTATAGGCACTCTGTGGTGACCTGCAGTATACACGTGTCACCCATCCAGTGTGAGATTGTGTGTTCTTCCTCCATATCTAGAGGCCATTTAAAAAGAAGCACCTGCTGCTACGAGCACCTCAAGCCTTTTGTGATCATCAGTGCTTTAATCAATCAGTGGGTTTGTGAAGCCCCGGGCCTCCAAGTGCTTTCTGCCCATCCGACATGACTACTGTAAAGACGCAGTGTTTGTGTTGCTGTTTGTTCTGGTGATGCTTGGATAATGTACCATGCTGTCCTTAACTAAGTGTGTGTCCTGGCCAAGGATGTCCACTGCTCCCTCGGTTCACTTCTGTCTCTCTCCTGTACACATTTACAGTGATGCTCCTCTTTGTTCCTGTGTGACCAGTTCATGGACTCCCACCATGTTAGGACTGTAAGATATGATTTTGTATTCCTTTAAGAGTTTTACACTACTTTAAATTATTAATTTGCACATTAGGTACAGATGTAAATATGAAAAAAATAGTTTATTGTTACAAACATGGTGTGTCTGTGTCTTTTTTTTTTTACGTATGGAATTATGAGTAATATCTTTTTAAGCAGCGCTGCACTTTGAGAGGTTTAGCTTTGTGTAAAAGCACTCGAACACACTTTTTTCTCTTCCTCCCATCTGCAGGGCAATAAAGCAGGTGATTATGGGACACACCACTGTTAGAACTTCACAAGACACAACAAAGCCTATAATTTCAACTGTTGTAATCAGGTCGTTTAACCCATAAACAGAGGGTCACGCTCAGCCTGTGAAAATAAACCCAGCGAGCATCAGTGTTGTGTCCAGGTTGAACGATGAGTTATTTAACAAGCAAGGACGGCATTAAAAGGATGATATGAGTCACATTAGAGGAGCTCATGAACATCAGAGTCCATGAAATAATAGTCAAAATGCAGCAAAGGCCAAAAAAAACAGTTACAAAAGGTTTAGGCCATCTGCTTGAGATATAGTGACGCTTTTTCACCTCAATTCTCCTGACGCAGGCTTTCCACTAAAAACTCAGTGTAGTGTACTCTGTCAGGCGACACAAAGCTCCTCCTGAACCCCCACCCCCCCCCCACCAGATGAAGAAACGGGTCATCATGAGTCAAATTTGGGCCAGGCCCCTTTAAGAGGCAGCGTGAAGGCTTGAATAGGACTCTCTGATTTAAGACTCAGCATTAATGGGAGACGGTAATTAATCTTGGGTCGGCTCGTTGAATGAGACAGAGCTGAATGAAGGGAGAAATGCCTCGGTGCCGGGTCTGAGGTTACACAGTTGAGATTCTTTGGGTTTAACTGCCAAGTGGGACGGCATTCCTGACCGGGAGCTGCGGCGCTGCCTCATTCCTCCATAGACGCTTGTTCACCGACAAGAGGATTGACGAGGACGTCGAGGAACCGGCCTTTGAATTGTCCGCTCCTTCCCTGCGTTGGTTGAATCTAGTGTGGGCGTGTCTCACATCGAGACAAATGGAACGAGGCTTCAGAGGATATTCACAGAGAGGTTTAGTGTATGTATTTGTCACCGCAGATATGTAAGGATTAATTTACTCAAAGCTTCATTTAATCTTCTAACGCAGAGGAACGAGCCGCTCGTGAGAATAACTCCGTAAGAAAGGTTTAAATCTGTTTCAAAGGCTTTCAGTGCGATCATCGTCCCGGGAACCATGATTTCATAAATATGGAGGTTCTGCCTGGTGAGAGCTGTGAGGGATGTTTCAGCGCGCTTTTGTCATGGAAATATACCTTTGAATTCCAACTCTGATTCCACAAATGTCCGTACAAGTTAAGCGTTTGGCATTTCTATTGTTACAAGCCGTGGGAAGCGCAGCGTCGAATGTTGTGCGATTTGTACACACAGTGTGTTGAATACAAACAAAGGTTGAATAAACAACATTCAACCAGTGCAAAGGTCAGTGGGGGGTCAGTCATACATCCTGTGGTCTGTCACAGCTCTGACCGTCACAGAATCACTTCCTCTTCTACCTACAAAGTAAAAGCACAATGTCCGTTTTGTTGCTGCAGTGCTTGGGTCCACAGAATGAATCTATTGCTTTGTGTCCCTAAAGATAACTCACCGTACAGACAAAGTAAGACAAATATCAGCAGTTAAATAAATGAATCAGATACAAGCACATGTTAACAGTAATAAAGCCAACTCAGTTTCATCTAATGAAATGATTGTCTGATAGAGAGAGGGGCGGGGCTGCTCTGTGGGGCAGAGGCCTGTTACGTGTGCGGTGACTTGCGCAGCTCTGACTGAGAGCAGGGTCACATGGGCTGGACTCTCCTCCCCAACTGCTGCCCCGGGCTTTGGGTCACAGTTCTGGCTGGTGACTTGTTGAGTTTTGAAGATGAATTACGACCCCACGTGACGCCTAATCTTAGTCACACAATGGCGCACGAGAGACTCTTTCCTCACAGCAATACGTATCCTGCATCTTCCCAGAACTGAATGGGAGTACATTGTCTACTTCCTTGGATCCCCTTTTCTCAGAATTTCCTTTGAATTTGCATGAGGGGACCTCCCTTTGCTTCTCAGGGCAACAAAGAGCTCTGTCAGGCTCACAGCGACCGCTTGGCAGGCCTCATGCTCCCAAATAGGACGGCGGAGCCTTCATGTTGTCAAATGCTCTCTCAGTTCTCAAGTCGTGCCGGAGTCACGGAGCATTTCTCTTCTTCCACCAGTCATTAGAAGACATCGCAGACCTTGACACAACGCTTCATAAATATTGATTGTTATGGTGAGCAGTTGGCTCATTAAGACCAGGAAATTAAAATGTGGGACAGTTATGCCTGACCACGGGTGTGCCAATTGCATATTCACATCATGGCTGCACTATTCTCGACAAGCTGTTCCCATCAGCTGGACTGTAAGCGACTGTACCTGAGAGTATTTGCAGGTTTTAAGCGGGATCGCTGCGTTTTGAAGTCTGCGCTGCAGCGAGCGCCGATGCCAACCCCCTCCCCACCTCCCAGAGCTAAGCCTTGTTCTCAGCCAGTGCCAGCCTCCAATATCTGAGCTCATCCCACCCGCTCTGCAGGATCTAGCGCCAGCCCTGCACTGCACTTGAGAGTGGGTGGCATCACATGGCCCTTCAGCCTGCCTTCTGGGGCTTGGCGTGGAGGGGGACGGACACACACCCCCACACGCACCCACACACACATGCATGGGCCTCTGTATGATTAGGACCACTGCTGCTGCTGAACGCACCTCTCCCTCCTTTTTTTTCCTGTGGATTAACTCCACGGAATCTCAAAGTCAGTGGTGCCCACACACCTCACTGGAGCATAGACGCGTTTCCCAGCCTGCAGAGCCTCCCACGCTTTAGACTGTGAGTGTCGAGCTTGCGTGCACCAATCAGCGTTGGGTAACACCTCCCACCCGCCCACCCCCGCGGCTTTATCTTCCATTTCTCTCACGCACCGTACTGTACTTTCTCCCAGACAATCCCTTCAAAATAACCGACGGCCTGAGATTGCCCTGCAGGCTAAATTTCACATGGAGATAATCATCCAAAGACAAGGTGGGCCTGAGGTGATAAATCAGTCAAAATGAAGCCACCTCCTCCGCATCCTGTCTGAGATGAGCTCCCAGGGCTTTGTGCTTTTTGCTGTGCATCTGGAGCCACGCAGCTCACATGAAAGAGGACATGTGACATCTTGAAAGTGCACACATGACTGAAAGACATGCATGCAGCCGGGACAGAACAAGTATCTCACATGCGCCCGTACAAAGATCCCTCTTGTATGACCGGGACAAGGTATGTGCTGGTGAAACTCGTGACCTGACGCTCTGCAGGATTTGTAGTGGGCGCACGTTGAAACCAACTCGGCATGTTAGCACACAAATATGAAAACAAGCCCGGGAACATGCTGGCTATGATGGCACATCAAATTGTGGCGATGCCAGGGGCGGCAGCTTGTGTGTCTGTGCAGTGTGGTGTGCCGGGGGCCTCAACCTGCCAGGAGACAGGAGGTGTGCAGATCGGGCAGGGAGAACACCACGCGGGCCTTCTCGTAGAGGATTTTAAAGCTGTCGGTTCTCTCTCAATTCACAGCGCATGATTCACTGTGAGCAGGATAGGCCACGCCTGCGGTCTCTGCTGCTGCTGGTGGGTGGGTGGGGGTGGGGGTGGCGAGGTTCAGATGTTCACAGGGCGGAGGCTGCAAGTTTGTGGTGAATCGTTCCTTCTTTTGCTCGCAAAGGCAGTGAGCGCGCACAGGAAACGTCACACAATCTGTTGTTTTGACCCGAAAACGCAACAAGGAAGGAAGGAGTACCCAGCACTGCAATGCCCCACCCAGCGTTGATACCCCAGCAGTTACTGTAAATATTTGCATGGGGGAACAAGGTGTACTTCCTCCTTCAGGAATAATATTGAAGTGAAAAGCAGGCCTGTGAGAAAAGGCTCTCTGACTGAGAAATGTCACCATGTCAGTGGAGTTCTCTGGCGGAGCGGTGAGAGACAACGCTGCGAGGTTTCCAATCCTCAAGTTAAAGGAAGATGCATGAAGCCTTGCTGTAGCTCAAGCAGGCCACAGAGTCTGGAGCTCAGCTGTCATAAGCTGCCAGCTGCTGGTTTATGGCTTGTCAGTCAGCCACCAATCACATCATTCTCTCAACAAAGCTTTAACTCTGACCTCCCCCTCAATGACGACCGCTCAGCTACTCTGCCACTTTCCTCTGCCACCAGCAGCCTTTTAGCACCTGGTCCAAAAATGGCTGTGGTAAATGATATTGATCTTGTGCAAATGTATATTGCCGCCACTTCTTCCGGAAGACCCGAATAATTTTTACTTCTACACAAACTGAAAAGGAAGAGAGCACAAATCACGTGTTTGAGCTGCTTATTTTATGAATTTATTTCCAAATGTAAACTTCACTATTTCATGCATACAAGTTATGACAACATACATTATTCAACAATCTGTTATTTTTCATATTTGCATAGGACATGGTCACAATATATTGTCTAACATGTAAAAAATAATGCCATAAAAAGGTACAGCAGAGCAGCTAAGACCAGCACATTAGAAGTGTGTAGAATCCAAGGAACTGTACAACTGTAATACTTGAATGCATGGTTTTGGTTTGCTGAGAGGAAAAAAAAAAAAACAAACAAAACAAAATGAAACCTGAAGGTTAGACTGAGGTCATATGTGAATGTACTGGCCATAGCTGAGTCGAGAGTTATTTACAGATTAGATTTTATTGGTGCTGAGAGGGAGAGCAGCACCATGGATTCACTACAACAGGCAACTGATGGTGATGGGCAGAGGAGGAACACACAGAGGTATCAAGAGAGCAACATTACACGAAGGAGGTACGCTGAAGACAAACAGGTTCGGAACCGACAGGCCCTTTGTGACCAAAGGGAGGTCGCTGACAGCACTGTGTGCTGCGGAACTTAGAACAAGACAAATCCTTTACGGGCAAAACCATCCAACGCTTGAGTGAAAGACTTTTATCAGCCTGTTTTTCGAGCTGCGGCAGTCGAGCGAGCACACGTTCAGTGAAGGGTACCGACAGATGCGCTCTGCTAATCTGCCACGCTGCACGTCCCTACTCACTCTGTCTCTTGAGTCTTGTACTCGTTCGGTATTCGTTTGCTCTTGTATTTAAATGGGTTTTTGTTCATTCAAGTTAAAAAAAAGAGTTGAGGTGCAGATAAAGGTCCATATGAAGCACAACATCCATTGATCAACACTTACAGCAGGTAAAGTTGAACCCAGGGGTCCACGTCGGCTTGGGTTCAAAGTTACTGCAACATTCATCTTTCCCTTCAAAGCCTTTGGTAACAGTTTTTAACTGTGGAGTCGCTGAGGGAACTCAGAGACTCCTTCGCACCGGTCAAGAAGCACGCTATCCTTTCATGGCTGCCGATTAAACATCATTCCCACCCTATAAGCCTCGGGCCTTTGCCATTGTAAATATTGCAAGTTATGCTTGTTTGAATTGGCTTGAGCCTGCACACGGAGCCCACAGATAGGAAAGGAGAGCTTAAACCCGGGAAATGTTGACAATGAGAAAAGTACCTGGTGCACAACTCACAACGGGTAAAACCTCACAGTCAAGACGAACTTCTATTCAAAACCTACCAAGATGCATCAGGTCAATGTAAGCAGCACATTTATAGCAAATGCAAAAATTTCAATCCTTTGGAATGGTTGGGCGTTCACTATCATTAAGATTGTTTGAAAAAAAATACCTGTAATAAGCCATTATACATTGCTTGAGTATTGTACAGCAAAAGAAAACAAAAATTAAATAACAAGAACCAAAGAAAAACAAGCCTCCACAGTCGAAAAATGCTTACATTAAGCAGAAAAAGAAATATTTAACTTAGAACAATTGCATATCAAATATGCAGAGTTGCTTCATTAAATCCTGTACAGAACATAAAAAAAAAACATGTCACACTTTAGAAAACTGTACACCTTTGTTAAATGTCTGATAGTAGCTAGTTTCTTGTTTTTTAATCCTTAACATTTGAATGATCGTTATGAAGTTACCGTAATGGTTTTGGCACACAATTGCATCGTTCATGCTTTGTATTGTGATCAGTCAACAAGATGTCCGCCGAGATGGTGTCATCAGTGAATATATCCATGTCATTAATATCTCTAACCTTAAATAATATTAAATGTTAGTTCTTTACATATTCGTCAACAATCAATTCTCTTTTAATGGATTTTATTTTTACATTTAGAAGAAAGCGCTGTTTTGCATTTTCCACTTCGTCAACGCCTGAAGTTGTTTTTGACAGATGTCGAATTCTCTGATCTCACTGGGATTACAATTACAACCATAAAGATGGATTAAAACAAATGCTCAATTGAGTTCCATGTGAATTTACAGTTGATATCATCCCAAACACAGTAAATATTCAGACCGAGACAAAGACGTGGAGCTCAGTAGGGAAGGGATCGTTTAAATATCTTTGTAAAAATTAAAAAAAACAGGTTTTTTTTATATTTTCCCAGAAAGGTTTTTTTTGAATCTACATGTGCAGGACCCTGACAACGTGGGATGAGTATATAAAATGTAGCCCAGTGTTTTTGCTGTTGTTTGTTTTTTTTCGTTTACAAAAAAGTCTTTCTTTCCTTCCTTATTCAAGTAGGGACAAATAAAACCACCAGTTAATTGTGCTACTCATCAAGCAAATGTAAGCTACATGATGGATGCTTTGAAAAGATATGAAGGTACGACAAAAGTCAAATATTTCCAGAGGTATGATTTTTGAAAAACATACAAGCTTAAAACTTCTTACATGAGACAAAAATAATAATAATAATAATAATAATAATAATAAATGTGACTACATTGCTAACTCACAATGCTGTGGTCTCTATGAAAAACTCGGGAAAGAATCTAAATAATCAAGGGAAAAAAAAGTCACTACATGGGAAAATCAACCTACATAGAGGTCAGGAAGTGTCCGTCTCTCATCGTGACCCCTGGCACTCCAACAATGACCCTTTCAGTTTCCAGTGAGGAGGAACTTTGGATAACAGGCTCACTGGAACAACCTGCATCCTGACATCAACAGAGTAGTAAGTGTATCTGGTTAAAGGGGTGGACCCCAGTTAAATGGGGCTTGAGTTGTGTTTCTGTATTCAAGAAAATATGGTGTCGTTACAGCCCGACAAAACAGTCAACCTTAATGCTGTGACAAAGGTAAAGGAATCTCTGAAATGACCTGAAGACAATGGAAAATCTAGGAAAAAAAAAAAAAAAAGAAATCATCAAAAACAGAACATATTATTGTATATATACATTTCTCCAGAGGTTATGAATTATTTGACAACATATGCGAGTACAGTAAAAATGGACATGTACAAAACTGTGTTCAATGGCCTTTCGTGATGTGTTATTCAAGTAGATTTGGTACAGTGAGAATAAAAGTAATGATGCACTCTGCCTTTGGAGGCCTGTCTGTCACTGGAGCAGTATGGATGGATCTGTGGATGGATGGATGGATGGGTGTCTACACTGTCGCAGTCAGTTTCATTCCTGATGGTATAAGCTGTCGGTTGCCTACTGTCCAGCACGTCCACCAGCGCTAACGGTCAAAGATCTTTAAAGGGGCATTTCGTCGTTGTCGCCCCGGTGCTAGCTGAGGCGTATAGAAGGACTGTTGAAGGTTATGCAGACATATAGGCAGCAGCTGGGCCCGTGTACAGAGGCGTTCCCGGCATTCCAGTGTTGGTCGGACACTGACCGGCAGTGAGCACGAAGAACCCAGGAACGCTGCGCGAGGCTGGCAGAGACGTTTCTGTGCAGCCACAGATGTTGCAACAAAATCTACAAACTGTCCCGTTTCTGCTCTGCGGATGTTGACCCTGAGGTAAATGTGCAGATTATGGATTAAGACGTGAGTCATGAAACCTGCTAAAGGGTGAGCCACTCAGATGTTTTTTTTTTTCTTGTTGTTGTTGTGTTTTTTTTTTTTTCGCAAGAGAAAGTTACACTACAAATCAAGTCAGAAATTGACTATAATAAAAAAAAGCTATGGATAGATACCACAAAAAGCTGCTCAACAGCAATTAGAAGAAATTGTTTCTGAAAATCCGAGGTCTTTTTGTTTTGTTTTTTCTTTTCAGAAATATTGAAAGTAAAAACCCTCTCAGTGCGTCCTTCACTGGAAGCGACTGATTAGTGGCATTCAAAGTGTCATCTTGCAGCCTGGAACCTTTTTTTTTTTTCGAACATGTGGTGTTTTTGAGGAAACTACTGCATTTGGTCAAAATAAGGGATGGTTTTTTTCCCTCCTGGAGGATGTGACCGAGCTGATTCTTTACGACTTTAAAGAGAGATGGCCGCAGTGACCAGCGAGGGACAAGGCCTGCCATTCATGAGCTTACACCTGCCGCGCCGCCTCAAATTAAGACTCTCCGCGCTTTCAGGGCAAAGTTGTTAGCATGCACGCAGTGGACTGCAGGGCTGAGGGTTGAAATGGGAAGATGAAGGGAACGCACGGGATTCACGACGACTGCAGGCCGGACCACACCACATGCATGAAACCATTTGCAACCATAGTGCTGAAGCATTAAGAGAAAATGTATGCATAACACAGACTGGCGGGGCTGCAGCCGTTTGGATAGTGGTGCCTGTTTGCATGGAAGGTTTACTGTGCCTTTTGGCCGACTTATTGAGGCATGTCCGTCTAGAAAACACAAGTCAGCTTTCTCACGGGGACATCTGAGCTTCACAGGCAGGACAACGAGAGACTAGCAACGCTGCACTTTGCTGATATGTTCATTTTGGTTCAGATGTTGTCACAACAGTTTAAAACCCCCCCCCCCCCTTGTTGCAAGAGAGAAGTTTGAAAGCAGCTGTTTGACAGCGCTGGTTTTACTGGTGGGAATTTGGCGCGAGAGGATTTCTACCTGTGCTTAGGATGGGGTCGGATGGAGCATCCAACACACACTGCCAGCATTGTATAGGTAGCATCTTTATTCCTACTCTTCTCTCTCTACTTTTAACCCTACAGGTTGGATCAACCCACACATCTCCTACAGTTGGAGGTGGAGGAGATGCTGCTCAGCACATGATAAACCTCTCGTCTTTTATCAGTACCTGCCCTCTCCTGTCTGCCTGTTGCAGATAGCTGCTTTGTTCTGTCTGCGCTGCACCGCGTTGCAGCCCGGCCGGGCTTGGCCCGACACCCCGCCCCACGTTTGACCTGCTAGTCAGAAGCACTTACGCAATTTGGGCCGGCTCTGAGTCTCTCTGCTCCCTGACCTGACAGGTAGAGCCAGATGAGCAGGAGGAGGAACAAGCTGAAAAATAGCACGGTGGCGCTCCTCCTGCGGGCTGTGAATAGCTTCTTGTGGGATGCAGCTGTTTCCTTCGGGGACGCCGCAAAAAAAAAAAAAAAAAAAAAAAGTCAGAGCCAGGAGGAGGGAAGTGAGCAGGCTGTCTGGTCTCTACCTGTGATACTGCCAACCACCAGCCCCGAGCCTCGATGAAGGGCGGCTCACAAGACCGAGTAGAAAGCTTTCTTTCACTCTTGTCTTTGGTACTTTTTCCTATGTGCTTGAGAGAGGGATAAATATTGTTTCAACCACAGTCCCTCTGTGTCCATTTTGTGTGAAATACTGGCAGATGATACAGCACTTTTACTTGAGAAAAAAAAAAAAAAACCTATGAACAGCTGCTTTGAAACTTAACTGTGTCTATTTAAAGGTTTCTTCAACTGAGTGCATTTATAAAAACGGTTCACTCCGTATAATCTGAGTCCTCCCACGGTGCAGATTTACACGCTAAAAACACGTTGAACCCAGTGTTCCGGCAACTGACGGTGGACAGATGTGTTTAGTTAACTGAGTTGACAGTATGGTGATTCTTAACACACGGCATTTATCACATATGAATCCCCAGGACACGCGTGAGACCAGAGCGTGAGCTTTGCGTACGATTGACCGTATGACCATAGGGATAGTTTCCTTGGATGTAAAAAAAAAAAAAAAAAAAAAAAAAAACAACCAAAAAACAGAGTGCAAATTGTGTTGAGTGTAAGGCTGCTATATATGTACTGTATGATTCTCTTTACTGTGTTCATTCTTTCAAGCTAACAAGGCCATCCCTGAGCAGGGCGTAAAATCCAACCCCTGTTGAATTTCAGAGTAAAGTGATGAGTATATTGTGCAGTCTATGTGAGTACTGTTCAGTACTGTGGTATTCCAGAAAAAGTAACTGTCTTCGATCCTGAGGTGTGTGTAAACCCCTTCTCCTCACCGGTTTCAAAAAAACAAAGAAAATCAAACATGATAAGACTTGTCAGGGCGTCTGTGTTTTGTTTAGCTGACTGCGACGTATATTGGACAACTAGCCATCATTAGAAGCTAAAAAAATACAGACATATGGTACAGAATGTAAATATTGCCATCTGGGAAAGGCATTACCTTCTTTTAGGATCACACAAGTAATTGCACTACAATAAGCAGTTATGTACAGTATGGTACACCACAGCAAGCGTAGGAATAGCAAAGGGGGTGGGGGATGGGGGGTGCTGACCACTGTGCAACACAAGTGTTATGATGAAAACGCAGGCCTCGCAGGTTAGAGGCGGAAAGTGCGACTGGTTTTCAGTTTAAGGCGAGTTGGCTGGGCTGAGGGTGGGGCTGAGGGTGGGGCTGGAGGCATCTGAGCGACTGTAGTCGCTGAGGGAGCTGGGGCGCACGGAGCCGCCGCCGCCGCCGCCGCCGCTGCCGTGGGGCCTCTTCAGCATGCCGGGTTGGAAATCCGAGTGGCGCCGGGCGTGCTTCATCAGGTGGTCGCTGCGCATGAAGCGCTTGTCACAGAGCGGGCATCCAAACTTCTTCTCCCCCGTGTGGGTGCGGTAATGACGGGCCAGCTCGTCGGAGCGAGCGAACTTCTTACTGCAGTCTGGCCAGGTGCACGGGAAAGGTCGTTCTCCTGAAAACCCAGAGAAGGAAGAGAGAGACGTGTGAGAATCGATGAAGAAGCACATGACGACAGCAACATGGCAGCATCAGTGTTATACGGCCACTGTGCATGCTTCAGATTTAGGGCAAAGGCAATTCCTTATATGCACTCAGCCTTTTTTGACATCCTGAAAGTGTCAGTTAGCGGAACATGGAAAAATACAAACTCACGCCTACGCCTACATCTGCACCGTGATTACAACCCTGCGACCACAGTGCGTGACTCATTGTGAGGTGTTTACAGGTTAGCAAGCCATGAACACTGACATGCACAGCAAACGCACTCGTTTTCAGAGACAACAGGTCCGGCTCGACAGGACCGTGCTATTTTCTGCACAGAGTCACCCAGGGATAGTGATCTCGAGGTTACTGTGGAGCCTAATAGGTCAGTAAAAACCACAAAAGACTTCTTGACAATATTTTTCAAAAAGTCTGCGGTAACTCAGGAGAGTATGGGGGCAAATTACATAGAAATTGCTCTGTAGGAGCAGACACAGTTTAATTATCTAAGCTCCAGATGCTAATCACACTCACAATGGTTGCCCTGCCCATTTTCCAACATGCAACTATCTGTGACTCGGCACATGGGAAATTACACCCTTCCCCCCTCCATCAGGCAATAAAAGTGGGCTTTGACACAAATATACTCAAAGCCAGATGGCACTATATATCTTGTGGTTTCCTTCTATTCATATGTGGAAACAGACAGCGTGGTTCCTAAAAGCAGCGCCGTGCGTTCAGCGGCCATTATGTGTAATGCTGGGTTCACTTCAGTCACATTTCACTGAGTTTCTGCCTGACAATAGCTACATGCAGCCTTCTATTTTCACCCCTGTGACTTTGCAGGAACACGGCAAGGATCAGGACAAATTCTATTAATGTCCTGGTTCCTTCGAGAGAATAAAAATATTCAATCATGCCAAGGATTTGAGGTGCAAAAGGGAATAGCTGACGGGATGCATTAATGTTTACGTGTGGCATGACAAATAAGCACACATGAGCAGGTCTGCCAAATGCTTTCTTTGTTCTGTGGATTCCCCAAGGGCCACAATGGAAACAGCGCTGTTCATCATCAAACACTCATATGCTACCTGATGCCAGTGAGTCTCACAAACAAGAACTCGGTTCACCATAGTCTCCATCCCTCCCCCCATGCTGCACGGTTACAAAGCACGCAGGCAGACAGAGCAGGTCTAGACAGCCCAGTCTGTGTTCCTGCCTCTGACGCCTCACCTCAGCTCCAAACTCAGCCGGCCCCGCCCACCACAGTTCCTGAGGGCTCAGCGTATTTAAACTCAGTAACTGACAGATAGGGATTTGCATATGCTCATTGCATACCACCTTTTTTTTTTTTTTTTTTTTTTTTTAGATACATTATTATTAACTGGGAGATCTGTAAAATTGTCAACAAAAAGAGAGTCTGATCTTGCAATGATTAAAAATATTTCTGGCTCTGTGCCCCGATATCCAGATCTGGACCAAAGTTTAATGGGCTCTCACCTGGCTCATGCTTTCTATACCGCCCACTAAATTGTGCGTGAATCTTCCCAGTTGTGTTTAAGAGACAAATCAACGCACAACACCTAATCCTGATCCTGCATGGAGCTGGCGTTGCCACTTCTCAAACACTCAGGATCATCTGATCGCCACATGGCTCCGCTGTGTGAGAAGAAGAAGAGCCGAGCTCCACGGCCAGCTGAAGGCTCAATAATCAGAGTAACGGATCCAACAACATTAATATTTAACCAGACACCAGAGAGCCGGGCTGAAATATCCAGCCTAGCTGCTCTGATACAGTAATGCAGTCATAGTTTATGCATCAGGTATCCAACAGCAACTCACGGAGACTTCTAATACAATACAGAATGACCTGCTGCAATCTGAATATGCATTAAAATCTTATGTTGGGCTTGGGAAGTTCTCTTGCATGAAGAAAATCAGCAACAAAGACTTCGATCCTGAGTGGAATTGATGAGGGTGCAACTACCCTGTTGTAGTTGCAGCTATCACTCTGCATCTCTGTTCTAAGACTCATGTGGCAGGCTTCTCCCCTTACGTGGCTGCTCCTCCCAACTGGTCCCAGCGTAGTCCCGGCAGGGCGCTGTGGCCGCCATGATGCCAGGCCCCACTGAGGCCAGGCCCCCATTTCTGGCAGAGCACTTCAATTTAAAGGGTGTGGTTAGTCTTTTTGCACTAAAGGCGGGTGGGTTATGTGGGGCGTAATGAGGGAAACGAACAAAGTGACCCAGTTACCCGTAAAGTGAGTTACATCATGCGTGCACACTGTACCACTGCGAGGCTTTAGTGTCCCCCCTCCAAGGCGATGGAATTATGTCACAGGTACTTGTTATATAACTGTTCTCTCGTAGGCCACTGGGTCAGTAAATAAACAGCTCGTCTCTTGCTCGTCTCCCTTCATCCCCCCTCTCATTCATATCTAAGAACTCTCGCTGCAGAAACGGAATCTGTCTCTCCGGTGTAAGGGAGGCAGTCTGTGAAGGTGAGATCGAATCTCTTTTTGACGTGAGCAGCTGCAGTGGCACAGGAACTCAGTCACCTGCTCCGACAGCGGCTACCAGCATTTCAGACCTCAGGAGATAACATTCCTGGTGTGTCCTCAGGCATGGGCTGATGTCCCACAGCTCGAACCGCCACGTGAGCGTGCCACGGCTAAGCTCGAGTGCATCGCTCTTCAGGGTGAGCGAGGGGAACAAACTCAGATACATGTGAGATCACCTTAAACTTCACTTTGTTCTGCCGCTGAGAACCGGCGCAGGAAATATCTTTTACAGCGCTCGTGACAAAAACAAGGTGCGCACACACACGCGCGCACACGACCTGCACAGACTTTTACAAGCCTAGACAAAGGGAAAGTAAGGCTGGAGTCAGACAGGAGATCACAGCTCATTAGATTTGGAGCTACCTCACCTCGCTGCTGGCTTAGCGCCACAGCCAGCTTGGCAACATGAAATGAGAGGGACGCCACTAACTCCAGTGGCAGGGCTCCGCAGAATCCTGTAATTTGGATCCATGTTTACAACATGCTATGACCTGTAACCAGCCAGGAGCCAGCCACTCTGCAAGGAGACACGCACTCATGTGCTTATATCTTGTAAGACTAAAATGACTGACCAACTGTGCCCGGCCTCTCCCTCCACGCTCACCATCGCATGCCAGGACGTTTTAAACACAAACGTGTGTGCAGAACAATAAGTTAAGGTTTGTGAAGAGCCTAATTTCTTTGCTCATGCAGCAGAACCTACACAGGCCTCAGCTTCACAAAAACAACAACAAAGGATCGCAACGCTCTGTGGTCGGAGAGAGGAAAACACTTGATTTGAAACACATCTCCGATCAGAACAACTGTTTACGTGGCTGTTTGTCCATGAAAAATTAACTCAGCAGGAGAGGAATCGGATTTCCAAGAAAAGCAGCCACTGCAAACATGTTCTGCTCTTCCCAGAGTTTGTCGCAGGAGAAATAGAAAAAGACCTCCCTGCAGGAACTGAGTACCCTCTGGAGGGTCAGGTGCTCGTGAGGAGGACCAGGCTCCAAGAAAGCTCCGACAACAGCAAGCTTTTGATCTGTTATCATCTTTTTTCTTTATGGAAGGGGCCATTGCTGGCCCTTGAATAGCCCGGTTCCCCTCGCGGGCCTGTAGCTGACAGGTTGTGAACAATAGCGGCAGCCTCGCTCCCAGCAGGAGACGCACTCCTGTAATGCATTTCAATCAGACAGACTGTGTCTACTAACCGTAACTCACTCTCCTTGTCTGCACTTCACAGGGCTTATTGACATTCTCCCGGAGACATGCAGCGGGGGTCGAGTGTGACTGTCTGATTCCGGCACACTCTCAGCCATGCATTACTTCACTCCTCCAACTCTTTGAGAGAACGGCAGGGATAACTTGCATTGACCAGCTCATCACATTTGCTTCAATTAGTTAGAGTGGGCACTCTCGTTCAGCCTTGAGTGAATAGTAAAACAACCTGCAGCCTTTATGTGCTGCCGGCAGTCGCCTTGTTTTTTTTTTAAACTCTGGTTAAGTAAGGACATGCAAGCAGCTGCAGCAACTGTATTAATGGCTGTCTGCAGTTGGTCTACATAAGCAGGTGGGAGCAGGGATGCCCCATCACCCACTCTCGTGGGACGATGCCAGCTCATTCAATTGATGGAGCCTGACATCATAGCTCATATGAGATAGACATCCTCGCCGCCTGGTGCCAAACAAAGAGCCATAGCCTTGCTAGATCCTGGGAGGCCTCATCACCCACGTGGTACAGATACATGCCGGGGATAGTGGCAGCTGTCCCGGTGTTATACCTGATACTCTGACGGTGAGGAGGAGAGGAATATCTTCACGTTTCACCGGGGAGGTGATTATGCCCCCCCTTCCCCCAAGACTGAACAAAATACTCCCCGTTCTTTGCCGAGGGCCTCACCCCAGTGTATCTCGGTCTGCCACAGTCTGATTTATCACGCAGAGAAAGGGGACACACCTTACATGCTGTAGGGAACAGAAACGGCTCAGCTAGAGAAAACACTCCCTCTGACATTAGCTCCGCAGAAAATTTCAGGCATTGCTCTCTAATTCAAACTGTGCAGAGCAGAACTGGGTGGACCCGGTCCGACTCGCAGATGGGTTCCTTCCAGTGCCGAGCTGACGGGGGTGTTCTCTGCTGCAGAGGTCACAGCCCTTCCACGTTAATCAGATTAGCTGCAGATGCATGCAGCTGAATATATGACCTACATCAATGGTATTGACAGTGACTATCCTGGTGTCTAACCCCACCCCCACCTCACCACGTTCTCTCTCTCCCTATGTATAGTATATACTGCAGAAAGAGATGTGGCAGGCAGTTTTTGAACAGCAGAGGTGAAAAAAAGCACAGTGTTCCACAGGTCTGTATCCCTCTCTTCCTGCCGCTGGTAATCAACACCACACCACAAGCCGTGGCCGGGTCTTGGCCTGGGAACACAACACGCTTCAGCACCTATTTTGCTGTGCAGGCCTGAGAAGTGTGGGAGGGGCCCGTGGTGGGGACAGACAGAGTAGCATTTATACTAGTACTCCACAGCTAACTAAAGAATACATGAGCCCTGGGGGTCGTTGAGGCAGCCTTACAGGGGCCTTTCACTGTTATGAGTGTCCACCATGCATGCTTAATCAGGTTTAGATCCCCACATTAGCGAAGAACTGTCCTACAGTCATGTTTTCATGTGTAGAATAGCATATGGGCAAACTGGGGACTTTGATAGACCAGAGGATTAGCAAAGACAAGATGGTGGATCCATGGGCTTTATTAGCATCCAAAGGATAAAGTAGACTAATACCTTGTTTGGACATACTGTACTGGTACATATGGGCCAATCACATTTCATTCAGTCTTCATCTCACAGTGAGACTATAAAATGTCTTCTTCTGTCCATGCTGCAGACTCAGTGGGGCCCTGAGCTGAGCTGACAGTGTCGTGATAAACATATGTGCCATGTTGCACGTATTGATCGAGTGCTTTAGCATGCTAGCATTCGCTAATCACACCGAACCCAGCGTGCAGCTCAACTTAAAAGGGATGTGATTAACTCTGCAGGCATTTGGTCACAAATGAAACGCTGCACATAAAACTCCAAATGTCAGCCTGCTGGTGGAACCTAACTGCAGTGCATTTAAAAGCTGTGAAGATATTTAAGTCTGGACCCCGGTAGTGCACGACACACTGCCAGGATAGCTCAAAGCAGACATTTAACCTAGAATTACCAGAATAGAGGTCAATGGAAATTGTTGGGCATCTCCTGACCAAGGAGTCATCATTTTATGTCAGGAGAAATATTACTCAACTGGGTGGGATGGTGGAAATCCTGCCATGTGGCAGGTAGAGAGACTAACCTCTTGTGTGCCCCAGTATTTTTTTATTTATTTTTTTTTTTTTTTGCATATTTCTGCACCAAGGTCAGGCTCAGGAAAGAGCAGGAAAACCCCATCTCCACCCTGCTACCTCATCACTGCCACCAGCCACACAGGAACACTGCACTCTGTGTAGCCCTGCAGCCAAATATAAAACCACTGGCAGAGATGCAGTTTATATAAAATCAGAGACTCCAGCTTTTCTTTTTCCATACCGAATTTGGGATAATTTCACGTTTTAAAAGAGTGTCATTAACCACAGTTATTTGACCAAAAATAGAAAGCATGCATGAATAACTGGAGCTACATGATGGTGGAACTGTGCTGCCAGGTGGTGCCACTTAGTTTTTAGGACAGACAGTAAAAGGCTTTACAGAAATCTCTCGGTATTAGAGGTACCCCCAGCACAACACAAAAGACGTCTAGACAAAATGTCAAACCAACTGTAAAATATGTCATTAGGCTCTTTGTCTTTGAGAAATATTGACCCTGTTCCTCCCGGTGATTCAAATAGTTTTCGAATAGATTTTGTACACTGACAAGATGGCCTTTTGTGAGGCCCAGCTGTGGGGGGCACAGAGGAGCCGAGCTGTTCTTTCTGAGGAAGACATGACTTGTAATGAGCTTGTCAGGGGCCATCTCTCCTTTGGACGTGGCCGTCTGCATGACATGACTAAAGCAGGGTAATGAGCCTTCACAGGAAACACTGTGCACCCCATGACCGCAAGACACCTCTTGGGAAAGTGGGACCTCATTGTTAAGAGTCTGTTCCACAGCAGAAGAGAGAGAAAGAGATTGGATATATATAAAAGGAACTCCCTGAGAAAGAATCAGAGGCAGTTTTTACCTTCATTCATTCAGTCCTTCATTTGCTCCATTTGATGGTACACATGTTTATCTGTGCATCAGCATTACACAACTGCAATTTCCATACTGCAGGGTAAGTGCATGTGCTGGAGGGGAAAAAAAGTCCCACCTCCCACACCAGACAAAAGCTGTCTGGTAACCATAGACCCCGAAACTGCTGTGGATTCCTCGACATCAAACACGATGCAGCATAATGAGTGATTTAAATTCAGCCTGAACACCGTGTCCGCTACCTCATGGCATCCGTTTTTCTCTGTGTTGAAGGAAATGTGGTTGAAAAGAAAACTAAAATTAGACATTTAACTGGGAACATTTTAACCCCTTAAAAAGATAAATGTACCAGTTTTGGACAAAATCTACAGGTCTATCCGCGCATGTTATTTTAGGGTTGTCCATCACATTAGATCCTTTAACGATTCACAAACCCTGAAACTAAATTTAGAGCAGTGGTTGTTTGTCACTTAGATGATTTAGTTGTTTGAAAGAAACTATGAAATACCTTGCAATACACAAGATTGTGATAGTGATTAGCAGCAGTAGTTTCTTCACAATAAAAGTAACGAGTAAACATCTTAAACTGTTTTAAAAGACAATCCCCAGTCCCCAAGTACAATATGATTTTGGCATGGAATCATATGACGATGAAGTTAATTTTGATGTTTGAAATAAAAATGTAATATTTGATGTACTGTACAAAATGTATGCAGAACAAATCCAAGGCTTTAGCTCCTATTGATTCTGAGGAGTCACACATAAGGATCTCAAAAGATTGGACGATGAGGCTTTGGGCGTTAGAGGAGTCAAGTAAGGACGCCTTGTTCCCAGCTCTTTGTTTAGTGTCTATAACAGTGCTTCCCCCCTCAATTAGATAGTGGTGTTTGGCTGGGGATGGGATCCATTCTCTCTTGACTCTGCTAGTAGGGGCTGAGGGGAAGTGCACCGCCAGAGTCTGGCTCTGTGAAAGCACTGCAAGGTTGGCTGAGACAGCCTGGCTGAACCTAGATGACCCACATTCTGAGGCTATCCAATCAAATAAGCAGCAAGTCATTATTATGGGAATTTATGAGGCACAAACCAATCGTGAAGCCAGACGCCGGGCATATCCACGCAGAGAGGCAGGCGAAAGGAAACACTTAGCAGACAACGAGACAAGGGATTGGGCAAATTCAGAGCAATAAAACTGCACTTATAACACATGGCCGGGGCTGAAGGGGAGCACACTGCACTGGAGCCTGGCACACTGGGAGACGCGCTGCTGCAAGTCTGGCTCAGATGAACTGAGATGACTCACATTTTGTGACTATCCAATCAAATCAGACGAAACAGGACGCAAGCCAATCACAAAAACACCAGACACAGAATAGTGTCCTGGAAGAAAAGAAAGGCTCGATAAGCAAAGGAACAGGGGCAGCAACCATGGACAGTTATAGAACTGCACAAAGACAGTTAGTACTATCCTGTACTCCCACTTTATGCATAATGGGAGTATATATATATATATATATATATATATATATATATATATATATATATATATATATATATATATATATATATATATATATATATATATATATATATATATATATATATATATATATATATATATATATATATATATATATATATATATATATATATATATATATATATATATATATATATATATATATATATATATATATATATATATATATATATATATATATATATATATATATATATATATATATATATATATATATATATATATATATATATATATATATATATATATATATATATATATATATATATATATATATATATATATATATATATATATATATATATATATATATATATATATATATATATATATATATATATATATATATATATATATATATATATATATATATATATATATATATATATATATATATATATATATATATATATATATATATATATATATATATATATATATATATATATATATATATATATATATATATATATATATATATATATATATATATATATATATATATATATATATATATATATATATATATATATATATATATATATATATATATATATATATGAATAATTGTATATAGCATACAAAGTGTATAGACATGAGTCAAATCAGCTTCAGTCTCTAGTCTGAAATCTTGGACTGTCAGCACCAGGCTGCAGCTGATAAAAGCACAGACATGCACATCAGATTAAACACATATATGGAATAAAAGCACCATGTGAAAAGCCTGCGGTAACGTGCTGGCAGTTATATAGTGTCTCTTTATTTCCATGGCATATGGCATCCATATGAGTCTGCAGGATAAAGCATCTGGAGATATATGCAGATGCAAACCAGGAAAGGGGAGTGCAGCCTGACAATTAGACAGGCACTAAAGCAAAGTGACAATTATTGCCTTGTGCATGTACAGAGTCACAGGCTGGAGCTGTGCAAAGAAAAGTGTCATGGTCGAGGATGTGTTTTTTTCTATTATAACATAATCTCACATAGACTCAAATGTATGTCAAGTTCAAATAAGGTTTCCGTGTGATCAGTGTGTGTGTGTGGGAAGCAGCAGAGGAGGGAGGGGAGTGAGAGCTGCAGTCATGTAACAGGGAGGCAGAGGCTCCTCAGTCGAGGCTCAGCTAGCTGAGTCTGTTGCTGGCCAGATCAGCTGGCAGTCTGTCTGCTTGGGGGTGTGGCACATCACAACAAAGGGCTCTGGGCAGGCGGAGGACTGCACGGTGCTTATCAAACCCCCCAATTTGAGTCGATCTACATCTCCTTTTCCCCCTCCAGCTCTGTAGCTCTCTATCCTGCGGAATGCAAAGCGCATATATGTGGAGGTGTGGTCCTTCAGGAAGGTCAAAGCGAACCGAGTCTTTACTGCTGATCTGGAGCCAGTTTTATAGCCTCTCTCTTCTCTCTCTCTTTTTCTCTGCAGTGTGACGCACTGGATTGATCTTGAAAACTTTTTTCCCCCCCATGCGCATTTTCGTTTAGATATTGTTCATGTTTTCTGCGATAATGATGCGTAATGCGTGTTTGTGAATGTTGTTTATTTTGTGTCATTAATCCAGTCAAAGTTCACTTTTAGCAAGGATAAACGTAAAAATCTAAGAGATCGTGTAAGAAAAATTGTGATGTTTGTGCATTTCTGCTCTATATTCTCGGTTTTACGCACCGTCCAATGAGGGCGGTGTGTGGGGGGAGTAAAGCCGTGACAAGGCTCAGAGACTTGAGTGGGAGTGGCACTGTTTTCGACTCCCTCCCTCCCCGAAATCAAATTGACATTTGCCAAACTTCACACAACTTACAGACACAATGCTAATCATTAAACTGTGAGCCTCATCTGGCAGTCTATTTCCATTCCAGGGAGGATCCGTGCGTATTTACGCATGTGGCATACAGCGGCCACCACCCCCCTCTGCACACACATCTCTCTGCGTGCATAAGAGAAATCATTTCCCCGATTAAAATCCGTATTTTAGTCGTTTCAACCCTCTCATCCGCTCCCTCGTGTGTGTTGTCGGGGAACCACAACAACAAGTACAATGTTCACAGCAAGAAACATTCGCATCCGGTGACACTGACCTGTATGTGTCCTTAGATGAGCTTTGAGGTGGGATGATTTGCCATAAACTTTTTCACAACCTGAATAGTGGCATTTGTGCTTTTTCTGGGGGGACTCCTGCTCTGCTCGACCTCTCGATCTCTTGCCTCTTTGTTTGAGCGAAGGATCGGAGACGGTGGTAGGTGTGGCAGAGTTTCCATCACCATCACCACCACCACCATCACCATCATCATCATCATCTAGGAGCTTCGGCATGCTCTCATCCTTTATTTTTGCCTGCTCGACAACATTGCCGGGAGTCTGCTGCTGGTTAAAATCCGCCAGGATCCGCGCCACCACGAACAGAGAGGAGTTGTCTCTCACCAGGGGCTCCTTCATCTCCTCTCCGCTCCTGGATGAGGAGGACGGGATCTCTGGTTTCATCTCCCTATTCCCTTTAGGAGCGTGAACGATTGCACGGCTGGACATGGAAACAAGGCACTCTGCAGCAAAGTGATCCATTTTGTCTTTGAAACAGCCCCCTCTGCTTCTGAGTGACATTCAAAAGAGCAGCAACAACAGTAACGCCAAAAGAAAATGATGGCGAGGCGGGGAAATTACTTGCTCCGTGTTTCCCTTTGTGTGCCGGAGAAGAGGTGGTGGTTCTCATCCGAGGAGAAGTGACTTTAGGATCTCACCCCGGCTTTCCAATATCGTCAACATCCTGTGAGAGAGACGCCTCGGACAAAAATGCGGACAAGCCCCCTCAGATGGAGAAAAACCAGAAGAGAGCCCAAGTCTTTGTTTAGTGCAACGACGCTGGAAACAGGAACTCTACAAACTTGGATGTGTTAACTCCCATCGCGGCTTCAAACACTCCGGCATAGTGAGTGTGAGCGTGTGTGTGTGTGTGTGTGCGCGTGTGTGTGTATGTGTGTGTCTCCTGAGCGCCTGCTCCTGCTGGTTGTATCCGCGCTGGGGGCGTGTCGACCGGCAGCACTTCGGCAGCATCGTCAGAGTGGCCGCTCATTCATTGGGCACCGCGTGTCCTCAGATGCACCGAGCAGGACGAGTTTGCTTGAAAGTTTCCCCACAGGTTGCTCACGGGCGAGACGGTTACATGCACTGCAGACATTTCAGGAACAAAATGTGCAACGCAATGACAGCATTTCTGCCCCGTCTCCCACCGCTGGGCGGGATGGACCGTTCCGCAGCATCCTTTTCTGCATCCGTGCACACGGTATTTGTCAAAACATGCAGGGGCTGCAGGGGTCATTGTGATATAATTCAGATTTATCCGTGGGAAAAGCGTGAAATGTGTCGAATACGGTAAAAACCTTCAACCTATTGAACAAAATACATATATTCAAAAATAAATTAAATCCCCTAAACATGTCTGTCCTTATTTCAATCTGCACCACATGTGTTCATACATATCAGTCCACTAAATATGTCTTACAAACACTGATGTCACCTCTGCCTAAAGATTAATTAAAAGAAAATTAACAATTCTTTCTATAAACGCGAAGCCCTAACATTTATTCCACTTCCCCCACGTCACAAAGGCAGGTCACAGAGGAACATTCAGGCAAATGAGTTGTGCATAAAAGACCGGCTGCTGCAGGTCGTCAGCGACAAGAAGTTCCTCCTGATTCTATGAATATTACTGTGTCATCTTCTTGGAGTGACCGGCACACTCCCCCAGGCCCTCGGCCAACTGGACCGGGATCCAGCAGTGGGCTCAACTGCTTCCAACGGCCAAATTATTGACGTAGCCTGCAGAGATATCACAGGGATGATAATTCCTCCCAAACCCAACTTCCCAAAGAATTTTAATTACACCTCAGACAGAGAAGAGAGAGGGTGGTGTGAACATTATTAACAGAAACTGTGACAGTCGTTCACCTTTCAGGGATCATGTTATTGGTTGATATTTGTTTTGGGGTTTTCTCACGATTTGCTGTGTGTCACGATTATGATTCATTTGCGAGTGTGATATTTGGCTAAATTTAACACCAACAGCTTGTTCTTTTTGAAAGATGGCGGCTAACTCTCACAGAACCAGCAATTTACCTCAGAACCGTCCTCTGAGCAGCTCTGTGGTCTCTGCCAACTGAAAGGCAGCCAGCCACCACAGGCAATGTCTTCTTCAATTTATCCTCAGGCGAGAGACAAGTGACACCATTGTGGGGAGAAAATAGTCAAGATACAGAGTTGTGCGATATGAGGGCTTCTGTCACTATCAGACGGGCGTTTCTTTCACACTGTTAGTTTTAAAACTTGTCCGTCGGAATTATATTTCCCAGAAACCGAGTTCAAACCACAAGACAATGTTTCATTTAGTTTCATGTTGGATTTTAAGCCGTCCTAGAAAATAACACGTCACCAGTTACAAAGTCCTGGCAGAAAACAAACTAGCTGATGCTATTGATTAGCACCGAGGACACACTTGAATGTCACTGATAACCTCACGCACCCACCGCACCAGTTATATCTCAGATATGTTTTCAGGATAGAATCGTCTCAGACGAAGAACTCGACACATCTCTGCCTTGTGCACGATGTTCTGATCCCAGTCTGCTCCACATTTCATCTCTTATTTATCCAGCTCGAAACAACACAACCAATGGGGGTGCTTGAAACCCTGTTTATTAGGAATAAGAATAAACAACTGCAGTGATACAGGATTAGACCTGCTTCCCTGCAGCAGCTGATGCTCTCCTGTGAGAATGAATGCACACTTTCAGCACCGTGCACAAAAGCCCACACTAGAAAGTTCCCAGTGTTCAGAGAGAGCAAGGCGATGTGGCATTCAGAGGGCCATCTGGCTGTATTATTTTACATATTCTTTCACCACCAAAAAAAAAGAAGAAAAATGCGGTGTTCTTGTATTTCACGTGGTGCTTTGGCAGCCTATTCTAACGAGAGCACGTCAAGAGGGTGTAGTTCCTCTTTCACAGGGTTATTTCCCAGAGCTGTGGAGAAACTGCGAGTGTTTATCAATTCCCACAGGGTGTCAGGCACAAGAAGGCCTGAAGAGACCGGCTGCAGCTTCAAAGGTAACATGGGATAGTCTGTCTCTCTCTATAGCTACAGAGATCTGATGATTCAAGAGACTTGCTTTTAAATTCCCCAAATTCCCACTGCTGAGCCATCATCGCTGCAGCGTCTAAACAGCTCATTGTCTGGCTCTGACATAAAGTTCTCGCAATTTGATTGGCCTCCTCACTTTTGTTTGTAATGGGAGAGATGTGTTTTTAAGCACAGGACAGTCTGACCACTACTGGTAATCTGGCGAGCCTGTTGTGTCAAGGCCAGACTCAAGAACACCACTCATGGATTCTAAGTTTTCCCTGCAGCAGTAATTATTACTTCACCGTATTGTTACAGCATCAAAAATAGCTTTAGGTTGAAAGAAGAACATATTCAATGTATGTGACGTCTAGGGCCATGCCCCACTTGCTAATACAAAGCTACATTAGCTAGTATGGCGAACTCCATAACAAATGACGACAGTGTCAGGTCCTTTGAGTTTGATGTAAGTGCTACTGACAAGATCTCTGAATCCGTATCAGATTTCACAGAAACTGTGGCTCTGGGACACTTCCCTGAAGGACTCCATGAGTTACAACTTTATGGTTGTATGCTCGCAGCCGTTCTGTTTTCATCAGTGTCATGAGAGGAAACTTCTGTTTTTGATGACAGCACTGCTCATTTGAACTATAGTGGTGCTAACTGAAAATCAGCCAGCACTTATCAGAACAGAAAACAGGACAGCATTTAAGATGAAGTTTCGGTATGAACCTAGTCTTTCTGGTAATGGCATGGGTTTTATCTGAGACTGAAACAGATGAGTAAATTAGATACATCAACTTTCACATGAGAAACTAACATTTGAGGTTGGCTGTAGTTTCAAGACTCATCTGTCAGTCCCATAGAGCTGCCGCGTCTTTTTGTTGCTTTACAAAGCTTAGTCATCCTCAGTGACACACGAGCAGTCTGGCCTCATGACTAATGCTGACAAACAGGTGGCGGGTTTACCTGTACAAAAGAATGGAGCATTAGTCACACACATGAGTTATAGACGTGAAAACATGCTTATAAGTAAACAGAGGTCAGCTGACACTCTCCCTCGCAAAGCAAAGAAAAACAGTTTCAGTTAGATGAAATATTTCCATTGACTGAAGAACAACAGCAGATGACCTGAAGCGTGTATGAATGCAGTAATCACATGAGGCCAAATGACTCAGTCAAGTTTAACAAGTTCAATCTATGTGTAATGGTGACAAAGTGCCGACTGGCTGTTGTCAGGCAAGATATACCGGTCCCTTTATTAGTTCCTTATCATCAAGCCTTCGCTGTCATTCCTTAAGATGTGGATAGAGCAAACAGAGAGTGAACAAATACTTGTGAGAATTCAGATCTGCTTAGAGGAAGGTTCTTTCAACAGGCAAATAATAAGTTCATGTCTGTTCTTCCTGTTCTTGCCCTATTCGAAGCTAGTTTTGAAGTGCTGCTAATCCCATTTTAGTTTGAAAACTCCAGTGCTGCGTTTTAATCTGGATTAGCAGAAACTCATGTTTGGAGATAATGAAGTGGACCCAAATGCTTGCTGGTTTGCATGAGGGTTAGGGGTTGGTCAGTGGAGATGTAGCCGTCCCTGATTGATCAGGGTCATCTCATGTAACCCCCTCTTCTGGAATAAAAGAAAGAAAGAAAGAAAAGCTGCATTAGCCTCCACTACCAGTGCAGAACGCAACATGGATAATCAATAACAAGTTGCTGACCCTGTTATTTTTTGCTGCTCACATGCAAAGTAGACAAGCTACTGTCTACAACTGCTGTGTACATCAGTACATGATTGCCTTCCTGTTTACGCAGGCATATGCACGCCCACACTGGTCACATGATGGTAGTCTGAATACATTCAACTTAATGCGCAGCCAAAAACGCTGGTGTGGACAGAGGTTGTTTAGGTTTGTAGACTTGTCTTAAAATGGCAATCTTTCCAAATTCATCAATCTCTTCATTAATGTACACAGTAAAAGACTTGTGTAAACAACTTGCATGCCTGTGAAAGCTGCTTGTGCACATAAGGAAATGATGGAAATGCAGGCTGAGGTAGAACAGGCAGTTAACATGCAGACTAACACACAAAAGCAGCGCAGGCCTGTTTGTAAAGATGCTGTCAAGCAGGTGTGTGCCTCTTTGACAACGACTAGTAAGTTGAGACCGGAAGAAAGATGAGGAAGCGCGGCACAAAGGAGCACTCAAAGGTGCTGTGTGAGGCACCTTGCAGGAAGAGGGTGCACGCTGGGAGGGTGGGGGGAGGCTTCATCAGTTCACAGAAGGGTGGGAGGTGTTTGTTGTCAAAGAAGGAGTTCAGTTTGGTCGTCATCCTCCCTCTGCCTTTGCCTCTAGGCCGTCCGTGATCAGCCACACAACAGAGGCAGCCTTTTTCACCAGTATGTTAATCCTGCCTGCCTCCCCCGCCTCGGTGCAGCCTCCCCGGCACACAACCACAAAGGACAGAGCCCGGCCCAACACTCGTCGGCGGAACATGTTGAATCGTCCGTTGTAAAACATGAGAGGAGAAGGGCCTCCTGAAGGAAAGCCACTCTGTCCGATGACGTAAAAGCTGTGACGGCCATGCATATGCCGTTGAGTTCAAACCCCACGTCACTCACTTGACCCCGGGCTAACGCTGAGCCATGAGTATGTACTGCCATCTTTGTCCCTTTACATCACAGCGTGGTGGCTTTGTCCGCTGCACACAATACAGCTGAAAAGAGCAAAGTGAAGCGGACACAGTTTTGTTTTTGCTCCCATTTGCTGGTCAGTAGTGGCCCTATTCACAATGCATTGATCAGTGCAGTGGCGGGGGAAGGGGGGGGTGAGCCACCTCAGAAACACACCATTCAGCTCGGCGGTTAGTCCGCAGGCGCTTCATTCTCCACTGTGCTGATGACGGTATCTCTTCCAGCACCATTCAACACAGGCACTTAGATGGCATCCACGAGGAAGTGGAGGCACTGTACACGGCAACTGAATACATATATAGGTATATGAATAACCTGATATCTGTGAGCACATGCCTCCTCCAAGGCCCAACAGTCCTATCGACCTCACAGAACTCAGGTTGGTGACGAGCCTGATTTTTATTTATTTATTTATTTTGGTTTGCAAAAGGAAAAACAAAAACAAACAACAAACAGAGGTAATTCAGAGCCCTTTTCATTTCCTTCAAATAGTTGTTCTATTTATACCCCGCCATATATTCAATCAACATAAATTTAGAGAGAACCAACATTTCACTATTTAGCTTTAAAATTAACTCCATGACCTCATGATGTACACAGACAGACAGACAGACAGATAGATGGATAGAGAGAGAGAGATGGGTGACATGAACAAGCGGCCATGACTGTATGTGATGTGACCTCATTCCCCCTTTGTCTGTGTGTGTGGTACAGATTCCTCACATTTACGCACGGCTGTGGGTCAGCTTGGAGCGAGCCGGGCGCGCGCACTGCCGCCGCCGCCTTCAACTCTGCGTGGCGCAGCTTGAGCTCAAAAAGGGAGAAAAGCGCGAGGCTTCGTTTCAAAACAAGCGCTTTCCACAGAGGTGCTCTTGCATCACATGGCTGTTTTCACCGCTTCGACCCGAGTGCGCTCAAGAAGTCACCGGGTTCACAAGTGGGCGAGGCTCCACGCAGACTGTGGTGCACACGCAGCCCGCTGCTCCGTGCATGAACCAGGCGAAGCGCGCGCCGTGGATGCGCTCCGGTGCGCGCTGCAGGCACGGAGACTGGGAACAGGAGGAAGAGGAGGGGGACGTCTATCAGTGGCGTCTCGCCCTCTCAAAGTTCCCAACTCCCGCTCCTCGCCGTGGCGACACCGTCTACAGGGGACGCACGCTGTTTATCCTCGAATGACCCCAATGCCGGAGCGAGAACATCCCGTTCCTGCGATATTAATAGCTCTCCTTGCGTCACCAAACTGTGGTGGACCATTTCGCTAGACACGCAACGGAGCCACAAACAGTGCCAACAACACATTCTGCTCCAAAGCAAACACGGTTATAAAACAGGTAGTCATCGCTCTCCTGCAGCTGTCCGCTGCGGGCGCGCGAAGCCTACGTGATTATACCACTTGTTAAGTGTCACACACACACACACACACACACACGGTGTTATTAAGGAGGTGAGAGGAGAACAATAAGTTTAGCCGCTGCGCATTCTGGGAGTTTTGAGTGTCACTTTGTGTCCGAGTATAAACACGCAGTGAGTCAGTCTTTCAGAAACACAACTGTGCATGGTGATTTTCCAGCCCAGCAGTCCAACGCAGTTTGGCGACAGGAGGAGGGAGAGCCGGCGTTGTCCATGAGCTGAAAGCCATAGCCCCACAATGCACAATAAGCCATATGTTAACTCAGTCCCTTCCCCCATGTCCTGGCCTGCATAGCTGCATAGAAGGGGGTGGGTTGGTGGTGTTAGTAGAGGAGGAGGGTGGTGGTGGTGGTGGTGGTGAGGTGGGGGGAGTCTGTTGCTATGTTCTCTGGAAGTCTCCTGTCTGGAGGATCCACGGAGGCAGGCTGGATTTTGAGGGCTGACATGGCAATGTGTGTATGTAGGTCAGCAACAGTGAAAGAACCCAGGCAGGGGAATCTTTACATAATGCTTGTTGGACGGACAGACGGGGCCTGCGCCTCACCCAGTCGTGTCATGACGAGGGTGGTTCATGTGCTCAGCCCGGTGTCTTTTAATTTCACCCCTTTGATTCTGGGACTGGGACTGCACAGCGGCGCCACACCTGCATCAACAAGCGCATGAGTGGAGGCATTCACCGCTGGAAAGATGCATGTCTCCGGACGCCAAACGAAACATCCTGTGAAATGGCTGAAATGCTGCAGATGTGTGAAGGCAGAGTTTTCACTTTTGTGGAGTTTTACCTATAAAATAAGCTTCTTCGGCTTCCACTGGAAGAAGTTTAAGAAGCCTGAGGACAAAGTGTGACTGGGATGCATGATGACGTCGAATGTGAACGTGCAGGTCCTGGAATGAAAACAAACACAATCTTCTGATGGAGATAAGATTGAAATTAAATCACCCCGCGTCATCTGCTGTCGTTTCCGCGCAGGCTTGAGAATCAACATGAGCATAGATGTGTAAAGAAGTGATTTTGTCCTGAACCGACTGCCGCTGGCTTTTAATTCAGAATCATAAATAATCTTTCACGAAGTTTCACAAAGGCTCATGAAAACACCTAAAGCAGGAACCCTATGTGCTTTGCCGCAGGGGAGGTTCTGCATCACATCAGCTGTGTCTCAGTCAAACCCCACTTCCTGTGTGGGTGTGTGAAAACAGTTTGACTTTAAGGGCACCAACTTGATTTACAGACCCTAAAAGACATGTACCTGCAACTGCTGCTCAGGATGAGAGCAGTGTGGTGTTCACATTAAGACTTCAGCAGAACGCCAGGACCCCAAAATCCCCCGAGCCCTGACGAACATCTGGATTCGCAGCAGGTGCATGAATAATGTGCGAGTGCAGCGCGGTTGATGAGGTTAATGAACTTGAGGACATGACTCGGTTCGATTCAATCGTCAGTGGCAAAGTTTGATTAACTGCATCTCACTCCCTCGCGTTTCATGTCCCATCATTCTCTTTTTATTGCTGTCACGTGGTCGAGAGGCTTTTTATGACAGTAAAGCTGCTTTAACACATGCACTGAATGTTTACCTCAAATTTTCCGTAGCGGCTGCTAGTATGGTCATGTCCATCATTGGGTCGCGAGGGGTGCCGGAGCCAAGAGGCAGGGTCCACCCTGGACAAGTCACCAGTTCGTCGCAGGGCTGACACAGACAACCATTCACGTCACGCGTGTCTTTGGACTGTGGCAAGAAACCCACGCAAGGACGGGGAGAACATGCAAACTCCTTCCAGGGCCCTCCTGGCTCGGCCTGGGAATCCAACCACTCAGCTCATGTGGACAGAGAAACATTAAACATCCCATAAACAAAGGGGATCGTAGCCTCGGTCAGCTGAGGTCTTTAAAGATTTGCCTGCAGCCCTGACCGATTACCTGACTGCTGTTTGCATAGCCCCCCAGCACCATCTGTGTCTCAGATCATCCACAGGCAGTTCTAATTACAGTCACAGGCAAGAGCCCATAGATAATGACAATGGTGCTATGATCAGCAGGATTAGACACATGCCCAACTTGCCCTGACTTGGGCCTTTATGGTGGCCCTGTGAGACACCGTGCACAATCAATGAGGAGATGAGAACCTCACTGGCTCTTTGTCTCCAGCTCAGATATACGCCAACAATGCTATTTCCCTTAAAGAATGGGCGCTTGTCCTCTACGTCACATCTGCAGAGCTGCACCGCCGCTCTGAGGCTTGAGAGCACCCCCCCCCCCCCCCCCCCCCCCCCCCCCCCCCCCTCCCTCCGAGATTCTATTTCTCGTTTAGATTTGGGCAGTAAAGTCCAGTGAATAGTATTTACATACGTCTGCACTGCCTTGATGTTGGAGACACTCGAGGCTGCAGTACTCTGGAATATCCCCCAGAATACTGTGTTTTTCTGTATGACCCAGTCACAGAAACATCTCCATGAGCCAGTGTGGCATTAACAACAGCCTGTGGCTCCGATGAGACTCTAAAAATATTGACCGCTTTTGGCCCGTAATTCCCAGTAATCTCGCTCACAGCAGTACTTGGGCTGTGAGAGGTAATCAAACAAGCGCAGCAATGACTATTGATTCTGCTTCTTTAAATCCCATTCTGACGTTCATTTGCATCCATTAAAGCTGCGTTTGGCCGCGGTAGACCTCTGACGCAAGCTGTGACTGTTGTGTGGCTTCAGTTCCTGGTGCGAAAAGTGCTGATGGACAGTTTGTGTGTGTGTTTTGTCAGTCTAGCTGTCTGTCCCCGTCTCACATCTCCAGAGTGGTAACGCAGGGCAGTTGAAGTATTTCTTCACTTCAGTCCATGACATGTCAGTCCCTTAAAAGGTCAGGTGGAGAGAGGGAAGAGGAGTGTGAAGGAGAGAATCCCACGTCTGGTTGTTTGGATGTTGGACTACAAGTTGATTCTGGAAGTTGACGCAGCTGAGCAAAAGACTCACCCCCCCTTCGGGTGAGAAGGAGCTGCAGGGGAAGGGCTCATGTGCTTCCCCCTTACAGCTCAGATGCTGCAAACACAAACACAGAGGTTTGTGAAACTCAGGAAGGAGCCACTGCTCTGCTCGTTTTGTCATACCGTGAGATGGAGTCATGGGCTGGACAAACTTCCTGTGGGTCAAGAGAGAGCAGCGCTTTACGTCCCTGCTGCAGATCGCAACCTTTGTTTGGGCCGCACGTCAATGGCAGCATGCGATCACTGAGCCGGCAGAATAGAGAACAGGCCAGACGATTAACCGCTCCAAGCAGGGGATTCATGGAATGCATTTCTCCCAGGGGACGGGTTTCCAGGAACAGCTTTTGCTCAAGTGGTGTGTGCGAGAGAGCTAGGCCGTGAGCAGAGGCAGGCGGAGCTCTGGGAGTGCACGAGCCTGCCGTGGCGTTTCAGCAGAGGAGCTGTTAGCCTTGTGCGTGCAGACCTACATTCTGCCACGCCTGCTTCCTGTCCACTTCCCTAAAACCCATTTTGTGCTGACGGTGGCGTACGGAGCGACCACTCCTCCCAACATATGCCTTATCACCAGTGTTATCCTCATAAGCCCCAACCTTCAGGAAAAACCGGGGGCTTAACACGGCTGCAGTTTTACCCTTCACCCAGTTCTGCCCAATCTCCAGCCCCAGACATTGTAAACATCCTTTTTCTGACATGGATTGACACACCCCGCAGCTGTGAGACATGACCCATAGGGGGCTTCCTCCTTCACCTCATAAAACAACTCCTTACCATTTTTCAAGGTACAATTTTCTTTGATTAGGACAAACAGCGTAAAAAGAATACCATGTGTATGGTCAAAACATGAATAACACAGAGACAGAACTAACTTAACTAAGACTTCTGTATACACAAATATCCCAGTGACAAAAAAAAAACAAAAAAGAAACAATATTTAAATTCGTTTTCATCTATGAGATTAAACAAATGTATCTGCAGTTTTTTTCATTCATTTGTGAATTAGTTGGAAATGTAAGCGACAATCAAGTTTGAATTTAAAAAGTAAAAATACACACTAACAATCATGATACTACAATTGAGAGGAAATGAGGGGCGGCACCAGACCATGGAGGAACTGAGTCTGTTGAAAAATTACAAAGTGCATGAGATCAGGTGAAGAAGTGAAGTGAAGATGCACAGGAAGTGTTTGTGCATGTCTGTGGAGGTTTTCTCGGAAGACACAAGTCTTTAGAGGTTCATGAGGACAGAGCGAGAGTGACGCCCCAACAATGATCCCATTTGGCAGCTAGTTCCACCAGCAGGGAAGCACAAACAAGAACAGTGTGGGCCGATGGCCTGGTGTTCAGACAGGCCAGTGCCAGACGACGTTCCTGCACAGAACACAGTGGCCGAGCAGGAACGCTGGAAGAGATGGGTGCACACCCAAAAGATGCTTAGTCGGCAAACTTTAGTGACCTGAACCGCAGTCAGATGACCAAGTACCAGAAGTAAAGCTGCAGCAGTTGCTAATCCCTGAGTTTTTATTACCCCTGCCCAGGGGGGGTTTCCTCTTGTTTGTTTGTTAGAGGGATTACACCAAAAACGACTTTCCACTATTGTTTTAAGGGGGTGGGGCGTGACGTGGGGAAGAAACGATAACATGCAGATGCAGGATTATTTTATAATGTCTGACCTTTGTTCCAAAATACTATAGAAAGATTGGGGTTTTTTTTCCATCATGTAAGCACTTTTGGATCCTTGTTTTTTGGTGCTACGGGGATGGATCTTTCAGAGTGTGCCATTTAGTTCAGCTTCAAATGAGGATCAGAACCTAGAGTGAATTCTAATGCGGTTTCCTAAGGGGAGTGCTGGGCCTTGTTGGGGATATGTGAGTTGCTAATAAATTCATCTGATAAAAGGACATTTCTTTGAAAATAATACAAGTGAAACAGCCTGGCTGGAAAATGCTAATTTAACAATAACCAGGACTGGGTTGCAGACCACGTAAGAGCACCTTCCGTTGGGTTTCAGACGCACCAATCAAGCTTTTACTCGTTTCGTGTCAAATAAGTGGTTATTATGTGGGGAGCACAGGATGCTAGACATGGACACGAAGAGCGCAGAGAGAGCATGTCCTGACACGACCCACCCACAACAACACAGTGAACAACGTTTCCTGCCCTTCAGTTCAGGTTCAGTGTTTGGTCTGTAAAGAGAGACGAAATGTCAACACTCGTGCATTCACACATCCTTGCGGCGTGCTATCTCCCTCGACCCATGTAAAGCAGTGTTCTTGTAATCTATCCGTCCGACTGCGCGCTGTTATCAGCTGAGAGTGTTTGTCCTCCCCCGCTGTACTGAGGGACTGAACACACCTGAAGCCCGAGGTCTCAGGTGAGGGTGTAGTCCGTCTCCTTAGCAACCAGCAGAAACACTGGCTGCATTTGTTTCGTTAGCTCAGGTCACTGAATATCACCTTGATTCAAAAAAAAAAAAAAATTGGAAAGAGCTGACGTAATTCCCTGAGTTTAGCGTTTTCCTCCGTCATGGTTCTGCAGCACTCTGGTTCTGTAGATTTAAATGTCATTGAAATGCCCGTCAGCACCTCACAGGAACAAAGACTCTTCCACAGCTTCGACGAGCTGCACCGAGCGAGACGTCCTCTTGTTTTTAAACACTGTCTCCGTCCAGAGGATCACATGTGGATGTCGTCTTGGCCTAGATCTGCCTTCCAGTTGTTGGCTTCGTCCCATTGGACTTGATAGAGGAAAGTCGTCACACCAGTCGTTCACAAATGATAAAGCGAAGTCAGTCCAAGGTAGATTAAACTTGGTGCAGAGAAGGAGCGCCGAACTGCTTGAGGCCTGTGGGTCTCATACGGATTTAAAAACCATTGATTTGACATGATGTCAGGTCAACCCCTCTGTTTGACCCCCCGCACTCAGGGTGCACGCGTTCTCTAGCCATACAACAGTTCAGAGCGCTATCTTGTGGCTGAAAATGGCAATTACATGGACTGTGTGTCTGTACATTGTGTACGACCATGGCCATGCAGTCATTTTCGTACTTGTTGAGTTTACATCGACGTTTCATGGAGCTGTCAGCTCAGTATTGTTTATGAAAAATGCACTCACTGATTATCTACATAATGTGAATTAAGACTGAGTGAATATATTTATTATTAACATGAATTTCATATATTTTCTAAGGATAGAAAATGATTCACCCTCCTCTGCCAACAACAACCTCTTCAGTGATGCATTCATGTCAGGCTGGATTTACTATCACCCACTACCTGTGATGAGATGACAGTCCACAACATGCTGGTGTAATTGCGTGGGCTCCTATCGTGTTTGTATCATTGACTGCTGTTTGTTGAAAATCCATCGGTTGTTGATTAATGCCAACCATCTGTTTCTGATCCAAGGGGAGAGCAGTGCCTACCAGTGGTAAGAGGCAAAACACACTCAAGTACATGGAAAAGTATCACACTGACTTTTCCACTTAAGTAGAAATAAATATCTCTCGTCAAATATACTTCAAAAGTTCACAGTGTAGAATTTAGAGACAAAGGTATTTCAGTATAAAAGGCCCAGTTTCAACAAAGCTTGATTTCAAATTGATATTACACGCAAGTGAAAATATGTTTTATATTCAGTTTTGCCCAGTAGATGCCATTCACGCTGTACCTTTGAGCATTACAAGTCAAAAATACTTAGTGAAAGTACTTCTTCCATAATGTTACATTACACTACATCACTATGGCTGAGTCTCCGCCTCTTCTAGTGATGCTGCTGCAGGGTTTACCTGCCCAGTCTGATCAGTGAACCAGGTTGTTATTCATTAGTCTACAACGACATTTAAACAACATGCAATGCAACACTTTGTAATGCAGTAAAAGTACAGGTGCTCGAGAAATGTACAACAGTACAGTAATGCAGTCAGTGTACTTTGTCAAATGCCTTATTGTTTCTGCTCAGCTCAGTGCTGAACCTTCTCCTGCAGAGAAATAATCTCCTGCAGTGACACACACACAAAGCCAGCAGCAGATGATAAAGCTCATTTGTGTTTGCTTACGAGGACATATTACGCATTATCCATCCTTCATCCAGTCAGACAGCAGTGAGACACATGGCTGCGATGGACAAGGGAAGAAGCAATCTCCTCCACTCATGGGGGTTGTTGTTGATCGTTAGTGATTTGGACCTCGAAAAAAAAAATCATCTGACTTCCTCACAACAGGTACAGTTGCTTCCTGAGGCTTATGTGAGCTTCATTACTGTTCAGATCACTATCTGGTCTGAGGGGCAGACATAGACATAGCAGAAGTGTTTTTTTTCCCCTCAGTGTTTTCTGGAGAGTTTTGACTGTTGCCATGGAAATGTGTTATTTGCCTCTTGCAACAGCTCAATTTAGTAACCAGCAGAGGGAGTCGCTGGATATCTAATTGATCTCAACTGACGTTTTTCCATCTTTTCTTCAGAAGGTCCTTGGCATCAGAGGTTTCAGATCATCTATGAAAATATATTAACAACTAAACACTATTCTACTTACTTTTGATAGACTAATAGTAATAATAATAACAATCATTAGAATACAGATAATGAGGTAGGACAAGGCGCTGTGAACTGACAATCAACCATATGAATGAAATTTCATTCATCTGAAGATCACACAGCAACAACCCTAACCCATAAATTCAAGTTAAAAATATGTTACAGATGAGAGAAAAACAAAGTAAAATTTAACATAATATTAAAAATTATATTGCATTGTATCTTCCAGGTTTATTTTTACTATCTTTGTTTTAAAAAAAAGCTAAAATAATGCTCTAATTTATAAGCAGCAGTTTCTCACTAGACTGTAGTGGTTTTATTTTTCATGAATTTTCTTGGTATATTATAAAGGGATAAATTATACTCGATAATGTACAAAACGTATTGTAAAGCTGATTTGAATCTGAGTTTAGAACTATGACAATCACCCAGGACATTGACCCCTGATATTAAATAGGAGTGAAGAGGTCTGACACTGCTCGTCTAGATTCAAGTGTGGCATGCGTGTGGATTCTGGTGTTCGGTCTCTGTTTGTCTCTGAGTGTGTTTGTGTGCGCACCTCTCTGTCGGGACCCTCCTGTCGTCCCCCTGTCAGACACACTGAGCCTCATCTGGTGGGACAACCTCTGGCTCTGCGCCGGCTAACTTTAGCCTTGCAGCTCTCTCAGCTCTATCTCTCTAAGCCTTTTTTGGGGTTGTGGTGTGCCAAAGTAGATTTACCTTCAATAACCATTTATTAAATCTCTATCCATTAGACTCTGAGGCTTCATAAGAGCTGGCTGCATTAAGCCTGATTATGGGATGCCCGGCAGAGGAAAAGGGTCTATGTGTCAAGTGTGTCATCGAGTGATTTATATCCCTGGCAGGGATCTCTGTCTTGTCAGTCGGGCATAAGCTGCAGAGAGGAGAGAGAAGCACTGAAACCTTCAGCGATGCTGGCGAAACTTTGATTGTTTTTGCGTGAGCACAGAAGCAGTCGCCATGGCCCGGCTCTGCAGCGGACGTCCAGGGGTTTCTGCCGCCGCCGAACCTTGACCTGTCGCCGCTCTCCGGGGATCCCAGTCGAAGTCAGTTTAACTCAAACTGCCAGTGGTCAACATGGACGCCAAGGGCCCCGGCGCCAACTTTAAAAGGTCCTCGCTCAAACGAACCACATCTGGCTCGCAGAAGGTAAGACGAGCTCACGTTCAACAGGTGATGCAGAGACTTGAGTGCAATGAATTCCTCCTGAAGTGTTTTTGTGTTCATTTTTAAGTTTTCAACTTTATAATGAGAATTTAGTTTGGGATAAGAACTGGATTTAACCTTGGCTCCTTTTTGTTGAACTCTTGGCTGCTCGTTGTGAAACCACATGATAGTTCCGCGAGTGGCTTGTGCTGCACAGCCTGTGTCACATGCCATTCCTATAGCCAGAGTCCATCTCAGAGCCTAACCAATCATCCCAGAGCTTCTGCTCCGTACAGCGTAATGACATGCATCCTTCAGGACTGGGGGCTGCATATTAGTGAGCACATGGTCTGCACTCCCACCCCCTGCAAACTTAGTGCTAAGTGGTGTTGGAAGCCAAGCGAGCCGCTCACTCCAGTTCGCCACTTTAATCCTTCATAATGGCACAGTGTGAGAGACCATGGCCATGGCAGATTAGGGACTTTTATATCTTTCTAAAGTCTGCTCTCATGTGATTAACACACTCCTATTAACATGTCCTTGAAAGCAAGAAAGATTTTTTTATATTCATGCACGCCTCTCACTGGAGTCCAGTGTGTGCTGGGATTACACTTACACACGCTCACACACCACAAATGTACTCACTTGCTGTCTGTGCCATGTAACGACACAGCCGTATATATATATATATAAATAAATAAAAATGTCTTTTGTTTAAAAGTTTTCCAAAGATGGAAAGAGAAAGAAGATATATGGTCATCTAAAGCAGATTATGTGTTCCAAATTAAACTTCTGTCATTTGCATGTATGTCCTTTTGAAAAACCAGCATCAATATGTTCATGCCCTTAAACATTTTGTTTAAGGCAGATTCTTCGCTGTGTGGCTACATCAGTTCTGATGTACATCTCAGCTGCACATGCAACACTGGCGTCCCGAAAAGTACTCAGCGTTACGGGTTTCTATACGTTAATGGAGGCATTATTTGGTGAGATTAATGTGCTGCGTACAACCCGCAGCCTCTATTTATGTGAGCTTTCACTCCATCATGCAATCAGCCATGTCATGGCTCTGCGCTGAATTTTTGATGAGATCGGATATGTTGCTAAATATAAACTCATTGGCAGCACAAACCAGCTTTATCTGCTTTACTTAAACGATAGGCGCATACTTCATTATTTACAGTGGGTTCGTGGTATGAAGGAGGATTTACTCTTCATCCATGGTATAGTGCATCAGTAATTGAAGGCAATATCCCTTGGAAGTGTTTGGATGGATTAAAATGGAGGGTGAAAGTCTCGAACAGAGAGCACATTCAGTTAAATACGTTCACATGATATTACTTTGTCTGTTGCCATAAAGATGCTGCTCGTGGAGCCCTATCTACATCTCCATCTGACCGCCGACCTTTTACTTATTTTACTGAGATCTTATTTGCCAGTAGTGACAAAAGAAATGGACTGCAAGTGTCTTTAGTTCTAGTTGAGATACGTTTTGTTTTCAAACTTTTAGAAATCCAAGTGAATCAAGCGAATCAAAGCTGTTGCAAACAAATTGGACTGAAAAATTCTGCATTTTTCACAGTGCTTTTTTTTTTTTTGTCTGAGATCATATGACGGTGTGATGCAAGCATCAGGCTCAGGTCAGGTGAGGGCCAAGAGTCTTAAAAAAGCTTTAAGATTCAGGTCAGGGTTGAGCATGAGTTATACTGGGCCTGCAGGACCAGAACCAGTTTAGTGGAAACGAACAGTTAAAGGAGTTAGAGCCTCAAATGTTGCAGCAAAGGTTGTTGTGCTAAATTATGAATCATCCTCATCAAGAGGACATTATAACAGCTGTGGCTTTAGCAAAGGAAAAACCTAATGATTCTGCTCTGTTGACTCTGTATAATGCAGAACCAAAGGGTGTGGCTGCTTCTTTTTAAATAACCAAAAATACAAGTAAAACATTTGAAACTAATCATTGTAATGCCGCAGGTTTTGACCTGCAGATCGATATATAATAGTCTGTTGCTCAGGTGTTATCTTTATACTGAATCTCTTTTTATTTTGGAGAAAAAAAAAAAAAAAACTCAATTTATTCCCCCTTTTCGATCAGACTTTCCTTTAGGGGGAAAACACAGGAAAACAGTGTCTTTAAAAAAATGTCTTATGACTCCCTCAACTCTCAGGGATAATCAGTGACATGTTGGACTCGTGATGGCTAACTGGATTTTCAAACTCAGACACACAATGAGAGCATTTACAAACAGAGCAGAGTGAAAACAGTTAGCTTCACAGTTAATGCAAATTTGCCTCTCCAGAGCCTGCAACTCGAGTTGTGTCGCCTCCTTCCAAATATCTTTCCCCTCAAGTGAAAATACGTAAAAAGGCAACGTTTTATTCGGTTCACGTGAGATGGACCATGGGGCTGGTTTCCTTCCTGTCACATAACATCAGACTCGAAGCACGTTGCCTTTCAATACCAAAGCTGAGCAATTAGTTGCTTTTATCTTCGACCCTGGAGACATCACATTCCTCATAGGACCCCCAAATCCTTTGTGATCTATTTCACTGGTGCCGATGAGGCTTTTGTTGTTTGAATTCCATCAGTGTTGAAATGAAGGATTCTTCCTCATTCTCTGCTTTAGAAAGCCACTAACTCATCCAGGTCACACGGAGCACGGAGAAACGCAGGCGTCATTTTACCTTTTTTCCTTAAGACTAATGTGCTGAATGGTCCATGTAATTGTAGCTGAACTGGAACAAATGTGCTGTGATTTAGCTGCTCGCTAAGCTGCGGGTCAGGAGACTGGGACCATGTGATCCCAGCAGACAGGGGCATTAATGTATGTGGACTGAAGGTGTCTTCATGTAATGCAAACGTTTTATTTACAACCCCGGAGGGAATGACTTGCTCTGATGCAGAGAATGAGAGTGACGTTCACAGAGCTGCAATAAGAGAAGGAGCATTTCATAAAAAAAAACAAAAAAAAAAACAAAAACAGCTAATGAAACAATCCTAAATGTGTTTCCTGTGTTCCTCATGTTACCCTCACACAGTTGCCTTTTGTTTTCTACAGAAAGCACAGCACGTAGGGCCGAGTGTTGTTTATTGTTCCGGGGCTTGTCTTAAGTCGTGTTAATTTGCCTGGTGTGACACAATCTGATCCCACGGTATCTAATTCTTTAAGGTTTTTGTTGCTAAGTGCTCAGAGGCAGCTGGTAACAAGGCGGCTGGCTGCTGACTGGATTTTGGTTTTAATTGCTGTGGTTAATGAGTTTAAGTAAGCTGAAATAACTGCGTCATATACTGGCCAAGCCCTTCTGCAAATGCGCTTTGTTTTCTCCAGCTATAATTAACAGTGGCCCATGTGCAATTTTTTTTCCCCCTAATTTTTCTACCAGCGCCAGGACCAAACAGGGAAAGTTGGTGTGTGCATGTGTGTGTGTGTGTCACGCTCCTCTCTCTTTGTCTTCCTGAGACATCAGCCACCGACCTCCCTCATCTTTTTTCACCAACAAGACTTATTACAGTCGCGCTCAAACTGCTCACTTCAACCATAAAAGGAGCGATTATCCAACTCCTACACAAGAGGAAGGTTTTAAATGAGTATCTGCAGCTCTGAGCTTTTAAACTGCGACTCTTATGACTCCTAATGACTTCCTCTGGATAGTTCAGCACGTACCTGCGAGCTTAATGGTTTTAAACTGATAGGCCACCAGGAACAATAAGGATAACTCATTTAAAACTGATTTACTTCATGAAGTTCATCATGTACGATAAACAGAAGTCAGTTCTAACTCGTTAAAAGATCTGTGTTGCTAGTCCCCTATCAAAAAAATCTCCCCACTTTTTGGTCTACACTTTAAAAAGTTTAAAGTCAGCCTGCAACATTTTTACATCTTTGTGATTTTCCTCTCTTGCTGGAAGGGTGTTCATATGTGTCTATAGCAAACCTTAACACTATCATTCTGTCAAAGTAAGATGAAGACTCTATTGAACTGCTGCTCCGCTGAGTTTTGTCTTTACGCCACAAAAACAAGGTGGGTGGAAATGGAGATTAACTGCAATTAGCAGCGACTGACCTTGCCCCCAACTGGAGAAACAGTCATGTCTTAACAAGGCGCCTTCCAAAAGAATGCCTGCATCCAATTCTCTCAATTATGCAAATTGGGTTGAAATCAAAGAAGTTGGAGGGGGTAATAACTTTCAAATTAAAAGTTGGAGAGCCTCTGGACAGCGCCGCAGTCCCTGCGAGGTCGGCCGCTCTGCTCCGTCTTCTCACACCAACTAAAGATCTTCCACACTACGGAGTGAACACAAAGAAAGGAGTTTCAACAAATTGGGAGATTAGGGGCCGGGTATCAAAGTAGATTTATTGTGCCTTGTTCAAGCGAAGGATGAAAATACCCTGTGGGCATGGAGAGGTTGGTCATGGGACTCCCAAAAGGATTACCTTGAACTGGAGTCATGAGACTTGGGCGAACAAAGACCCTGCTCACATGCTCATCATATTAACTGGCCCTCATAAAGTGAAGAAGTTTCATGTCCTGTGGGATTCAATGAGAGCACTTGACCGGGAGAGCAGCAGCAGCAGCAGCAGCAGCAGCAGCAGAAAGCTCGGCTATAGAGGCAGCACACGCTAGACTTCTCCTGCACCCTTAGAGATAGGACTCCCCAGCTCGGACCAGCGATTATCCGTAAGTGCATCTACAATCTACAGCAGCAACTTCTTATGTTTTTTCTTTTTTTTTTTTACACTTTTCAGAAAGAATTATTGAGAATCTGGTGAGTGGCAGGAGACGGGATTTGATTTGTAGTTCCTTGAATGTGAATTTAGATGTGGTGAATGTCAGCAGGGCGGCACAGTTTGAGTTGTGAGTGCTCAATGATGCGCGATAACGCTGAGATGGAAAATTGCTGAGACAAGACGGACACAAAACAAACAGAAGCAGCAACAACCTGTTGGACTTTAAAAGAAACACATCAGGGTGGTAATACAGGCAGTATTTGTAATTTACATGTACTCAGCAGAATCGTGTTCCGAAAGGATTTTTTGACACTAAACAGCTGAGAATACTTTGGATTGGTTAGATAAATATTCTTATATTGAATTAGTTATATTTTAGCACATCACTCCTGACTAAATCTAATGAACCAAGTCATTTAGACCAATTAAAATGAATGAGTCTGGTAAGATTACAATCATACAGTACAAAAAATATAAAGGTTACTTATTTATTTATCAAAAAGTAAATGTATTATGTATTGTGTGTATTAATGAAAAAGTTAAATAGTAATTGAACACATGGTTAATAGATGGTACCATGAGGGGACGCACATACAGAAACTCTATTTTTAGGCACAACATCAAAGGCAATGTAGGACAAGTTGATCTTTCTGCAGCAACCCTCCCGCAGTCCCCCCCGAGAGAGAGAGAGAGAGAGGAAACAGTAACTCCACTGTGCTGTGGCCACTTGTGGTCACTGGTCACAAGACTTCATCAGCATTTATTTATGGCTTATGTTCATTTGTTCATTTGTGCTCATATGACTTTTAGATTTATTGATGAATTTTAAAAAGTTGAATGTTCTTCTTAAACGCCACTTTAAATTTTGAGCATTGTCTTGGACAGATTTGCCTCCAGTGCTTCAGTTTTAATTGGTCAACTCTGTCCCTGGCTCTCAGAGCAACATTGGCTTTGAGCTCAGATGTGCTGCTCACAAAAACCTGAGCAGTTGATGACAAAGCATCATCGATCTATAATTATATCTCAGGAATAATCAAATTAGTTGTTTTTTCAAGTCTTATTTGTCTATTGAATATGTCAAGTTGTTAATTATATTGTTTTTTTTTTTGTTTTTTTTTTGGAAAATGTAGAACCATACGGATGATCTGTCTGTGGTACAACAGCATGTTATGTCCACTAACACCTTCTTTCTTTATCACTGATTTCTTCTGACAGGCACAGAAGGCTTGGATCGAGAGGACCTTTCTCAAAAGAGAATGCATTCACATATTTCCAACCAAGGATCCAACCAGGTAATTCAATTCAATGACTGTTTGTCACTCGTGCTAAAACAGTTCAGGTCAATTATTTTAATTCCACTCAATATATGGATGCCATTAGTCGCTCATAGAATCATGACAGTGTTAACAGTGCACAATGAAATATAAATAATCCGTTATACTCACTATGAGTAATGTTTCCTTTCTTAATATTTATAATTAATTAATCACTAAATCACAAGACCGACAACAAACAGGTTATCAGACATTTACTGAGATTAAACCTGGTTTTTCAGAGAGTATTCTAGGACATGGTTACTATGCTGGGCTCCGAGAACAGGCTGAGAGCAGCCAGGCAGCGCAGCCCTTTGTTCGATGAGGCACATTATTTCCCAGAAATGGGCACAGTCATGAAAGAGCCTGCACAACGTGTGTTTCGAGGAAAAGACAGAGCCTGAATCAGAAACAACATCCTTTGACTCAGGTCACTCTCATCCAGTCAGCACTGGACAGTGTATTTTGAATTTTAGATAGATATTTAAAAAGTGAGTTGTTTCTGCATTGCCTAGATGTGCCTGTGGTCAGCTGACAACACAGCACGCAGCTATTCCCCCTGGTGCCAACTCGGTAGAAGAAACAAACCAGCTGGTGCAGCTCGACACCCCGAAGGATAAATGGACATTGTTAAAATACACTAGAACGTACCCAACAGACGCCTTTGGCTTAATAGAGTTCCAGGGTGGAGGATTCATCAACAAGGCCATGGTGAGTCTCAGCTACTGGACAATAGTGTTAAATGTAGACGGAGCTGGAAGCTGTGAGTGGACGAGATGTGTGACAATGTGGTATTTATTTATTTATTTTCCCCCAACTAGTACATCCGGGTGTCCTACGACACCAAGCCTGACAACCTCCTGCATCTGATGGTGAAGGACTGGCAGCTGGAGCTGCCCACGCTGCTCATTTCGGTTCATGGCGGCCTGCAGAACTTCGACCTGCAGCCCAAACTCAAGCAGGTGTTCGGCAAAGGCCTGATCAAAGCTGCCGTCACCACTGGAGCGTGGATCTTCACGGGTGGAGTCAACACGGGTAAGGCGCCGACGGCTCAGGACAATGCTTTTAATGTCCCCTTAACAAATCATTTGTGACATTAGAAGATTACCTTTTGTTCTAAATTGTCATTGCGTAACACAAATTCTGCAATTTCCGAGGGGAGGTTTGGCCGGCCCATTGTCGGAGGTTTAAGCTCTATAATTAAAGCTTCTGTGGAAAAATTAATCGCAAAAGACAATCTGCAGGTTATCCTGTGCAGCGCACACACACTGTGTCCCGTGATGCAGCCCCATTAGGCAGCTGAGAGCATCGTGATCCGTTAGGCTGTGCTGAACAATATATTATATTATTGCAACTCAGGTGTGATCCGTCATGTGGGAGACGCCTTGAAGGACCACTCCTCCAAGTCACGAGGGAAGGTGTGTGCCATAGGAATTGCTCCATGGGGCATCCTGGAGAACAAAGAGGACCTCATCGGGAAAGATGTAAGAGCACATGCAGCTGGATTTCATTTCAGCAGAGACACTTTCCCTCTGGCGTTTCTTCTTTTTAACAGATTCCCTCTTCCGTTCGCAGGTGACCCGACCCTATCAGACGATGGCTAACCCCCTGAGCAAGCTGGCTGTTCTCAACAACAGCCACTCCCACTTCATCCTGACTGACAACGGCACCTGCGGGAAGTATGGCTCTGAGGTCAAACTACGCCGGCTGCTGGAGAAGCACATCTCCCTGCAGAAGATCAACACCCGTAAGTCACACGGTGTCCCTACGTCATCCTCCATGTTATGTGAGTGAGACACTTTCTTGGACATCGGTGGAGAGCTCCTCTGTGACCTGTGGGCTTCCCTTTGTCATCCTATGCCTGGAGCTTGGGTAAGGCAGGGACAGCAAAGGGATGCTCAGCCGTCACCACTGACTTCACATCCTCCCTCCTGAGGTTTTGCCTGCTGACACGGCATAATCCACGTCTCTTGTTTGATCAGTGGGTGTCAGCGACTGACTGAGGTTTTCTTGCTGTTTTCCAGGTCTGGGTCAGGGTGTCCCCCTGGTGTGTCTGATTGTGGAGGGAGGCCCCAATGTGATCTCCATCGCCCTGGAGAGCCTGAGAGACGAGCCTCCCATCCCCGTGGTGGTGTGCGACGGCAGCGGCCGAGCTTCTGACATCATTTCCTTCGCTCACAAGTTCTCCGAGGATGGAGGGTGAGAGCATAGCCAATGAGTTCTTTCAGTTCCCATTACTGTTTTGGTAAAAAGATATAACTGTCACCGTCTCAACCTGCAGCTTGGTTAATGATGACGTCCGAGACCAACTGCTGGTGACTATTCAGAAGACATTCAATTACAGCAAAAGCCAATCGCAGCAAATCCTGCTCATGGTAATGGAGTGCATGAAGAAAAGGGAGCTGGTGAGTAGAGGAATACAAGCGACTGAATATGTGGTGATATCACCAGGCTCCTTGTATTCCACACTTATCCTGTATTTGAAAAAGAACTTGTCTGTGTCAATCAATAAATCCTTTTCGAGTTGTGAAACATCTGGTCTCCATCGTCATTCACCCGTCTCACTCATCTGTGTGTGCCCATTAACATATTGAATAAACATAATCCCCACAACCTGCCTGTCATCTCTCTCTCTCTCTGCTCCTTGTGGTCATGGCATGTAAATCCAGGTCATTCGCAGCTTCGCCGCCGACGTAAAGTCATAAATGCTCATGCATAAGTGCAAAGCTCCGAGGTGGCGGCCGACGTGCGATTTCTGCCGCGTTTAAAGTCTTTATTTTGATGAAAACAACGCAGCTCGCTGCTCATATGATGAAGCACGTGATGGCCCTCCGCAGATGACAGATTAACCCCGCGGGCCGTGAGTGTTTCCCAGAAGTGTTTGATGGGAGACCTCGGTGCATAAATAGCGGCTGCATCCGAGCATCCGCCGCAGATGTGATTAGTAGTTTTTTAATACCCAGCAAACATAATCTCCAGACTCTATACGTCGGTGAGAAAGATCAGAGTACACTACCACCTGCTTAGCAGAGGCTCTTACTCCATCCATTCACAGCAAACATGCAGCACACAGATGGAGGAGAGGATCCATCGCCCTAATCCTCAGCCAGGTTACTCTTTCTCTCCCCAGGCTTTTTTTTTCCTACAGCGCCCAGAGTGCTATCTCTTCACCAGTGACTTTGCGTCCTCTATCCCCGGTGTATTAGTCTGCCTAATGCTCCAACACACTCAGATAAGCAACTTAAACGGCTTTTTTTTTTTTCAAAGATCATGCTGCTGCGGCCTTTAGTCCCCGCTGATACCCGACCCAGACAATGTGGCAGAACTTTGCCTGCTCTTAATCTAAAGTGCCACGACTAACCTACAGGTGAATCAGTGTCACTGTCTAGGCCCCGCGTAATCCTCTCCTCCTAAATGCATGTGAACAGCTGGGTGAGACAAATTAGTGACAGTGACTTAGAGAGCGGAAATTTCCGATGACGTAACGCCAGGACGCATCATTTAGCTGACTGTGAAGTTGTCATTGTCTCCCTGTTAGCGTCCTGCGTCTGTCTGGAGGAGCAACGTGGAGTCTGCAGTCCTGATACTGATGTTAACAGCTGGTTACTGAGGCACCTCGAGACCGGCTCGGAGATCGCTGGCACGGCGCCGCGTGCTCATGCCACGCTAATTCTATTTACCACGGCCGCTCATGTGACAAGGTCCTCGGCGTAACTTCATTTGATATAGTCAAGCCCAGAACAAGGAGAGCACTATCAGCGTGTCCGACTAGTAAATTAACGCGTGAGGGGTCAGCAGAGACAGAGTGCTGCGGCGGGGTCCGGCTGGAACAATGTCCCACCAGTTCACTCCACATTCATCTGTTCATTGATTCATCAGTTCATCTTTCCACTTTGCTATCAACATGTATCTGCAACACTTGCCCCTCCTCTGTTCATGTTCTAGATCACAGTTTTCCGCATGGGTTCCGAGGGACAGCAAGACATTGAAATGGCCATTCTCACTGCCTTGTTGAAAGGTACGTTCCGGCTGCATCACAGATCGATACCACAGCAACAGTCCTGCCATTGTAGTGCAGCACGGGCAAAGTACCAACTCTTCCCTCTCTTCCTCCATCCCGTCTGCTTTAGGCACCAATGCTTCAGCAGCAGACCAGCTCAGTTTGGCTCTGGCCTGGAACAGAGTGGATATCGCACGCAATCACATCTTTGTTTACGGACACAATTTACCAGTGAGTGGTGTTTAAAGCTGAGTAAGGTCAATAAATCATTTTTGTAAATTATGAATAGTTTAAATAAAATACAAATGCTACAGAGGAACAAGTGATACTTAGAACCGAAGGGGAATATTGATAATGTTCCGTTCAAAGAGGAGATAAAGCATCACCTCCTCTCTTATATGTTTCTGGCAGCCTGCCGGTGCGATGGCCAACAACACAGCTGTAGCGCCGACGCAGGAGAAGCAGAGAAGTCCTGCCACTGCTCCTCGCAGTAAGACCCGGGGAAAGAAGGGCAAAGGGAAAGGAAAGGCCAAGCCTGAGCCTCCGGAGGAAACCGACCCCAGGAAGTTGGAGTTGATTCGCTGGGTAAGAGCAGGGTTCATAACAAAAACGTTTACTTTGGACTCAAATGGGAGTAAATAGGTAGAAGGCTGCGTGGTGAAAGTAATAATCGGATTGTGTCCAATGCTGACGTCTCCTAGGTGAACTCCCTGGAGCAGGCGATGATGGATGCTCTGGTGCTGGACAGAGTGGACTTTGTCAAACTGTTGCTTGAGAACGGGGTCAACATTCACCACTTCCTCACCATTCCCAGACTGGAGGAGTTATACAACACGGTGGCGATCACGCACCGCAGCACAAAAAAAAGAAACGAAATACAGATACGAATCAGACTGACACTTACGTCTCCTCTCCTCCTCCTCTCTGATCCCAGAAACTAGGCCCACCTAACACCCTACATGCTGTGGTCAGGGACGTGAAAAAGGTACAAACGTGCTCCTCATATCAGGTTTCATCTTCAGACAGCAGCTTTGTTAAACATGGCTCCTGTGAATTTGTAGGGAAACCTTCCACCAGATTATCAGATCACTCTGATTGACATCGGCCTGGTGCTCGAGTACCTCATGGGCGGAGCATACAGGAGCAATTACACCAGGAAGGCTTTCCGTAACCTCTACAATAATCTGTATGGACTGAAAAGGGTACGTGTGCTGGAGGAAAATAAATGGCAGGGGAATGCTCATTATATTGAGTGACATCTGACATTGATTATTATGGTTTTTTTTTCCTCCTCTTGCAGCCAAAAGCTTTAAAGCTCCTTGGAATGGAGGTGAGGTTTCTTTTGCAACAAAAACCCCGTCAGTTAGCTGAAGCAACTCTCACACGCAGCAGAATAATTCATCATCCTCACTTTTTGTCAGGATGACGAACCCAGGACCAAAGGCAAGAAAAAGCAAAAGAAGAAAAAAGAGGAAGAGGTGGAAATCGACGCCGACGACCCCGAGGTCTGTCGATTTAAGTTCCCCTTCCATGAGCTGATGCTGTGGGGGGTGCTGATGAAGCGCCAGAAGATGGCGCTCTTCCTCTGGCAGCGAGGAGAGGAGGCCATGGCGAAGGCACTGGTGGCTTGTAAACTATACAAAGCCATGGCTCATGAGTGCTCTGAGAGCGAGCTGGTGGATGACATCTCCCAGGACCTGGAGAACAACTCCAAGTCAGTACAGCTAACGTCTCTCGCACGTGTTTCAACTGTTTTGAGCAATGCTGCAAATAATTGGTCGCTGTTCCATCTCCTCCACAGAGAGTTTGGCCAGTTGGCCTATGAGATGTTAGATCAGTCCTACAAGCACGATGAGCAGGTGGCAATGAAGCTCTTAACGTACGAGCTGGTTAACTGGAGTAACTCCACCTGTCTGAAGCTGGCTGTCGCAGCGAAGCAGCGCGACTTCATCGCCCACACCTGCAGCCAGATGTTGCTCACTGACATGTGGATGGGCTGCTTAAGGATCGGCAAGAATCCAGGCCTCAAGGTCGACACCACAACTGTTTTCATTTAATCGTTTCAAAAAGTCCAGGCGTATTTCTCAAATCAGAGTACCATGTGTAGTAAAAACTGAAAATTTCCTTTCAGGTTATTCTGGGAATCATCTTTCCTCCTCTGATCCTGCTGCTGGATTTCCGCCTCAGCGATGATCACACAACTGAAGGCAAAGACAAAGGAAAAGACAAGGACGATGACACAAAATCTGGCAAGGTCCAGAATCCCGTTGATCGGGCCAGATTACACTGTTTTCTCATTGTGCTAATAAACTGAAAGATGATGAGATGTGTTCTTGTAGGACACCAATACAGATGGAACTTCCCGAAAGGGGGATGAAGAGGAGGGTAACACTCACGTCCGCAAAATCCCCATTGGCAAAAGGCTCTTTGAGTTTTACGATGCACCCTTCACCAAATTCTGGTTCAATACTGTGAGTTTCCTTTTTATACATGCGACAAATTACATAAAAAAAAAAAAAATCTAACTTACAAAAATGTTAAACTTTTGTCTTTTTCCAATAGATTTGCTATCTGGGATATTTGATGTTGTACAACTACATAATCCTGGTGAAAATGGAGCGATGGCCGTCTATACAGGAGTGGACCGTCATCGCATACATCCTCACGCTTGGCAGTGAAAAAGTCAGACAGGTAAAACAGGGCAAAATTACAGCTGTCGTAAACAAAGATGAGCAACATGAGAGGGAGGCCTAATGATCTGATCAGATTCAAGTAACTGCGGTTTCTGAACTGTTCCCAGATTCTGATGTCGGAGCCGGGGAAGCTGAAACAGAAGATAAGTGTGTGGATGGAGGAGTACTGGAACATTACGGACATGGTCGCCATAGCCACCTTCCTGCTTGGGCTTATGCTTCGGCTACAGCACGAGCCTTACATGGGCTATGGCAGAGTCATCTACTGTATAGACATCATCTTCTGGTACATTCGTGTCCTGGACATCTTTGGAGTGAACAAATACCTGGGACCCTATGTGATGATGATCGGGAAGATGGTAATGACCTTGTGACAGACATGATACATATACTAACAGAATAAACTGCAGTTCTCACGGAGTCCAAATGTCCCTGTTTATTTTCAGATGATTGACATGATGTACTTTGTCGTGATCATGCTGGTGGTGCTCATGAGCTTCGGGGTGGCCCGGCAGGCCATCCTTCACCCAGACGAGGAGCCGACCTGGCGCCTGGCTAGAAACATTTTCTACATGCCCTACTGGATGATCTATGGAGAGGTTTTTGCGGACTCGATAGACCGTAAGACTAGAATTTATAGTAAGATTCTGTTTCCTGATTCTGGGCAGATGATCAGTGTTACTTTCATTACTGTGTCAAATTCTGTGGAACAACGTTAGATGAGCACCTCTAATACTTTGTCTCCCTCTGCTGGTGCATTTGTAACTGTCTTAAATGCATGGCCATAATTTTGCATTGACAGTAGAATAGGTGTCATTACGTCATCCCCCTGGATCATGATCATCTGCCTTCAAGTTCTGTCAGTTTCTTCTGTCAGGGTGAAGGCAATACGCAGCTAAAAAAAAATTAAAAATGAAAATAATATCATGTTTGATGCTCCATGTATTTAACACGATTTTTTTTAAAAGAAGATGCGTTTAGAAAAAATTCAACAAAGCTGTGAAATATAAAATTTCCAAAAATTATGAAGTGACAAAGATATGACTGCCTCGTCGGAAAGTCGGAGTGACATTTTGATGATGAACGTCAGCTTGACCTTGACAGAAGCATGAAATGGAATATTCAACTTTTATTGATTTTAACCCCTTTCTACTTGTTTTCTCTTGACCGTGCTCTCCGCGGATTTCTCAAAAGTCTATGCAATGGAAATAAACCGTAAGTCAAATGTGTAATTCCAATAAATTACCTGAAGTCCTCTGAATACATTCAACAGCTGTAACCTCCCTTCCCCACAGCTCCATGTGGTGAACATTTATATGACGAAGATGGAAAGAAGCTGCCTCCCTGCATCCCAGGCGCTTGGCTCACACCTGCCATTATGGCCTGCTACCTTCTCGTAGCAAACATTCTCCTGGTCAACTTGCTCATAGCGGTCTTTAAGTAAGTATATGTTCCATTGTGTAGAAACATAACACATCAACTGTACAGGAACCGTTTGTACTCACTTAACGTTTTTTCCCTGTTCCACAGCAACACCTTCTTTGAGGTCAAGTCCATTTCCAACCAGGTGTGGAAGTTCCAGAGATACCAGCTGATCATGACCTTTCATGACCGGCCCATCCTTCCTCCACCGCTCATCATCTTCAGCCACCTCTACATCCTCTTAAGCAGGCTGTGTCGTCGCTGTGCCAGGAAGAAACAAGAGGGCGAGTTGGACGAGAAGGACAGAGGCCTCAGTTAGTGCCATCTCATTAAAAAACACCTTAACCCTGTATATCCCAGCACATTTTCAAATAAAACGTAGTACCATGGATGCAGCCTCCGACTGACAAAAAGTGTCGGCCTTTGTTTCTCCCAGAGCTCAGGCTGAATCCAGAGGAGTTAAAGAGTCTATACGAGTTCGAAGAACAGTGTGTGGAGGAATATTTCCGCGCAAAAGAGGACGAGCAGCAGTCCTCTAGTGATGAACGCATCAAGGTTACTTCAGAAAGGTGAGCCTCCTTTGTGCACTGACATTTCTAAACGCCACTTCCCGGAAACGTATACATCCATTTTGACTGTGCTTTTGGCAGAGTTGAGAACATGTCCATGCGTCTGGAGGAGGTAAATGAGAGGGAGAACACTATGAAGGCGTCTCTGCAGACCGTGGATCTGCGTTTGGCTCAACTGGAGGAGATCCACGGACGAATGGCTGTCGCCCTAGAAAAGCTTGCAGGCGTGGACAGACTGGAGCTGACCAGAACCTACTCGCGAAACTCCTCAGTGTGCGACCCGTCCTCTCTCCTCCGTCAGGGCAGCATAAACAGCGCCGATGGTTACAGCCTTTATCGTTTCCACATGGACATGGAGGAGTTTGCGCAGAAGCAGAAGGACACAGATGAGACGACGAAGACTGGTTTGGAGAGGCAGAGGAGTCTGCGCCAGGCCTCCAGTGCTAGTACTCTCAACACAAAGGAGGGTGGTCAGACCTTGGACGTCGCGGGATTGGACAGATCAAGGCCCAGCTCTTGTGTGGACATTCTCATATCTCCATGTGAAAAGCAGGTTTCGGCAGCATCAAGCCAAGAAACCATCGCCAACATAACACAAGGCAGCACATTGCTGATGGACAGCCTAACAGACAAGGACAGACTAAAACCGTCCGCCCTGCCAAAAAGGACCAAATCCTTGAGGCACTATCCAGCTGAAGACCAGCCCACGTCGCCGCTGACGAAGAGGAGGGCGATGAGCACCATTATTATTAGCCCTCCTGATGAACCAGAGCAGGCAGCTGAACAGACACAAAAAGCCACCGTGCAGTTGGGTGCATCCTCCTCTCCAAAGAGAACTGAGTCGTTGAGATATATCCCCACTGAAACCCAGAGTCAAACCTCTCCCATCACGAAGAAGAGGGCAATGAGCAGCATCATCTACAACCCAGCAGAGGCAGGTGAGGCCGCGCTGCAGGCAGCAGACTACAGGTCACTGGTGGAGCAGGTGACTAAAGAGCCGAAGAAGTGGCCAGGAACCTTAGAGTACCAGGTGCACCCCAGCACTTTGGGGCATATGCCTAAGATATCAACAGTCAGGACTCTTGCCCAGCAGTTTCAAACAGGCGCCGCTCCAACCGCGCTTAAAAAAGAGGAGAAAATTCTGACTGATCCAAGCCCTTCAGAGAGCGAGCGGGCGGCAGAGCCCGCGGGAGAGCCCGCGGCCGATCAAACCAAGACCAAGGCAAGGAGAAACCTCTCAGACACCACCGACTACCTGACCGTGGCCGACGAGGGTTACTTGCCGTCGCACAGGTCACAGAGCTGGAACGCGAGCCTGAGGAAAACAAAGAGCTTGATGGTTTGCAAGGAGCCCAGAGCCTCCAGCAGCGAGAGAGACCTCACCGAGGTCCACAGGGCGGCGGCAGGCGGAGAAGATGACGTGGGGAAGAAGACGGAGGCAGAGAAGAGAGAAGATGAAGCGCAGGAAAAGAAACGTGACGGCAATGAGTGCTGAGGTCAATCTTGCAGTAAACGTTTACTGCGCTATTTTCTTTTAAAGATCCACTTTCTTTACTTTTCACTGGTGTAACATACAGTAGCTTACAAAGACAATCATTTACATTACAGCTTTCCTGTGTCATTGTGTTTTCACTGTAGAGACCAAACGGGCAACATGGTTAATGTCTATAGTTTAAATCGAAACTGAAGGATATATTCAAGTCTTAATAATCACATGTACACGATGTGAACAGCAAAAACATGGATGTCCTATATATATGTTCGACACTTTGAAATACAGTCTGTAAACATTTTTGAGATAAAATGTCAAATGTGCTCAATAATGCCCCACTCAGAGGTGTCCCCACAGCTTCCATGCAAATACAGACGACTGCAGAACAATATGCAACAGCTTCCAAGAAACAAAGAACCCTTTCTGTTTCATTTTGTCACGCACACTTGTATGAATAAAGGTTCTGTTTGAAAAGAAATAAATAAAAATTGAGAGAATACAGCAGGCTGTATTTCTACACACGTTCGCCTTTTCTAAAAAACAACACTGTAAGTCCTTCTATAGGCACACATGAACAAGCAGGAGCGTTGCCAGTGCAACAGGCAAGATTAATAATACACAGTAATTCACACAGACAAATACAATCAGTGCTGAGACTCACAGAATCATCATATTAAATAAGACAGTAGGTAGTTTGGATAAAATGATGCTACAGTATATGATAAAACATCGTTTTTTGTTTGTTTTTTTCCTTTTTACGACAACTACGCATAAATGGGATGTTTTCGTGAAGATCCACCAGAGGTATCACAAACAGGATCGCTGCCTCCCATGAGACAGATACTGACGGCCGGCTACAAACCACTGCTGATGATCACGCACAAGTCTTTGCAACGAGGCATCAAGCCTCATTCCTCCGTGAGGCCCCTCCGCTCAGCAGATCACGATAGCGTCTCAACCACTCATTACCCCGGGAGCTTCATGACGGCAGTAAGGCTCCCTGATTTTTAACCGGCGCTGCCGCTGCTACGAGGACATTCAGGGGGCAGTGACGCTCCAAAATAGCAAAGTCACACAGGCTGTGAGCTGCGAGCGCTAAACATGAGCAGCCTAGAGCAGCGAGCATTTGAAGAACTTTATCCTCTTGGACTTCTTCTCTGAGATCTTGATCGGTTTGCCTGACCCGCCGGCACCATTGTCAGTCTAGCACAGGGAGACATGACAGTGGAGATATGCAATAAATACAGTATTAAACAGGCGATTGTTCATACAGTGCAGAATCTATTTTAAGAAGCGCTTACTGTCTTTGAGCTCAGATTATGTAATATGTCTCTCCCCATGGTATAAAAAGCCTTGAGTGGCAGAATAAAAAGAACAAATGTTAAAGATATGATCAATCATGTTACGAGACACTTCAAGGGTTAAACATTGTTCTGCTCACCTCCTCCACGTTTAAACTAGACTTTGCACTTGTTTCCAAGAACTTCACTCCATAATCAATCGCCAGCTGAGTGAGATAAAGAAGTCAATGTTAGCGTCTCTCAGTGCAAACTGGAAAAGCGCTGGTTTGAGTCACGAGCGGCTGCAGAGACCCACTTTTTCTCCTCTGTCTTTGGACACCTGTCTCCTGTCATTCATGTCACACTTGTTGCCCAGGACCATTTTCTCCACATCAGACGAGGCATGCTGGGAGAGATGAAAGCTTATTTATACAAAGTATGTTGCTAGGACAACATCAGACAGCACCTTAAAGAAAAAGGATATACACTTTTTGTTGAACTATTAATATAAAGTAACAGTGCTATGGTTCTGCCAGTTTACAAACTAAGAGATAATTCTGAGATTGTATAGACACAAAAACATGGAGTGAGAACTCACCTCTTCAATATTTCTGATCCAGTTTTTAATGTTTTCAAAGGACTTCTCATTGCAGATATCATAGACCAACATGATCCCCTGTAATGAATAAAAGACAACCTCAAGAAAGAATTTCCGAACCCAGATATGGTGTGCAGACAGTGTGTATATGACGAAGAAGTCAGGCCTTACCATAGCACCTCTGTAGTAAGCTGTGGTGATGGTCCGGAACCTCTCCTGTCCTGCCGTGTCCCTGAGGACGTCAAATCAACATTGTCAGCTATCACGTTAGCCAGATTCATGTCACACTGGCTCTCACATAGACACTTACCAAATCTGAAGTTTGACTCTCTTCCCATCCAGCTCTATTGTTCGGATTTTGAAGTCTATTCCTGTAACGGAATAAAGAAAACCCAGCATTGCTGCATGAGTTGATGCTTGCTGCATGGATTCTTCCATGATATCGTGAACGGTCACATGCCTGTGATGCTCAAGGGAGCCAGGACAAATGATCCATCCTACATGGCATCCTGCTGGGGCACGTGATTTAATGTCACAGCAAATGCAGCTGCACCAGAACTAACGAGGACACAACAATATGAAAACTGTTCTGAAATGATGTACATTTGAATAAGGTTTCCTCGGTTGGTCATTCCGATCTCATTCTACATTTCGGTCTGCTGATGCCTCTGGAGCATCAAGGACAGATCACCACTGGTTCCCATTGTCTTACTCTGCAGCATGGTTTCACGATTCACGCCCGTGAATCACACATCAGCACATGTGTCATACATGCAGCCTGCATTAAAGCCGGTACAGTCCAGTGTGTGGACACGGCCATGCATTACAGCAGATGTGTCCTGAGGGGCGGCTGCAGGGGTATTCACCTATTGTGGATATGAAGGTGGTGTTGAAGGAGTCCTCGCTGAACCTGAACAGCAGACATGTCTTGCCGACTCCACTGTCTCCGATCAGCAGCAGCTTGAACAGGTAATCGTAGGTCTTCGCCATCTGAACGCAGCATAAAGTCCAGCGTGTTCGACGTTAGCCAGGCCGAGCTGCGGGATCCCCCCCTCAGCTGTCTGTGTGTCACAGAGCGGCAGACCGGTGCCGTGACGTCGGCCCGCGCGCTTTGCATTGTGGGACATGTAGTTTGAAGTACGGTGGCCCCCGAAGCGCAAATCGCAAAAGCAAATTAAAAAATAAAATAAAATAAAACAACACTAGACCGCAAAATGCAACGGCATTCAGTTCATACAAATGAGGAAGGTAGCAAAATTTCCATTATTTAACAGGAGTCACACAGAAAATGTCTCTTGTGTTATTTTATTCGCAGTGGTGTATTGTTTATTTATTGTCCTTGTGTGGCTGGGATTAGCTACTCTGTTATCCTTGTACGCCTTTGTATGTTTGTGTACCTTTGTGTTTTGTGAATAGTTGTGTGTTCCTGTTTAATAACAGTGTTTCATGATTAAACATTGTGTTTTCCTGTTTAACGTTGTGTTTTCTTATTTATGTTGTTTTCTTTTATACCGTTGTTTTTTCCTACGTTGTTATTTATTCACCATTGTGTTTTCTTTTATACCGTTGTTTTTTCCTACGTTGTTATTTATTCACCATTGTTTTCTTATCACACACTGTGTTTTCTCATTTACAATTATGTTTTGTTTTCTTACTTGTTTTTTGTTTAATCTTCCCCCGTGTGATATTTACATGTTGTGATTTCTTGTTTGCTCCAGTGATTTCTTGTTGTGTTTTTTGATAAGTAAACAAAAATAAGTATAGATTATTGTTGTTATATTAGCTATTGTTTTCATTCTAGTGAACCGCTACACATGAACACAAAATAAATTGTGAGAAGGCTGCAAACACTGCAGGGAGAGACTGCACAGGATGTATTAACAGAAAGTTTGAATGGGTTTGCACATGTTAATCTTTCTGTGGCATACACAGAGATCATGGCTAATAAAAACAGTAGCAGTGATTTTCAGATCCGCTTTGGGACAGAATGAACGTCCCCCTCCTCCTCCTCCTCCTGCACACCGTGTCTCTGCCCATCGGCCCCACGTACATGCAGGAAAGCTAAAGCTAACACGGACAAAATGCCTGTAAGTTTGAACGCTTCGCAGCTCCATGTGTGTTGTGTGTTCCTGTGCCGTGTTGTCGGCTGTCAGCGCTGTGTGTTGTCGACCTCTCACTTAGCGGAGCCTCGGTATTGTGTTGTTGACGAGTCGCAGCCGCAGCACATGGGGCTACGTGGAGTTAGCTAACGTAGCTCTACGAGACCCGGGCGGTGACTATTTGCTGAAACACAGCGGCATCCAACCTGCGTGCGGCACAGGATGCCAAGAAGTAGTTTGCAACCGAAGCTTTGTAAACCTGATGGTTCATATTTCTTACAATTAATAATATCCAGAGAAGGAAAGAGCACACTGGGCTCTCTGTGTTCTCTGTTCATTGCTTCAACGTGAGGGGATATCAGCCATGTTCCTTATTGTTTAAAGCTCAAACAACAAATGTCAACAAAAGTACTCTGTGTATTACTAATCCCTAAAAACTCAACTGTACTTTGATCTGACCAACCAGGACTGGGTCTCCTCAAAACTGTCAAACGTCTCCTGATCTGTATTTGTCTTTGGTTTCAGTTGGCCAAAGACCTCCTCCACCCTGCTATCGACTATGAGAGGAGACAACACAAGAAGAAAAGACTTGTTCAGAGTCCTAACTCCTACTTTATGGACGTGAAGTGTCCAGGTGAGTACACGCAGAAGAGATTCAACTGATTGTCCAGGTTGTGCTCTGCCCTGGCAGCCAGGGATAACGTTAGTTGATCTAATCTGGCAGGGGTCATGTGATTTTTTTTTTTTTTTTTTTTTTTTTTACCAAGAAGACCATCGACCAAACATCTCAGTTTCTGCCAAAACACAGGCCACAGAGATTTCTAACTAAAATGGGCCAAGCAGCTTTTATTAACTGCTCAGTGCTCTAGAGTAGTGGAAAGAACATTTTTCTAACATGGATATAGCCTCTGGGGTTGAAGGTAATTCACTTATTATGTACTGAAATACTTGAGCTCAAAACCATTTTTTAAATTTAACAACAATTTTAAATGTTTACATTTCAGACAGAAGTAGGCTATTGCCCCTTTTTCAGCACTCCATGAATCTGACAGCTCTACATTTCAAGCAGCTTTTAGTTTTAAAAGACATGATCAGCTCATAAAATATACAATTAAAAAAAACTCTGTATTGAGTTTGAAGATATATTAACCTTTTGTCTTCACATGTACCTTTATCCAGACGATTTATGTGTGTTTTTCTTAAACCCAAAGAGATAAAATCATCCAGTGTTTCACAAATAAATAAACTTTGGCTTCAAATTTGTGTTGTATTTGTAATCTTGGCACCCGTCAGATGTATCTTACAATCCCTTAGAGGGGGCCTCTTTTCTAGCCTACCTTATGGTTGACCTATTGTTCAGAGTTTTAACACTATATTTTTCTCAGGCTGCTACAAGATCACCACTGTGTTCAGCCATGCACAGACAGTGGTTCTCTGTGTGGGATGTTCAACTGTGCTGTGCCAGCCAAAAGGAGGGAAGGCCAGACTGACAGAGGGTAAATCACCTTCATTCCATTGTATAGATAGAGCTGTTTACTTTGTTAAACTTGTGTTATAAACCAGAAAACTTTCCAACTCCTTTCATTTTGGTTTTACAGGTTGCTCTTTCAGGAGGAAGCAGCATTAAAAAGGGATTGCCTAAAAAATGATGTCTCTAATTCAGCCATGGCTTTGATTAAAAAAAAAAACCTCGTTTTCCATTGATTGGAATGTAGTTGTTCATTTCATAATGATTGTCACTGTACAGATGTTCAACTTTTCAGATGAGTTTCTAAACTTTCCAGCAGTTTTTAAAAATATGAAATGAGAGATCTAAATAAATAAAAAAAAAAAATAAAGATGTTATAAAAATTGAGGCATTCTGGGACTTTTATTAAGGAATAAATGTTATGTCATGGCTTATGGTATGTCATGGCTGAAACATACGTCATCAAAGATATGGATCTCTTAAAAAGGTACTTTGTGTGTGTTGATGTTTCATAAAGTAAATGTATAATAACTGGATATTCAGTATTTTGGTAAATGTGAAAAAATATTAAGCAAGTAGTTAAAATCATTTTTTAACATTGAAATGAGAGGTTGAAAAGTTTTTCTGGTTCTTTAGTGTCACTACAACCTTCATTACCACAGTGTAGTAGTAATAGCGTTTGCTTGGCGGCTGGCATCTTGTTTATAGTTGCATTGCCACCACCTTCATTTTATTTTGGCGTTGTTCTTCCTCTGTAAGCTTAACTACCTGTCAAGTTGTGTTTAGGACTGTAGCTCTCTTTGTTGCTTTGATCAAGTGAAAACTATTAACATTAAAGTACAAACAATACACAAGGTTGTCTGCAGGATTTCATCTCCATACTCTAAAGAGCTGCCCAGCGCACTCAATTCTTAGTTCCATTCTCTAGAACTCCACACCCACCACAGTGTAATAGTGCATCAGTTTATTTTCATACAAATTAAACAAGTGGGAATTGGGGCAATCAGAAGAGAAAGTTCTCTTTTTTTTTTGTACAAAATCAATTCCATTGATGCACTCCAAAGGTCCTATCACAAAGCAATTTACAATGCAACCACGTGACTTTTAATGCGTTCATAGAATCAAAGGCATAAAGCAGAAGAGAGTGCAGACCCAACAGCACTGCAGTTAGCAGTAGTTCACCCTGATGTTGGTTGTATACCACTAGTAAACTGAGGAGAAACTCACTGAATTTACCTCACAAAAAAGTTGTTGCATGATGGCCATGATAGAAGATGAAGAGACAATGTTGGCTTTGATTAAGTTCTATTGCTATGACAAGTATTTTAATCATGCTGTTAATGCAGCAGAAGAGGCTCAGAGGAGGTTTGGCAGTGACCCCATCTACAGATTTATCCATGCATTTGGTTTGATGATGCAAGGCCAAATTCGAGAGGCTTCCATGGAGTTGGACACATTACAACACAATCCAGAGCTTTCTCTCTGCACACCTATGGCTCTACTCTATGCTGAGAAAAAAAAGACAAACCCAGACATAGACATATGTCGAATGCTTGTTGCAAAGATCAAACAGGATCGTAAAGGTGCTTCCCCAAAGAGTCTTTATAATGCTGGACTCTTTCTTTGGTTTTTGCAAAGAGATAAGGCAAGGGGCTACATAGAGAGAATGATCAAGCTATCCAATGGATCTAGAGAGGGGATAATTCTAAAAGCCTGGATAGATGTGACATCTGGTAAACATTTCTATGTCGGGAAGACTAAAAAAGATTTTGACGAGGCACTGGAAGAGAAAGCAGATGTTTTTACCCTGATGGGTAAGGCACAATACCTTGAATATATTCATAACTTCTCCGAAGCATTAGAAATGGTCAACCAGGTCATTGACAGTTTCCCTGGGTTTGTGCCTGCGTTCATCAAGAAGATGAAACTGTTGCTCAGCCTTCAAGACTGGGATCAAGCCGTAAAGGTCGCACACCATCTTTTACACAAGGATCCAAATAACCTGGAGGCACTGCGGATGTTAGCCCTGCATTCTTTATGTAGAGATGGAGATGTTACTGAATCCGTGAAACAGCTTTCAAAGCTCATCAGAAACCTGGATTCTCTGGAACCAAACAGCCCTGAGCTAATCTACAGAATGTCTCTCGCCTTCACTCGTGTTTGTGGGCAAAATGAGGAGGTGCTCAAGCAAACGTCTAGGATGGTGGAAAAGGCATTCTCTGTGGCATCAATGGATTCATATTTAGCCACAGAGTTGGGCTACCAGATGGTCCTCCGGGGAAGTATAAAGGAGGCTATGGAGTTGTACAACACTGCCATTGCTTTGGATAACACCAGTGTCTCTGCTAAGACTGGCTTAAGTCATTGCCTGCTGATCGAGGGCCAACTTGAGCAGGCAAAACAACTTTTGGAATATCTTACAGAGAAGCAAGAGTCTAATGAAAAGTCAGGGGAGCTGCTGTACCTGCATGCTTTACTAGCAGTGAAAGAGTGCAGACCACAGCAAGAGGTTACAGATATGCTGAATGAGGCAGCGCACATACACCTCTCCATGCTGCAGGATGTGTCTCTGGGAACTGATTACTTAGAGGAGCTCAACCCTGTTTTAATTTTTGATATAGTCAAAGCTTATCTTGCACTTTGTCCTGCTAGGCCTCCGGCCCAGGGCCAGCCCATAGCTCCTGAACTCCAGCAATGTGCTACATTGCTGAATACTGTTGTCAAGACAGTGCCAGGTCTCCACGAAGGGGTCTTCCTGTTAGCCAAAGTCAAATATCTGTCTGGCGACACTGAAACTGCTAAGGGCATTCTTGGTAATTCCTTGGAAAAATGCCCTTCTCATGGAGAAGCTCATTTACTAATGGCACAGATTCACCTGCTGCAGGGTAACTTTACATTGTGTTCCCAGTCACTTAAACTCTGCCTCGACCATAAGTTTGAGATTCAAGAACAAATTGTATATCACCTGATCAAGGCTCAGTGTCAGAACAAAATGGGCAAACGGACAGAGGCTGTTCAAACATTGCAGATGGCAATGAGGCTTCCAGGTGTTTCCAGAGCTGGATCCCTGTACAAGTCCAAGCATAAGAAGATTGAGCTGAGCATTTCTGACTGTGTGTCTGTCTTCTTGGAGTTGGCTGAGGCCATGAGGCTCAACGGCATGAGCCACGAAGCAACAAAGGTGATACAAGATGCCATCATTGAGTTCTCTGGGACCCCTGAGGAGCAACGTGTCACTATTGCGGATGCAGCCCTTGCCCTCTTACGCGGCGACTCTGAGAAGGCGCTTGGTATGCTAAGAGGTGTTACACCTAAGCAACCCTACTACATCCAAGCAACAGAGAAAATGGCAGATATATATCTGAACCACATAAAAGATAAGGTGATGTATGCAAGCTGTTACAAAAATCTGGTCAGGAACATGCCCAGCTCTCACACATATCTCTTGCTAGGTGATGCCTACATGACAATTCAAGAACCAGTGAAAGCCATCAAGATTTATGAAAAACTTCTGAAGAAAAGCCCAAACGATGGTGCTTTAGCCGGCAAAATTGGAAAGGCACTGGTTCAGAGCAATGACTGTGCAAAGGCAATATATTACTATGAACTTGCCTTGAAAACTGAGCAACAGAACTTCCTGCGCTATGACCTGGCTCTGCTGCTGATGGACATGAAGAACTACGAGGACTGTGAGAGGGTACTGCATAAAGCGCTGGCCCATGAGCCAATTAATGAGCTAAAGGTTCTTTCCCAAGATTGCCAGTATCTTCTCCTATTAGCAAATGTCCAAAAAACAGTAGACAAAAATGAGGAAGCCCTACTTTCCCTCAAAAAGGCCTGGAAAGTGCAGGGAAAGGTACTCAAGATGGTGCAGTCGGAGCAGCCTGAATCTGTCCCCATGCAGAAGCAGCTTGCTGCAGAAATCTGTGCCGAGATCGCTAGACTCTACAAAAGTCTGGGAGAGCCTGAGGCAGCAGTCGAATTCTACAAAGAATTTCTTGTGTACTCTGAGATGGATTGCAAGGTGATGCTAGAGTTGGCTTGGTTGTACCTCACTCTGGAACAGGTTGATGCTTGCCAGGATCAATGCTGCCTCATTCTGAAGAATGACATGTTTAATGAGGATGCAAATATGATGATGGCTGACATGATGTTAAGGAAGGAGAACTATGAAGAGGCCGTTTTCCATTTTCAGCAACTCCTTAAACGCAAACCGGACAACTACCAAACTCTGTCATTGCTAATTGACTTGTTGAGGAGAGCTGGAAAGTTGGAGGAGGTGCCCAGATTTCTTGCTAGAGCTAAAAATGTTTCCTCCACAACCAAGTATGACCCTGGGTTTCACTACTGCCAAGGACTATATCTTTGGTATACAGGAGAACTGAATGATGCCCTACGACAATTTAATAAAGCTCGAACAGACGACGACTGGGGTCAAAATGCTATGTACAACATGACTGAAATTTACCTCAACCTTCACGGCTCCATAGGACAGATGTTTGAGAATCTGGATAGAGGAAAAGAGAACTCCACACAGAAGCAGGAGTCAGAGTACCTGGCTATAAGAACAGCTAAGAAACTTCTAAAGAAGCTGAAGCCCCAGACACCGGATGGACACATACAGCACTGCATTCTGAAGAACTACTGCCTTCTGGCCACTGGAAAGACAGCCAGCATGAAGAAAGCTCTCAATGTTTTCTATGAGATTGCCAACAATGACAAAGACAACGTCCCAGCACTGTTGGCCCTGGCAAAGGCTTATGTGATGCTCAAAAATCCTCTGGAGGCAATGAACCAGCTTCAGCAAGTAGCTGAGATGAAGTGGAGCCTTGTTGATGCTGATGAGTTTGAAAAGAGTTGGTTGCTCCTTGCAGATATCTATGACCATACGGGGAGGTATGACTTGGCTGGGGACCTGCTGAAGAGATGCCTCAAGCACAACAAGTCATGTTGGAAAGCTACGGAATATCTGGACTTTAAAATGAAAAAAACACACAAGTCAACCTGTATAATGCTGCATTAAAAATCCCCAAAGTTCCAGAATGTTCTTGCAATTCTTAAAATACAAGTTTTCATGTCTTTGTTAAAACAGTATATTGCATGATAATGTTTCCCTCCTGGAACCATAAAGGATGAACTTTCCCTGCTCTCTTGACACATTAGTTATGAAATGGATGCATTTATCAATATGGGCTCATTTGTGGCAATGTATGTTTGAGAGACATGGAGCTTTTCTTTAAAATTAAGACAAAAAAGATTTCCATCATTGACCTTAAGAGATTCTGGGACTTTTATTGAGAAACAATAAATGTTTGTCATGGCTGAAATTACCTTCACAGAAAGCATACAAGTGGTCCTTCCAGCTTCTGAGTGAAAATAAATCTTTCATGGGTTTGTTTCCTTCAGAAGCATATGCCCACAAAAGAGATTGAGATAACAACATCAACATAGTCTTTTGATACGTATGGGAAATGTGAAGTACCCCAGTTGCATTTCTATGTTACAGGGAAAAAAATAGTTGCTTACGATTTAAACATAAAATCATAACTTAAAAAAAAAAAAAAAAAAAAAAAAAAAAGCCACATGATCCTGATCCATGGTATCATTGTTAACAATCACTGAGTCTGACATTGCACTCCGCCTCTGGGACCCTCCTCATCTTCCTCGAAAGCCTCCTTTCTGTAGTTTCTCTGTTGTGTATTCTCATCCACCTCACAGAGATCCGCCTCCTCCATATCATCAGTAACCATCACGTCATCCCTGGAAGGAAGCAGTCTTTCCAGCTGGAACATGAGATGATTCGGAAGCCAGTCTTTTTCCGGGAATTCCACCTGAGGAGTGATATAACAATTACCTGATCTGAAAGGTTTGTGCAACAATATAACCACAGAACATTTCAATCCAGGGTGCGGCTTAGCACTGGTTCACCAGGTCAGTGTCTTACCTGGAACTGAATAATAAGCTTTCCCCTTTCACAGGGATCCTTGTAGATTGGCATGCCCTCATTCAGAACACATTTGATGTCATTTTGATTGATGACATCGCCTGATGACAAAAAAAGACACGTAAATGAAATTGCAAACAAATAAAAAAATGAACGCACAACACAATATCACTGGAGTCCACATGATCATTTACCTGGCTCTTGGTTGATGACAAGCGTTCTATTGTCTAAGGTTTGAATGGTTTTCCTGAAACCACACAAGGCCTCAACAAGTTTGATGGACATCATCATTGTCAAATCATTCTCTTGCCTCTGGAACACAGGGTGTTCCTTCTGATCCAGCACAATGATCACATCGCCTGGCTCCAGTCCAGGTTCCTGGTCGCCTTCACCCTGGAATGTCAGTCTCTGACCATCTCTCATACCTGCGCAACACATTTCTCTTTTGTTAGTTTGTTTGCTTTGCAAGTAAAAATAACGACAATTCCTAAACCATATAAGATCATCGCAGATGGAAGGAAAATTAACCTTTGTCAATGTGAACTTCAAGAATCTTCTTCTTGCGTTCTACTTTGTGTCCATTGCAGTTCTTGCAGCGGTCTTTGGAGTTAAACCTCTCCCCCTGTCCCTGGCAGTCTGAACACATGCTTTGGATCTGCTGAATCATGCCTGGACCAATCTGTTGCACCTTAATTTGTACTCCTCTTCCTTTGCAATTTGAGCACTTCTCCAGGGCACCTTTCTTCCCACCATAACCTGCCATGAAGAATAGCGACAGTTTGTTACTCCTGAACAACAACCCCTGGATACTAGATAACCACGAACCAATATTTACCATCACATTTGTCACAAATGACATTCTTCTGGAGTCCAAGCTTCCTGGTGGAACCTAGGTACATTTCCTCGAGAGTAACACTAAGCTGGTGAACGACATTCTTCCCTATAGAGAAAACAAAATATACACATGTATAACAAAGTAATGTATGCAGGTAAGAGTAAGGCAATATACAATTGTAATAACATTATAAACATTCTGCAGGTAGATTATCATAAGCCAACACAAATCTTACCTTTTCTCTCTCTGTGCATACGTCCCCCACCTCCGAAGAACATATCAAAAATGTCCATTGGCGATGATCCTCCACCCATGCCTCCCTCTTTGATCGCTTGTTCGCCACCTCGGTCATACAAGTCTCTCTTCTTTGGATCGGACAGCACCTCATACGCTTGAGATATATGCTTGAACTGTGGAATAAAAAAGTACGTTTGTGACATCCAACGTGAAGCACGGGGGAAGGCAAACTACTTGTAATCCTCGGATATCAATGATCTGATGCAGACCTTAACTTCTAGTGAACTGTATTTATCGCAAGAACCACCTTACAGTACAATCAACAGAGGTACAGATTCTTGCTGAGGGAATATACACTCTGCACACCACTTCATCTAATCCCCTCTACCAGCGGTGCTGTGGCCCTCTACTGGCCCTGCAGTGTAACGACATTCTAACAATCACTTCAATGGGTAGTTCACCCAGAAACAAGAATTCACTGATTATCAACGATGGTCCTCTAGCTTTGGACACTTGGTGTAAATGACCCTGTTTGGGGTCAGCTGAATATCAGGGCATGCAGGCAATGGGCTGACTGAGGGTCATTATGTGCTGTTGTTCTTTTTTTGTATAGATTTTATGAAGCTGCCCCCCATTTTCTTACAATGTGCTGGATTCAGCTTCAATGCTATTTAACCCTGACATAACAGGATTGTATTGAGGACTCAGACACATCAACCCCCCCACTCACCCCCCATAGTGGAGAGTAGATCATGAGTTAATTTTCATTTTGGGGTGAACCATCCCTTCAGGACAAACTGTGGTCTGTGGATTAGCAGAAATCAAATGTGGACTGACTCATCTCATAAGTCAGGACGGAGACACGTCACAGAATGGATCCCTGGATGGAACACAGAGTCACAGACAGACGAGGTGGCCCGAGACTGTCCAGAAACTTCCTACAGTCAAGTGAGCTGGACGTGCGGGTTAAAATTAGACAGCAGCTCCATGTGTCCGTCACTCACCCGCTCCCCCTCACTGGGGTTCTTGTCGGGGTGATACTTCAGGGCCAGCTTCCGGTAGGATTTCTTGATTTCTTCCGCCGAAGCTTGAGGGCTGACACCCAGGATGTCGTAGAAGCCGGTTTCGTGGACCATGGTAGCTCCTCCACGGCAAACCAACAAGTGGAAGAATACACAAGTCACGATCGAGATTCAGTCAAACGTTGAAATGAAGATTTGTTTGTGTTGCCATGCGACACAGGTGAGGCTAAAAATACAAACGCGTTAACAGCTGCAGGACATGTGGCGTTCATGGACCATTCATTCGTGCCGCACATGTGCTCGTACAGTGACCCGGCAGCCGCTCGGAGCCGCTCGGCTTAGCCACCGAACACACGAGCCCACGGACGCATATATTTACCTGGTGGCGTGTTACGATCCCGTGTCTCGCTCAGTGAACAGTGAGGCTGCTGGGGGAAGATGGCCGGCTCTTATAACGGCGGAGCGATGCAGAAGTTTCTGGAGAGATCCAGGAGAGGGGCCGGATGTTTCGTCGACTGAGCACACGCTCAGGAACACGGAGGAGGTGTGGTCAGAGGAGGCCGGGGCCCTGCCCCCCTGCTCCGGGTTAAGTTACACTGGCGGCGCGGTGTCAGGGTCCCAGGCTCACACAGCAGTTCAAGAGAACCAGGCAGCCATTTAAAAGTTACATAAACGAGTCAAATAATCCCTCAGGGTTTGTGTTGGGCGTTCGTCAATAATAATATAAAACAACATTTAAAGAAAAAGATTAATAAATACACAATGCTTTATCAGTTCCACAAAGGACAAATGTGTAATCAGTGCTGGGGATGTATTTACTCTACACTATACATTGAGTATCAATAGAACTAAAATGTACCAGTAAACAAAGTCTGGGGGCTGTCGAGGGGAGGTGCTGCAATGCTTCTCTGACTGCATGTCTGGAACACGTCAAAACATTCCTGAAAGCAAGAGCCTCACCTCTGAACAGTCCAGACTGGCTGGAAAAACTTGACTTTAAGGTGGATATGATGGGTCCTAACACACTGAATACAAGCCTAAAAATTATACAAATATAATTATACATGTATTGTACTGTACATGCATTACACTGTTTAGGGCCTCCAGCAGAATTTGTTTTAATTCCAGTATATAGAGATATATCGGCTGGATAAAGTGGAAATAAAGCATGTTCATTGTGATGTTGAAAGACATTCTGTGCACAATCCTACAGATGAGTGCATGTTGTTCAGTAGATAAGGTTCAGTTTTATTATTGTTCTTATGTCATAAGCAGCTGTAGGGTCAGTGTGACCTCCCCCTGCTTTCAGACTTCATCATCACAGCTGGAGAAGAAATCGTTCCCCTTTTTCAGAGCAGCCGGTGAAGAAGGAGCGACCTATTAAAGGTTTTATGCTTTTAGCCTGATATGTAATTACCCTCTTTCGTTTCCACAGCTGCAGGGTTAGGGATTACTGAAAAAAATGTTAAACCAATTTATTTTTAAACTTGATGGAACAGCAGAGCCAAGGAAGAAGCAAATTGATTTGGAGCAGATTTACATTCAGGAATATCTTCTTCCACTTTTTATGAAATGTAGAGAGCTTACAGTTTCTATATTCACATCTCTCTTTTATATGCTGAAAAGAGTGAAGCAATATCACTGTTCTCACTGAAGTGAGCTAATAAAGCCAGGAACAGTCATTAAATAAAAAGTCCCACATGTAATGACGTAATACTCGTTTTCTTTATATTGTACATTCATGATATCTGCAACAAAGAACAATATGACCCGAACAACACGACGAGTGCAAAACATTTTCAAGTTTCATGTCAAGGAGCCTGATAATGTTTAAATAATAAAAGCTCAAATAACACCTTTTACGACGAAATAACAGTGTCCAATAAATTACACAGGAGGCTTAACCCAGCCAATGAATGGACAGTGTCCACCACATATTAATCTCTTTTGGAATATATGCATGTAACATACACAGTGTTGTATGTTGGTCCAGCGATTTAAGACAATGCTTTGGAAAGTGCAGAAAAAATGAAACAGTCAGGATCTCAAAATCCTGAGTATCTTTTCAAATACATACTTCAGTTAAAAATGTGCAGATACAACATGCCATGATTAAGTAAATAGAGCTCATCGCTACCAACCCGCTCACAGCCGCATCAGGATCCTATTAGTCCATATCACGCACTCTTTGACATATGGCATCTGTGAATTCTGAGCACTTTGAGTTTCCTCCCAGGTCTTTTGTGAGAACCTTGAAGTTGGATGACAAAAACATAACAAGTCAGAATGGGAACCTTTGAAAAGACGCGTGTGTGTCTCAAAGTCTTGAAAAGCGGTTTACCTTTTTGTCTCGAATGGTGTCGAAGCAGGCGGCCTCGATCTTCTTGGCGTAGCCGTGCAGACCCATGTGCCGCAGCATCATGACTGCACTGAGCAGCAAGGCGGTGGGGTTGGCCATGTCTAGTCCTGCTATGTCTGGTGCAGTTCCATGAACCTGACAGAGGAAAGTAATCAAAATCAATCATTTCAATGAAATGTCCTTAATAGATACAAAAAGTATGTCGACGTAGGTTTACATATCATCAGTAGCGCATCACAGACCGTGATTTTCTGTAAAGATCAACAACATACCGACTCAAATATGGCAACCCCATTGGCTCCAATGTTTCCACTAGGAGTCACTCCAAGACCTCCAATAAGTCCGGCACAAAGATCACTGTGATTGTAAACACATGTAGTTTACATTCAGATGTATGGCTACACACACACACTTAAGTCCAAAGTTCTAAATAGACACAGGCAGTGTGAGAAGAGTAGGACTGTATGTATTGAGTCACCAGACATCAAACAAAGAAAGAATGGAGTTCCTATGTGAACAACCGTGTCTCCTGCAAAGCAAATACGTTGATTTCTGTTCTAATTTAATGATCTGTTTTACCTCAAGATGTCTCCATACAGATTTGGCATCACTAACACATCAAACTGAGTGGGGTCCTGCACCATCTGTTCAAAACATAATGGGGCATTAAATATACAATATTCACAAAGAAACATCTCTCTGTTTCCATCAAAAACAAATTCATGGGGGACTTACATTAAGACACACAGTATCTAAGTACATCTCAGTGAACTTCACATCTTTGTGCTTCTCAGCAGCCTCTCTGCATTTTCGCAGGAAAAGTCCATCTGACATGCGCCTATAAAGAAAATGAACAGAGGACAACCCTTTAATTTCCGCAAACAGTCTTACAATGACAAAGTACATGAACAAAGTTGTCAGAAAAACAACTTACATAATATTGGCCTTATGAACAGCAGTAACACTGGCCCTCTGGTTGTTCCTGGCATATTCAAAAGCATATTCTGCAATGCGCTGACTGGCTTGCTCTGTGATGAGCTTGATGCTCTGTACAACGCCATCGACAATCTGAAATGAATCAAAAGTGAATGTGAAAGCCACAGTACTATAATATTGAATCATTTCAGGAACTATCTGAGGAATTAAATTAAAAACAAACAAACAACACTTTGATGCTTTAGATATAGGTAAAGAGTGTGAGTAATGTTTGAAGATTTTTACCACATGTTCGATGCCACTATATTCTCCCTCTGTGTTCTCCCTGATGGTGACCAGGTTCACATCCGTGTAGGGGGTTTTGTAGCCCTCAATGGACACACAGGGCCGCACGTTGGCATAGAGGTCAAAGGTTTTCCTAAGCAGCAGGTTCATAGAGGGATGACCGGCAGCTATTGGTGTCTTCAAAGGCCCTGAGCATTGTTAACAATTATCAGAAACATATGTGAATTACTTTAAAGCACTTCCCTTTCAGAAATAACTGATCTTGTAGTGTTGTTGAAAAATGCCCTATAGAAAATTCTAGTAGTCAGAATTCATTGGCAATTGATTTGGCCTTTAATAAATATTGGTAAAAATTTACCTTTCAGGCCAATCTTGTTCCTGTCCATTGATTCTTTGGCATCAGGAGGAATCATCCACTTGCCACCAGGTCCTTGAATGGCAGTAACATTTCTCTCCTCCCAATGAATAGGTGCCTAGCGTACAAGAGTACAGCAGGCCAATTTGAATAGAGCCTTTCTAAAAATAAAAACACCTCAATGACTTCAAATATAAGTATTTACTTGAGCTGACTCAAATATTTTCATGACAGCGTTGGAAATCTCAGGACCGATTCCATCACCAGGGATTAAAGTGACAGTTTGCATCTGTGAGGCAGAAGAGACACAGTCATTTACTTCACAGTCAGTTACATGAAAGAGAAATCTCCACAGGAAAGATAAGTACCCCACGGGAGAACGTCCTGGATTGTGGAGTCTCTCTCAGAACTCCAACCACCTTTGACACCTGACAATCACAAATAATCAGAAATATATTTACTTCATTGTTTGTTTTTTCAAAAGCTGTCTCACTTCTATTGCATGATTATGTCATGAATACCATGCTGTGTATTTCTGACAGAGAAATGAGAGTAAATGAGAGACTGAAGAATTGTGCATTCTTGAATTTTACACAGATAGAAGGAACAAGATAAGAGTCAGAGAGATAGATCAAGAATCAAGAATCAAGAAGCTTTATTTGTCACATGACATTGCAGGCAATGACAGTGAAATGAAGGTGCGGTAGCTCACAATTGTGCAAAGATGGAATAAAACAAATTAAAATTAAATAGAAAATAGAATAAAATAAAATATAACCTAATATAAACGAGTAGCCTAAAGAATATAAACAATATACACAAAATAAAATAAAATAAGTAAAATAGAATAAGTAGCAGCAGCATCAGAAAATATCACTGTATATATATGAATATGATACAGCACAGCAGTTTGACCTGAGCAGAGAGCAGAAGTATTAAAGTTGTATTGAAGTGGTAACTGCAAAGGGTTAGTGAGTGTGTGTATGTATAGGGGCGGGGCTGAGGGGTTGTGTGGGGGGAGCAGAGTTCAGAGTCCTTATGGCCTGAGGGAAGAAACTCCTCCTCAGCCTTTCAGTTCTGGCTCTACATGAGCGGAGGCGCTTACCGGACGGCAGCCACCTGAACAGTCCATGACCAGGGTGGTGTTTGTCCCTGATGATTTTCAGTGCTCTGTTTGTACACCGCTTGGTGTAGGTGTCCTGCAGGCAGGGCAGAGAAGTTCTGCATGTTCGTTCCGCACAGCGTATCACTCTGTGCAGAGCTTTCCTATCCCTGTCCGAGCAGTTACCATACCAGGCAGTGATACTCCCTGTGAGCACTGACTCAATGGTGGAGATATAGAATAAGATAGATAGATAGATAGATAGATAGATAGATAGATAGATAGATAGATAGATAGATAGATAGATAGATAGAGACAATCTAGGAGCTGCTCGTTCAATACAATGTTTTAGTCTTACTGAGGACAGTAGATAAATGACCCACACAAATGGCTACATTAAAGGTTAGCTGAGATTGGGGTGCTTGTGGAAGTGCTGGTTCCAGTGAAGGTCGTGTCCCAGCCTTGCTGCGGTGCAATAACGTGGCTAACCACAATGTCAGCTTCAGATGTGATTTCTACTGAGGGTCGCTGCTAGCTAGCTATTGTGCTAACCCGGCGGGGACACTCAACTTTACATGTTTAACTTACTTCCTGTGCCTTGATTTTATCCTTGCCACTGACCGATAAACCCCACTGTCTTAGTAGATTAAGAATCTGCAGATGATATGGACAGTCGGTACCTTAGCGTTGATTTAAAGCAACATGTTACACTTAAGCAATCAGCTAGAAACTGTCACCACATGCACTATCACACAATTCATGACATGTCGCAGTAGCTAGCTGGAGGGGGGGGGGGATAAGGTTGCTATAGTAACTACAAGCAAGTAGCATGGCTAGTTAGCTAGGCGATAAGGTTGCTATAGTAACTACAAGCAAGTAGCATGGCTAGTTAGCTAGGCTGCAGATGTCAGTCTGCGGTTGAAGGAGCGTCAGTGAATCAGGCTGAGGTCAACCGACCGGTGTTGCGACACAGTAGCAGGGGCTTGGCACAGCAAATGGCAGGCAGTGACAGACTGACGGTACATACCGCTGACCTCCACGCTTTCCCCGCCATCATCACGGACCAATAGACCAAGGTCGAGACGGAGATGTAGCAGAGAGGAGCCGCTTCTTCCTCGTTGGGCTTCAACCGACTCCAGCCTCAATATGACATTACTGCCCCCTGCTGGTGTTAGTCTGCTATTGGCAGACTAGCAGGTACCCCCTTTTCGGTGTTTAATTCAATTTAATCAAGTTTTATTCTATATCATTATTGCTTCTAGCACTACTACTGGCGATAACAATATATGTGTATTATGATAATATACTTTCACTGCTTCTATATTCTGAGCCATTTTTGGGATGTTTACATATGGAGAACAGTGCGTTATTATAATAACCAATTCTCTCTCCTCCCTTCTGTTCCTTGCAACACGTACTGAGTGAAAAGCAGTGAAATACCTCATGCTATATACGCTACAAGCATATATTGCGACCAGCAGGTGGCGCTAGGAGACTGTTACTGAAAGTATAATAATTCCATCATGCATGGTTGCCTTCCCTGGCTGGCTCCTCTTCACTACAACACATTGTTGAAACACTGTCTTTGGTTCTGTAGGCGTACGCACTGTATGCACCAGTATCAAAGTAAAAAATGAGTAAAATGCAAATAGTGATACTTTTACACCTTTATAAGCACTGTATTTTCTACAAGTTGGTCGTACACATAATAAAGTCTATGGTATAAAACAAGTAGAAACAGCTGGAACAATCATTCATTCACTTTTGCAAAAAGCTGAACATACTAAGAAAGCTTACAGCATGGGACACATTAACTCCCAAACCTATCCAGCAATGGAAAATGGAAAAGAGCTCTTGATTCTTGAGCAGCATTAGCTCTGGGCAGAAATGCAGAAATTCAGGCTACGACATGGTACAAAATGCACACCGTGCAAGTAAAGACATCTTTGAGCCAGACTGAGGGGCGTCAGTATGGAGAAAGGCTTTTAAAACACTTGCATGTATGGTCATTTACCCAATGCATAGGATGCACTGCAACACAGAGAACGTGAATCTGGCAAACATACTCATCAAGCATTTGGATATAGCTTAGTAATTTGAAAAGCCTACAGTACATGAGACATAGGATATCATACAACGGGAGGTTGCTGAAGTTAGCCCAACTTAGATGGCATACTGCTTTGGCTGCTTCTTCAAGCTCATTGATCTCTCCGTTTGAGAAATGACATGTGTGGCTCTGTTGTTGAGGAGTCTGCACTCATGAAGAACGTCTGTGGAGTGTAAACAGAGGACAATGATTACGCTGACTAAAACAAAGCAGATAAACGTACACATACAAAACAGTCATCCAGAGAGCATCTCACCATTAAACTGCTTGTAGGCTTCTTCAATAATGGCGTTGTTTGAGCGCTTTATCTCCCAGTAACTGTCCTCCACCCAGGGCTTACAATCAGGACGTTCAACAAGTTGTCCATTCTTATACAAACCAGCTTACGATACATAGAGAGAGAAGAAACACATAGCTTTAAATAGTCTGACAACATCTTACTTGACCAGAAAATATCCCAGGCTGGTAGAGAACTGTATGTAACATCAAATTATTATTCATCTACCACCTCTTGGTCCTGTAAATATATTCTTCACCATGATTGTATTAGGATTTGGATTCAAATTCAAAACAATTTGATTTTGGAAATTCCCTTTTAATACATTTGAAAATGAAATCTAAAAAATGCATGTTTATGGTCTGTTGTCTGCAGACTGATGAGTAAAATTATTACTCTTCAGAAAAACAAGGTCTGAATATTGTTACATACCTTTGATGGTGTCATCGATGTCTTTGCATAACTGATACAAGTCACTGCCACGGCCGACAACTCGTTCACCTACAGTTCAGACAAGAAAATCACAACCTTTGGGAAACATTCACAATATTTAAGTTTCAATGTATATGAAGAAATAAAAGAGTTTCTTACCGTCCAGCACCTTAATGTTGGAGAACATCTCCAGAACTACGGTTCTATACGATGTGTTCCTGCACACTGACAAGGGGAGTCAATGTGAGCTCACAAATAATGAGTTACCATCCACTGAATTGTTTCAGAGAGAAAAAGGATTGAATAACATACCTGGATTAGTGTAATTGTAAGTGTTGTCTTTAAAACGGATACTCTCTAGCTTTTTCAAAGACTGAAGGCAGTTAAGGCTCTCAATGCTCAGGGGAAACAAAGCACACACATGATATTATATTTAACATCAACATCATGATGAATTGTATTACAGTACATAATAAACATGGTATGTTTTGCCAGGTTGACTCGTTAAGCTCGAGTATTAATTCCAGCAGTACCTGGATATGATATTCCCAGCTACATTTAAGTTCTGTAAACTGTCACAGCTGCGCAGGGGCTCTGGAAGAGCAAAAGTAATAACATTCAATGAAGACGTCTGTGTTGAACCCATCCAGATCAATCCAGCTATTGCTCCTGAAGTCTTACCTAAATTGGAAATCCTGTTCGCAGATAGATTGAGGACAGAAAGAAGACGCAGAGACGCTAAAGGAGCCAAATTTGTGATATTATTTCCAGAGAGGTCCAATTTCTCCAGATTGACACACTCCCCGATGCATCCAAGATCATGAATTCCTGCAAGACAGACGACGGAATAATAATAGCAAACATCTACGCAATTTGGAAAGACCACAAATGCCGAAGTTTTCATCTTACCAAGACCTCTCAGTTTGAGAAAGAGAATGGACTCCAGATCAAACTCTCCTGTCCGTCCCTTGAGCAGCACAGCGGTGATCTTCTCACAGTCTGCATCTGCGGAGCAGCGAAGAGCATTCACTTTTCTATCCTTGTACTCGCAAGAAATCTTCCTCGTGAGTCAGCACTGGAGAGGCACCGTGCTGCAGGCACTCTGTCTCTTCGGTTTACGGCGGAGCATGAAAACAGCCCATGCAATTATCTTTAAATGCTGAATAGGAATCCCAGCAAATGAATTTGAATATGTGGCAGCACACTGAGTATCTGCAGGGTCTCACACACACACACACACACACACAGGGCGTGCTATCCTGTGGGATGACAGTGATGTCTCAACAGTTGCACGGGAGTTATATTTGGGTTTCTTCTCCTCAGGCAGAGAAAGTCCGTAACTGTTGAGTGCACATGAATGCCGCTGCACGAGCCTGCGGAGGCAGAGCATCCTGCAGACAGCAGCACACATCAGGTTAATCACACGCTGGACGTCCCTCCTCATCCTGTCACATCTCCACATTAACACTCCGCCACAGTCCCTGTGCGCGTGCATAACCTTGGTGACTGTTGCATCACCGCAACAACAGGAGGGGACAGCACGCATCGCGTTGACACCTGCAGAAACATGACAAGTGATGGGGTTGAGTTTTACTAGCTCGTTCCCCCCTATTAGTGTTGTTAGCTTCGTGAAGCAGCGAGCTTCCGTGGGGGTGGCAGCTCCTGAAACATGGGCTTGGTTATTCTATGACATTTATTCTTTCTCTCTCTGCAGACGACACGCGTAAAACAAACAAACACACGACACCCTGTTAGCTTCACCCTAGCATGAGCCTTAGCATACGCCGCTAGCGCCTAGCATAGCCGCGTAGCAACAAGCTACATCCATCACAACTTACCCTGGTCTTTATCTCGCTTCGCCTCCATCGTGGGAAAGTTTGTCCGTAAATGTGCGGGTGGAGACAGGGAGCGATGGAATGGAGCTGCGAGGGGACAAGACGAGGCTGTGGTGGCGTTGGTGTGAGCGTGAACCAGGCATCTGTCCCCGGGTGTCCGCGCGCACACACACGCACTGTCGCCGCAGCCAGTCACAGGCAGGTGGATGCTGGGTGAGGACGGACCGCGGTGTCTGCGGCGGTTCAGCCCAGGATGAGCGCACAGGGAGGGGGGTGCTTTGTTGTCACAGGCCGCTGCAAGATGGAGACATGTCTGCAGAAAGTGTGGCAGAGTTTGGGAGCGAGATGTTGCCTGAGAGCAACAGGTTCCTCTGGGTCAGGGGGTAGAGCCGAGATTGAGCCCTGGGAGCAAGCAACATCAGACACAGGTTTAAAGATGAGTCACATCAACATGACAATTACTATCTGAATAATCCCTAAAGGTGCCGTAGAATCTAACTATTTATATGATAATAACAGCAATAGTTATATTATTATAATAGTTGTAATAATGAACATGTATTGCATGTTATATATTATATAATACATATTATATATCATATTTGGATTTTATATTCATATTTTGCTACCACTAAGATCATTATTTATGCTTTATAATATTATTCCAAGTGGTTTATTACTATATGATGTTGATTATTATCACTATTATAATTGTTATTAATAATAATAAACGCAAATAAAACATTTATATTATTATAATTACTTAATAAATACTTTTATTATGATGCTGATTGTTATTATACTTAAGCCTGAATATATGGACAGCTTGTCTTTTTCACAGCAGGCTGTGGCTTTATTTATTTATCTGTAGGTTATTTATTTATTTACCTGCCTCGTCATTGGTCAGTCCTGACTCCAGTGCAGAGCAGCCGAGGGGCTTAAAGAGAAGCAGATCAGTTTGCTCTCCCTGGACTCCGCTGTCACACTCCTCTGGCTCAATAGGACACATCCAGTGTCCACTTTTTCCTTTTGACCTTTTCTTTATTTACACTGCATGCTCTGCAGTATTTCTGTGAGGCAGGACATCAGCAGTAAGGACACTGGAGACATTTCAGTGAGACTCACCCAGCGTGCTGGACTTATCCTGCAAGGAGACTAAATGCCTGTCACTGAGAGGAGGCTCCGGATGTTCAAGCAGCAGATCACTTGATCAAGATGGGTAATAAACAAACTATATTTACTGACGAGCAGCTTGACGCCTACCAGGTGAGTGCACTTCTATGTCTGTACGTGGATCATTCATATACATGTACATTTGGTATTTGGTATTACTCTTATTCACAGTTGAAATACTTGAAATCAAGTCTTACAGCTGAGGGTCTTGGGAGGATCTGCTCTCAGTTGAGTTATAAGGTTCTACATGGAATAGTAATCCAGGTTGTGAAGAAAGGCATCTTCACGTGCACAGGTTTATCATGTGATTAGGTGTGGACTCAATAATTGATGCCAAGTCAGAGTGATCTGCTGTGAAACTCTACTCTCAGGAGACAGTTTGGTTCTCAAGAGCCTCTCTGGTTACTCCTGGTTGTTTAAAGTCCTTCTTAGAAATACTGTTGCTTTTTTTCTGTGCCTCACTTCAATATCAATCAATGTGAATCTTACTATTCAGGATCAAATGCCTTATATATAGATATAATGTGTAATCAAATGACCGTTTATCTTTCGTAGATCCTCCTTTAGGAAATAAGACGTTCCCGTTGCACTTTCTGTAGTTTCTATGCGTAAAGAAGGATCGACTGTGATGTTTTAAATATTCACACAAAATTATAGTGAGTCCACGTATCCTCGGCAGGCTCCAGACTTGAGGTGCCACAGTGGCGTCTTTCTTTTATCTCCTCCTTTATACAAATATTGACTCTGGAGCTCAGCTGGCCTCATGCTCAGGAGACACAGCTCAGACACAACTGACACAAGAGAAAATGTAAACTGAGGTGCTCCCAGTCGGGCTGTTGGATAATGCGAGTGCCAGTACATGCATGTCAGACAACAGCAGATCATGTTCCTCTCTGCCTCAGCGCTGCTCCCATAAGTGGCAGGTGACAACACTCAAACACATTCCTCATTCAAATGAAACTGGACACCTCAGTGAGCGTTCTTACAGTAAGGGTTGTTCACCCGACTGTCAGTGGAGGGGTGGTGATGTTATTATATTTGACTCACACGCATGTCAACCTATGCATTAGGTTACAGTACAGCTCTGTTCTTGATCAAATTCAAACACTGTTTCTCTCATTACAGGACTGTACATTTTTCACCCGCAAAGAAATTCTGCGGTAAGTTTGATGAAGTGTTGATCTTGATTATGCCCGTCACAGCGTGGAAACATAGTATAGTTTCACCAAATAAAAACATGAACATCATCAGCAAAATTTTTGGAGGCTGTTTTCCTCCATATCTATAGAATGACACAATAGCACCTGAGCTTGTCTTACAACATTCAGATATTGGATTTTGTAATAAATGCACACTATTGATGTCTATTCTCTTTTTGGGTGGCACAGTGTGGTTAGTGTTTATCTACCTCACCAAGAGTTGAATTAAACAAACTCCTTGTACAGTGTAACTGTCACATGGCTTATTTAATTCATTTGAACTATACAATAGATTGGAATTAATCGTATTAAAACAAATTGAGCCAAAAAGCAAAAGCATGTTCATTAAACTTGACATAAGACATTGTTTTCAATGTGTAGATGCTAAATGGAATAAAGCTGTCAAGGATTATTTAGTGGCTTTAATGACATTTCTTAGAATCACAAGGAAATGATTCTCTCCTCTGATAAATTCACAATCTTCTCATACCTCCCCGTCAATCTCCCCATGGCGTGCTGCAGGATTATCGGGATGTTACTGAAACCTCTGAAAGTCACGCTGACCTTTTGACTATGGTGTTGTTTTCAGCACCGCCCGATGAAGTGTCACGTTTCCACCTCTGTCAACATGTGCATGCTCAACACCTAAAAAAAAAAATGAAATAAATATGAATGTACTCTTGGTGATTGCGCCTGATATCATGGCTTCCTCTTCCCTCCACTCAGTCCCTGGATGATGTTCCGTTTAAAAAGACCCCTGCTTTTCTCTTTAACCAAAGTGACGCTCATGTTGCAGTGTCAGGCGGTTCTAGATGCTGGAAGATAAGCCGCAGCTTAATTAAATTAAATGCAGATACTCAAGAAGTTGTGGGCTGGCTGAGATAAGGAGAGAGGTCATGTGAATCCAGGCGCGCAGGGAGTTAGACTCTGATTTGCCCCTAACTAACTAAATTCACTACTAAATACTAATTTCACATGTAAACATAAACTCCTAATTCTGATGAAAACAACAGACAATGAAAATGACCTGATATACCAATAACAAACATGCTTGTATATGGAAAGGTGTAACTCAGTGTTTGTTGTGTTCATTAATAAACTGTGCATGTGCTCTCCTCTGTGATATTGAACTGATTTGATTCTGTGGGTCGCCAGTGGGCTGGAAACTAAATTGACAATCAGCAGAGGCATAATAGGCTCCTCCGCTTTATGACCTTCATAAAACACTGCTTGTTCCTGTGTTTCCAGCTGCAGCGGTTACATCACACTTCTGTGACATCAGGCTCTCTGTGGCAGACATGAGGTCACTGATTTGAGCCTCTTGACTATGATGAGTGCAGCATTAACCCTGCAACTTTGGACTGTATGTTCACGCGTGTATTGACTGTTTGCAAATGAATGCTGCTGTCATCAGTGGCCACGTGATTTGCTATTGCAATTACATTCCCAAGGAGATTTCAGAGCCAAGGAGGCCAAGGAACTCTCAAACCTTCTATGTCTGTGTAGAGACTCCAGCACAGTAATGGTTCTCCCTCTTTGACTCTAGGTTACATGGCAGATACCATGAGTTGGCTCCTCACCTCGTACCAATGGACTACACCAACGAGCCTGACTGCAAAGTGCCTTTAGCCTTGATCGTCAACATGCCAGAGTTAAAGGTAGAATAATCCGTTATTTACCTCGGTATGGTTTTTGTCCTGTGGTGTGACTTTTGTTGACCCTCACCGCTGTCAAGGTTTATTGATGTTGAAAGTAACCGATCTGCAAGTTGCAGAAAATTCTCCAACACGTACATTTCCATGGAATGCTCTGCCTCTTTTCCCTAATAGATGCACCCCTTCCCTCTTTTGAAGCAATTGTAGAAATGCCATGTTGCAGTTCATTGCCAAGGATTTTTGCTCTGGGTTTAATTGATTCTGTGGTGGGAACACAGGGGTGTGAGGGTGGTTCAAGTCAGGATTGACGAGGCCTCGGCCGTACATGCTCCCCCAAAGTCCTGTGCAGCTTCATTACCATAAACACACTGCTATCTCGCCAGGACTCGGTTTTAATGAGCTGCGTTGAGTCGATTGGACTGATTCATGCTCCACTGCCGTCTCTGCGGATATCCTATTAAAAACGGCGTTGCTTTAGAGGGCTGTTTATCTGAACGGCTGCAGCTGTGCTTGGGCTGAGCTCGATCACGCCATCTGTGCTCTGGACAACAGTTTTCCTTACATCACGCGCACGTCTGCGTTGATGGCTTCAGTGACAGCGTAAATGCGGTGCAGATTGTGCCAATTCAGCTAATTACCTGGCGTATAAAACCACTCATCTCAACGGTTGAGCAGCAGAGGGGAAATATTGGCACAGGAGAGGAGTCAGCCTTTTTCAGATGAAGCCGGTGGTCAGCAGAAATCTGCTGCAGCTCACGCGTGAAGCAGAGGACATGGTCATGAAGCCTGTGGGTAGTAAGAGGAGAAGGTCCAGACTTTGAGCGCTGTATCGTGATGTGCTCCTCGTTACCTTTGCATTAATGTTGGCGCTGGGGCATTTTTCATTGTTGTTGCACTCACTTGCAGGAAAATCCGTTTCGAAACAGGATTGTCGAGTCTTTCTCAGAGGACGGGATGGGCAATCTCAGCTTCAACGAATTCGTGGACATGTTCTCAGTCCTCAGCGAAATGGCCCCCAGAGAACTCAAGGCCATATACGCCTTCAAAATCTATGGTATTACGGCGTTTCGAAAGGATTCTCTTTCATTTTCTTGCCAAGTTCCCAGAACGGTGTCAACTTAAAGTCAGCCACTGTTTGCTGTCCCCGCTGTTCCCCACAGATTTCAATGTGGACAATTACCTGTGCAAAGAGGACCTGGAAAAGACTCTGAATAAGCTGACAAAGGAAGAGCTGACTCCTGAGGAGGTGGAGCTGGTGTGTGAGAAAGCCATCGAGGAGGCCGACCTGGACGGAGACAACAAACTCTCCTTTGCTGACTTTGAGAATATGATTTCTAGGGCACCTGACTTTTTAAGGTAATGAAATGAAACCATACTGAAATCAAGTGACATTTTATATATGAAAAGCAGTGAAAGCATTTTGTTTTCATCAATACATATAATAGGTAAATAAATAACTGAACTGTGTTTATACTCAGACATACAGTAAATCAGTGTGCTGACGTGCACATGCAATAACCTCCCTGTTTTGTCACTACAGTACCTTCCACATACGAATCTGAGAGGGCTGCGTGGAGGCATTCCAAGGTCGACAGCGTGATGACCCTCAGGACTCAACCTGATCACAGCACAGTGCCTGCCCTCTAATCCCATCGTCAAAAAAAACCCTCCAGCCAGTCCTCTCTGGCCTCATTGAAGTCTGCCGAGTTAGAAATCAAGATATTGGGTAAAGCTGGATTCCCGGGACTCTGGGTTTCTCAACTGTGATGAAAGCTTATTTTCCCTCTATCAGTCATTTGGGGCTTGACCTGGTTCGGCCTCTCCTTTGGAGAAATCCTCATTCTTCCTACAGTGAGGCACCAGATATAAGGTTAAAGCTTGAAGTGAACGAAAGCACAGCATCAAGGGCATACAGATATTCTCTATATGAGCTATGCAATATTTGTACATGCGGTGTGTTGCTTTAATTCATGCTAGCCTGTGTCTCTTGAGCACATTGACAATCATGTATTACTGTTCTCCAGTTAAACGAAGGGCTCTGTCTTCTGAATTCATCGCGGTAGCTTTCATCTGCCTCAGCCATTATCACAAGATGGTAGTTACAGCCATCCTTTGGTGACACACGTTGCAGTATTTTTATGTGACTTCAGGTATTTTTGATAAAGGATTTTTTGCCCTGTGTGTACTGGGAGTTTTGTGGTGAATGCGTCTGTGAGAGTGGTTTCCGTTACTTATTTAAAAAAAAAGGATGAGAGAATAGTTGAATCCAGGAGGCTTCACTTGCACCAGCATCCCGTCCTTATGACCTCAGCCCACCCACCCATGATGCTCGAGGAGTGTGCACAGTAAAGATCAGGAAATGAATGAGTGCGCGGCCTCCATCATAAGAGCTGCAATAACTTGCTAAGCAGGATGTGATCAAGAGCCAGCTGCCTCAGCATTCACAGGCATTATTACATTACACACACACACACACACACACACACACACCTCACCTCAGTGGAAACGGCTGCAGGAAACAGCCTCTGTCACGTGGGTCAGTGATTAATAGGATCTGGTTTCCAGGCTGTTGGTTGCTGATTTGCATCAGTTCTGTTAAAGCAGGTACAGTGCACAGTGCTGTTGTTGTGCAGTGGATGCTTTTTTTGGGCTCAGGATGGGCACATGCAGAATATTGATAATTGAATCACTACCATCACCCCAGGCATCCGCTTAGAGCCGGACTGTCGTCGTCTTTCAGTGGCCGCGAAAAATAAATGTGACCTGGTGCAAGATTTAAAATGCAGAAACTAGGACGCTCTTAGCCATCCACAAGGAAGCAGAGCAGTGGACTGTCTGGGACGCGAGCCAGCGTCCTTCAGGTCTCCTGTCCTGTGCACTGATCATCTAGGCCACTGTCGCCCTGATAATATTTACTACAACAAGTCATACGCAAACGCTCCAGAAGTGTTCCTGTGATCCCTCAGACTCCCCGTGTCTCTTCAAAGTGGTGATGTTTTCACTCCTGTGACCAGACCTCCTGTTTAACCCTGCTCGATGGAATAAGGTGAGTGCTAGCGCCATTCTAGTTCAGAACGGACCTGTATGTGGCAGCAGACCAAACAAACAAGCAGCATGCGCGCAAACATCAAATTATAAATCTACACAACAGAATCTCTGAGGCTGTTCTAACTGAAGCAAAGAGGAGGCGGATGTTGAAGTCACTTAAACAGTGTGCAATCCACAGGCCAGCCAGTTAATTCGCTCCATTATCTCCGGTCCCCTTTATGAGGCCAGTATCAGGGATTCGAGGCCAACGCAGTGCTGATTGTGTGGCCTCATTAATTAACCGGGAACATCTGTTAATTACGATTCCAGCAGAGAAGCTTCTGGCTGGCTGTGATACTTGGGCTGTAAAGCAGCCATCACAGTAACCAACAGTTACTGAGGATGAGAGGATCCAACTGTGAGTGATCCTCACGCTGGGCTCTCTTCATAGAACCATGGCCGGTTCAGTTTGAGCTGCTTCCAGATGGTGACTGAGGATTTAGCATCGTGCCCACACTAGAGGAAGTATTTAGGAATTATTTATTACCTCCGGCTGTGTGATGGTTGGTTTATTTTTGGGGTCCGGGAAGAAGAATTTCGGTGTGGTCTTAATCACAAATAATCGTTTCGGATTATCAGATTATATTTCTTCAATAAGGACCAGGGGATCATGTGCAGGATGGTTTTGGATGTGGTGGAGGTAGAATGCTAGTATTACCAGCAGCAGTATATGGCCTTGACGTCATATTTGTGAGAGCATCAATCAAGCGTTAACGTGTCTTCATGTGTCCACACATTTTAAAACAAGTTACTTTTAGGATCAGTATTTTAAAATATGTTTCATTCATTAACTTACCTATACTGGAATCAGTCTGTTGAAAATCATATTACAGGGAGTTAAAACAACAAAGTACATGTTTATGTCCCTGGGAATGTTCCATTTTGGGGGGTTTAAGTGCTACCAGTAGTGGAAATGCCTTTTTAATGTATTCATAATAATAAAAAGAATTTTACCAGGAGCACAAATACTGTCTGTGGAAATGAAAGTGCAGTATGTTGAATATAATACATGCACTAACGGCCTTTTCTCTCTACATGATGATGTCATATGCAGACATTTGAAATCGGCATGCAAATCACAGTGTCATCATTGTTAAATGTAGCTCACACGTCAGGGTTTCTGTCTAATCACCTCATCGTGCTTTTTTAGGGCCTCTTTTCAAAAGGAGGGAGAGAAGTTAACAGATCCAGGATTCAGCACTTTATTTGGCTCATTTAGGAAAAGTAAAGGCGTCATCATAATGTTAAAATAAATACATTAAAAACAAAACAAACATTTGAATATTTATGAACATGTACAGTAGGTCTACACTGAACATATGTACAGATATATAGATACATATACGGTGTCACAGAGTGTATATTAGTAGCAAGGTAGTGTCAGAGTGAAGTGAGTCATGTTCCTCAGAGACTCTTCACCATTTCCACTTGGCCCATTTCCTTATGTAACTCTGAAGAAGATTATCATTATTAAATATGATGTATGGCAGTTATATCTGGAGAATTAAGAACATGAATGAAAGCATTTGAACACATGACTGACCTTTAAGGCCTTGGCCTTGAGGTCCTCGGCAGGCTCGTAAGTGTTATCGCTGGTTTTAGGATGAGCTGGGCCCTCGTGCGCAGGAAGCAGCTCGTAACTGATGTCTCCAGAGAGGTGACCGAAGAGGGCCACGCCGGGGACCTCAGCGTACAGGGGCTCGCCGCTCTGCTCCGGTGTCCGCGAGCCGTGCACGGACACTGCAGGGTGCGATATACCGGCCAGGTGGTAAACGGCGTGGTCCCGACCGCATGGGTCTGGCTGCGGGTGATTGCGCGTGCCGTCTCTGACGGGCTTGGGGGAAACCTTCGGTGGGGTGTGTGGGGGCGTCCTCAGCCTGTGACAGTTCTTTCCATCGGAGCTGTGGCTCTCTGGAGACGATCCTCGTCCTGATGGAGGAGTTAGCTGAATGACAGTCTTTTTCTGGGCGGTGGGCCTCTGCGGCCTTCCCTGGTGGTCTCCTGGTAAATGGCCTTGAAAGACGTGTTGGGATCTTAGTTTGTCCCTGGATGGCTGCTTCCTGATCTGAGCGTACAAAACACTGTCCTGGCCGTGCACAGGGCTGGTGACAAAGTGTCTGCTCCTCTGAGGCGGAGGGGGCACTCCCTGTTGGACACAATGAGCCGTCCCGTTAAAAATCTGCCCCGAGATTCTTCAACATTCACTTCATTAACTTCTCTCACCTCTCGCGTCCTGCTGCTCGGCGGCGGATGAGTGCGTGTCCGCTCAGAGGGCAAGTCAATCTGTTGTTTTGGCACATTTATAGCAGTTCTTACAGAAGACACAGGTTCTTTGGGACAGATCTGGACGGTATCGTATAGCTCTTCATTCAGCACCTGCATGAGTGCAAAAAAAAAAAAAAAAATGAAGATCTATTCGTTCTCGATCAATTTTACCCAAAGAAAGTGACTCAACTCACCTCGGAACAGGAAGATGTCAGAAATTCCCCAAACGGTTCGAAGGGGCTTGACATGTAGAATTCTATTAGCTTAGATACTGTGTCGTGTCCCCCGTTGTCTCCACTGACTATAAACTGCCCATCTTCGTTTTGGTTTATCACAAAGTGTCGACACCGATCTTTACCCCTGAAACAGGACAAAACGCTCTGTTAAAGTGCACAGTGCATTGTTGTAGAGTTGATCCCATTTGGGTCAGCTTAATGCCTAATTTTAGTTTAGTGGAAATGTTTGAAATAATATAGAAATACTGATTCACTCATACTGAGCCATTACTTACTTATAGGAGAGTATGTATCCAATGGCCTTATCACTGAGACGGACCAGGAAACAGCCCGGTTCCCTCTCTCTGAGGATTTCTTCGGCATCCCTGGAGATAACAGAAGAAAAGAAGGCAAAGTTAACACTCGGCAGTTTTGGTTATGTCAAAATAAGATGAGCAATCTCGAGCGGTTTCCACAATGGATATTTACTTTCTGGTGATGAAGCCCAGGAACCAGTTGGGGAATAAACCATTGTGGACGATGAGGGGTACTTGAGTCTCGATGAACCACTTTGACGCCAGTTCCCTCAGTTTTCCTTGGTTCACGGTGGCTTGAGAACTCCTGAGTGTGTCTCTGGGCTCCATCCTCGCTCGGTCCTGTTCAGAGCCGCACAGACGCCCAGTGATGACAGCCTGCTTTGCCTCCTAACACACACAACAAGGCTCCACCTGAACTCATTTGGTTATTTTCCAGGATGTGTCAGAAATTCAAAGCAGCTTGCTGTTCCCCTCATCGCTGCTGGGAAAAGTGGTTGTCACGTGTTCCCCATTTTAAATACGGTTTAATATTAACCGTTGAATTTTCAAACTTTCTGACCTTAAAAATGAAGTATATTCCCGAATCATTCAAAGTCTATTTATCTACATTTAAATGATAAAAGAAGATTTAAATTCATAAAAGTAAAGTTGTTTGAACTCCTCCTCGATACGTGAGTCTTCATTAAAGCCAAGTTCTTACCTTGAAGAAACAGTTCAGACAATTCCTAGATGATGGTGATTTGGGATTTTTCTGATCCTTTGACCCTGAAAATATCTTTTCCGATCTCAGTCTTTGGTTCCTGTATGGTCTGCGCCTCTCAAACCCTGGGAACAGAGCAGAAATTAAAATATATATATATTCGATATATGTTCAAAGCTGTCATTCTTGATAGAGTTCATACCTTTCGTTGAGACTGTCGGGTATGAACCTGGAGTCATGTCTGCAAACATTAAAAACCCCTCCCTCAGTCTGGGTTCCGCTACCGAACGCGTTCTGAGGGAGTTCAGCGCCAGACGTGAGGAGATATAGGCAGATGACCTTAAGAATTACACACTTTTTTCCACCGGCTTGGAAAGCGGCGGTGCTCGGCAGTGACACACAATACAGTCTGCACGTCTCATTTGCATGACAGAGGCGCCTGAACAAACAAGAGCTTCCTGAAGAGAGACGGAAAAAGAGCAGTACAGAAAATGTGGTTTGTGCACATGAGTGCATTTGCAGGAAGAGGTTGATTTACCCACAGGCTGATTTACTGTATCGGGAGCTGAGCTGCGTCACCGTCACAAAGCAGTCTGTGGGTACAATACCTTCCAGCTACAGTTGATACGGCCCCCCCCCAAAAAAAAAATAAATCAGATATTCCTCAACCTAGTTTGTCATGAATACTCAAACCCTCCACTGCTGAGAGAGTCGTCATTAGTCACCTCGAGGAGCAGTAAAGGAACTCCCTGTGGGGGAGAGACAATAACCACAAGCAGTCTTTGTCACACTGAGCAGGATGAGACTGGATTTCATTCCCTGATGTCTCAGTGTGAGGACTCACTGCGCCTAATGTCTGTCAACTGATTCAAACGTCCGCGATCGATGTGGTTTATGAGGTTCGTGATCTACCAACGCAGAAAGAAAAGCTGGTGAGAGCCGGCTGCAGAAAGCAGCTTTCCGACCCCCTCCCATTGCCCTTTGTCGAAGCTACACCCATAAAAGACACACACTGATCGACAACTGCTCCAAGCCGAGTCCTCTGTGCCTCAGGCAGGTGGACGAGGGACAGCCAGGTCTGCCAGAGAATCATGTCTTGGATGTAAATAAAGGGCTGCTCTTGTTGTGTACAGGCTCCTTTTTTTTTTAGATCTATCATGCAGAGGGAAGCAAATACCAGCCGTTTAGTACACACAGTACATATGTTCCGTGTATTGCAACGCCTAAATTTCAACATCATCTTCAAGTGCTGTCTTCTGGTTGTGAATGTCTTTGTGAGTCACCGTCTGCTCCTCTGGGGGTGTGAACAGGTTTGGGGGGGGTCAAATGCTCAAAGTTCATGGAACCATGATTTGTGCATACTGTGTAAATGTGCACAATAATAAACCGTTAAAACTGCACAAGGAATAAAGACATTACATTTCTTTCAACAGTAGCGATAACATGTAGTAAATTATTCTGATAAAAGTGGAAAAAAGAGGCAGATTAGTTTAACCACACAGTTGCCAAGCAGGAGGTTGTTGAAGATATCTTGTGGAGACATACCTAGGAGGAGGATGTGGGTCTTTGAAAGGTCACAAGTCTGTTGACGCCTGATAAATGTCAGTAAAACAGAATCTCATTTGTTCGTCTCACACCTTCCTTTTAACATCTGGGTATAATTTGCATCATAGCATCAATGCAACTTGAATAAAAACAGTAAACAGGTGTCACAGGTTTGTTTGTGTTCACTGCATTGCAGTTAAATCGAAGACTTTACACAGATTAAATGTATAGGTATAGAAATGTAGACTCAGAGTTCATAAATACACAAGAAAAAAATGTGCAAAATGATGAATGAATGACTCTGTATTGAAATGTAACAGATGTTCAAGTTGTGAAAAATTATGCGGAAAATCTGAGAGCTATACTCTGAATATGAAATATCACAAATGTGCAAAATATGAAAGTACTAACAAGAGTGCATTCTATATATACAGGTTTTGGTGGAAATATTTATACTCAATGAATTACACCTTGCCTTTTTTGTTGAACGTTCTTATTAAAAGGTCACGCTGCTGCCCACCTTGAGACACAGCGCCCCCCAGCGGTGCTCCGGCCTCACCCGTGAACTACACTTTGACGTGAACTACATCTCCCGTGATGCCCCGCGGCAGGAGGCAGACAGTCATGCGGATGCGCCGCTGCACGGAGAAGACGAAGAAGAAGAAGAAGAGGAAAGTTGGGGAAAGATGCACGAAGAGGAGGATGGCAGCGACGCGAGCCCCGCCGCGGCCCCGCGGATCGCCAGCGTCAAGTCCCTGGACGTGGCCGAGATGGAGGGCTGTAAGGAGCAGGCCTCCAGGCTGTGCGGCTACCTGAACAAACTGTCCGGCAAGGGGCCGCTGAGGGGCTACAAGCCGCGGTGGTTCGTGTACGACCCGAGGAAGTGCTACTTGTACTACTTCAAGACTCCGCAGGACGCGCTGCCGCTCGGACACATCGAGGTGGGCGACGCGTGCTTCTCCTACGACGTGGAGGGGGAAGAGGGCCAGTTCGAGATCCGCACCGCCGGGAAGGAGTTCCTCCTCAAGGTAGGGGCAGGAGGTGTGATGGCTCCTCCTGGCAGAGGCTCTGCTGCTGGGATCTGCTGTCACTTCCTCCTCCGAGGCGGAGGCAGACACACCCATTCGGACCGGACACTCTCAGCCAGGCTCACATGCACCTCGTTTAGTCACTTGAAGGAAATCTGCATGTGGCATGTCCTCCAGTGTGTGTGTGTGTTTACTGTCACAGTCATCTGCGTGCACATGAGCTCATCCATCTCTGAGTGGAACAGCCATAGTGTTACAACAATAGACTTAATAGAAAGAGTCACAGCTAGAGACTTTATATACAGGGATGCCATCAATAGGCTGTGTACATAAAGTGTCACAGCTGTAGACTGTATAGAAAAGTGTCTTCCTTTTCTTCTGTTGGTTTGATTGACAGCTGTCATCCAGCATTGCTGCCACCAACTTTACTTTATCATTATCATCCTCACCCTGAGTAAAATAGTAATAAGTAATAAAATAAATTGAAAAGTATAAAAGTATCTCATCAATTCATTTTATATATGTATTTTATATATGTATATATATGAACATACAAGTATCCCAGCTATAGACTGTATATAATGCATACTACTACCACATCCATTGACTGTATGTAAAAGTGTCTCATGTGATGCTTCCCTGTCATGTGACTGGTGACTAGGGTCAGTGCCAAACCAGGGCCCTCTGGTCTCGACCCGTCTGGCTGCTGCCCACAGTGAAGCAGATGGAGTGAATGATTAACACCAGGCCTGGTGCACAGCCCGAGGCAGGAACAGAGACTGAAACCAGCATATGCTCTGGTTCATGTGACGGATTTTAATAGTAACTGGATATTTAAATGGTTTCATGTGTTAAATTTGACTCCACAGCTGTTATCCTGTATCTAGACAAGGGTTTGATTCCATTGCTATTGATGTGTTTGTTTTTTGTTGAACCTTGTTTTTTGTTGAGCTCAAAACGCCTACTGGGCAAGCACCTGCCACTTATGCTGCTTGTTTTTTAGCCATGCAAGTGAATTACCTTTTGTGCTTTCAGGCACGCACCTCCTCCAGAGAATCTAGGCGCTTTCTGTGGAGGAGGTGCTTGTGTGAATGCACAAATATCAGATTTTGCTGGATTCCCAACCAGGCACGTAGAAGACACTGATGTCTCGAGAGTTTGTGGTGATAAGACACGACACCTGTGTGTCTGTGTGATCCCTGCAGCAGAATGAAAATGTTACCTCTGGCCGCACGACCTCTCGCCTGAATTATATGAAGGATTTGTTGCTGTTGTAAATGCGTTGGTGGAGATGACCTCCCATTTTGTTGTGCATGTGTGAAAAGAAAACAGCGAGTAAAATGCAGAACGAATTGTCCTGCCATTATCCACAGGTCCTGTCAGGAAGTGGCTTATGTCTGTTTTTGTGTTTGTTCCTCCAGGCCCCCAGCAGGCAGGTGATGCACTTCTGGCTCCAGCAGTTGCAGCAGAAACGGTGGGAGTACAGCAGCACTCGGAGCTCCAGTCAGAGGGACAGCTGGAGCTCCCCGACCCTGGCCTACCCTCCCACTGGACTCGTAGGCAAAGACAACGGTAGGCAGTACTTTATTTCATGTCCAGGGCATCGCTGAAAGCAAACACCGGTATCTGACGGGCTAATGTTGACACATCTACTGCAGACACCAGTTCATTTGTTGCCAGGTTCCCATGTTGGAGTGGTTGTATCGAGCACTGATTAAAGGCGAGATCAACAAAGAGAGGAGAGTTGTTTTAATCTAGTGTGTGTTTAAACCTTAATGCATTTAAAGAATGAAATATCTTAAGCCTTCAGTGGAACGCCAGAGAACTGGGCCAGACCTTTTTAGAGGTTTCTTTTCACACATGAACAAACAGCTCAGATGCGCTCACAACAGAAGCCAGTCCTCCGGCGTGTTCTAGTGGGGGACGGGGGACAGAAAGCTTCAGCCCTTTTTACCCGTGTTGATGTCTTCTACAGGTATGTTGCTGTGTTTTTATCTGGAGTGCTCCCACTTTGAGTTTCTGCTGATTTTATTCCCGGAGGCAAGGCAGGGAGAGATGCTGTCGCACAGTGCACTGGAAACTCCAGCAGGACGTTATTATCCAAGATCACAATACTCCACTCCATGTCTTAATCCAGTTAGGTTTCTCTGGGATAAGAACAGAACATGCTGTCCGCATGACTGTGTATTATTAGTATTCAGAGTAATGTCATAAAAGATGAAAATTCACTCATTATTCACTCACCACTCTGTCAGTGGGGTGGGGGTGAAGTGTCCGTGAAGCTCAGCATTCCAGTTCGACTGGAAACGGTGTCATTTCTGCCGTGATAGTTGGAGGGGTTCTGCAGGACATGTGTGTAAACAAGACTTTTTTTTTTTTCAAAGTGAAACATTATCTGATCTGTGAAGTTAGAGTGAGAAAAGACCGAAAGTAATTCAGGGTGCATTTGTGAAAAAATACTTTACACGTGTCAGAATTACTTGAATGGAAACACCAAGTACACACAACACACAAATCATTGTAAAAAAAAAAAACTCTTATCCCTTTCGACATCCTTCCTTCCCCAGTTAATTTTGTACAGTGATGAACATGAAGATGCAGAATACTGTAAATAGTACACAGCGATGGTTAGAGAGCGGCTCATGAACCCACAGGCATGCATCCTGCTGCAAATAGCCTCCTGGGTAACTCCAAAGATTGCGTTGCTTTATTTTGGAATGCTTTGGTGCCATTTCATCTAAAAACAATAACATAAGTCCAGGACTCTGAGGAAGAGCGTTGATCTGATGATATTCCCATTGTGTCCCTGTGTTGCACTTCAGATTGTTTCATGTTTGAGAAGCCGAGTGACAGCATGGAGAAGGTCCGCAGAGACTTCGCCATGGAGACGGAGACGGAAGGCGGGTCAATGGTGGGGCTTCAGGCAGCCAGAGGAGCCTCTGCCGTGAACACAAACCCTCTCAACTTCTCTCTCAGAAACTTTGGTACAGAACTCAGGTGAGGCTCAGTTACATCGCGCATTTGTTTTCACGTCTTTGTTCCAAGTCCCGGCAAACCTGGAGCTGTGGTGAGGACACACAGAAGACACCTCCTCGGTTGTTCTTGAGGCGAAGCTGTCCGCAAGAGAGGAAATTGTTTCATCCAGCACACGAGTTACTCCAGAGTTGAGCCACCAACAGTTCCCTGTCTGGCAGCACACAACACCTCCATTCAAGTGATGCAACACACTGAAATGCTGAAAATGCTAAATGTGGATTGGAATTTGCTCTGTAACCCTGACGGAAAGAGAGTCTGGTTGTTGAGGTGAGCGGGGAAACTTGAGTCTGTACTGTGACAGCAGAGGCTGGACGCTGTTGAAAGATGCTTACAGAGGCCTAAAGTGAAGTGCCACGTTGTGGTCTCTGATCTGTCTCTGATCTGCAGCTACACTCATTAAAGCCGTGTCCTTAAAGTGTGACAGTTGAGCCTCGTGCGCGAGGTGTGAGGTCGGGTGTGGCCTTGAGTGTCACACATGTTGTGGCCTTTTTACTTTAAACAGTGCTTTTATCCGTATGCTTAACTTCCCACCTATTCCAGGTTGAGGATATTTGTTTTTAATTTGAAAAGCTGTAGCAGACTTTATGGCAACGCTCTTCATAGATGAACAATGTTTTAGTGTGTGTTTGTGTTACCATTCACAACTGAGCAGAACGGCTTGTTCCCTGCAGTTTGTCCGTGACGTCTCTCGCACAAAGTGGCAGTCACTGAAGCCCCGCTCTTACTCACCCTCCATGTCTGTGTGCTCTCAGGAACTCCATGTCTTATCTGCGGCAGGGCAGGGGAGCTGAGAACAGGCGCAGTGTGTTTTACACTGGCAACAGCAGCACGGAGGAGTGGGAGCTGGTGGACGCCCCGCCCAAGGACTTCATCGAACAGAAACCTCATCCAGACACACACAGACGTACGTCCACATCATGTTGCTTTCAAACACCCACCTCTCTGACGATGACGGGAACACCCCAGAGAGGAAATGCTCTGTGTTGCACTGCTTCGCCCATTCGCTCAAAACAAGTTGACATTTTTTCATCTATTTCATAACCTAGACAAAGCTGTTTTTAAAAAAATGACAAGACAATTCTCTTTCCTCTCAGATTCCTTTGGATCTGCATTTACGTTTGACTTTGTGCGGAACTCTGCACGGCCCAGGAAGCCGCTGCTCCGGGACATGAGGGGCTCGGGGAAGTTTGGACGCAGCGCCGAGAGCTCGCCATTGGAGTGTAACGGCGGCAAACCTGAGTTGCAGCTTCGCCTCCAGAGCCAACAGGAAGAACTGGGTCGCGTGCAGCAGGAGCACGCCAAACTCCAAGAAGAGCTCGCCAGCCAGAAGGTACACACCGTCATTAGTCGTGGTCGTGAAAAAAATGACGCTGTTGAATCTGGTCTACGCTTCCCTGCCCCGATCTCATTGTGTGATTTTTGCTTTATGTTTTCATTTAGCACCATCATCAGGTCCAGCTTAAGGAAATACCCATCAAACCAATAACCTTCTTAGCATGCTCACGCACTAAATAACAGTTGAAGCCCTTCTGTCCAACAGTCCTCTCCAGTGTAGCACAGATTCACTGGTTTGCAATCAAGAAATAAAGTTTTTATTTGTATAGCAAATATCTGGGCCCTAAGCAAGATTTTGTGTGTGGCCCCAAATCACTCATAGGGCAAACAGCAAATCACACACACATTGATCGTGTGGCCTTAAACAGCTGCATAGAGGGGCCGGCCCTGGCCCATATTCACGAATCCCAATGAAACTGTATCATCCATTTCAGGGGAATTAGCAAACTGACTTAAGTGATTTCAGTATTTCACAATTTCGCTGAAGCCTGGCTTTGGGGTAGTTCTGATGACACAGGAAGACAACAAATGATAAGTCACGCTGATGCAAGAACTGATGGAGCAACAGTCCTCCCCATATCAGTCACCAGTGGGCTGCTCCCTGTTCTTGTTTTTACTGTTTAGACACAAGCAATTGGACATACTCACATAGTCACTGTTGAGGTTTTAGTAGACTGTGGCTGGCTTTCTATTGTTGATACCATTGATGTACCAGGGTGAGCGAGGTTAATAGCATTGCATAGAAAGATAATAACGATTACAGAGCTGATGGTTTGTCATTTTTACATCTGCAAACACGGTGTGAGAGGATGTGGGTGCACGTGTTGAAGCATGCTGGCCACATTTTCACGTTGCTCCGGTCAGCCTGGCATCGAACACTGTGTAGCAGTTTCTGAAACAAGCTGCAACAACATTGTGAGGATGATTTTAGAATACAACTAGTCTGCAGTTACTAGTCAAAGATAATCAAGCAAATTGTATGACAGCACTCAAGTTTATACCTTTTAAGATTTTTCTAGGCTTAGTAACTCAGTTCGTAGAATTGATTTGAGTAAATGTTGATGTCTTAATCACCCAGGAGCTGGTCAGACTTCTGCAGCAGACTCTCAGGACGTCTCAGAGTGACAGGCCGACAGTTCGCTGCCCAGCCCCGGCTCCTGATCCACCCACAGCCTCAGACCAGACCCCGGAATCAGTGGCAACCCAGCAGGAGATCGCCCAGCTGGACCACCTGCTTCAGGACAGAGACGGACAGATCCAGGCTCTGTGTGGCCACATGGAGCGTCTGGCCCTGGAGAAGGAGAGCCTGCAGCAGGAGCTGAAAGGCTTGAAAATTAAAGTAGGAGAGATGAATGAGCAGCTGGGGATGATGATGGAGACCATCCAGGCTAAGGATGAAGTCATCATGAAGCTGTCGCAGGAGGGCCCTGAGAACAGTGGGAATCCAAATGACGGCGGTTCGCTGTCTCCAAACAGAGAGCAGCAGGAGCTGGACATCCTGAAGGTGCAGAGGACGAGGGGGGACTTTTAAAGAGGCAGCGAAGCTGCTTGTTTATGATCTACAACTATTTGGTGGTGAAGTTCTCGCTGTTTAAACCTGACGCAGTGTGCGCTCTTATTTTCAGGACGGTCTTCAAGGCTACAAATCCCAGAACAAGTTCCTGAACAAAGAGATCCTGGAGCTGACCGTGTTACGCCGAAATGCAGAGAGCAGAGAAAAAGCTTTAGAAGCCAAGGTAATGTGTTGTGTGTGGTGGCGAGTGGTGCATCTTCCTTTTAATAGAAACAGGAAGTCTGAGTAACTAGTAGGGGAATTCCAGGGTTGAACTAGGCTGGTGCCCCGATACTTCAGATTCAGAACAAGAGCAAATAACTGCAGATCTGAAAATGTTTTGTAATCCCCTGCTTCCTCCCTTTCCCTGCAGTACACGGCGCTGGAGGCCAAGCTGTGTCAGGTGGAGAGTAAATATCTGGTGCTGCTCCAAGAAGTGAAGACCCCAGTGTGTTCAGCCCCCGAGCAGAGCCCCGCCGGTGACGTCATTTCCAGATTGTTGGAGGACGCGCTGCAGGCAGAGGGCTCCGATCAGCAAGAGCACCTCATCTTCAAACCCAACTCTGTCAGGTATGGACATGAAATGCTGAGAAATCACAAGCGAACGCGTCAGTCTCTGGACATCCAGCTGCATGGAGACATAGGTAGACAGTCACAGGTTCACCATCTCAGTAGACGTAACACACACAGTTGCATGAGAGTCACAAGACCTGTTTTACTTGGATGTACAGCAGCACCCACTTATTAAACCAGACTAACAGGCTCTCATGAATGGGTGTCATTATAAATTTAATGATCTCTTCAGCAGCGGTCTGTTACCTGGTCAAACTCCACGCCAAGTTATTTTGATTATTATTTCACCCTAGCAGACAAACCCATATCTGTCCAGTGACAGGTGCACATTCACAGACTCAACTTCCTGTTTGGGACTTTTCTCTTCAGAGTAAAAGCAAAATGTTTTGTTTCTCTATTGCTTTATGTCGAGCTGAATTTACGAAGCCTATATTTTAAAAAGTTGTCAACTTGGATGTGAAGATTGTGCCCGTTGTTTAACAGAGTCTTTCTCCTTTGTCTGTTCATATCAATTCAACCTCAGTGAGTACGACATGTTTGGCTTCAAGACGGTGCCTGAGGAAGAGGAAGAGGAGGAGAAGCTGGTGGCGAAGGTGAGAGCCTTGGAACTGAAGTCGCTGTCCATCACCAACCAGGAGGTGTCTGTAGGAGTCAAGTGGGAGAACTACTTGGCCAGCACCATGAACAGAGACCTGCTGCGCTCCCCGGAGCTCAAAGCCCTGATCCGCTGCGGTGTCCCCCACGAGCACCGGTCCCAGGTGTGGCGCTGGTGCGTCTCCTTCCACGTTAAGAAGTTCCGGGACCAGCTGGCGCCGGACTATTACGAGACACTGCTGAATGTAGCCAGGGACAAACCCAACCCCGCCTCGAAGCAGATCGAGCTGGACCTGCTGCGCACTCTGCCCAACAACAAGCACTACGCCTCTCCGAGCGCGGGCGGCATCCAGAAACTCAGGAATGTCTTGATGGCGTTCTCCTGGAGGAACCCAGATATTGGCTACTGTCAGGGGCTGAACAGGTACGGGAGGGGATTTGTTTTCCGCTTCTGTCCGTCCTCTCCTGCCTTGTAACCAGTCACTCTTATTACACGTGTTTCCTCAGGCTGGCTGCCATTGCCCTGCTCTATCTGGACCAAGAAGACGCCTTCTGGACCCTCATAGCGATTGTGGAAGTGTTCATGCCGAGAGACTATTACACCAAGACTCTGCTTGGCTCACAGGTAAACAAGCTCTAATTATGTGCTGCGACGCCGGAGAGCATGAGACAAGTTGCTGCCTCCTCGGGATTTTTTGATTTTTTGTTTTGTTTTCTTGTGACGGGGATGTCACATTCATGTGATGGAGCCTGCCGCTCATGACTTGCCACAGCAGGAATGCAGTGCAGTGAATCGGCCTTTATTTTTCCTCCTCTGTGTCTTGTTCTGCCTGTGCAGGTGGACCAGCGCGTGTTCAAGGACCTGATGTGGGAGAAGCTGCCGCGGCTTCACAGCCACTTTGAGCAGCACAAGGTGGACTTCTCCCTCATCACCTTCAACTGGTTCCTGGTGGTGTTTGTGGACAGCGTGGTCAGCGACATCCTCTTCAAGATCTGGGATGCCTTTCTGTACGAAGGTCCAAAGGTAAGAGGCAAGAGAAACCCGGTGAAACTCTGATCCTCTGACATGTTTGGATTTCTGGGATTTGCGTTTTTGTGAACAATAAAGCTGTTTAAACAAACAAATATAGTGTACATTCCCCTCTGCAGATCATATTTCGCTCGGCCCTCGCTCTCTTCAAGTACAAGGAGGAAGAGTTTCTGAAGCTGCAGGATTCAACGGCCATCTTCAAATATCTCCGATACTTCACAAGAACTATTCTGGATTCAAGGTAAACTCTCTGCTCACGGTCTGCGTTGGTGTGTGCAGTGATGCGTGTGAGCGTGACGTGCCAGAGGCCGATGTGTCTGCAGGTATTCTGCCGTGGATCCAGATCTGAAAAATGTTTATCTTTCTTGGTAAATGCTGCACCCCTCCAGAGAATTACACAAACATCAGTTTAGTTTTGTCCTGCAAACAAATCAGTCCAAATCCAAATAACTTTCTTACCAAAGGCAATTATTGACAGAAAGGTCTGTAGCACCAGCCCAATAGACTAATACACATAGTAACCTCAGAAAAAAAAATTGAGTACATATCCGTAGCACGGTGTCTGCACAACAGTATGAAACATCCGAGACGGAAACAACTTAAATCCACCGTCTCTGTATTTTTTTTCTTTTCTTTTCCAGGAAGCTGATGAGCATCGCCTTCGGGGACATGAACCCGTTCCCCATGAGGCAAATCCAGAACCGCCGCTCATTCCACCTGGAGAAAGTCCGTCTGGAGCTGACGGAGCTGGAGGCCATCAGACAGACCTTCCTCAGGGAGAGGGAGTCGAGTCAGGACGGACGGAGCTTCGTCAGCGACGATGAGGAGGATAATTAACCTGAAGCTGAGAACAAGAGGGAGGTCCTGTTGCAAAGAACTGTTGGAGTTTGTCTCCACATCGATGCTGGAACAATCAACCGCAGACAAAGTTCTGGTGGAACCGAGTCAAAGGACTGAAACTTTACCGGCTGACTATCAGTATTCCTGCCCTTCTTTTTCCAAAATACTCTCTTTGCTGTATGCTTGTGTGTTTACATGACGGCCAAAACTGTGTTTATCCAATGCCAAGCTCCAACTTCCACTTCAGTCCTAATCAGTATTGTTGAATTCAGTGATTTTTATGCCTGTCGAAGAAATGATTGTTTACTCTTCTTCTCCTTTCATGTTTCCATTTGGTTCTGAACAACGCGTCTCTTGAACTTTTATTATTGATGCTGAAATTCATATGTTGCTGAAACCTTAAGATTGAAGTGTTAGAGCCTTTAAATCACAAGGTCAGGTCTTAATCATTCCATGCTGCGTGTGTGGTCCAGAGCCTTGTTTGGTCAAACCCTTGGATCTCTAAGCCTCACTCCTGTGTTATGAGAAGGAATTTGTTGTATCTCTGGATTCAGCTCATATAGATGAGTCCAGTTGATATAACCTGCCTGTATTTGGTAGAAGTATTTTATTTTAAATGCTTTCAAATTACATCGTCCTTAAATGTTGAGTTTATATTTACATATTCCAAAGAAAAGTCTTAAAGTTCAAAGTGATGCGCATCTACATTTGCACTCGTGCCAAACTGTTACAGCCTCTCGACTTAGTAAAAAAAAAAAGAAAAAAAAAAGTGGATTCCTGATAACCTGAATATTGGATCATAGCTTCTTTGAAACAAGTGCACGGTAATTCTCCTTAGGTTTCTGTGCCTTGTTTTCATTTGCTGATGTATCTGCTTTCATTGTCCACAGTGTGGCAGTACAATATTGGTCTCTGGCCACTGTTCACACTCGTCCACAGGTACTGGTCACTGCTGGATTTCAGCTCAGGGTGGGAGGTCGGTCTGACTGGGAATATGATTTCTCATTCCTAGAGATTGTTTAACATGTGGAGCAACATCTGTCTCTCTTCCACACCCAGGTACTAAGTTTACTCTTCAGGGCTGTGACCATCTGGTTTACGCTTCACGCTGTTCACCTACACTCACACAGTGATGTTTTACTAACACAAAGACCCATGTTTTAATTTGGCTAAACAACTCTTTGTTATTGAATATAGTTCTTTTCTTACCCTTTCCCTTGATCGCTGATGTATTGTTTACAACTTGTAACTTTTATCATGCTTTTTACTTTTATATACTTTTGGGTTTATTTGCAATAAGATACAGAATTGGCAGAATTGGAAGTATTCTCTTTACAATTCTTCTAAAAATAGAAATGTGGATTTAAAAGACTGAAGAAGGGTCAGATTAAATGATGTTCCCGAGAGCTGGTCTCTCTAGAAATTCAAATATTCATGCTTGTTCAGTTTTAGCTCATGAATTTTCTTTTTTTCTGAACTTCCTCATAATGTCGATGCTCACCTATATATCTCAATGCACAGCCACTTGTTCTGAAGCTGCATTTATCACGTTTTGCAATTTTCCTTTCACGTTGAATAAGCTATCCTCTGTTCAGTTTCTCTTTTTCTATCATTAAATGGTCTGAACATTATTGTGCACTTAATGCTTTTGATTGTCCATCTCTTCATCACCTTGTTCATTGTGACTCAGTGTGACGTGCTCAGCTTCCCTGTCGCAGCAGCGAGCACGCGCCAGTTGAAGTTTCCATAGCACGCATTCAATAAAATCATGTCTGACTGAGTCTGCCGTCTCCTCTGTAGGTGTTCACGAGGAACGCTTCAGTAATCCTCACTTCAGACCCAACGGTGTCAGTCATCTTTATTCATAGCCTGCCTCTCTCATGCTTCAGCTTCATAGTGGAGCCATCAGAGGGGGAGGGACTTGTGCAGACTCAAAAGCCTGATGGTGCAGCCACAAGTGACAGAAAACAGCAGAGACGGTGAGGGAGCCGGTTTCATGAGGGGAGCAGAGCAGCTGCTGGAGACGTGGGAGCAGATGTGAGTTCATCAGCACCTCTGCACCAGACAGAAGCTGAACCACTGAGGTAAGATGAAGCTCAGATCAATGTGTGACACTCATTCTTATTCATCAGGGGAATAATAGAAATACAAAGAAATGCTGTGACCTGTGTCAGTCTAAATCTTTCACAATAGATACCCTGCCCTCAATACCCCAAATGCTCTTATCTTTTAATTTGTAATCCTGTTATAATCACAAGAACAACAGTGTTGCGCAGCCCAGCTTGGCACACTTACACTTTAAGCCAGGAACTCAGTACTTAGACAAAGTAAAGACAAACCAAGTGCCACTTTTTCAAGTTAAAGTGTAGCCAAGACTTTCTGAACAGGAAGGTGAAAGCGGCTACAGCTCTGAGGTGGAATGCTCCACAGCAAGCCGCAACACGTCGTAAAGGTTTTCTGCTCTGGCGTTAGAAAGTGAGCTGTCGTCTCATATCCCCAGGGTTGGACCCGCTGGAGGAAAGACAGGCTGGACACGCGGATAAAGAAGATCAATGAAGACACCCGGCATGGCGGTGTTCAAGCAACAGAACGTGGATGATTTCTATGAAATTGGGGAAGAACTAGGAAGGTGAGTGCCGAAGGAAATATTTAATGCTTGCGAAACTGTGTGTGAGTCGAGGTGTGATGGGACTCCTCTGCTTGCCTGTATGTATGCAATCGGCCGGCTTGTTTAAGCTTGACTTGGGGAGTGTCACGACCAGGTGGAAGTTTACAGCATTAAAGCAGAGATAAAGTCTGAAAAGCAACGCTCTCTATGAAAACAATCTCATGCTGAGTTCAGTCCAGGATGTAGAAAGAAACATTATTATTGTTGCCAGAGCTGATTCTGGGCTGATTCTTTAAATGTTAAGGAGGGGGTGTTAATTCAGAGCTCATATCAAGGAAACGGCGTCTAATGGGGAAATAGATTAAAGGAAGTTGGCGGAGTGCAGCGTGGCCTGAGGAAGCTGCAGAGTCGCTCTGCACGGACGGACGGCTCGGGCACACGCAGCGCATGTTAACAGACTGAGAGGGTGTGAGAGGGGGAAAGCGTCTGACCTGTGACCTTTCGCTACCTGTCAAAATATGCACCGTGCTCCGGTGTCTGCTGGCCGCTGACTCCGACACACCCTGACAGCACAAAGCAAGAGCAGCTGTGGAAACGCTCCAGCGATGTCAAAACATTTCATCCGTGACTCAGGGGCCACAGGGGGCAAATGGGGATTTTATACAGAAGAATTCTTAAACGTTAATTTATAAGATGTAAGTCAGCTGGAGGGCACCGCCCCCAATGACTGCCGGGATTGGCTCCAGCTCCCCCGTGACCCAGTGATGGATAAGATGAGTGAGTGAGAGTGAGAAGTCATTTGGGACTTTTTAGGTTTTTTCAACCAGTTACTGCTGAGTGGGTGGATCTAAATGCACTCGAGAACAAATATTGATTCATGATTGAAATAGCAATTGATTTTTTAAACAGCAAAGAATCTTCATGTTCAGTACCGGCAATACAAACAGATTTGACCTGAACTATAAAGCCTGAGTGGTTTATTTATTCATCATTAATCTCCGTGGCAGCTCGCAATTCAACACAACTCACGGCGACGTCAGTGAGCTGAAACTTGAAAAGAGAACCGTGAGCTGAGGTTTCGACACGTTCAGCTTCACCATCATGGGAAGCAGAAACGTCTTCTGTGGTTTTCAGTGCTGCAGATGTTTGTGACTGAAACTCTCTCACAGGTCATTGCGTTACGCAGTCAGCTGGAGCGTGTTCGCTCGTAGCTCTTGGGTGTTGTTTAGACAGCTTTATGGTGAGTTCGGAGTTCGCCCACAGTTTGCGTCGACCCCTCCACAGTGGGGCTGTTGCTCAATCGCCCTTTCAAGAGAGTGGGGTAATTCGACGAATGGGGTCAGACACTGATCGATGGGGGGGGGTATTTAAATGTTCTGTGCTCTGTGGAACTGCTAAGCTGAGAGGAAAGTCCATTAGTCATATCAGCCGCCCACTGTTGACAAACCCTAATGTCACAGGACCCCACAGGGTCGTACTCACTGTTTCCTTCCACCGCCGAGGCAGAGCGCCGGGTAAACCTATCTGCAGGACAGCCCCGAGCCCGAGATGCGAGGCATTCACTGACAACTGTACCGGTCTTAACAAGTGATTGATGACATGATGATGACATACAGTAGGAAGTGTGGGCCTACAGCTGCCAGAGCACCCCCCCCCCCACCCTCACACACACGCACGCACGCACACACACCCTACAATGAAACCGGTGAACCGAGCTGTTATGCAAGTGTCCATCATGTTGACTCTACCTGTCAACAGACTCGTTCGTGTCCATGTTTGGTCATGACCGACCCCGTGTTCGGTCCATTGACTCAAGTACATTTACAAGATGCTGTTTCTGTGTTTGCGATAAAAAACACACCATCTCTGTTAGTCATTGCCACGTCACGACAAAAACTCACAGGATGCCCCGTTGGACAGGAAGCGCCATTGTCTTCGCACTCAGGAACAAATAAATGCTTGTAAACTTCCTCTTATTGTGGAAATGTGTAGACAGTGCACTGACATCATGGCATCATCTGCTTTGAGTCTATGTTCATCCACACTGGCTGTAAGGCTTTGTGGACATGCAGGTGTCCGTTGTTTGGCTCACTACTTTAGTCCAGTCTAAAATAATTGAACACCCTGGATTCATAGTCCCCCCCCAGGTGGTGAATCATAATGATGGTTCTCTGCTAAACACGTGCAGGCTCATCATTCAAGAATATTTCAAATACAGAAATACTGAGGTCTGATCTCAACCCACCTGACAAAAAGTGTTCCCCCTTTTCATCTCCGGTTGAATTCCGTTCTAGAGAGGAAATGAATTGGTGGAGGACAGCAGCAGCAGCGCTGTGTTGAAGTGCGCGGTACAACAGGTGCTCCTGGTGAATGCGGCAAAGTGATAGAATTTCTCCAAAGGGATCTGCTGGACGAGGTTTATCTATAGCTCTAACTGAGAGCGCGCACGGAGCGAGCGAGGAATGCACGCGGTCAGCTCCGAGAAACACGCATTCCAGCTGTTGAGTGGGTAGAAAAATGTGTTTATTCAACGCTGCCTGACAGAGGGAACTCCACGGTGACCTCTCACACATTCCCGGAGTTCCCCTTTGTCAGGGGTCACCCCTTCAATGTCGACAAACACTCGTAAATCCTCGCTGAGCCACAGCGATATTACATGTTGACATTGGACCACCTCAAAACCAATGGGGAGCTACAGTATACTGAACGATTTATAGGTCGTTTATAGTAAAGTATTTCAAAACAAAAGCTGTATTTTTGTTCCTAAACACAAATGAACCGATGTTTCCTTCGGTGTGAGACTCAATATTTTAGATGTTCGAGCTCCTCCGGCCTCATTTTACGGATGCTAGTCAGGGACGGGGCTCGGCCAATTAGGAATCTGGTTTTCATTGTCATCGCAGCCCCCCCGAGCTTGTTCACTTGAGAAATGTGTTTAAATATTGGGCCGGCGCCACTTGTCCAAGCATTCCTCCAACCTTGGCTGTGGATAATAACCTTCAGCTGTTGGAAGTGGAAACTCTGCAGAGAGATGGTACTTTCAGCCCCAGCGGCCCCGGCTTAGAGGCTAAGACAGCCGGCACGCCTGGCCCGCTGTGGAATACCACTCCCAGCATCACCGCTCTCTCTGCTGTCACTCTACACGACTTTGCAGCCGCACTAAAGCATTCGTGTCGTGCACTTTCTCACATTTTGGCGACAAGCATCAACTAGAAGGATTATTCTGCTCGGCCTTGCTCTAACAGGGAAATCAAGGACACCGCTGCCGCTCCCGCCACGTGACTCTTTCTCCCTTTAGGCCACCTGTTTTTGGCAAGCGAGCTTTCATTGGACGGCGCGCCCTCCTCTCCAGTTCACACATTATCATCATCATCTTTAACATTGTCGGCCTCTCAGGGACGTCGGAGAGGTGCAGAAGTCCCCCAAATGGAGCGGGGGGGGGGGATTTGAGAATCCGCATTGCACTGCTTCATCACCCCACCCTCCCTGTTGTTACCTCTGCTGCATGAGGCTCTTTGTTATAGTGTGAAATGCTGCCTCCCCCACGCTCTCTCTCCTACTTTTCTGCATTCTCTGCCGGGGCATGTTCACACGCTCTTGATAGCATGTAGTCGTGCTGATACGACGGACCGTATCTTAATAACTACCTTGCGCTTTACAGTTGACAAGATACTGACTCATTAGACACACCCGAGAAACAGCTCATGCAAACACAAGCATGTCATTTTTGTTGCCACGGAGACGTCCATCTATCCTTGCACATTGGTGGGTTTACCTTTCGGTTTCATGAGCGTTTGTTGGCCTGTTGAGGCTCGGTGACTTGTGGCTTCATTGTTTTTCAGTGAGGTCAGTCTCATGTAGCATGTACAGAGCGGAGCTGCTCCCAGATGTGACTGTTGAGTGAGCACAGGACTGGGTGTGCCCCGCAAGAGCAAACTGGCTCACCCGTCCTGCATTTATGTGGCTAAGGAAAGGTTAAACTCACTATAGGGTGGCTTCCAACCACAAAATGGATTACTGTTGTTTTTTAATCCATTTATTATGACTGCCAAGGAGGATCTGATCTGTGTGTTCATTACAACAAGCCTTGGTGCAGGACTCTTTCAATTTTGGATAAGGGCGTTTTTCTGCAACGTTGCGAGACAGGGCTTCTTCTAATGAATGTTTATAGAAACAAAAACACCCCTGTTAGGTAGCCTGATAGCAGTGAGTGCATGAAACGTGGTGCAGCTTGATTGAATTGGAAGGGACTGCAGGGCCTTGGCAGAGGTATGCGCTCCACTAAGTGCCTCCCCGGTTTGTGTTGTGATGAGCTCTGTGTGAGTGCTACTTGAGAGCGCAAGTGGAAACTGATTGAGGCAGGAGCAGCGTGGGCATCCGTGCTTTTGTAGCCTCTTGTCTTTTGTCCAACAGCTCCTGATAACATTCTCCTTTTCCACTCATCCTCTCTTTCCATCCCCCTCTCTCCTTCTCCAAAGCACCAGAAGCAGCGGGGAATGAGCCCGGAAGCTGAGCTATTCTTAGCCCCACCAGACACCATGTTGATAGTGGATGCCGAGTGGACAGCTTCTCACAGCCACCCCGGAATCTCAGTGTTGACTGTTGTGTCCGAAATATAGGAAATGCCAGTTATTATCTCTGTTACTATCTCCACATTGTCTAAAAATACTCAGCGTCCCTATTATTCAAAGACAAAGGTAAATAGACCGTATCTATATGTCACTTTTCTTATCGACCGGCCTCAGCCAGTCACTCACACATGCCTTCCTGGGGTTCAGTATCAGGCCCACTTTGGCGTGTACTGCAGGACTGCAGGAGCCGGGAATCAAACCACCCGCTCTACCTCTTAAGCCGAACTTGCCTCAAATCTCGACGTCCTTGCACAGAACCACATCACTGTGTCACAGCGCTCACACTCACGTCTCAATCGCCAGCAGAGCAGTGACGAAGACGTCTGAATTCATAGTGTTGGCAGCTCAGGTCCGAGATCAGTCCTAGTCAGCCTGAGATTACATGTTCTGGGGCCGGTCTGATCACAGACACGTATATTTAACTGGGCGACTACACACTCCTCATTCTGTCTGTCAGTGACTCCATCACTCCGTCAGTGAGAGTACCGTGCAGTTATGTTGGAGGAGAGTGGCACTGAAGGAAGAGTCCGAGGCTACAACATGCGAAAACAAGAGCTCAGTGAAAAGTGAAACAATCGTCCGCTGAGAGATGCTCTCCGAGCCACGCCTCTGCAGGGAAATATTTTAATTTTCCGTCTGGACCGATCACTTGAGGATAGTTCCAGATTTGGCAGGAATGCTGGTGAGGTGGGAGGACAGCAGCTCTGTCCACACTGCAGACCCGATTGTTCTCTGTCTGGCCGGGAAACAGGAAGTGATGAACTTGACCACGATATTTCATCTGGTTGTGACACGCCGCTTCCTCCCCGGCTTTCTTCACCTGCAGCTATATCCTGTTGTCGATTGCCAAGACTCTTATTTTGAAGTGCACGCAAATCGTTGGCCACACAAGAAAAAAAGCAGTAATACTTTTTTAAAGTAATGCCATTATCTTTCTCGTGTGTGTGTTTCTTTCTGCAGTGGGCAGTTTGCAATAGTCAAGCGCTGCACAGAGAAGAGCACGGGCACAGAATACGCTGCCAAGTTCATCAAGAAGCGCCAAAGTCGGGCCAGCAGACGGGGCGTGAGGAGGGAGGAGATCGAGAGGGAAGTGAGCATCCTGCAGGAGCTCCAGCACGCAAACATCGTGTCCCTGCACGACGTGTACGAGAACCGCACGGACGTGGTGCTCATCCTCGAGCTGTGAGTGGCCGCATCATTCGAATATTACAGCTAAACAAGAACATACTGGTCCAGGTCCACCACTGTTACACGGTGGCAATAACCACATATCACTGCACAGAAAATCATACAACACGCATGGAATGTCTTTGAGCCACACCTCTCCTGAAACCAGAGCCTCCTTTGTGACACTTACCTCCCACTACAAAGACCTCGCCCTGTATCCCTATCCTCTGCAGTCACATGATCACAGCCGGTGTAACATCATAGGTCCTAGGCTGCAGCTGTGTTTGCAGCGTTTTTAACATTCAAGCTCGTTCTGCTCCATTTATCTGTGTATGGTGATTTTCTTTTGTCCAACATTGTGCAAGACAAGAATTGAATGTCTCTCAGAGAGTCGTTAATAGCTGTGTTGAAATGAGGCCTGGGAGGCCATGGCTGTCCAGCCGGCCCCTGCATGGGAACATGGAGAACCAAAAACTGGGACTAATTGAAAGTTCAGTCTAATTAAAGTAGGGGTGAGGTGGCTGTGTGCGTCATCCATCTTTGTATGACTGTGAAAGAGTATCATGTTTGTGGGATGCCAGCTGGTCAAAGGACGCTTTATGTGGCTCTATGAACTGAATGGGGAACCATCGTGAATTGGACAAACAGAGCTGAGCTAAATTAACAGCACAAACAAACTTATACAACACCCCCATTCACCCTTGTGACAGAATTCAACCGCGTGTGTTTCAGAGTCTCTGGAGGGGAGCTGTTTGACTTCCTGGCTCAGAAGGAGTCTCTCAGTGAAGAGGAGGCCACTCAGTTCATCAAACAGGTCCTAAACGGGGTCCAGTACCTCCACTCCAAAAGGATCGCACATTTTGATCTGAAGGTACCACCCCGCTCCATCTGTGCACCACACCAATCAGACTGTACTCAGACATACTATTCAGTATTTAGAGCAGGTGTCTAATGCATCAGTCAGTAGATTTTCTGAACCACACTTACTTCCTGTTTTTCTTCAAGCTGAGGCCCAGCCAGCCTCTCAGATAGTGACACCACAAATATCAATATCTCAGTCCCTGCTCTCCTCCTCTGTCTGAATGTGTTCTACCAGCAAGTCCATACTTCAGGGGCAAACATGAACCTTCTAATGTAAAGGGAAATAAGAACATTACTGCACTGCTGCCATGAGTTAGAAAGGCAACTGAAACCGCTCCAACATATACAACAAGTGTAACGGTTGCAATGTTTTTCTTTAATGCTTACACAACAGACAGCTTTAAACAGGTAACGTGGACCACTCACCGCCTTCATGCATTCATCATCCTCTGAATCAGTACGAATTTTTCCCGACAAACGTGCGTCTCTGTTTTGCTTTGTTAACCCTTAGCCTGAGAACATAATGCTGCTGGACAGGAACGTCCCACTGCCCCGCATCAAAATCATAGACTTCGGCCTGGCACACAAAATAGAAGCTGGCGTCGATTTCAAAAACATTTTTGGCACGCCAGAGTTTGTCGGTAAGTGTTTTATATTTGAGATTTGTTTTCACCGCAGGACGGTGTGGTGTCTGGTGGCGCGAGTGTGATGCGCGAGCCTGTCCTGTCTATTTTCAGCTCCAGAGATAGTCAACTACGAGCAGCTGGGATTGGAGGCAGACATGTGGTAAGATCCTATAATTGCCTCTGACTCTGCTGCCTCCCGTGCAACGGGCTGCAGGGCAGAACCTGGGATTAACCTTGTGCTGTTGTTCGCAGGAGCATCGGAGTCATCACGTATATACTGTGAGTCGACCATGATTTGTGATTACGAACAGGAATCTTGCAGATTATCGAGGAAGGTCTTAGTGCGGGTGTGAACGGCCGCTGTGTTGTTGTTCCAGGTTGAGCGGCGCGTCGCCGTTCCTGGGCGACAACAAGCAGGAAACGCTGGGAAACATCTCGGCGATGAACTACGAGTTTGACGAGGAGTTCTTCAGCAACACGAGCGACCTGGCCAAGGGCTTCATCCGACAGCTCCTGGAGAAGGACACGAGGTAAACAGGCGGGCTGGCAAACAGCCGGAAGCCAAAGCTCAAGTCGCGACAATGCCCGCACAAAGCCCGGCTTTAGTTCGGTTTCACCGCCATAAATCCTAAGTGCATTAAATGTGCAGTCCTGATCCAAATCAGAATGAAAGCACAGCCAGTCCACAGAAATCTGGAGCAAGGATTTGGGCTCATTTGCTATTGGTACACACTGTGATACACTAAATAAGATAAGCTGAGTAAACATTATTTACACAGTAACCCCATTGCCTCAGGCGAGGCGTTGTGCAATACTTCCATTTTTAGAAGTACTTTGCAGAGATAAAATATTCCTGTGCAGGGCCCACTCATCTGACGGGCTCCTTGCTTCCGTGTTCACTCAGCTGCATTTTCTCCTTCTAGAAAGCGGATGACCATTCAAGACACCCTCAATCATCCCTGGATCAAGGTATGCTCTGCGTGTGCGTCCTGCTGTCGCTTGTGTTTGGTGTTCTGAATAACTACGGTCGGCACCGCACCCACACGCTTCACACAACACGAGACGGTCAAACAGGACTCATGAAATAAATGCAGCCCACAAACTCGTCCTTCTGTCCCCGAGAAACAAAGGCCCCAATGGGTAGAACCTTCCCATCGTATCCCAGGATTCATTGAGCTCCAGCGACGAAGTGCTTCAACTGAACGGCGAATGGTTCAAATGAAGGGACTTCAAACTTCAGTACTGAGGGTGGGATGAGCCAGTGATTCAGCAGGCCCCTGAAGGCATCCAATCGAGACCCCAAGACCACCTCCTCTGTGGGCCGCATAGAGCATGTCCCCCAGAAATGGGACAGAGTGATTGTCCTCTCCACCCCGTCCATACTTTCACCTATAGTAATGTATAGTAATTCAAAAACAAAACTACAATTAGTGAGATAGCGTCAAAGAAAAAAACAACCATTAAAAAATTAAAAAACATTCCTGCCAAACAAGTTTTAAAATGATTTAAAAAAAATCCTACCTTTAGCTGGCAGCCAATGCAGGGAGTCATGAAACGGCCAGATACTGGGCCTGTGCTTGGTGTCGGTTAAAATGCGAGCAGCAGCTGTTCTGCACCAGCTGAAGCAAACACCCCGAGGATCGACTGGCACAGGTAAATACTGCACTGCAGTAATCCAGGGTTTACTGGGAAAAGGCGTGAACGAGCTTCTTCAGGTCAGGAGAAGACAAAGCTGATACGATTTTCATTCTATCTCTCTTGGTGATAGCAAGTAGAGTTGATAGGGACAGATCTAATACCTCTGAGGTCCGGGTGAAGCAACATGGTGTCACTAATGGTGTGTTTTTTTTTTTTTTTTCCACCGGCATGGACATTTAACAACCCGTAATGTCAAAGATGTCCACTCCAATGTCAGCTGCTGAGATGCATGGGAGCAGTGTTTTTTGGAGTCTTCATCCTGTTTGGACACATCAGCATGAGACCAGGAAGTTTAACACACTCAACAGTAGCGTCTGTCCTTTTCATTTTTTGGTGCTCTTAACTGCCATGGCTTTCGCTGAAGGGTCACACACTAACCCTACAGTACCACCTCTGCTGGGACCTTCACCCCCACTCGTGTGTATCAAAGACAATGAGACATCCTCTCACTCAGTGTCCTCCCCCTCCTCCACCCCTCTGTCTGAAGTCCTGCGGCCACACGGAGGACGACAGCGCCGCCCCTGAGGCCGAGAAGAGAGCGGAGCAACTGAAGACGAAGCGTCTGAAAGAGTACACCATCCAGCTGCACTCCAGCATGCCCCAGAACAACACGTACGCCAACTTTGAGCGCTTCGCCCACGTGGTGGAAGACATCAGCCTGATGGAGACGGGGCTGACGGAGGTGGCAGGGGCCCACCACACCGTTCAGGGTGACATCGAGGCCCTGCTCTCCATCTATAACAGCAAGGAGGCCTGGTACAGGGAGGAGAGCGAGGCGGCGAGGAAGCAGCTCTCCCAGGTCCGCTACGAGTTTCGCAAAGCGGAGAGCACCCGGAGGCTGCTGCAGGAGGACGTGAAGGCCGTGGACGCCAGTCTGGAGAGCATCGGCGGGAAGTACAAGCAGAGGCAGAGCCAGCTGGACGCCCTGCGGCTGGAGCTGGACTCGGAAATGCAGTGGCTGCAGGAAGTGATGAGCTCTCTGCATCCAGAGGGAGCAGACCACGGCAGCAGCCTGAACCTGGACGTGAAGCAGGCGCTGCAGGAGCTGCTGCGTCAGTCCTGCGGGGGAGAACTGTGCCCGGAGGCCCAGCCGCCGCTCAGCGAGTCTGGCTGACGCGCACAGACCGAAACATTGAACCGATCTTAACGTGTTTTTGAAAAGTGCATTTTACACTTTGAGTTTTGTTTCCAGAGACACAAACCTTTGAATGTATAGCTGTGTAATCTACTTGATTTCTATTTTATTTGGAGAGAATGGAAAAACAACTCTTTTGTTTTGAAGGGACAGATTTCAGGAAACATGCTTATTTTCTTTCTTGTTGAGGGAAAAGGTACAGTCACTATAACAATATATAAATATGTCATGTATTTATGTGTGTGTGTGTGTGTGTGTGTGTGTATATATATAATTTATATATCGACCCACAGTCAAATAACAGAACCTGATTAAACATATTCACAGCTTTTACTTTAATAATGAAGTCAAATATTGGTTCTAAGTAAAACAGTGAATATTTTCAATTGAATGTATTAGAAATTCACATTGATTTATTGTTTTTTTATTCCAGTCTGTTTTTGGACTGCACAGACTATATGTGCAATGGTTATACATTTGTAAAATAGCTTTTGTTGTCATACATGTTTTTTAAATTATTTTTATTATTTCAAAATGGGCACTTAATGAAGGTTGAATTTATTGTTATTTTTATTTAAAATTATTTCTTTCTTGGAGATGTTATGAGCATCTATGATGAGACAGTCTGAGTTTTTTAGTTTTTCACCTCAACAGGTTTTTGTTCCTGCTGTTGATGTTGAAGTGCACACTGACATTTTTATCGCTGAAATAAGTGAATAAATCATTATTTATTACATATCCCAATTTCTAATCTCATTTTATTTTGCAACTGTTTCTGTTCACGTCCTGAGCCTGTCCTGTGAAAAGCATTCTCTGAGTGCAACCCTAACCTGAAAGCTGTACCTGTGTTCCTTGTAGCCTGTGAACACCAGACAGGCCATGGTGAAGAGGCTGTCAGTGGTCAACCTGGAGAACTTCAGGAGACAGTATGCCCGACGCAGGTGGAAGGTAAAGTGCAGTATTTACAATCTTACAGGACACTGAGTTTTTATAAAAAACAAAATCACTGGTTTATGTTGTTACTCATCCTCTTTGCTTATGTCTGATCAACAGTTCTCATTCAGAATCGTGGCTCTGTGCAACCACTTGACGCGGATCATGAAGAAGGGCCACAAGCTGCCTGAGCAGGAAGGGGTATGAACACGCTTTTTACACCCTAGCTTTTGCCTTGACGATGTCATGTTGTTCCCTAAGGAGAGAGCAGGCAAGATACTCTTGTCGTTCATTTACTGTGACCATGACAGTAGAATTTAATGAAAGACAAGATTTTATTTCTTTACAGCGGGATTGTGAAAGTGACCAGGAAGAAGAGTTGCTGAAGAGACGACCGAGAACCAGAAAGAGAAGCAGCACTTCCTGAGAGCAGCAACCACCGTGTCAAGCCCAAGTGTCAAAGCGATAGCTTTTGTCATGTTCAACTCTGCAGCCGACATTTTCTCATAGAGGCAGCCACAGCGTCCGTTTGAGTGACAGCTGAATACGAGGCATTTTTATTGGTCAGGGGGACTTTGTCTTTTTCCAGGCGTAAAATCCAGCAGGCGATAGACGACCTCATTCAATTTCTAAATTCAAATGTCGGTTTTAAACATGTCACGTGTGTTATTGCTGTTGACAGGAGATGAGAAGCCGACGTTGGCGTGCACACAAGAACGCAGGCAGCTTCCTCTAATAGCTGCAGTCTTAAAGTCCCTCTCTTTTATTGTCGGGTGCACGTGATGATTTGAGGGACTTGTATTGTCCAAACTATATGGACACATAAAAAAGGTTTAGTGCTGCGGGATGACACGATGCTGGCAGGTCTTCATAAATCAATGTTTACATGTTGTTCTGCTTAGATTTCAGCACCGTCTGTGTAACACAGTGTTTACTGTCAACCTCTTCGTTTGCCTCGCCGTAATTACCTGGATTGTTCTATAGGATATTACTATAAATTACTTTCCAATGGGAAAATAGTTGCATTTCATTATATTTTTTAATGCAGTTCTTACTCTCTTGACATCTTTATATTTATGGTGTAAATAAACATAAATGTAAGCCAAATGTCTTAAGTTCAGTTTTACTCATATCTTCGCTCTCACCCTCCCATGTTTCTGTATGAATTGTAAATGGAGCTTTTGTGCAATAAATTGATGAAACATGACTATGTATTTTGCTAGTTTATATTAAATAAACAATCAGTGGTGCCATCACGGTGCAGTAATTGGACTGAGGTCATCTACTTTTTTTTTTTAGAACATTCTATTATAGTGCATGGACACAAAGTTCTGTCAAACCAGTTGCTTCTGACAATAAATTCATCACTAATTCTCTGGACATCAAAGAGCACTTATTGTAGTCGGGCTCTTCTTCTAATTTTTCCTCTGGCAACCGTTCAGTTATTTGATCTTACAACAGTGGTGTTGTTTGAGTTCAGCTGGGCTTAAAGAGATCAGAGGGATCATTTGATGTGAACTAAATAGATTTTTGGCAGCAACACAATATAGGTCAATTCCACAGACTGCAAAAAGAACGACAAGTGGGTCAGTCAGAAATCTGACGGCCTGTTTGTGTTCCGATGAAACTTTTTGAAAAGGCTGACGTGAATGACTGGAGATCACAAGTTCTGTGGAACGAGGCAGGTACATCCTCTTAAAATGTCTGACTGAAACTGAAACTATTCCATATTTATAATACTGTATGTATATATATATATGTGTGTGTGTGTGCACATACATATATACACATTACAAACAAAGCACACATCAAAAACACATTTACTGTAGATGTTTCTAAAGGGCCTTTGTGTGTGGAGTTTGCATGTTGCGTGTGCTAGCGTGGGTTTCCTTCAGGTTCTCTGGTTTCCTCCCAAAGTCCAAAGACATGCATGTCAGGTTCATGGTCTAAATTGCCCCTAGGAGTGAATGGTTGTCTGTCTCTGTGTGTCAGCCCTGAGATGAACTGGTGACTTGTCCAGGGTGGACCCCGCCTTTTCCTCTCTCAGCTCACTGCCTCTGGCAGTAGCCTTCCACCCCTGCATGGAATAGTATAATTAGCATATTGTTTTAATGAATATTTCTCTTACAACTCAGCACAAGTTTGAAGTCGATTTTGATTCACGCTTTAAATTCAGCTTCTATTATTGAATTAGATGTTAAAGCCCCAGCTGCCGCAGAGTAATGGACAGAATCACGCTGCTGGACCTCAGGCCCTTATTAGAGCATAGTGACACTACATCTCTACAGCAGTCTGTTTCTGTTTGATGACAACCCGTGAGTTACTGGCACAGGATGAGATGAGGGGAAAGATTTAGTGCACGCTCTGGTCACTCTGTCTGTTACGGGCCTGATGGAGTCAGGCCCCGGGCTGGTGACTGTAAATATTTCAGCCATGTCTCACTGCAACATGAGCCGAGTCCTTTGCAGCTTTGTCATGGGCAGAGAGTGAAGTGAGATGCCTTCCAGTCAGCCATTACAGATCGGCCACAGCAGCATCCCGTGTAAGTCGCTGCCGGTATGCCGGGATCAGATGTGCGGTGGAGCAGCGACACAGGGTTCTGGGCTCATGGGATTCCAGCGGGCTCACGGTGAGATGACCCGATGCATGGTCCGTTGACACAGACAAATAAGGCGCCCTGCATGTATTTACTGTAACACTAAACCTTGTCCTTCGGCAGCAGGGATACAGATGTCTGTGGAGCAGCGGCAGCAGACAGGAGGTCACACTGGAATGGGTGGTGTGGTCTGCAGGAGGCAGACAAACAGTCATGTGAAGAGTGAGCTGTCAAAGTCACTCTGTTCTGACACATTAACATTTATTATGAAAGGCCTGTAAGTGAATATGGATTCCCACGTTCACCACAGCATTCATTATGTTTACTCTCCACTGAGCTGTAGAGGGCTGACCACACACATCACTGATGGACCCTGCACCACTACCACACTCAGGGTCAGTTCATCTAAATGTGCAGTTTATTTCTTTTTGTGCAAGCTGATGGTTTAATGTGCAATCCAGGTACATGGTATATATACTTATGTATTTATAGAATTATTTTTTTAATTATATCACCTGGTGTTTAATATGTTTAAAGGATTATATTATCTTTTGTTTTTAATTTGCTCAGCAGTGTTTGTTTTCCTTTTAGAGCAGTGCCACCTAGTGGTCAATATGAAGATCTAAATGCTCCATCTCTTTCATTACAAAGGACTGATTCATAAATAATATTTGTGATAAATATTAAATTACATAAATAAAGGATGGCAGTGGCTGAGGGGTCGAATGGTTAAACCAGTGGGTCAGCAGTTCAATCCCCATTCATAGAGCACAACAAGTAATGTTAATAGATGCGCTCTGTGAATGGCAACCTTTGAATTAAATAAACCCCCAATATATTTTTTGTTCAGAGTGGTAATAATTACGGTTGATTACAGTCATTATTATTATTATTATTATTATTATTATTATTATTATTATTATTATTATTATTATTATTATTATCATCCTTTTAGTTTTTGGTAATTATATTATGTGTCTGACATCTCCAGTGGGTTGTGTGCACCCAGACCAATATCAGCAATACGTCTCCAGTGTTTCCTGGTGGATCTGGTTTTTTATGAGCCTCTGATCCTGGGTGCTCGGGGAACACGGGCATTAGAAGATCTGACAGCTGAGGCCGTGGAGCTCTGGAAACAGACCTGGAGGCATTAATCTAGAATGTCAGCCTCTCACTTTATCTGTGTGATCATCGGGCCATTCTTTAGCTCCACGATCACTCCTGGAGGCTGCTTCCATTATTCATACCTACGAGAGCACGCTCGGCTCCCTATTCTTGGAGATGAGGTTTAATGAAGGGGGGCCATATTTAGGCTCTGGGCGCTCGATATGTATCAGTGGTCTCATCCCCCCTCTGTGCCTCATCCTCACTGATGTGTGTCCTGTACCTGCAGATTAGACGGCAGGGATGAGACAGCTGGTGCACCCCAGGACACTAAAATCACTTAAATGATGTCACAGTTATGTTTTGCAGTCCTAAAAACAACTGGATCTGACAAAGCTTTAAAGCATCGACTGTTTCATAGGGTTGATAATTTGTTTATCTCATTCTGTATATTATTTCAATTAGCATATTTATGAAATATATATTACCACTGTCACACTTTCTCTGCTCGTGACTCTTTCTAATGTTCATTTATTTCATTTTACCTGTTAAACAAGTTTTAAGTCACCTGGACAGAGGTAAGATGTGAGGATGGCATCCCTTGTTAACCCCCATGTTTGCAAACATGGGTTATACAGATAAGAATTTCAATTTCAGTTTAGTTTAATTGTATTTGTATAGCTCCAAATCTCCTAATATCACAGGGCACTTTACACAGAAGGTCAAATCATGAAAATTGCATAACATAGAAAAACACAGCAATTCCCACAGTGAGCAGCACTTCGGCGACTATGGAGAAAAAGAGGGAGGAGAGGAGAGTGGGAGCAAAGGGGGAGAGAGGAGAGAATAATGACAATATAACAACAACAATAATAATAATAATAATAATAATAATAGTTGTCACTGAGATACTCAGAAAAGGTCATCAGAAAACACTGCAGTGTTTCATTCAGATCTTAATTGGCTTGATATTGGAATATTGGTGTAAACACAATCCGGGATATTGTGACAACTAAACAAAGGAAGTGTTGTTACTGATTTTTAATGATGTGGCTATCGTGTGATTAGAGATCAGCTTTGATACCGCAGCTACACTGAGTTTCCTATAAAGATTTCCCACACGATCAGATTCTTTATCTGTTGGAGGCATTGTTGTCCATACATCCTTGATGCTATATTCTTTTGAACATACAGTACAAGTACATGCTTTGGGAGACATCCAGGCCCTGGAGGAGTATCTGCTGTATATAAACACCGAACCGAAATGCCTCGTGTAGGTTCTTTAAAAGGAAAGTTTGCTTATTCCAGGAAGATCACACGCCTCAGGAGGGAGCGGGGCCTGCTCCTCTGCTGCAGGAGTAACTGCAGGTAATTAGCCCGCAGTATTTGGCAGGTGGTGGCGTGAGGGGCTTGATGATGCCACACACCCGTAATTGGTCTCTGAGGCCCTGGTGGTGCGCAGCGTGGGACGCTGCATACAAATTGAACCCCGTGATGAAGATGAAGCTGGTGGACGGCGTTAAATCGGTGACAGCTGACCACAGAACGAGAGCCCACTGAGAGAGGGAATAATTTCCAATGTGATCATCACCCTCTCTGCTTTGAACACGCTCTGTGAAAAATTCAGCAAGCCTTTAAATAGCTTCCTGGATGACCACTTACATGTGATCAGGCTTTTTTTTTTTTTCGTTCACTCGCTCGTGTCAGTTTTCTGTGCCTGTGCAATTCACGAACATTTATTTTTTTTGAAATATGAAAAACCAAAGATCTGAAGATATATCCAAATTCAATGCTACTTGCTGGGAAGAGCCCAGCTGAATAGCAACAGTGCTCTTTGAACATCTCTGCCACTAAAAGGGCTGATGATAACCTATTGGAGACAGAGAAATCAATGGCAGGGTTCTGAGAGGAGGAGGCCCACTGCTGTCTGGATCAGGGATCAATGAGGTGGTCGTTGGGCTCTGGAGACCAGGATGTTCCCCCTGCAATGTTAGGACGAAGCAGTAACTAGCTTCCTTTGATTTATCCACATCAATAAACTACAATATTAAGAAAAGAACACAGAAAAGTTACAAAGCTGGGGCAGAAGAAGAAAAAGAAGGTCCTGGGTTTGATTCCCGAGCATGTTCTCCCCGTGCTTGCGAGGGTTTCCTCCAGATACTCCGGTTTCCTCCCACAGTCCAAAGACGTGTGTGTCAGGTTCATTGGTCAGTTCATTGGCCATGTCCAGGGTGGACCCCGCCTCTCGCCCAGAGACAGCTGGGATTGGCTCCAGCCCCCCCGCGACCTAGTAATGGACATGCGGTTGAAGATGAGTGAAGCTGACCACTCATGAGGTTTAAGCGGAGGCGCCGCCACCCTTCAGGTTGTGTCATCATTTGTGTAAACCCCTCTTCTAATAATTGAGCAGTGGATATTTTGGGTCCACGGCTCTCTCATAATTAAAGGTGTTCAGCCCTCTGACAGATGAGACCATTATCTCTGTAGGGTGCGAGCTCACGCCTCGCTTTTGCCGCGTTCAGAGGGAAACGTGTGACATTTTAATGCAGAGTTGCGGGATGTTCTGAAATACGCTCTTCACCCCTGCAACTCCTGCTCCAGCCGGTAAATCATGGAGGAGGTCGAGTGAGTCAATGGGCCTTTTGGGGTTTTACCTCCAACGACTCAAGTGATTGTCAAGCTTTTAGACCTTAATGCTCCGAGATGCTGACAATCTGATGGCGGCGTGTAATTCTGAGGGCTGTTCAATCAGAGGAGGTTGCTGTTTGTGACTGTAATATTTTTAAAGGGTCTGCAGGGGAAATGCTGAGATTATCTACCTGCACCGAGGTGATTAGACCCCGCTACATCCTGAAGAGAGACCTGCGTGAGGGAGGCGACTGAGTTGTGAGGCGACTTCACATCTGCCACTTGAAGAAACCGAATTACATAGATACAGTGCATATAAATAACCGCAGCAGAGGGAAGCGCTGCCACCTTGGCTCCCATTCAGCGCGGCGCTGCCTCGTCATTTCACAGTCAGCTGGAGCTCGGATCAAGGCTAATTTACAATGAAAGAGTAGCTGGAGATAATCAAGCTCTATTTATTATTCCTTCCAGATCGTTGCCACCGCACGCCGACCTGTCCTCCTCGCTCTCTCCCATTTTCTCCCTCCCACTCGCCTTTCAACGTCTCAGACAAAAGGCTCCCATCTCTGCTCCTACAATGATGATTAGGCTTTGTACTTTTCCCCACACGTACGCCTCAAGGTAACAATACGCTGACATCAAACAGCTTTGTGGGCCGTGACCTCTCTGGACCTTTAAAATGGAGATATGATGTCTGGTCCATTGCGCTATCAAGAAGCACATTGACAGATAATTCAGGATTTTTGCTGCCATTCAAATTTAAGCACTGTCACTTATAAGATTTTCTAAAAAAAAAAAGAAATTACTAGAAACCTTTTTAAATATGAAAGTATCCTCATATTTTCCTATCTGCAGATCCCTCGTGTTTTCTGTGCAATGTAAACATCAGATTTTAACCACTGGCAGCCATTTTATTACAGCTCCCATCACAGAGCCGTATGAGGCAGGTGTCTGCTTTTCGTGGCTCTGCAGCTCTTTCTATCATTCATTAGAATTTCCCTCTGCAGGGATGCAGAGCTCTGCCGGCTGCCTTTTGATACAGACTGACAATACTGTCAGGTTGGCTGTGCACGTGAGTCCAGTGCCATTAGCCCTGCCCTGGGAGATGGAATCTGGGACAGAAAAGCGGTGAAACAATGCCGTCTGGGTAGCTGACCTCTAGTCAGTCAACCCTTTTAATCTGTAAAACCGAGACACGTGACTATAGGCTGCAATTTAGAGAATGATGAATCAAGAAAGGAAAAAGTGTCTCTATTACCAACAGCTTCATTTGGTAATTAGGAAAAGAAGAAACGAGTTTCCATGATTGGTTAATGTTTCTCACACAGGATGGAGTGTGTGCATGTGCATGAGGCTCTTACCTACAGGTGGCAGTGTTCGGTTTTCGATTTGGGGACACAAGTCATTTGTAGTGTCCTTTGCAAAAGTACTTCTTTTTCGGGCAGAGACGGTACTGCATTATTTCTGTGAGGCGCAGTTGATGGTGCAGCTCCGGGCTGCGAGAGTCGTGCCTTTCATCACACAGAACTTTGGAAAGTTAACTGCTGGTGTAACGAATGTAGGTCACAGAGCACAGGCTGACACTTCTCTCTGCCGACATTTCTAAAAGTGCCAGATGTTTTAAACATGCAGACGTCTTCCAGGTTTAATTACTTCTGAAAAGGATGCTTGTATATTTGCCATTGCGTATTTTATTGTAATTATTATTCTTTGAGAGAGATGAATGTGTCGTAGCGTTCCTTCATGAAGGTGAAGTGATGAAACGACGGTCTGACATTCCCCTTGGTGGCTTTTAAGTCTTTGTTATCAGATGTGTTTTCATGAATCTTGTTTTAATTAAGACCTTGTTCTGTTGCTTTTACTTTTCAGATTGTGTCCTGTTCCCCTTGTTTCTCTTGAAGCTAAAGTTAAAGTCTCAGTGACTCTGCCCGATAAGAGTAATCCCAATAAAATAAGAAATATAGTTGTAGCTCCACAGGCTGGTTTGACGGCAGGTTTTATGAATGTACTCTGTGCATGGAAATAACCAGAACCCCACAGAGGGAACACACTCTAACAAACATGAAGTGATACCACACTGGCATATCTCACTGCACTTCTGTAAAAACACTTCACTTATAGCAGAACTGTGCTGAAAATTACATCCCATTATTCATTTAGGAAGTAAGCCTCGCTTGAACTGTTCCCAGTCAGCCCACCCTATGATTCCTCTACCTGTGATTTTTAACTCGGTAGGTGTTTACTGGCTTTCAATCTTATAGTCGAGACCTAGCAATGGGTAATTTCATGCCTTCTGAAGTAAAGTTAAAAGAAGATGCAGGAACTAAGAGATGCCGTGTGTAACGGAACCGTGGCTCATTTCAAGTAGGCAGTGTTTCTACCATTTTTCTTTTGGGAAGCGGCCAAGGGAAGAAACACCTGAGACGACCAACCCTCCAACGATGGTGACTGTGACCAGGCAACACGAAGGAAAACAAATACCAAATAAAAGGCAATGTGCATCAAACAAATATAACCACATTTATTTTGAAAGTATAAAATTTCACACTATAAAGGCCACTTTTCAGGGTAAATCGACAACCTTTCTGTAAGATTTACACAGAGGAACACCTTGCTGCTCTCTGCTGGTCTAGCATACTGCCCAGTTCTGTGGCAAAATAATTAGAAACCGCTCTACTCCACCACAGAAAGTAGTTGGCAAGATCTGAATAACTTAATCGATACAGGAAAATGGCAGGAGCGTGAGAATTCCTGATTTGTACATCCCACAGAGGAGCAGGTTCTCTCTCTCTCTCTCTCTCTTTATTAAACCAGCTTACAGGCACAGCTTGACATTACAGGCACTGTTTGCCTTCCACTGGGAAACTCAAAAAACAAAAACAAAATCTGCAGTTGACATTCTTTACAATGGCACCAGTCAGGCCACAAAAGTGTTCCCCATGGAGAGAGCATCCTCTGTGTGTACAAGCGGGATGACTCGTACGGCAAACCTCGCTGTCCGGGGCTGACGGGCTCACTGCTGCGGATAACTAGCGTTCACATTCCTACTCGATAACCATGACGTGGTGCCCACTGAGGTAGAACAGTTGTACCAAAAGACTTATTTATAAAGTATACAAATGAGTAACAGTCACATCAATAAACTTAAAAGTGGAGTGGGTGGCGAGTGGGTGGCGGGCGGGCGGGTGGGATAAACATCACATTTCACCCTTGTTTTCAGCACAACAATCTGTAGACCGCTGACACGTCTGGATATCTGAAAAAGGCTCCCTTCAAGCACCATCTACTCCTGCTGCTCCTTCCCTTTCTGGCATAACGGCGTTTTCACAGATAGTCAAACTTTTTTTTAATTATTGCATCTACAAGCCAGTGGGAACAATTCACTCGCGAAATCACAAGCTTCGATGATCTCGCCGTTGTGAAATCTGTCCTTCCCACTCTCACACGCGCTATTCAAGAGTGCAAACGAAAAAAGAAAAAAAAAAAATGAGGAGAAGTCAACAAAAGGGGAACAAAAGCAGACACTCGTCATGTCACAGTGGGCACATTCCCATACAGAGAGCACAATGTGTTTGTCGACACTCCTTCCACGTTTTAGAGGAAAATGTGACGTCCCTTTTGAAGGCTACCGTTTTCCCCTGAAGGCTGGAATGGGCTAAGCAAGCTGACTGGCTCCAGGCAAGGTGGACAAGGCAAGGCCGGGCTGTGCAGTGCTAACAGCTGGACACCCAGCCCTCTGTGTGGACTAGGACCAGCTGCTGTCCATCAAACCCCGTGTCTCCCTGCGGGTGATGATGCTTTCTGTCGATTTAAGGAGCCTCTCGAGGCAGGGGGCGTTGATTTTGCCGGGCGGAAGGCCCCGCGGCACCGAGTCCGTCTTGGAGTGGGCGTCCGTGCTGGAGGACACGGCGTTAACCTGGGTTAGGTCTCTGTCTCTGGGGGGCAGCAGGTGCCTGGGGCCAGCCTGGGCCTGCTCTGCTGTGGGGGAGCAGATGGGTGACGTGTGCAGCCACTTCAGGTTACTGGCGGAGTAGGCTCCGCCGGGAGTGAGGTCGGTGACCCTCAGGGCTTTGGCACCTGCTGGAGGATCGCTCACGGTGACGGGGCTCTCGGCTGCGGTGGCGCTCGCTGGGGAAAGCTGTGGGGGGAAAGGAGGAGGCACGGTTTAGTTCAAGTTATTCAGTCCAATAAATTGATTGATTGGCCACTTGGGGGCAGTGTGACAAGCTGCAAACACTGATAGATCAGCCAGTCTTCAGTTTGTTAGAAAACACGTGTTGGGGAGACAAATGCAGCAACATTAGCATTCACGTGGAGCTGTGAACAACATATTAGCGAAACTAATATTCATGATTCTTTTAGCTCCTTTTCTGTCTCTAACAAATCACATCTCTGGCAACATATTTCAATCTGTGAACTGGCGATTTGGCCTTTGTAATAACATGAGATTGTTTGTACATATAATAGAAAATAGTCATTTTCATCCCATTTAAGTCACAGGGTATAATGAAACTTTTATAAAGATCTTCTTTGTGCTGACTGAAACTAATGCAGTACCTGTTTATTGAAGGGCGTGTCAGGATTAGCCGCATAAATCGTCACTGCTAAAAAAAATGCCCAGGAATGTTCCAGACTGTTCTGACCTTTCTCATTCCCATAGGAACGCTCCTTCAAAAGTACTGTTTTCTCCTCCGCCATTGTTCTTTGCGAACCTGAGACTGCAGTAATGCCCCAGTAAAAATAGCTTTTAATCCTCCCTGTCCCAGACCTGTGATTAAATAACAATTGATATTTCAGTCCCTCCGCTGCACTGTCACCATGTGTTCCTGGCAGCTGACCATGTCACAGCAACGCGCTCGTTACACAACAATCCCCGCCCTCCCCCCCACGCAACTTTACCTTCAGTTTCTTAGTAGGAACGGCTCTGTCCGTCTGCGTGACAGCGACTTGGTCTTGGAGTTTTACGTTAGGGAACCAGCTCTTCAGCATTTCCTCCATTTTAAGAATGATATTAATGTATTTCTCTCTGAAATATGAGAAAGGGGAAGAGAGGAGGAGAGAGAGAGAAACATTTAGTCAACATCGCCTGAACCGGAGTAATCGACCAAAAAAAAAAGGAAAAAAAAGTCATTTCTCCAACACACTCACACAGGAAATATGCAATCCTGAAGAGCACATGAACACACAGAGTCTCTCAGCAAAGCCTGCACGAGTGTGTCTGTGAGGGGAGGGGAGGAGGGGTGTGATTGTCTTAAGTACATTTCTCACATGCTTCGAGCGCACACGTGGCGTGATGTATAATAGTCCTGCCTGCTTCTAAATATAAACCCTAAAGCCACAGCGGCCTCCAGCAGCGTCACCGTGACAAAACAAACTGGCCGCGCTGACGCAGGTCTCGTCGGAGGTGGGCACGGAGCAGCGTCCCATTTACTCCCACCCGTTAAAGCCCAGATGGTGGGTAAGGGATTAGCCAGTGTCATATGATCAGGACCTTCATGCACTACTCCATCCAGGCCATGTTAAATTCATGTGAAAGATTATCTGCCACAGCGACTGCTAAAAAAGTCACTTTGATCCGATCTGCCATTGTGTTGCCGCAGGGAGCTGCCAGCTGGCAACATGGAGCAGGCACGGGTGGGGAGGCGTGTTGGGGGGGGGGGGCAGGAGGGGGGGCAGGAGGCCGGGGGGGGGGGGGGGGGGGGGGGGGGGGGGGGGGCAGGAGTCCACCTTCAAGCCTCTGCCCCGGCTGTCTGCAGGGGAGGCTGCCACACCCACTCTTTGTCTCCCATATGAGGGCAGCAGCTGGTGGGTGAGGGCTCCAATTAGTTTGTGCCACACTCAGCAGCACTTCATTATACGTCGGTGCACCTTGATGCAGAGGCTCACAGCCACAGTCTGCCCAGCAGGACGCGCTTTGATCGGCCACAGGGCTTTACGTCGAGGGCTAAACGCTCCCAGACGCTGTTTATTTCATTTACCGCCTGTCAGATTTCTATTGTTTTGACATTATTGTCTTGTGCCAGTTGGGAATTTGTATAATTGGCTTCCTCGGTCGATAAGTAATCTTGCTAGACACGTTTTTTTTTTTTTTTTGATCAGTGATAATGGCTAGTTCCAGCTTTGAGCATGGGAGGGATTCTCTGTGTGAGTGCTTTTATTTTGTTGTAAATTAGACAAAACATTTTGAACGTGGCACGGCGAAGCTCTGAAAAATGGCAATGGGTAATTTATCGAGGCTGTTACAGCAGCTAGTGCGTTTGTGGAGGGTTTTTTTTCTCAAATGCAATATCAAGCGCATCTTGAAGTATACCATTCATACCATACATGGACTTACAGATCATTATGAAAACTGTCTATTGATGAAATTAAATTGTCTATGGTTATATAAATCCATCCCTGATGTTAAAGCTTGAGACAGATTTCCATTGACTCAAGTATGATGTAAAAACAACATCAAAACCTTTGAAAAATGACCACGCGACACACACTGAGAAACTTCCTACTCTCACAGGGGTGATACACTCCATTATGCTGTCTGGCCAGTGGAAAGCCAATCAAGCACACACAAGTGTGCTGCTCCCACAGTGGAGCCTGTTACATTCTGGCCAGCTGGAGTGATTTCCAGCCATGGCGGCACTAAATTCATTCTGAATGTGTGGGGGCAGCGACTCCTCTCAGGGCAAGCTGCTGTGAACCGAGTGTCACAGACAAACTGGAGACCAAATTGACCAACAGATAGGAAGAGGACTGACTAGAGCTTTAGAGGAGCTCAGTGAACAGACATTTAGACAAAGCACTGATACACCTCAAAATGCATCTGCTGATGTCACATCATCTTTGTATTCTTCTGTATACAATAACATGACAGAGGCTGTTGCTGCATGCGGAGCAGTTTGTGGGTCGCGCTGAGGACACTTACCCCATGCAGGGGTTCTGCAGAACTCCCATGATCCTCTGAATCCTGTCCATCGCCACACTCTCCTGGAAACTGCTGAGTCCTGGAAATGAAGAAAGTTGTACCGTGAGCCGCGTGAAGCGTGCTGCTGACAGCAGGGCCGGCTCTGTGCAGCAGATGGGCTGTGTGAACTGTGTGTGAAGGGAACAGACTCCCTGCCTCTGTGGCCAGGAAGTGTTGGGTCACATAAGGTTTTGGTTTGACAAAGATCCCAAACTAAGCAGTTTCACAGCCTGTCTGGACACGGCGCTGTCTTCCTGCGCCGTACCTATCGGACGACTCACAAATAGCAGCTGTTTTCCTGGAGACAGTTGTACAGAGTGTTCTTCCTCTCGCTGCCAATTTACAAGAAACTCTGAAATGAGACATTTCTCATTTCCAACCGGTGGGGGGAAAAAGAGAGAAACGTCGGACAGTTCTTTACGGAGAACAAGCTCCATTATAAATGTTGGACGGACCTGCATGCAGGAAATACTTGTGGTTACTCGATAGCTCCTTCAACAATACATCTTTCAGAAATGTCTGGGACAGAGAACACCGTCTATCAGGTCTATTGTTTTACTCCCGACCACAAGGACAGTGAACCGAGGCCCGGGGAACAGAGGCTGCTTCTTAAATAGTGTGAATGAGGAAACAGAAGAGAAGATACGACGCGGCTGACTTACGTTCTCTGTATCTTCCTGAACGAAGGCCATTCAAGATTAATGACAGTGGGTGAATGTAGCATTGTAGCTCCATGCACTGAAAAGGACAAAACAGATTCATTTGCATCTGCTATCTCTGTGTAAATGTGATGAAACACCATTTGAAATCCTGAAATCATCAACGTGCTCAACATCACTTCAATAACTAAATTCCTTCTGTTATTCGGTTTCTTGAATGTCTGATTCATGACTCATGGGCTCTTCAGAAGAAGGACTGTGTGAATAATTCTGCCTAAAGACTGGAAATGACATGCATGAGACGTTTAGTGAGACCAGCAGGGGACTCAGTCTGGGTGACAGGGCTGGGGGGGGCTCACCTTACTGCTGAAAATTCGGTCTCTCTCTGACATGTTGGAAATGAGCTGCCGCTCCCTGCAGTCCTCCTCCTCCTCCTCCTCCTCTGCCGAGCTGCGAGGTCTCTTCAGTGCTTGTTGGGCGTTTCTGCCGCCCGCCTTTTCGCCTTGGTGCGTTTTACACAGTCCGATGGCGACATTGTAAGTCTCCATGCGGCCCGGGGAGGACCCCCGGCTGGAGGCCTCCCTGACCTTGCTCCAGTCGCCGTCTCCCCTCTTCATGGCGGCAGAGGGGCCCAGGTGCGTCAGGCAGCTCGGGGACGGGGAACCCTCTGTCTTGCTGAGCTCTCCGGAACAGTCGGACTCCCTTTCGCTCTCATTGTCCTCGGTGTCACTGGCCAGCCAGTCAATGGAGTTGTCCGAATCTGTAGCAGACATCCTTGGCTGCAGGCTTTAACTAGCACTGACCATCACTGACATGAGAGAGAGAGAGAGAGAGAACGCCGGTGTTAATGCAGCGACACAAAGGAGCGAAAAGCAGCAGACAGCAATAGACGTGAGACGTCAGCATTAAAGTGTATCGGGAGATCTATGAGAAACATTGAAATGTCTGCACGTCAACCGCTGCAGACCTGAGAGACGCAGCCGGGCAGCGTGAGCACATGGCGGCTGGAGAGCAAAGTTGTCCAGACCACAATGATGTGTCTGTTTCGCAGGAGCAACACCTAAGCCAGTAAACACACGTGGGCCGCCATCTACAGCACACGGCAAACACATGAGCGTCCACAACAGCCCAAGGCCTTCGCCATGTTTATTGTCACCGGAACTCTCCACGCACACAGGAGCACATTTCAACATCACATATCAGCTGCCAGCTGTTCCCACCGCACTCATTCATAAACACTGTAAGGTTGTTTATTCAGCAAGGGGGGGGGGGGGGTCTGATACCATGACGACCAGCGCTTCAGACTGCAGGCCTGAGAGAGAGACGGATTTTTAGAAAAAGAGAAAGTGGCGTTGTGCCTTCCCAACATAAAGATGCTGCCTGGAGGATTGAAACTCCTCCGACTGAATGCTCTTCCTCTTCACAGAGGCTCAGTGCGGGATCTTTCCATCTCTCCAGTTGTCAGCACGCAGATTACTTCTGGTTAACGCCTGCCATGTCATTATGTTTCCTGTGAAATTCGAGGGCAGCAGACTTTAATTGCTTCCCGGCTCTTTGTCTCAAGACGACTGCCACCTTCTGATCCCGCTGCTGAGGAGGGTGGAGCGGAGGCTTATGGATCTCATGCGTTCTAACGTTGCAATAAAACATACGACGCGAAAGGGCAGACGTTTAGATGTGTCCGATTGCCGGTTTGTGATACAGCGTCTGGGTATCTGTGAACACGCACGCTTGAGCACTTCAGTGGAAACAAAACAAAAGTCCAAAGGGAACAGGCTGATGGATATGAGTGAAGATTTTAAACTTGGAATTATTATTATTTTTTTTAAACAACATGTACCTTTAGGATTATACTCCAAATGATTTAAATAGTCAGCAAGGAACACACATTCAGGTAAATCAGAAGATGATTTAAAGCAAAGGATGAGCTAAGCATTTATGGTCAAACTGTCAGGAATGTGATTTACGACACTAAAGAAAGATGACCTCAGTCAATGCTGATGCTTCTCTACAGAAATCAATACATATCAGTGACATGTCTTCTTTCTACCCTGGCAAAAGATTGAGATCAGGACATCCAATACATCTTTAAATACAAATTATACTCCTAATAACATATGACACGTCATACAGGCCTGGGTAGACTTCACATTTATATTTATATACAAGACAGAATTGATTCTAAAACACCCTCCATGCTAACTCCATCTACCTGTGTAGGTGGGGCAGCTGCACAGAGACGTCCACCGCTCATTGTGAAAATATGGACACAATGTGAATTACAGGAAATCCAAAATCCACCGTCCTGAGCTTCAGCATCTGTCCTCGCCGAGAGTAGTGGCACAATGTTCGGATCAGTCCGCCTGACCGCAGCTTTCACATCAGCAACAGACACAAAAGACTTCCTCGTCAGTCATAGTAAATTTGGCAACGCGCACAGGGAAGGTTACATAAAACTACTCTCGTGTAATTATCTCCATCACGCCTGACCTGTAATACCGTATTAATATTATTATTCTTATTATTACGAATGCGAATGAGGAGCACGCGGCGTCAAATTCCTCCGGATGATTTCAAATAAATAAATAGACACAAACGCTATTTCACGTCCGCACGCGCGCGTCATCGATGCCGGCGGTCCGGACGGTCGGGCGGTTTTAAAAGGTGCGTGACGGCCGGGGGTGGCGGAGCCTACCTTCCCCTCAGGACGGAGCGGCTGGTTCCTTTGTTCCGCGGTAAGTCCTGCAGGACGCGTCGGCCTCGCGGAGCAGCTGATGTGCGGGACGTGCGGCGTGTGAGTGAGGCGGCGCAGGAGCCAGGGAGGGCACAGCCAGCGGAGCGCGCCCGTGTCGCTTCTCCCAGCGCAACGTGTCTGGCGGGGCGGGACCGCGGCGCGCGGGCGCCCCCATTGGCTCCGCGGCCGACCGGCGCCGGCCAATCCGCTTCCCCCGCGAGCCCCGCCGCGCGGCGATAGGCGCGCGGCGTTTACATATGCAAATGCCATGGAAATGACACAAACACGTGGACACGCGGATCGGTTTCATTTCAACAGGCCACGGGCGAAAAGTCAACCCGGGGCTGGGCTTAGTCACTGCGCAGGTATTCTTCATCATCACCATCATCATCATCATCATCATCAGCGTGAGGATGAAGATGATGGCTGCCTTGTGGCATGTGTGTAATCTGAGCAGCATGCTCTCTGGCACACTCAGCAAATCCATGAACAACTGAGATGGCCCGTGCACGAGTTGGTTCCAGGACACTTGAGCAGCCCATGTATAAATAAATCATCTGTGCTCATCTGTTGGACAATCGCTTTATTACGTTTGTAATGCAGATTACACAAACACGAAGGCAGTACCACACCATATAAACACACATCATCTGAGTATTCATTATATAAAGACAGAACCCTGTCACTGTTGTTAGTACGGGATCATGAGTTTGAATCTGTGAGCGGCAGATAGCAGTGATAATCTTCATTTGTATAAACTGTTTGTATGTCTTGTGTTTAAATTCTAGAGTTTGGGGGGAATTTAAGGTAAAGTGTTGTATGGAAATACAAGTAAAGTAGCTCAAGATTATGCTTTACTCTAATTTGTAGATTTTTTCTTCATCCGTGTTTTCCTCTGAAATGTATAGCAGCTGGAGTATAAGAAGTGCCTCAGAAGTATCCTACTTATACTCTAGTACTATGTAATTACTCTTCACACTTCAGTGTGTATATGACACATGCAAAGTGGGCTACAAACTTTCCACTGAGCTGCAAGAGCGGAAATATCAGGGGGACCATAGAATGGAAATATTCAAGCTATGTACATGTACGGAAAACAAATGTACAGCCAAATGTGTCACGTATGAGTCATGACAGGTGAAGAATTGCATCATGTTGTGGATTTTTAAAAGCTACAGCCTTTCATAAGCTTCGCTCTCTGTAAGTGGTGGAGCCGTCCACATGCAGCGTGTGCTCGGGCTGCGTTTTATTTTGTTGTTTTTTTTGGGACAGTGACGGTAAAGGCGTGACTCACAGGACCTCTGTTTGACTGCCGGAGAGGGGTGGGATTAGGAGCACTCTGTCAGACGAGGATCCTGAGCCCGGAGCCAGTGAGTCACGAACCCTCTCGCGGCAAACAAGGTCACGTGTGCTTGGGAGACTCCCACCCACCAGACTCCTCACCTCGTCTCCCCCCTGCGGTCGAGGTTGTGGGGGGGGGGACAAACCGAATTTGAGACAATGCATTTTGCAAGAGCAGGTCACATGGGCGAATCTAAAGGCGTGTGCGTTGTTGACAGAGGCAGAGACGCTGCCCAGACTGTTTTAACAACTGGGTGCAAATCTGTCCGACATAAAACTTCCTGCAAAGAGCCTGTGCCAGGGTAATTAGATTCTGAGAGCAGTTTATGGTCAAGTGATCATAGGGGTGTGTATGTGGCTACTTTTGTTTTATGCGCAGCTGTCAAAATGAGGAGCAGCAGGACAAGGACACCCACAGCCCAGGGTCCTGACTGCACTGTGTCTCGCCTTGAATCACATCCTGCCCCTCACCCATGGAGACGGTCGTGGTGTCCCACCTGGCACTGACGTTGAACCCTAACTGTCCTGTGTGGCCGCTCCAGTCTTTTAAACAGCCTCCTGTTGTTCTGCTCCCCAGGCCCGGGTCCTTCAGTGACCCCAGACTTTGTGACGACCAAGAGCTTCCTACAGCTTCCCAGCAAACGCTTGTTTCCTTTTTTTGTCTTCCCGGCTTCCATGTCACGGCGGAATACATCACATCCACTTCAAAGCAAAGGAAACAGACTTCTATGGGGTTTTTTTGGATCAAAGAGATATTTCGGGCACACGTGTGCAGCATTTCAAACTGCAGCGACGCAGGCACGGTATGGACCGAAGAGAAAACAGCGTCTGCGTTTCTATAAGGGACACATTTCACAACTACTTTACAGCATTCAAAGTGTGTTCCTGAGCTTAACCGCAGATTGTTCTAGATATTCCAGCAAATCCACTCTGATCTCCAGGAAAGGTTTACGTATTAGTTGTAATTTGTCAGGACCAACGGCAGCAATTTGCGAGCTTCTCACAAAGGACTTAGGGTGCGCGTATGCATCCGCCTGTCACTATCTGAGAGGAGTCATAGGGCACCAACAGGTGCTATTTTCAATTTGCTTGAGAGGACGGCTGATTCGGTATCCCACGGAGACTGCGTGTCTCCCGCTCCCATTCATAAAAAATAAAAGCCAAATCAGAGACTCACACCCACTTTATTACAGGGCATGCACCAAACATCTGGCGCGACTCCCCGGAGCAGAGAGGCCGAGCACGTGTGCGCGTGGGTGCACATCGACGCCACACCTCAACCTACAGAAAGTTTTGGAAACCCCGCGGGTCCCGTGGGGGTTTCATGTGTGTGTGTGAGTGATTTATGTGAGGCATTGCAAAATGTGCTTCTTATTTTCAGATTAACGGACCGTCAGAGCCTAACCACCAAGCACATTGGCTGGAAGCACTCGATGATAGCCTCAGCTGACCCCTCGGCTCACTTGCAGCCTGCCCAGCAAGATGACTTGTCTTTACCTGCATGCCGGCCGCAAACAGATATGGGTGTAGACGTGAGAGTGTTTGGGTGCCGTTGGCAGGGGAATATGTTTGTGTGTCTTAAGAGCAGCTGTCCCAGAGTGACTCATCTCTGTGAATCCTGGCTAAAGGCCATATGTCCTGTTCCCAAATCAGGGACGTCAGCGTATGTAGGTTGTCCTCTAATGCTCGGACACTAATCATTAGGCTTTCCACAGCATTACTCATATTGACCGTTCACTACTAATCGTCACTACTGTTACTCAAACACAGGTTTTGGTTGAAGAGGAGAACGACTGGAATGTACACAACTGTGCTAATGACGACTGCTGCTGCTGCTGCTGCAGGGAACACAAACGTAAACACAAACATGTGAGCCATGACGGTGTGGGACAGACCTTAAAGACACGTGCACCGACCGGACACAGTTGACATTAAGCCCGAGCAGCGATTCATAGCTGTGTAATCACACGATTACATAACTTTTCCTGTAAAACTTTTAAAGGTCTAGGAGCAGGATTAAAACCGTCGTGAATTCTTTTTTTTTTTTTTTTCATAGCTCGGATCTCGTACCCAATGTTTTCAACATGGAAAAACTAATGAGGTTGTTTCATAACGATTTCCACAGCTGTTTCTCGTCATGATAGAAAGATCAGAAAATGTATTTCAATCAATGGACCGAATCCTACGTTTTGAAAAACAAGTGCGTTTCTTGCATAATGTGGAAAAAGCCTGAGTCTGGACTCTGAGCCCTTCGAGTCGCATCTTCCTTCTCACTCCTCCAGATATGTCATCCTCTTACAGTAAATGTTAGTTCCGCCCAGTTAACCCCGCCCACACAGCAGAAATGTGACTGCACGTAGTGTGGGCACGCTGCAGCAGTGTGTGGAGCAAAAAAAAACTGTGTGTGGCGTGGCACAGCCAATAGTGTTTGGAGCTGGTGTCGAAGGTTATGTAGTCAGAGGAGAAGTGATACATGGGCGCATTCTTTTTTTTTTTTTTTTTTTGTGACTTTAAAAGGTTGGACTTCCGGCAGCTCGTCATGTACCCACTCCCTTCGTGGCTTCCTCCCGGTCCATCTCCAGTCAGTCACATGCACAGGGAGAGCTCCGAGAGCATTTTCCACACGCACAGTTCAGTTCACATGCAGGGAGTTGAGAATTTCTGGCAGCTAATCACTGTCAAATCTTTTATGTCTCTCCCTCCCTCTCTCCCTCTCCCTGTCTCTCTTCCTGTGTGTGTTTGCACTCTTCAACGTCTGAAGGGCTGCCAGAGCAGCTCAAGCGACAGTGGGATGTCTATCTGCGGGACTGAGCGTTACATGTGACTGGGGTATGTTTTAACTGGGTTATGTAAGTGCTCCAGCCTGCGCTTACCACACACACACACACACACACACACACACACACACAGATGAGGAGGGCCACGCATGATGCAGAGGACTGTGAGCTCACCACAAGCCTCTTGCAGCAGCACGTTGAAAAATCCTTCACTGGGCTGGAACTTTGGCCTGTGTGCACGGCCTGGTGTGATTCATAGCTGTTAAATCTTATCTCCACCGTCAGCAAATGTGTCTCTATTGATTTCAGATGATATCATGTTGCTGTACAATCGCACCAGTATGATATAATATTTTCATGAAGGTGAAGGTTACATAAGAGAAGCGTCGCATTAACTCTTGCTTGCTCGGTCGAGATGTGCCAGCGGATAATTAGCCTGATGCAGAGCCTTCTCTCCACGCAGGTCTACCAAGTCCTCCTAGTTGGGTCTCCCTGTGGAGAGGGGACGGGATTGCTGACAACAAGCGAGCTACCAAATCCAATGCAGGACTGCCCACGCTCCCTCTGCTAGCACATTTATGGGATCGTTATGTGGGTGTTTCAGTGCGAGATCTAGAAGTGGCGTGATATGGGCCGATAATTATTTTAGCGGGCAATTGTCCAGCACCGCTCGGGGAGCAGCTGGTGATCACATCTAGCTTGGAGCTGATGCTTCATCGCAGGTGACAGCGTCCCGTCAGAGGTCGGAGGAGAATCTCAACAGATTATTTTAAACCTCAAATACACATCGTGACGTGTTGTTGTTTTTTCCATCTATGTAACAGATGACTTTATGTTTGATATATGGGCTTTTACATTAAAATACCTCAACATCTAATCAAGTTTGCTTAAAGTACAAAAAGTTTGAGGTTTATTATAAAACACAAGGCAAGGAAACAAAGTTTGTGTTATATCATCATTACACAATAATTAACCTTGTTTCCCAGCATTTTCTGGGCTGAGTGTCCTGGGCTGACATTGAACAAAAACACAAAAAAAGCCATGGCAACATTATACACAGGAGCTGAGCAACATTTGTTCATGACTTTCTATCCAAGCTGGAAACTGCTGAACACAAAAAAGTGGATTTTGTTTAGTTTCCCTGAGCCAAGGAAGGTGTTATCTAATCCAGTTAGAAGAGATAAGACAATGAAAACTTTGGCCTGATGTCTGTATTAGCAAATTGAAATAGTCGTCCGCACTTAAAAATCCCACCTGTAGAAGCACATGCCATTTTCCTTTCAACGAGTCATTCTGCACAGTGTCAGCTCTGATCATATCATTCATAATAACGCGTCCCCCCTCGGTCTTATTTTCCACGTGCTGTGTCTGAAACGTTACGTTGCATGTCGTCAATCCTGTTTGTTCTGTGAGCGCCGCGGTCGCCCATTCAGACTTACTTCACCGCGCAGCTACCGTGCACGAGTCAGACCCCAGACGTTTCCATCCAGAGCACATCTGTGGCAGCGGGGGCTGTTTGTAGCCAACACGTGTGAGGTTTCTGCTCTCCTCACCAACAGAGAGAGAAAAGCTTCAACGTGGGCTTTTTTTTTTTTTTTTATTAGTATTATTATGCTGCTACTGGAGCCGATGCACTTGCATAACATCTCAAGGCCCATACTGAGACTGCAGCTCTTTCCTTTGGATGTCATCCCAACCTTTTATAGTGCACCTGGCACCCCTCCTACCTTCTTCTGAGAAGCAATAACATTCACCAAGGGCTCTAGAGACGTTTTCTTCCCCTCCATCACATACACACACGTCAAGATGGCACTATACGTGACGAGTGGGGTCCCTGTGCTTAGCCACAGAGCTGGAGCTGCTCTTATGCATGAGGCAGTGGATGTATAATGGCCTCCAAATGGGACAAACATGTTGTGCATTATCCAGGAGAGCTTTCAAAGCACTTCATGTGGGAAATGTTTGGTGACGTAGACTCGCTCATTACATCAAGACGGCTCTGATTCGAGGTGGGTGCTCCTCAAGAGAGGTATACAGAGTGAGTGAGAAGCCGGGGGGGGGGGGGGGGGGGGGGGGGCGGGGGCCGGGGGGGGGGGGGGGGGGGGGGGAGGCAGGTGACACTGTGTGATTGCTAAAGGAACGTTCGTCTGGAAGGAGCATGAGGGACCGAGGGTCTGTCTGACTGCTGCCGCTGTGTCCAGAGATTGGCCCCAGTGCTGCTCCGTGCTTATTCTGGAATACACGTGACACGCTGCTCGCTCACACTCCTCTGCCCCCAGCAACTTTCTCTCTCTCTCTCTCTCTCTCGCTCCCTCTCTCACACTCACGCACACATGCCTCCCGTCACTCTACACACAGTACACTAATCCTGTTTCTGCCCCCTCACTGCTCTCTATCACATATTTATACTTCCTTTCCAAATTCCTGCTGCGATCTTTCAGTCAGTCACAGTCGGTTTCGCCCGCCCGCCCGCCCATCTCTTCGTTCTCGTGCCATCCCATCCTTGCCCATACACACACGCATGAACAGCAGCATCCCTCCTCCACGTCTATCATCCACCGTATTCCAAATAAGAAAACAAGATTTTGAAAGGTTAGAAGGAAATAAATTGAGGGCTTGCATAACGGAGACCAAGTTTGAAGCCTTGCATTTTGATGGGCTGGGGAAAAAAATCTGTTTCAAATCCCCTGTCCCCTCCTTTAAAACGGCAGCACTCAAATGTTCTATCCTGCACATGAGTTTGTTTTCCAGGTTTGACATGATGATTTGAAAACTGCTGCTCATACATTGGGATAAAGGTTACACTGCTGAAATGTTAGCCTAGAACCTGCTGGTGGCCTTGATGGTCCAACAGAAAGGCTTTGGACCCAAACAAATCAGTGGCATCACAGCTGGTATGGTGATATTTTGGTTTTTAGCTCTTCACTGTGTGATATTCTGTGGCCCACTGTCTGGGTCCAAATTCTTCTTGTTATGAGGCACACGGTCCTCTGCAGTCAGCAGTGGACCCCGGGAACAGGAAGTGGACAATTTCTTTTTTCTCACATTTGACATTTTGACCCCTTTCACTAGGGTTAGGGTTAGGGTTAGGCTTAGGGTTACACCTACACCTGTTCTTGTTACACCTACTTCAGGACCTCAGTGTACTTGTTTTTTCTCACTGGGCCAAAGAAAACTGCAGCAATAAATAATACATTCAGATTAAGAACACTTTCATGCAGTACTATAGAGGAGAACACTGGGAACAAACCTCAAAGATCTGGCTGGATCAAACAGAGATGATTCACACTGGACACATGATTTTAAAGCTGGGAGTGTGTGTGACTCCGATGACCCCACTATTAGCAGGTCAAGGTTTTAAGTTGGGGGATTTTTCTTCTTGTGGCCTGTGAACTGGACTTGTGAAGGGTGGAAAATTCCAGGTTTTTCTGGAGAGGAGCAGTTGCGCGTGTTTACCCCTTCGTCTCTCCAGAGACATTAACTAGGTCAAGCGCAAATGAATCTGCCAACAGCCTAAAGAGTAGTGGTGACAGGGGGTAGAGGGGGAGGAGGGAGGGGGGGAGTGGGTGTGGGTGGGAGGATTCTGTGGACTTTGGGCACAAATCTCATCGTCAGGATGAAACCTAATTTTAGTGCAAGCCGCCCCCACGACCCATTAACTCTGAGAAGAGGCCTGCATTCAGGCAGCATCGGCTGCAGCTCAGCAGGATCCTGGTTAAACAGTTTAATAGTCACACAGCTAATTACGCGCAGCCACAATCTAAGCCAGTCAAGGACACTGAACGGTTGCGGTCGTCTATCCAGCGCTAAATCCTCTTTTGCCGAAAAGCCCGGTGGCTTCTCAATGATACGTTTTCTATTCCCATTAAAAAAAAAAAAGCGCAACATTTTCCTTATATGTGTTTTTTTTTTTTTGCACGTGAATCTGCTTCTGCTTATGGTTTCAGGCTGTGTTGGCTGGAAAACGCCCGAGCTAAGCCCATCCTCTCAGTGGTATTTTCATTTAGTCAATAAAACGTGACCATGATGTGAGCGCAGCCTCTCAGCCCCGTCTGTGATGTATGTCTGTGACGGGCATTGAGAGCAGCGACCTGACGTGACCGATGGCTGCATAGTAAAGAAATGCTCTGTTAGGATCGGGCGGGTGGAAACACAACAACGTAAGGTGGATGACTAAATGGAAACTAACGTATATTTTGGATTGGGACTCACAGTGGGAGTTTTTTGGGGGGTTTTTTTGGTGAAGGGGTGTGAACAGAGGGGAAATAGCCTCAAAACACAGCTCAGCACATTGAGCCTGACAGCCGATCCTCAGGGACAGGTTTCAGCCCAATGTTTTAGGCTAATTTACGTGTCTGCTTTTCCACAAGGTCAGGCGGTTCAGGGTGTCACAGATGGCTGAGCCCAGGAGCTGGTATTTCTTAGCAATGTGAAACAGAGCGGGGGATGGGTTTTCAACAGGTCAATGGGTTTGTGTACATTTGTGTGTGTGCATTAGTGTCCCATTTATTTTGTTAACTTATTAGAGTGTCTCATTAGTGGAATAGTGTGTGTGTGTGTCTCTGAATGGAAATTTGGATTCAAAGTCTTTCGGTGTTTCCATTCTTTCAGTCACTGAATCAGAAATGACATAATCTCACTTGAAAGGATCTTACAGATCTATGTCACGCCGCACATTTGAGCGTAATGAGATTCAGCGGCTCAGGGAGGAGCTGCCAGACTCACGGACAGGAAGCCGTCAGCCCAGCGAGGTTGTGTTTCTGTAACATCTCGTCACTTGCACCCGATAAGGAAACACTGGAGAAATGTGACTATGCACTTGCTGGAGCTTAACACGGCGTGACCTCACATTGTCCTTGGCCTCTGCAGAACTGTTCTGCTGCTCTCTTATGAAAATTCCAGCTCCTGTGCGAGCTGCTGGGAACAACCAGTACCGGGGGGGTGATGGAATACAAGAGTTGTATAGTATTTAGAAGTGGAATTGTGCTTTTTAAAAAATTATGGCAGAGGACATAATACATTTTGATAAAGCTGGACCAGTTATTGAAAGTCTCCTTTTTGATTTATGATGAAATGACAGATTAAACCCGCTCATTTTTAATACATATATCTCAGACTAATTCAAATGAAAAGCCTAGAAACCCTATGATATGAGGAATTGATTCAAATGAAAAGAGTAGAAACATTCACTTACCTGTGCCTTTGACAAATAATCACCTGTCTTTCATGGCAGACATGTGTTTATTGAACTTAATGCGTCAAGTTCATTCAGAGAGAAATTCTGTGGTGGAAAAAAAACTATTGAAGGTTGACACAAAGCCCACACAGTTCCAACGCTTTACATGTTTCCTCTTTTTAAACACATCGCTTCTTCCTTTTCCATTGTGTCACTGCCAAACCATTTTTTGAAACATAATAGGACACGGCCAGACTTGGAGGGGGGCGGGACGGAGACGCTCTTCACTCACATATGCACAGGAAGGTATTGACAATAAGGTCCTCCTTCCCCTGACCTTTGACATCGCTTTATGAGTCAGAATGTAACAAGACACAGCGTGAAATGTGAGGTCTGGCTTGACCCCGGCGTCAGAGAATTCCTTTTTCAAAAAAATCCATGCGCTGTCGGCTAAAATGTCACACCTGAGCCATGTCATCCTGCGAGTCATGTGAACGAGGTCAGAGGACAAAGGGTTCACTGTGAAACACCGTACGGAAGCGAAGACCACCAGTGGTGAAAAATAACTAAATATGTTCTATAAAGTACTCTGCAGTTTTGCCTTGGCTCGTCTTGTACTTGTCGACCATTCCACATTATTTTATGCCTCTTGATCTCAGAGGGAATTCAATTAGATTATTCAAATTCAACATCAAGCCAATCAATTATTTTTGGGGGAAATTTTTGCTTGAAATGACAAAACTTCCCATTTCACCATGTTACAGAAAGTGACACCAAATTCCCGGATCTGTATCATTTCCAAAGGAAACTGTGTCTGCTGGTGTGCATTCACTTAGATTCATGTCTCTTCAGCTTGTTCGGTATAAAGCAGGTGGAGGTAGCTGACCTTTGCTGTGGCAGTGACACATCAGCCTGCTGCTGCTCCCCTCCTGTTCACAAAGGTTAGAAACGCAGTCTTTATTTATAAATGTCTTTTTTTTTCTCACTCTCACTGTTTCTGATCCTTCCACTGGAGCAACAAAAGAGAGAATGCATGACGAGCTCAAGTTGAAAGCCTGTCATTATAAGCGTGCCCGTGCTGTGTACTTCATTCAGCCCTCCTACTCTTATTTGCACATGTCATCGGCTGCTCTGTCGTCCCTCTGTGCTGCACGTCAGAGGCGGCTGCCGCCTGTCCTCCCACACCCCCCGGAGACTGTGACCAGTTGGGCAGGCAGCCTGTAAGAAACCTCGCTGCAGAGATCCACAGACGCCGCCTGTCTTATTACCAGGCCGCACGGGGGAGAGACAAACAACACGTGCTGCGCGATATCGCCCCTGTAAGCTCTTTCCCATCCTGCGCTGCGTTTGATTCCGCCCTCTGCTGCAGCCCTGCACCCGGGGAGCGTCACCCCCGTCCTCCACCTTTAGTGCTCCAGTTCCTCCCTGCACATGCACTGTGGCCGGGGCTCGGCAGCCTGCGTGGATGCTCTGGCAGACAGACACAGAAACAGCTCCACAAATAGACCCGTGCTCGGTCTCACAGGGGAGTAGTAGCCCCACTTCTGTGTGCTCTTGCCTCCTATTTCGTGTGCGCCTCGGGCCAAAACAAGTTAGCGAGGAACCACAGGGAAATCAAATTTGGAATTATTAGATCGTACGGACGGCATCGCAGGATGAACAAGAAGGAATGTGTGCATAAATACATATTGTTGGGCAAAAAGGAGGATTTCCGGAGCTCTCTGTCAACAACGCTGTCTGAACTGAAATGACTGGTGGTTGTATTCTACTCAAATCGATCAACTTTGCCAACAGGTTTGCAACAACATAGAGAAGGAAAATTAGAGAACTCTATCTTCTGTATTTTCCACTGAAATCTTCCTTTTTCAACATGTAGCTTCGCCATTTAGGAATTAATAAGAACGCGTACCGAAACAAAATGTGGAAACAATGAGTCCACACAACGTCATCATCATGTGGAAGAAAAACGGCTTGTGTCTAATTGAGTTATTGAGTCCTCTCAGCACGGTCTGAAAATAAAACTGGTACACAATCTCGGTGTGGGGTTGCAGTGTGTGAGAGTGGGAGGTGACAGACTGCTAACATCTGTCTGTCTGTCTGTGTGCCAGACCCATTTATTTATCGTTTGGGGTGGGGGTGGGGGTCGTGCAGTGACAGACACAAACGTGCCTCCTCGATGGAATCCGTGTCCTTGAGCCGGCCCTCCACTCGTCTGGAACGAGGCTGCTCTGCATCATCCCTCCCCCTTTCGGTTATTTATCTCCCTCTCTGCCGCGCGTCGCATCACATTTAAATACCTCACACAATAACACCATGGGTGCCAGCGACGGAGGCGAAGACCTATCTCACTAAGTTCAGTCAGCAACACGTGGATGTGCACTTCAGAGGAGCTTATTCTCCATTTTTCACTCTTATGCCGACACCCTTTGTGTCCACCCCACATCTGAATCGCCAGAGATATCTTGGATAATATATATTTGCTCACGTAGCTACAGAAGACTCCAGCTCCCTGAATAATTCAGAGCTGTGGCCTTAAGGTCACCCGACAGACTCAGAGAGAGCTCCAGGAGCCTTTGAGCGGGAACCATGAAGAATAAAGTATCATAGGATGAGAGAGAGCGGCGTCAAAGGCTGTTACATTATTAAAATATCCCAGTGGGCCACAGGGACTCGCACCTTCTCAAGCAGGTGCGAGAGAGCACACATGTGAGCGGCGAAGGACACAGATGCAACAAGCACCAAGCAGGAAACAGCTCTGAAGGGAAGTAGTATTTATAATCAAACTGTAACAGGAGTATACGCTCGGATGCATCAGCAGCACAGATAAAGATGTATCTGCGTTCCAGCTTCACAGAAGTCCAACTGCATCTACACTGTAAACAACTCAATAATTCCAAAATAAAACAAAATGAATCATGTGTCTCGCACCGGAATGTTCAGAGATCCTGCTGCGCCCTCACATCGGCTCCTTGGGAACGAGGCAGGCCGGAGAATGTCCCCTGAAAGTCTGGAGCCCCTCCAGAGAACGCACAGGAGGATCTCAACGTAGGGTCCAGTGCATGTCAAACGAACGCTGGTGATACCTCATCTTTGGAACAATCTAATTATAGACACCAAACAATAAGGGTCCGTTAATATTTATGTGTGTTAATAGGGGTAGGGACTTAAGAATTCACAGCCTCTTTATGCCCTGTCTCAGAAAAGACATGCCTCCACTGCCTGGACAACACCATTCATCTCTACGGGGGTTTTAGGTTACAGCCTGTACCCCAGACTGTTACGACATGAAGCTTAAGGTCGTGCAGCTACTGATATCTCGTGTGAGTGACATCAGCATTCCCACCCATCTGAGTCATGGAGTGCTCACATACCAACTTCCTCTTCTCAACCCCACCACCCTCCCTCCCCTTCCCCCCCTCCCCTTCCGGGGGTGAGTAATCAGTGGATACTGGAAATGCCTCATGGCTGACCTTATAAGGCTATCAGGAAACTGCTGATTTTGGGTTTTACAGCTCAGATACTAGCTCTGGGCTTCTTGCCTTGCCTTCTTGCCCACTGCTGTTCTCTTTTCCTGCCAGCATCCTGTCTTCATCAGCCCTTATTTCACACGGGGGAAGGGACCACGCTGTACCAGCTCCTCTGACGGTCTTTTTCATCCAGCATCAATCCCCAGATCCCTTCACCTGCTGTCTTCACCAGCGCATCGTGGAGATAATCGGCTAATGGCGTTGTTTACCCTGAAAATGACTCTGCAATTCATTTTACATTTGACCGCCTCTTCTTGTAATTGTGTGGAAGGGGGTGAGTTATAGATGTGACAGATTCAGTGGAGGCACATGGTCAGGCTCTGGGAAGAAGCCAGGGTTCTTTCACTTTCTTCCACATTTTGAGATGATGCTGATATTCATCTTGATCTCTGTGGGCCAAACTTTTTTCCAAAAGTATAAACCTACAATCTTAATACAGGTAGTTGTTTCTTTTGAGTCCATCCATCACAGCAGCAGGTTGGAGTACGTTGTATATTGTTGGTGAAAGCACCCATTTCCTCAGGCAGAGTCTGAACAGGAAACACTCCCTTTTGTCATAGTGTTGCATTGTGGGTAATGTAGTATTTTGACCAAGAGTAGTATGATTCCGCAGCATCAATTACTGAACCATTTTCACAGGTTAACTATTTTAACACATATTGAACAGTATCTCTGAGAGTAGAGACAACACTAAATGAACAGCATGAGAGTCAGAGGAGGTAAAAGAAAGTTCCATGTCCCGTCCTGCCAATAAGTGTCTGTGTATTCGTGCTGACAATCAAATGGACACTGACAAGAGCAGAGGTAAATAAACACTTGTTGTTTGTGATTCACAAACGTGTGTCGTCCTGATAAAAACAAAGAAGCTGCTTCATTCACATTCCAGTCCCTCATCTGAATCTGCGGAGCAGCTCATTTAAATAATTAGAGGGTTAGCTGATTCCCCTGGCAGAAATGTTTTAATGAAATTTGTTATTCTGATGAACCAAGAGCGACACATTTAATCAATCCCTTGGAACTGGCCTTTTACAGGATTTTCTGTCAGTAAATGTTGCTGTTCATTTCATCTGGTCAGCACAGCACGACAGTGTTTGGTCAGATTTAACTGTAAAGACAACCACTGCACCTTTTCCTACTGTATGTGCATGGGAAAGCTGCAGTTTGTAGTATGCAAAGTAAGATTGTGCAAACAGAACTTCTAGCTTTTAAAATAACAAACCGCAATTGTCTCTTTATATGATGGTTGCAAAAAATCCAAAGAGAATAAGGGTCGGACTCATTCACATTAAATATGAGAAAATAGTTTTGAATTGAGCTCAGTCATGTCTGGGTGAGCAAGGAAAGAAAGAGATAAGACTAATTTGAATTTTCCTCTGATGTTACACAGAAGATAGCGAAAAAATGTCTGAACTCATCAAAATGCCTCTTATTTGATCTGACTGTGTAACAACTAAGTGCTTAAAAAAACAAATTGTTTTCATTTTTCTCGTGTAACATAGAGAGTGCGTGACTTGTTCTGTACCTTTGGCATTTTTAACAAACCAGTCGGGTGGATTATTTGTTTTATGTAAAAGCACATAAACGCACAAGCCGACGCTCTCTCTAAACAGGTTTGTGTCCTCATGGTGGGGTTACACAACAGCGGGAAAAAAATCTGGCAGTGAGGTGTCCTCAAATGCTTCAGCTGAGACACGCCTAGAGTCATCAATCAATCTTCTTTTCGTTCTCTCTTTTTTTTTTTTTCATATTTTCTGTAGCAGAGTCACAAAGAAGAAATGTTGCCTTTTTTTGTATTTGTCTGCAGTCAAATATCTGTTAGAATGACATTCAACTTATAGACACGTTTCTTTCATGAACCCTCCAGCGCTCTGTGCTCATAAAGGAGGGATATAATTGCATGTCGCGGTCTGTTTGAAGACATAGTTAGTCCCAGCATCCGGATCCTGTGTTCCACCTCAGGCAGGGTTGCTCAAACAAGTTTTAGGCCTTTAACTCAACCCAGTGGATACAGACACACACGGGGGCCTCATTTGATCTTGGAGGATTTATGTTGCACCAGCTCTCGCAAGAACAATCCTTTTCTTTACAGCGAAATGATGTGGGCACAAGAACAGAATGCACCAGCAGAGATCTTATGTTGCGGTGAATGTCAGTCACTGTGAATGTCTTGCATGAACTAAACATCCAGGCACTCACACAGAAAATGTTTGTTCAGTTCAGAGTGTGTCTCTGTCGACACAGTAGCTTCTCTCGTCGGACACAAGGTTGTCTTTTGTCTGATCGCACAAATCGTCACTTCTCCCTAAACGTGATCAGAGTGAGGGCTGTGCTTGGATACTTCATTCACAACGCCCAAAACAATGCCCGGCACGCGCACAGCGCGTTGGTGTGGTGGCTGGAAAGGCTGCAGCTGCCTCACAATGGATAGCACAGTGACGTACATGCATCTGAACGAGTGCTTTAACGAACAAGTCCTTTCAAAGCCGGTCTCCCGTCGAAAGGAGCAGAGCTGTGCCGTGCCGAGCGCGTCGTGTTGTTACATGTCTCAGTCCTGTTGTTGTGTTGGAGCTCTGTCTGCAGCCAAAAGCCTGAGGGGGTCTCCACCTGCAGCTCATAACTCTTTGAAGGTCCAAACTGGCAAGCACTTTGCAATTAAAGCAGGTTTTTTTTGATAGTAAATAATAAGCCACGGCTTGTGTTTCAGTGCAGCACTCTCATTGTATATTAAGGTAATGCATTCTATTCTTCAGCCACACATGGGGGCTTTCATTTTTGTGTTGTGAATTAAACAGTATAATGTATGTCTGACAAGTATTATCCCAGAGCGACCCAGTGTGTCTCTCATGTGTGTTCTCGCTCTAGTCAACCTGATATGCAAAGATTTGCTTTAAATGTAAAGATAAAATTCCTCCTCCTCCTCCTCCTACTACTACTACAACTGCTACTATTACTGCTACTACTACTACTACCACTACCACTACTACTACTAATGATAATAATGATAATAATAATACTAACATTTTTTACAAATTGACAGGTTTAATTTCATTCTGGAGATTCAGATATACAACCATAAAAACTTTATTGTCCATCAGAAAATTGGATGACCATTTTCCATCTTATAAATAAGTAAGAAAACAAATTAAAAAAAAAAAACACTGAAACACAGAAAAAAAAATACTTAAAGTAGAAACACGCAGAATTGTGACCTTGCTGGGACAACAACAGGAAAAAAGGAAAGGAGCTGCCTCATACAGTAAGAGCCCACGTCCTGGTCAAGCAGTGAAAAAAGCTTATTCCTGATTACGCTGACCTTCTGGGAGATGTGTCGATTCTTTAGACATCACAGGATGTGGAGCTCTCCACAGCAGCAGCCGGCAGCTGGCAGTAAAATTGTCACATGGCATTTCCAGAGAGATAACGCACTCCTCTAATCAAGCTACCTTCATATGTCTCACAGTGTTACATAACATGATTCCAATCAGGGCTCAGGCACCGGGCCGGTCTGCCCTGATCCAACCTCTCCTCTCAACATGTCTCACCAGGACAGAGAGCTGAGCCACCACATGACTTCCCTTTGTATCATGAAGGTGTGTGATATTGCCCTCAGGGGAGGTTATATTTTAATTAAACCATTCAGAGCCTGCGTTGAGATGACTGACACCGCCCTCACGTCACTATAATTAGTTTGTTCTCATTCATACAAAGGAACAACACGGACAAATTTAGATTTTTTTTTTTTCCTTTGACGTCATGTTTTAACCACGAAGAATCCTGGTGGAAACTGCATCCGGCCAAGGCAACCTCTGTTTATTAACAAGAGAGTTAGTTATTATTATTATTATTACTATTCATTTCTTTCAGTTGGATGGAATCAGCCCTCTGGTTTTGTCTGCTTTTAGCTAAGTTAAGATAAACTCAACTAGGCTTTGGTCAGGTAGTAACTTAAAGTCAACGTCCTCTGAGGTTGAACGTTTTGATTAACATGGAATAGAAGCAGCTCCCAAAGAATGTTTTGTCAGGAATATTCATATTCAACACAGTGTGTTGCATCAAAACAATATCAAAAACATTTAAAAAAAAACATCACACCATCAAGTCAAGAGGCTCCTCCCTCAGGAGAACAGCAGGACCTTCTGCAGCGTCCTCCTCAGCGGCACCTTCTCCTCAGGCTCGCTGTCGGGGATCATGCCAGCGCTCCTCTCCGCCGTCAGCTGGACGCCTGGCCTCCTCTCCCTCGCAGCCTGCAGCCCCGCCTGAGTGATGTTCCTGCAGAAGTCCACCTTCACCTCCTCAAGGCCGCGCCCGTGAGCCACCACGCCCTCCAGGGTGCGGTCGGTGATGCGGACGCAGTTCTCCAGGTGGAGGCGACGCAGCCTCCTGCAGCTCTGCAGCAAGGAGACTACGTCCCGGTCAGTGATGTGGCCGCAGCCAGAGAGGGTCAGCTCCAGCAGGTTGGGACACCTGTGACACAGCGAGTGAGCTCATTAAACAAACGCAGGGAAGACACTGATCCAATGAATCAGAAAGGAAAATAAGAGGCAGGGGCCTGATTCTAAAAGAAAACAGTTAGATGTGGGTTCGTGATTCCCTACCGTGCACAAAGACAAAACGTTGCTGTGGCACAGAACAATCACAGGATATTTCATGAATAACAGCATTGCACATTCTCTCATGCTCATTTTTTTTTCAGGAAATTCCTCCAAAAATGAATCATTGCATGTGTTCGCTGCTCATTTCCATCCATTACCAGGAAGTGCAGTGCAACCCACTGGCAGCCTGGCAGCTCCAGAGCTGGCAGACCCTGATGGCAAATGGGATGTAATTCACGTTTACTGATGCAGATTACATAAAGACTTACATAATCTTAGCACTTTGCCACATGTGAGACAAGCATACTGCAGTTGCCTTCAAGGGTTGAGGGTGCTGCCCCAGTAACCTCTGAACATGGGACAGGGCAGTCAATCCACGTGCCCCCGTTTGCATTGTTACACAGGACAAATGTGTGTGTGTGGGGGTGGGGGGGTGAGGGGGGGGTGTTATCAGCGGATGTGGCTGCAAAGATATCGATGCAGCCCAAAAGAGAAAAAAGAAGGACACAAAGGTGGCATTGAGTCGTGGTTAAAGGAGCTGGAGCCTGCCGACATTTACAGATTCAGCTGCTTTCTAAAAACCACAGCCGAAGCACCGAGGTAAACATAATAGGTATAAAAACTTCATCAACCTTTGTTACATAATCCACCCTCTCATGGCTCCTCCCCTCACCGTGAACAGTGTGTGTGTTGTGTGTGTGTGTGTGTTGTGTGTTATCCCAAAAGCATATAATTATCTGCATGTCACCTTGTCTGAGTATAACCACATCAACCTCCCCTGCACTTCACAAGTGTACAAACACACACCCAGTTAATGATTTAATTTACCTCTGTGAATCTGTCTGTCTATCTATCTATCTATCTATCTATCTATCTATCTATCTATCTATCTATCTATCTATCTATCTATCTATCTATCTATCCATCTATCTGTCTGTCTGTCCTCTGTGTAAACTGCAGTTCACATTAAAAGCCTATGATTAAAACACAGAACATGGAGGGCAGCCTGGTCGGAGCTGAGCAGGAGCAGCGCACCACCGCACCACTAACCTGTAATCATCTCCCTAATGAGCTCTTTGGTTTCCTGATGGTTATTCTGTCTGATCAAATCATCCAGTGCACTGCAAAAAGAACTGAGACGTATATTTAACATTCCACTCCTCCGGCCTATTAAGCGGATTGGCCACTTCTAACCAGTGTACGTTTTTTTGTGGAATTTTTCACTATCGCGACGCGTCAGGGAATATTCCCACTCTGACGTGAAAAACGTGCTCAAGCTTGTTTTGTAACAGAATGCATCCATTTATTGAAATGGGGAATATCTCGTATTGGGATGAACCCACCCAGAAAAAACCCAGACGAGCTTCTTGTGCCGCCCACTATCCAACCCACACGAGGTGGCATGCTTAGCATGTTAATTCCTGTTGCATAAGCCTGCTGCCTTGACCTCAACATTATCAAAATCAAACGAGTGAGCTCCTGATGATTGATTTAATGCAATTGTCTGTACGAGGGGAGAGTTACACTGGAAACTACACAATAAAGAGGCCCAGTGACATTCCATGGTTTTTTCCATGGAGATAAAAAAAGAAAAAAAAAAAAGAAAACACACAGTCAGACATGAGCTTGGCGTCAGAGTTTGCACGGCGTTCTATCCAGGAAGAGGCAGGCAGAGACAGACGCACATGTTCATTCCTCTAACAGCAACAAAGAGCCAATTGTAGGCTCCACCTGCTTGTGTAAATCTCCATTCTGCAGCTGACTGGGAGGGTCTGCAGCCAAATCACTCTTTATCAACCCCCCCCCCCACCCTCAGCTTCTGCATGTCCCCTCCCACTGTGTCACGTGCACTTGCTTTCTTCTCCTGTGGACTATTTGGGAGGGTTTATCAGTATGCAGGGAGTGTGCTTGTAGCCCGTCGAGATACAGGACCCAGACAAAGTAGGTGGTTCTAGTTTTGACTGCTCGCACAGCCCTCGTGTCTCGCGTCTCAATTTTCACAATACAGGAAATCCTCAAAGGGTCATACACTGAACCCATAAGCCAGCCTCCCTTCCGTTCTCCCGTCCCCGGCCAGCAGCGGCGGACTGGCTCCCTCACATCAACCGTTATTACTGTTATGCTGAAGAAATTACCCAGAGACCTCGTTATGTCTCTCCAGGCTGATTCCTGCATGCAGCCGGGCCGCACGAGGCCGGCCGCCAGCAACGCTTCGTTTCAGTGACCTATCAAATCCAGCTGTCACAGCATTCACCAAACATAATTTGATATCTGACCACAGTTATGTTAGTTAATGGAATCACTCTCGTGTCCCACAGATGTGTCATTGCTCTGTCTCTGCTGCCAGCTCAGGATACGCCATCTGTTTCTAATGATTTTTGTTTCCCTGCTGCCTACAGCTAAACATGGCAGCCTCACTGAGTCCCGTGCCTTTTCAAGAAAATGCATCATTCCCAATCCTTTAGGAGGATTTGAAAAACCCAGGTCCGCATTTAAGATTCTGGTTTGTATTGTCCTGTAACCCGGGGCTCAGGACCCTGACGGGTCAGAGCACAACCACTAAGAATGGAGAAGGTTACGCCATGATTTCAGCTTTAAAAAAAAAAACAAAAAAACTGCTCTGTTGCAAATTATTTTCCAGATATTGTTCAAATAACTGCATGGTGAAACAGCACGGGAGTCACGAAGCAAAAACAAAGGTCATGTCGGTCTATTCTCTTGTATTTTAAAATACATGACAAATCAGGGAAAGCCCACACTAACACTCACATGTGGCAGACGTGGGCCAGGAAAGTGCTGACCAGGCTCTGGTGTTTGCTGCAGATGTCCCTCTGAAACGAACTCTTCAGCCAGTCCTCGATGTTGCACACTTGCACTCTGCTGGAGTACCAGCAAATGGCCAGGTACCGCAGCGAGGGCCCCAGCACGAAGTTGTCCCTCCTCAGCTGACACGGCGAGCTGAAGCGGAGCAGGGTCCAGAGGCAGGGGTCCATGAAGATCTTGCGCAGGAGGTGACACGTGAGGGACAGTCTCCTGCGACCGTCCTTGTCCAGGAAGGAAAAAAGGTGGAGGAGACACTCTCGGTTGAGCTGGGTGATGTGCATGGCGAGCCGTCCAGAGACACGCAGTGGGGCCTCGTCCCTCGGGCAGCGACGGGCCGTCTGGTAGGCAGCAACAATGAGCCTGCAGCCTGTATTGTGTGGCCTGGATACATGATGCCTTCTCAGGCACATGCTGGAGGCCTGCACATATAAGGACGCGTGAGCGGTGGGCTATTTTGGGAAGACAACTGTCGACTTGGTGGAAGATAGAAGTGTTTCAGCCATACGCTCCCTTTCCATCTGTCGGGGCTCTCAACAGGCCGCCAGCAGTGGACTGAGCCAGATGTTTACACTGCCCTGATCCAATTCTCAAACACAGACACCCACTGAATGACACACAAAGGCAAACGGCTCCATCATGCATCACAATGCAAAACCATCCACAGGTTAGAATGTGCACCTGTTAATTCACAAAAGAAACGTGTTCTTATGTTGAAGTTAATGGGGCAGTTAACCATTTTTTGGGAAAATAATGTCAGAATAAAATCCAAAATGTTATGTACCCTTTGAAATCTATAACATGTTTTTAAACTAAAGCTGGTGCAAAATATTCAGGATATACATACAAAGTGAATATATGGCATTTATGGTGGTAAACCCCGATTTTACTGGAGGTCTAACAGCACCACTTTAATGGCCCAGTTTGTTCCCTGTCCAATGTTTACCTATGAGAATAAAAGCTTTCTGTTTACCTTACATTACCTTATCATGTTCAAATGGAAGATAGTACCTGAATTGCTCTGTTAAAATGACGTCTGCTCCTTCACCACTTTGAAAACCTGAGCGTGTGCAAAGCCCCACCTTGGTTCTCACTGGGCTCATCCTCCAGTGAAGGTGACACATCAGAGTGAGGAAACCATCACACAAACCTGTTCGCTGATGAAAAGGTAAGTGAACCGTGACTCAGCGTGGCCGGGAACATCCAGTACAGTACTGAGATGGCTAAAGGCAAAACACCATTACATGTGTGTCATCACACCAGTTCCTGTTCCACTTGTTAGCACCACCAATCTCCCAAAAACTCAGGATGCTGGGAAACGGCACTGCGGGGAGGCCGGTTCCATGGTGTCACCGTGTCCTGATCTCCACAAAAACAACGTGAGCTCATTATTAGCTGCCCGTGATTGAGCCTCCAAGAGAAAAAGGCAACAGACAGAAAGGGCACTTGTGTCATTGACGGGGCCGGAGCAGCGAGCCTGCAGTCACCGGTGAGCAGGTGAAGAGGAGCAGCTGTTCTTCAGCGTATACAGAAGCACTTGTTCCTGCCTGAGCAGGAGGGCTGACTGGCTGGCACGTGTCCTGAGGGGAGCGCTCATGAGTGTGTGTGTGTGCGTGTGGGTGGAGATGTTCGCTAAAGGGAAGGGAGGGGAAAAAAGAGAGGCATACTGAAACATTTTTTTCTCTCTAAGGTCGTATTTGAACGTCATCAAAGGCGCTTTGCCATTAACCAGCAACAATAACACTGGTACTGAGGGGTCTGCTGGTGTGCATGTGCCCAGCTTATAAAACGTGACCTCATATGTAAACGGCAATAAATGACTAGACTAAATGTTTACATTTAGAAAAATGTCCTTCTAGACTATATTTATTTTACATTTGCCAGAACATTAAATGTATATAATAACATCACACCTGTAAAACAAAAATGATTCAAATGTCTGAAAGACTGAGCAATGAATATTAATATTTTGTGGAATTGCTGAGTCGACTTTGCATCCACCCTGAATCAACAGTCAGAATTCATATACATTCATATATTTTTCAGGATTAAACTGAATCTGGAGATTTTGTGAATACATGAGCTAATTGTTCTCTTACTGGATGTTATATTAAAGCTTTATTTTAAAAAAGGACCTTCAGAGCAGCTGTATCCAAAGACTGTGTGTTACATGATGCCTCCGTGTGGTAACGGCTCTCTAGAAAAGAAAAAAAAACAAAAACATCAACAACTCCTGGTTGTATTTTGTCATGTTCACTTTGCCTGGTACATGATCTGAAGTTCACTGGGGTGCGTGTCGCTAAAGTATCACCGGCACAGTCAAAAACAAAACAATATGACAAAGGCCATTTCACATTGGTTCTGGTCAAGAGGTTAAAACTTTCTAATGAGCAACTGTCAGTCAATAAAAGCTTAAATCTCCACTAATATCTGTAAAAAAAAGAACTGGGAGGTTCTTAATATGTGGAAAATACACAGTTAGAAACTTAAAAAAACAATTTTCACAATCACAGTGTCTCATCAGTCTAAACATTGGACCAAGTGAGGTTTTCCAAGGCTAAAGCTTCATTACTTAACAATCACCTTTGTAATCTATTACATACGGAGAGGTCTAACCTCATCTGAGGATTACAACATCAAGGAACTAAAGGCAAAGAGTCTACGAACCAGAAATCAAGCAGCAAATTATACATGTTGCCGTCATGCAAGTCATGAAAGAAGAATTGTTGCACATATATTATTATACATGATAAAAACTATTATAATCAAGCACTGTGTGAGGAGCTGGTCTAAGGCAGTGGAGTCTGACTGAATCATTGTGCAGACGTCAGTATAGCTTGGCTGCTCTCCTCTGCCGCAGCCCGTTCAGAGGAATCTCTATCTGTGTCAGCCTCATCCGTGTCTCTGCCCACATGTGCTACGTTGGCATTATCTGGGGAATTCTCATCCAAGGTATCCACCGTGTGTGAGGCTGCGACATCCGCCGAAACGCCATCTGCAGCCCCCGTGTCTGCTGTGACTTTGTCCCGACCACCTGCTCCTGAAGAAATGCTGTCCGGGGCCGTGTTGTCCACAGCGGGTTTGATGGTGGTGGTCTTGTCTGAGGGCACGTGGTCAGTCCTCTCCACGTAGAAGAGGATGTAGGCCTTGGCCTTCCTCACTGCGTCCTCATTGGTCAGAGTTACTGTGCTGTCGTTAAAGTGGTACCAGCTGCCCTTGTGGCTGCCATATGCTGTATAATGCCCTGATCCAACCCTGTGAACACAGACACATCCATCAGCTTCCACTCTCTGGCTTCCTACAAGACCTCATTTCCTGCCGCTGAGGGGAGGGGGGGATGCGGCAGCGCAACATTGCCACCCAGAGGCCAGAGGCGAAACAGCAGCACTTTGATCACTTTGAGCTCCTCCGGGCTCGTCTAAATGCTTTTTCAAGGACTCTCCCTCCGCCTTACAGCTTTCAGCATTTAGTGGCTTCATGAATTTTTAAACCGGAGCTCTCGACAAGGCTTTTCAACAAATTGGATCTGAACTGTTTTTATGGCACTGGAGTGACTGACAGCCGGCAGCGGTAGGTAGAGCTGCTCAGCACATGATGATGTAGGTAGATATACGTGTTGAGTCAGATTTCAATTTTGCCCAGATGGTGGTTAAAGCACATCTAGGCAGCTGTCAGGGCTCATTATGGTAAATCATGAGGAAACCTAAACCCCAGAAGCACTAAATGTCAATTATTACTTCCCCCCTTTGTGTGCTTCAACTAAAGGTCCTTTTTCAATCACAAAAACCCCTAACACCCACTAACATCTGGCTTTTGTCTGCAGTGGGAATGGATATAATCGGTAAACACAGTGAAATACAGATCATGAGATCAAGCCTGAAAACCTTTCCACTCACCCAGAACCATGATGCACGACAACAGCCGCAAGGTCGTACAGGCTACTCCCCGGTACAGAGTTCTCTGGCTGCAAACAGGAGAGCATGAGAATTAACACAACCTGTTCTCTCTGCTCCCCCATCCCTCTTTTATTTCTCCGCTTAAACCCACTGAGTGAAGGAGGATGGTTGCCCTCCTCAGAAGTGTTTTCCCTCTCCATTGTCTACTTTATGATGTAAACTGTGACTTGAGATGAACTTAGTTGGGATTTGGACACTGGCAAATAAACCTAAATGGAATTTAATTTCTTATGAATACAGACAATTTAAAAAATACAATATTAAATACATCTTTATGGAAAAGGATGAGACACTTCAACTTCTCCAAAATGATAAAAACGATGAAAAGAAAAATGTGAAGGAAAATTAGGGACTTTTTTCTTTGCGTGCATTATTGAGGCTGTCAAACAGATTTGCATAGCAATAGCACCCCCTGGAGAAAACTAGAACCCTGAGGAACTGTCTTTACACAATTCCACTAATTTTAGATGCATTGTGTCTGAAAGAAACCAAAATGCAATTCTCTTATTTAGTTATTTTTCATTATAGATATAAATCCATCGTCACCCGGCTATGACAGGGGAACTTTAGTCTGACTAAATCACCAGTTTGCTAAAGGAGCTATTGTAATCTTTGTTAATATACAAACCTTCTATACCATCTATTCTACTGTATTCTTCATGCTGTCAGCAGCTGCAGTTTGTGCTGAATGGACAAAGCTTACAGCTCAGTGTTACATGGCTCATGTCTTACCAAAGTCAGCTGTCTGGATTTATGCTTATTTTTTTTAATTACACAACCACTTTAATTGCAAGGGAGTTCAATTTGGATGAGTACACTTGGTTCTTGGTGAACTGGAGTCAGAACAAATAAAATGGCTATAATGGCCACTTCTGCAGACATGTTCTCAATCTGTGCAGATAGTGGAGCGAAAGAAAAGCATGGATGGCCCATTTATGATTAAGGTTTAGGTATTTTCCATTTTGTAATAAAGGTACAGTAAAATATTTCTTGAGTCTTGAGAGAGTCACCTGACCTCTGACCCATTATCTTCTTCATTGTGGAATTGGCATAGCTGTCATTATTTCCTCCATGTTAAGCTGCACAAGTAATAATTTAATATACGCGTTTCATCGATTCTCGACTGATGGCTGTTGTCACAAATGAAATTATATTCTTTAAAATCTTTTGGCTGAGATAAAGCAGTTTAAAACCTCTCATGGAAAAAGCCATGATCAGCATGTGTTTTGTATGCTCACCTCAAGCAGGTAACCGCTCATGTCCAGGCCTTTCAGTGGAAACTCCACATAGGTGTCGACCTTGTTTCTCAGGAAGGCTGTCCAGTGGAACCTTTTTAGGTGAAGACACAAAACCTACAAGTGGAAATAAAAACACCAGTTACTCCAGATCACGCTTTCTAAGTCAAATTGAGAAATGATTAGAAATGAAATGAAATTTCTTTGTGTCCTACCTTTGGCAGCTTTTGAATCCAGAACTTCTTAGTGGACTTCTGTCGCTTTTTACACTTATGGCAATAGTACAGTTCTGTTTCATCAAGTTCTTCCAGGTCAGTGAAGCTACGTAAGCAGTCTGATAATAAAATAAAAGTACAAAATGTTGACTTTAACCTCAGCAGCAAATAGAATCTAAAACTGCCAGTAAATATTTACTGGCATTAATCAAATAAGTCACTGCCTACGATGAATTACCCCGCAGCGTGCAGGTTGGTCCTGGTTCCTGGTCCTTACTTCTCTTTTGTCTGAACTGGCTAGGAATGTCCAAAGACAAATCTGAGAAAGAGACAAATGCCTGGATGTTATAAATCATCAGGTTTATCTTGCATCACATTTCTTCATTCACTTGTCATGTAGAGCAAGAATCACATTTAAATTCATGTTACACTGATGGTAAGAAGTTTACTGAATTAAAGGCATTGTTAGATCACATAAATCTTTCTTGCTTTAACTGTTGTGAACAGTTTCAGTCACAAAAGATGCTTTACCAAGAAATGGATCAAACTTTCGAGATTCTGTCCCACATATCAGGCAGTTGACTTCATTCTGAAGCAGTCCACCAAAAATTGAAGTGACAACACTGGCAGTCCCATTTCTGTAAAGAGTCAAAAAAATACAGGTTTAATAAATGTGCATAAATTGTAGTGATCAATTAACACTCAAGAAAATGACTATGTAAAGAACCTGAGATATTCTGGACCCAATCAGTGTTGACTGATTAAAAAGTGGTCCACCATTTGAAAACAAGGTTCTGACAACAAAAGTAAACTAGTAAAACACTCCCTGACTACTGCACTTCACAGGCTTCAATATAAATAAAGCTGGGAAAGAGCAGAAAACAGAAAAAAGGAGACGAAACAAAAGGCATGACGTTGGATGGACTTGCATGCAGCATTTGCCCTCTGCTGTGGAGAGTCTGACGCCATCCTGAGGCGAGAGCGGGAGCGACGAGCCGTTCCGGCTGTACTGCAGCTCTCTGTGGAGGTGGTCCAGCAGGTAGCGCATGAACTCGTGGGCATCCTGCTGCTGATAACCCCTGGACCCAAAGAACACAGCTTTAAATGACTTGACTTCAACATGTGATTTAGGCGATAAAGACTCTAACATGCTAACAAGATACACACAGACAGGAGAAATAAAAGTTTATTGCCAGTTATAAGGAACTTAATTATCAAACCTTTGCACCACGGGGGCTTACCTGAAACTTGGCATGATTTTCCATATGGCATAAAATAGGGAGTCTGGGCTGAAGGCGGTCTGATTGCCCTGCCACAGTGAACAAAGGGTTTTCCTGAACTCCTCCACTAACGACCTGTTTAACACAGAGCGAACGTGTTAACACGCTGCATTAACTGCTGCAGTCAGAATCTGAAGAGCATCTAATACTCATTCTGCCCCACTCTCTGTGATACCGAGTATGACACTTGGAGCTTGCTTGATATAAAACCCAATAAGAAAAGATTTCTGAGGCTTGTCTTCGAAGTCCACACTTGCTGAAATGAATTTCAGATCAATGCACTCAGCCCATGAACCTCCCTCCTTCAGAAGAGGACCTTACACACTGTTGTCCCCTTGGCTGCGGGTGTGGTACATCCTCCTTCCTGCTGTCTTACCACTGCGTAGAGCTACGGCGGGCAACTCCTTGAAATAACAGCTGAACTGCTCGATGTTGCTGTTGAAAAAGAACGCACGTTTAGCGAGGAGTGCCAAGCCAGAGATTAATAAAGATAAATGTGTTACAACTGAGAGAACAGACTCAATTAATATAATAAATATAGTTGGGACAGATATTTTATTTTAAAAAATGTGGTGGAAACTACACTGATGATATATATACTATAATATGGAAACTATAACCCTTGGCAAAGACAATAATACCTGTAACAAAGCACACATCAGAGTAATCCTGTTAGAACTCAGTCTGGAACTGTGTTAGTTGGAAAGTCGTTTTTTTTATACTGTGTCCTGTCTCCAAGCTGCTTCTGTGTAATAATCCCCCTGACTGTGCCCCAGACTGAATTAATAAAGGGTGACTGGTCGTGGGGCCCTAGGTCTACTGGAGTGGAGGAACTGAACCAAGCTGCAAACCCAGTTAGTTCACCATGAATGTAACCTCAGTGCAGAGTCTCACCTGAGCGACTGCAGAATGGCGTTCATAAAGCATGTGTTGCCCAGGTTCCGCAGGCCTGTAGCACCTAAAGCTGCCCCGTCCTGGCAGAGACAAGTGACACATATGAATGCGTTTTTAATTCATAAGATGAATATTTAAAGGTTGTGTTTAGGTCTGCAAAGGCTGCTGTGACTAGTAACTGAAGAACTGTGTCAAGCCTAATAGAGGGAGATCTGAGCAAAGCGACTATTAGCAGTTTTTAGCAGAGGCACACAGGGGTGTTAGGGAACAAGTGTAAAGCAGCTGGAACTTGAATTCTTTATAAATGAAAAACAATCATGACATTTATTTGAACTTACACTGTCTTTTAACAGTTTGCTGTCTGGAGCTGGACTTTCCAGGAGTTTTCTTTTCCTATGTCTGTCCCCCATCAAAGTTGAGCTGCATGAGAGAAAACATTTAACTTGGGTACCAACCTTTTATTCAACAATGTTTTGTTTTCCAGACAAACACCATCAGTATATCAAAACAAATGCTCCAATAAAAACAAGTGTCAAGAAATTGGTTCTTGAGATTGGCACTTACTTCTCTAAACTCTGAAGATGCTCCCTCACCTTCTGCACATGCCCAAGTTTAGTGTCATTGACAACAAATTCATCACATCTGTAACTATAAACGGCACATTAGAAACAACACATGCATGTGCGACAACGCAACAAACATACAGAGGATTAAATGCAGCAACATCTTAGATTAGAAACACAGTCATCGTTAACATATGTGTTTAACTGTTGTAGCATGTAGCACCGAAGCAGAGGTGAATGTGCAGTTTGAGATGCATGTAATCTAAGAACGTAGGATCCCTTGCAAAGCAACTGATCTAGTTCTAACACATTAAAGAAGGTTGTTCAAAACATCAAAACATTTGGCTCCCATTACCATGGAATCAGAATGCTTTGACTGATAAAGGTTTTAATGACCGTACTTCTGCAGGGCCCCACGGTGAGTCACAGATTGTACACAAAGATAGTTTGGTTTTAGGGGAAACTCACCAAAACACACTGAAGTTGCTGCAGTCCATGCACACAGTGTGGTGGGACTTCTCTTTTTCCTGTTTCTCAACCTTCCTTTGACTGTTGCTGAGGGCTTGAGTGTCTTCAAAGTGCTTCTTTGCATGTCCATTGACATATCTAGATAAAAAAAAAAAAAAAACTTATTTAGAGAAAGAACATCAAGAGACGTCAGCCAAGTTGTTTCCCCAGTGTGAATGTGTAATGTGTTTGTGCCTTAAATCATTTTCTTTACATTCAAATCACACAGCCAAGCATCAATTTGTCCTGTGATCTCTGAAAAAAACCCATACATTTTCTGGGACTTTGTAATATCTATTTAAGTTCTAGTTTAATCATTTGGTGATAATGTGTTCCATTGGCAGAATGATACAATTTCTTAAATTCAGACATCCATCCCTGGTCCAAATACAGACAGGAATTGGAAATAACGCATATGATGGTCTTTAGTGGTTTGGCTTCCAAAGCCCAGAAGAAAAAAGTCTGAGGAAAAAAGAATCAGGTCATATTTCTGTCAGTGCAGAGTTTTAAAGGTGCGCTGTAAGTGCTACAGGGACAAGTAATGAATCAGTCCATTTGAAGAATATGTTATTTTCATGGAGGCATTACTGACTTGCCAGGGTTTAAATACTCCCCGAAAGCAAGTGACAGAGACGCCAGTATTCCCAGAGGGTCCTGTGTTTCGTGGTGTGTTCAGGGTCAGCATATGAATTGCAGTAAAAACAACAGATGCCATCTCACCTTCCACAGTGGACCGTGGTGCAGGTGAGGCAAATCCACGGACTTTTATTCGACCTGCAGACTGGGGACAAAACACGGAGTTAGTTGTAAACAACAGACAATGATGTGGCTGATTTCAACGGCTCACTCTTCCATGTGTCACAGCGGCAGCATCGCGCTGGTGACAGGAGACAGGACCCAGGACAAAGACAGGGGACAGGTGTGACCCATGTAGATGTTGTTGGACTTGCACGAGAGTGACCCACTCACCGTTGCAGCACCAGGAAGACGGAGCACCGTGAGGGAACCCGGGTGAGTCCGCAGCGCAGCTCACGTTCGAGCTCAGATGAGGGCACTCCATCGGTTCACAGCGGCGGACGAACCCGCTGACGTTCACCAACACTGCAGCACCGGGACCAGGCTAACAATGGGCGGCCAATTAATATAAACTAGCTAGCTAACGTTAGCCGAACAAGTACTTTAATTTAGCGGGGTTTCTGCCTTTGATCAAGCTAACGCGTCTGGTCGCTGCCGGGTCTCCTGCGGTTTCTCGGGGGAAAGGGGGTTTACAGAAATCTCACCCCGACATGTTGTCGAACAAAGCAGTAAGGTTATCTCTGGAGTGTCGGGTAGAGGATAACTGCTGGCGTTGGTCACAAACAAATGGAAATAACTTGAGGAAGTGACGTCGAGTCTACCGGCTCGGCCAAGCACCAAACGAAGATGACAGAGTTTCCATGAGCGGTATCTCACATCACTTCCGGCTTCGTTTCCCCACTAAGTTACACAGTGAGGTCTTCGCATCCGTTTCGGCTCTGTCCTCTTTCAGGTTTATACCCTCTGGCATTTTATCTATTTTATCCACTGAATGCAGCCATACTGCGAGACTCCCGTGTTTGGTGCGTATGCGACGTTGCGTCCTTATTTTAGGCCAGCTTCCGGCAGGTACAGCAGTTCAATCATCGGTGGAACAACAACCTTTGCGGTTGCATTGTAATTATAAAAGTGCTTTAGAGTACTTTTGCTTTGTTTCAGTGGTGGCAGGTGAGTACTGTTTGTTCATGCCTTGCACACCAACGTGTTATTTTAAGAGTTCTGTTTCTGGTCTTTGATGGAATATATGAATGGTAGTTTTAATATGTTGTTTATTTCCATACTTTCCATTCAAGAGTCAGGTCTTATTGTTGTTTTAGTGGTCAGCTGAAGAAATGACTGTGTTGATTCGCAGTCATTTTGTTGTTGATTTATGAAGGTATGCACCAAAAGCAGTACTTCAACTCTCATTTGTAGAGGTCTTCTGCCCTCTCCTGTCCCTCCAGTCCTCAGACATGGCTGCATATCACAAGATTGGGATTTTTAGTGTATTTGTTATTGTTACATTATTATTAATTCCCCTGAAAGTGAATGGAACTCCATGAAACATGCCCCCTTTTAATCTCAAAATAAACATTGTAGTTTTTATTCTGAAATATTTTTGATTCACTTTTTACACCAAATAAAAACCATGAGCATCAAAGTTTAATGATTTACAGCCACATTGTACAAAAAAAAAACACTGACACTGTTATGTTCAGATCTTTACAGCCCAAAACAAAAGGCTGAGAAGAAAAACATTAGTGGTCACCTCTGAACAAAACAAGCTGGACAAAAGCTGCACTAAAGAAATGTGTTGGGATTTGAATGTGCAAGAAAAGTAAATGGTTCAGCCAGTTATATTTTGGAAACACTGCAGTGTTAAGGACATAGTTTTAAAAATTTCAGCTAACAATGCACAGGACGATAAAAATCAGCATTTGAATTCAAGTGAGTTAGCTCTTGACTTCTCTTCCATCAGACCGACATGTGACGGAACTATTTTGACTGAACAAACATCGCCTTTATTCTGTGGCTGCAATTCACAATACATTTAATTGCTCAGTTAATTGTTTTCTGTATGAAATCCAACAAATTGTTCTAGTTTTCTTCTTCTAGTTTTGGCCCAACCAAAAATAGTTCAACCTTGAATTTGTCTATTTTCATTCTGGTCACATTCAGACTGAACAGATTTATTTTGTTTTGCTCAATTAAAGCTTGTGATAGTTGAGAGGAAACAAAACTCAACATTTAACTGAATTGTAATGGCATATATCGGTAGAAAAAGAATGATCAAACTTAAATGTAATAACTGATAGTTGATATGTGGCTTTAAGACCACTAGAGTAAAAAGACTAAACCAAAACTCCACATGCAATGGGTGATATGGATTACATCAATCATATCTACGCCATCTCAATTGCCTGTCCTCGAAGAGGTGCATCAGGCCTGGGTTCACTACTGCTTGGACCTCCCTTCTTCTTGGTGCTCTTTTTCCTAAAGGAAAACAGTTAATGTGTTGATAATTCAAAGGGAGTGGCATAAACTGTCAGCATTCTTTGTGGACTAAAGACAAAGAAAATGGTCTTACTTTGATTTAATTGTCAAGACTGTCACAGGTATGATGATAGCGAGGACGATGGCGGCAAGCAACACTCCGCAGATGATCGCTGTCAGAGAGTGTAAGCAGCACATTTTAAATAATCAATAAACTACATGACACACATACATTCCACCTGTTAAATCTGTAACACAATATTTAAAAAAAATGCAGCCATTGTGTGGACTCACCGATAGGAGTGTCTCGCTCCTCCTCCTCAGCTTCCTCACCTTCGTCTTTGAACCAAGAAGAATGTTTAAAACACGATTTATTTGACATTATTCGAAATATCACCAGCAAATGTACATCAGAGAATCATGTACACTCACCGTGGATTCCATCACATGTTTTATTGCAGCTTTCAAGAGTGAAAAATCGGTTTCCGTTTCCAATGCAACCAGTCCAGAGGAATTTTTTGCATTTGTCATGAACGGCATCATAATAGTATCTCAAAAGCTGATTTTTACAGTGACCTGAGGCCTTTTTGAGGTGGCAAGCCTTCGATGCTGTGAAGAGAAAACATCTTCATCAGTATTATAATCGACAGAAGTAATCAAAGCTGTGGCTGCACTTCCTGTATTGCTTCTACAGAAACCATACATGTGCCTGATTGTGAGTGGTTCAATGATCACAGAGTCAGAGTGGAGGCTGAGTCAAACTTTATCAAGCAGGCTGTAAAAACCTGGAGTGTATTCGCTCAGGCTTCTCTTTCACCACTTGGTGGCGTATGGCTAATACTCAGCTTTTCCTTCAGCCTCAGAGAAATACAGGAATGAAATGTGAAGAAATGAAGTAAAGAAAACACAAAACTATTGGGTAATTAAATGAACACACAAAAGAGGTTAAACACTGATCTACAAGGTGTTTTTTTTCCCAATTATATTGAATATTCTTTTCCAAGGTTAACGGGGATCCCTTTCTAAAATTCTTTGAACCAACTGCCACCATGTCTAAGCTCTCTCTCTCTCTTCCTCTGTGTCTCTGTGCCACCTCCTCAATCGGGGTTGAGACCTGTAGCTGATGTATCATTTCCTTTCATGTTTATTTAGGTCATAAAAGTCAGTTGCTGCAGTTCATGTTCCAAAGTCCCCAGATATAAGCCATGAGGAGGGATGGACTTTTTGTTTCTGTCTAGGTTCACCTACTTTTAGGCAGTACTTATGTCAGTCTAAATGTATTTGTTTAGTCTATATTAGAAAATAAAAATTTGCCTCATCCAGCTAAACAAGACCATCTGCCCTTTTAACAGGGAGACAAAATGAAAGTGTCATTGAGAGATGATGAGCATAACTGAAAAGGTTATCTATACTGTATACTGTATACATTAGACATTTACACCTGAGGATCATCAGTCAGGCAAAGTGAATGATGACATCAGACACACGTATCTGCATTCAAAGACCTTACCATCCAGGGGGTAGATGTTTTCCACATTGGCAGAGCAGTTTCTCATGCACTCTCGTTCATTTTCAAACCGGTTGTTGTTTCCTCCGCTGCCTGAGTATATGAAAGGCTCGCACTGATCTTTGGCGGGATTATAAAAGACGGAGTGAATGAAGCTTTCGCCATCACCTTCCACTGGGTCCAACTGACAGAACTCTGTTGGATGAGAAGACACACTGAGAGTTAGAACCGTTTTACTGCATTGTCTACAGGGATGCTTTAAAGGGTTTATTAAAGATATTTGGGTGTGAAGTACAGTAGGTGAAATAACAAGAATAAGGTAGAGGAGGAGTGAGCACTGCTCAGTTACTGTGTGAGCCTCAACAGATACTGTTTGACATATTAATGCTTAACTAGCCTCATCACCAACGAGCCACTCCCTCATTTTATGACAGCAATAAAAACTTATTTTTTTTTCAGTTCTCCTCTCTACACTTTTCACAGGAATGGTCTCATATGATTCTTATTCAGAAAATGTGACTACACAACAGGTTTAGTTGCTCTAAATCAGGACCTTTCCAATAAAGTTTATGTTTGTGCGGTGAAAGAAGATGCGTGTTGAAATTGTTTTAGTCTCGTCACTCTCAGACAGAAATGATCTCAGTGTTTAAAAGTTTGAAATTACAGAGGGAGGAATCGTCCAGTCAGCTCAGTTCAATCGTGTAAATAATATTTCCAGGAGAGTAAAGACCATGTTTTCTTTCCTCTTTTTTGGGTCCAAGCTAAACACAATTATTTTTGACTTCAGTTGCAAGTCACAACATGAACAGAAAGTCAAGGAAAAGGTAAATTACAGGTAAATTATCCTGCCGAGAGTCTAGACTCGTTTAATGAACAGATTTTTTTTCCATTAATTTAAAACCGGATGTAACAGGTTGTGTCTGCATTGGGCCCCATGTGACAGGAAATGTGAAACATATAGGCGCCAGTGTAACCGCCATGTTGCCGTGACGGGGCTGAAGGTGACGCTTTATCTATTCGATGCACTTTAAGCAGAACTAGAACGTTTGTTTAACTGAGAGTCATGAATTAACAATGAAATATGTTTGCAAAAAACTGAACTACGATAGAGAAGTCCTGATGATTTGCGTGTGTATGCTGAAGGTGAGACCTGTTCTGGAAGACAAAATCTTGGGTCCACACACAGAGTTTTGGTCACGTTAAAAAAAAAATGAATAAATGAAGAAGGAAGCACTTACCTGGAGGGTTTGAATGGCTGATTTGGAATGCGGCAAAAGCCATGCACAACATTAGCAGGTGCTTCATCTTGCTTCTCGTCTCCGTCCTGTCTGCCGTGGAGTGACAGGAAACTACAGTGGGGGTGGGTTATTGTCTCTGACCTTTGGACAGTCATTTACACACAGGTAACACCTTCAATTGAACAACTGTCTGTGGCTGGAACCGACATCTTCCCCTTTTTCAGCTCCCCTTAACTGTTGAATTAGGTCACCGATAAGACCCTAACTGACTCCATGTTGTCTTTTACGATGCACATTCGTGTATTTAGTTTCTGTAGCCTTTTATCTATTCATTACCACTATAAGCCAGCAACAGGCAGGCGTCGACGGGTAGACGGAGAAATATATCTGCTGTATGCATCACAAACAAAGTGACTGCAACTGTGACCCAAGCCTTCACAGCATTTTACTATAAGAGAGAGTCTATAACCTCGTAAATGTATTTGTCCTCTTCCTTTAGTCCCAGTGTATGACTTGAAAGTGTGTAATCATCAGAGAATTTACAGATAGACGGGTTGGTAACAACTGTATTCCAGATCCCTGCAGATGTGTTTTAAGTTTTATGCAAGCTTAATATTCCATGCTTCCATGTGCACTACAGGTCTGTGATTTCTACATCACACTTGTAAGACTGACTTGAAATCTAAAGGCATTCCCACTCAGAGCTGAGGGCTGTTGTTTTGCTCTGAGGACAGAATCAGCTTTTTCCATCAGTTGTCTCTACCATGACCAAATAGAACAGTTTTCAAAGTGTAAGACTATGCAGTCTGCTGGCCACAGGATGGGTCATAAACCCAGGCTCCACCATGTTAGTGGACGGGACATGTAGCAATGTTGAAACCACATAAAATAAAATCTGTAATATAATATCAATTATGTATAGTTCTCATTGATGGTTTGTGTCATTTCAGGTCAGGGCTGGATGACACCACTCAAGCTGTATGGAGGCATTCTTATTCTAATTTATTAATTTATTATATTTGAAGAATTTGTCACCTTTTACTTCAGTTGTACCGGATTTGGCTGCAAAGCTGTTTTCTGTCTCAAACACTCCATTGGCATTGTGGTGAGTGGATTTTCACTTTTGGGTGAACTATCCCTGTCACAGAAAAGTGGCAGTGAAGGCTGCTGTATATAACATGTGCCCAGTGTCACATGTGCACCAACTCCATCATAATCGTCCTCTGGTGGTTCCATGTGTTTAGATGGGGTTTTTATAAGAGCCTCCATAAAGTGAGGGCTTCTTCTCAACTAAATGACGGACTCGAATGCGGTGGAGCTGTCACTCGCCCTCCGGTGAGCAGGGGACGACTGCGGAGGCTGGCTTCTTGTTGTTGTGGCTCTGACGTCAGTGCGAGCTACAACCAAGCCGACAACATGGGTATAAAAGCCGGTTCGAGGGCTGGACACCCTCCCGCTATCCAGCTCTGCGCCGGGGCGAACACCAGGCTGCCACACGAGGGTGCGCTGAGAGGACCACAGCATGGAGCCCGTGCGCGTCTCATCCATCGTGATCCTGCAGCTGGCTCTCTGCTCCGTGCTGCACGGTAAGACCCGTAGCCCGGTGAGAAACTTCATGTGCAAGGACCAGAACATGGTTGACTGGGCTCCGGCACTGGCAGGTGTCTCCATCCACCTGCGAGTATCTCCATCACCTTCTGATTTCTGTTCATTTTCCTTTATGCACAAAATGACAAAACCAAACAGAAAACAGAAGGGTTTTGACTTCATCCTGTTGTTGCATGTATAAAGTCGCTTCATTATTTTCTATTCTATGTAAATGCATTAAGATTTGTGTCCTTCTTGTTGCAGGTGCCAAATGGACATACACTGGTAAGTCTCAGAACTTTCTTTGGCTACAGGGGAAAATGCATTCAGATTATTCAGTCCATATTTCTATGGCACTTGTCTAGTGATGACCACAGTTTTTAGCAATTCATCCATTCAGTGCATGTGCACATCACACACACTGGCGTCACAGCTGTCTGGGACAGTTTGGGGTTCAGCTTGTGGAAGAGGGGAGACAAGAATCAACCCCCCCCCCACTTTATGGTTAGCGGACCACTTGCTCCTGAGCTAATGTTTAATGGTATGACTTAATGTATTGAGGTTGAACAAACTAACTGAGTTCCACCCCTTATGCATGGAACATTAACTAATTATACACACACACACACACACACACACACACACACACACACACACTGACACAGCATCAAATGAAGTGTCTGCTGATCAGAGGGAGAAGTCGACCCCTCTGCGGCCCCTCTGTGACGCCCTCAGACCACTACTGCTGACAGTCCCCCCCGTCACCTCATGTAATTGTAGTGGTCATTATACCGACTCTGCAATTATAACATTTCATAAGTGGCTGACTGCCCTTGTCTCCTGCCTAGAGGCCCCTTCGCAGTGACTTATTGAACTATGACTGTCTCTTACGTAAACTGCGCTCAGAGCGTGACCTCTTGTCTTAGCTCCTTCAGAAAGTCTGTTGCATTCATTCGGGGACAGTACCTTTGCACTAATACGTTGGCAGGTGCGGAAATCTTTTTTAAAAATAACCTTTCAACCTATTTTCTCTTCTTGGACGATTACAGTAGTTGTGAATGCTGCAGAATTTGCTTGCAGTTACTGTCCTCTAATTTGAAACATGTTTATGAGTTTAGTGTTTCTATGCACTGTAATTTATGTTCAACTACTTACAGTTGTAGGAAATTATACGTGTTTAATTCAGTCCGCTGAAAGCTGATCCATAAGATGAGTTTTTTTTATTATTATTGTAGCAGCTGAACTTTAATGAGAGCAAATAACATCGCGACCTGTGGGGCTTTCGAGAAACTGAACACCTAAACAAAAAAAAAATAGGAATCTCACATAAACATTTATTTTTCTTGTGAGTACAGTGGAAAACCCTTATGTGGCAGAATACTCCAGTGACTCATCCCGTACTGAATGAAGGAAATACACCGCAATCACACAGTCCCAAACATGAACGGTAACATATGGATAGGTTTGTGATGACTAGAGAGGAAAAGATTTGATTTAATAATAGTTTTTTAAAAAAGAGCCCTCCAGCCTCCTAAGTGCAACGTGGTGGATTTCAGCATCACTTACAGTCAAACCAAAGAGATGCCGTGTCATAATCTGTTGTCTTGAGGGCTGGTGCCAATACATGGGCTGAGTCGGAGGATTTGTCTTTACATTAACGCTGAATCCTCTGGCAAAGGACGAACAGTGACCCTTAACACGTGCGTACAAAAACTCTGCTGATGACCGTTTTATCATAGATAAATGTGACTTGACATTCCTCTTATGAAGCGAAGCCCCCCCACACTTAAGATATTACCCACAGTTAAGTGAATTCTACCAAGGGGCCACTGAGGGCCATTGTTAAAGGGCAGGCTGGGTCTAATTAAAAGAGTAAATGAAGTAGACACTGAGTAATTATAGCCATAAGATAAGCCATCTTATCTCCTTATTATAGGGAGCGTTTGCCTGAACTGAACCATGAATTTCGCTTCAAACGAGTATTCAGTGATTTCACAGCTTCGCTTCATGCCTTTTGGCACGTCACGTCTGACCCGTCCAATGGGAACTGACAGCCGGGTCGGGGCATGAGCCGCATGCGGCGTCGTTCAAATGTAACCATGGTCAGCTGGCATATGGTGAATCGTGTTTTTTTTTTTAGAAAGATTCTGGACAGCTAATTATATGCGGGATGAGAGCTCTTGGACATTGATGGGCCTTTCGTGGCGTTTTCTATTCTGCCACACTTATAGGGTTTTGATGGGTCCATTCATGGCAAACTCTAGTTTACACTGAGCATCTCGTTGGAGAAGCTCAGTTTGGTTGATGGCTCTTCACACAGAACAAAAACATCAGACGTCAAGAGCTTCTGTCATTTTCCTGTCAAATGAATTTAGTATCACAGCTACCCCCCCCTCTTTGACATTTTTCCGAGGTTCATTGTCCCTCGTTGTGTCCACAGCACACGCCTCTGAGAGACACTGCATGACTTGATTTGCGAATGTGGACGTTTTCTGTGTCCTGTGCTTTAGAGAAACCTCTCATTTAAAGAGAGACAGTGTTCTCATTGGCTCTCCCCGCAAACAACAGCCTTCTTCTCACTCTCACTGCTTCAGAAGGGGCCAAGAGCAAAAGCCACTGGCCTCACCCATGCTGCCTTTTACATAGATAATGATACTTCACTTTGATTACAGATAAAATGTTAAGTAGGAAGGGCTGGGCCTAAGTTTTTTTTGGAGTTCTCCCAGTTTGCATCGGGGCATGTACGTTTGCCCTTTTGTCTTTAGAGTGCATGGAAACATACAGTATAACATATGCTATGTAGCAGCCGTGTTTATTGGTCATGTTGCTGTTGCAGGACCTGAAGGAGAGCACCACTGGTCCAAGAATTATCCATTTTGTGGTGGAGCCTTCCAGTCTCCAATAGACATCCAGTCAGATTTGCTGCGGTTCGACCCCAGCTTGCGTCCGATTGAAGTTCAGAACTACAACCTGTCGCCCAATGAGCAGCTCACCCTTGGAAATAATGGACATTCTGGTGAGTTCACACCATCTTTATTCACATTTTGAAAAAAATATATTCCCTAAATACATCATTATAGACAAGTATACGCACACAAAATAAAAAAGAATCACCCAGTAAAATAAAGGAATCCCTGATTCCCTGCAGAGCGTCACTGCAAAAGGTCCTTGAGGTTTCTTTCCTTCCATAGACGTCATCATTCTCTGCTGTGAACCCTTTCATGTTCACAATACTTTAGATACACTGTGTACTTTAGCCTCTTCTGACCACACACAAACCAAGCAAAACATTATGTTTTGTATGACTGAATCTTAATGTCCTGTAAATCAGGACTTCGGTCTACATATTCATTAGAGATGGCCTCCACTTAAACGTGGAGGAGTCTGTTCTTTCTCTCCAGTCCTAATTTCTGGGTCAACATAAGGAAAATGATAGGAGGATTTTCTCTCTACATCTACCACAGCAATTTTCCATAATCCCTCTCTTATTATCTTAACTGTCCTTTCACCCAGAGAACGATCTCCACGTGAAGTCTGGAAAAATATGAGCAGACATTAGTCATCTGCTCTGCATCGCCTGGATCTGATGCACCTTAACAGAAGACACAAAGTCCAGTTTGGTATCTACTCAAAGCACATTTTTAATAAATGATCGGACACATGCATCAGATAAGAGTCAAACATGCCCCTCAAACAATCAATCCAAATTCATTTGTGCAAAATAGTTTGTGTTGTTTCTAAGACTTGTGAGGACTTTCAGCTCCCATGATGCTGAGCACACACGCACATGTCATGTCTGCCTTGTGTTGGTGGTGATTATACAGTTATCATGTCTGTGTAGGTAAAGTGCAGACAGGCCCTGTAAACCAGACAAATGCCCATTATCTGTGCTTGATGGACCTCAACGCCACAAGCTGAGCAGCGTCTCCTGTGTGACATCTGTCTGTAATCTGCTGACGAGGGTTTTTCACGTGTAAACATTCGTCACACGCTGACGAACTGAGTGCGTCACTCCACCAGGGCGCATTAAACGTAGCCGGGCTGCTCCTACCAGCATCGTGACATTGGCTAATGACTTAAATAACGACTGATGTCAGATGAAGTAACCTCCTCTTTGCCTATGTCCTCTTCTGGTCCACAGTGCAGATCTCCCTGCCCTCTAAAATGCACATCTCCAGCCTGCCGCATCGCTACACCGCAGCTCAGCTGCACTTCCACTGGGGCTCCTCTGGCAGACCGGCTGGGTCCGAACACACGGTGAACAGTCAGCAGTACGCAGCCGAGGTGAACACACCTGCCTCCTATGTTTAGAAAAAAAACAGGCAGTAAATATTATATAAGTGAATCAGTGTTCATTATTAATTATATTAATAAGGTTAGTAATGTATAATATATACCGCACAGTGTATTGAGTTTGATTGATAATGCTCTGGTGCAGAAGTTCATGTTTACTGATGATACTTGCACAGATTTTATGTTAATGGAATTTTGAATGATTCATTTATAATATGGTAGTCATACACTGTAGTATTCCAACCACTGGAAGACAGTGAATGAAGGTTACTCATCTACATTTGAAGTCTGCTCAGCCCGTGTATTCAAATAGATATGACAGCCTCTCCGGCTCCAGACGAATGATTTAATACCTAATGACTTCAGCGGGTGACTTTTCACTGGCAGAGAAATCAGAGCCACTGACTCACAGACACTGTTTAAGCTGAGGGAACTCTCTGAAGCTCTGCATCTGCACTTTCCAGCCGCCCCATGCTGGCAGACGTTCACTTTTTTAATCTGGCCGTCAGACAATGTCAGAGAATGCTTATTGTGCATCTTCCACTGTGAAGTGCAATTATATAAAACACATTCCAGTTAAATGTACTTTCTAAAGAAAGTTTTGGACAATAAACACATTGGGACTCATTAAAATCGTGTTTATTGAGTGTTGAAGATACTGTGTGTTAAAGGACACAGGCTTGATTTCAGTCTGGCTCACTGTGTATAATATGTGAGCGTGACTTTTGTTTGAACGGTTGCAAGTGATTATCCCAGAATATGTCACGCTTTGGTCTTCAACCACCTCTGGGAAGGAGTGGCTGTTTGTGGGAGCAGGAGTCACTTACCTTTTCTTCTCTTTTAACTTTAATTCTTTTAATAACAACATAAGATTTGACTGTACCTGAACTTAAGAGTGTGTTTGGTGATATAAACACAAATCAGAGCTTCTTTTTTATTTTGCACCATCTGAATCAGTAGCAGCTGAGACAGCTGAGCCACACGTGAGCTGCTGTGGTTTGACCTGATTTTCTGAGTGGACACGTCAAGGGCGCGGATCGTTTCATGTGTCTCCAGACTCCTGAACCGCATTTTCTTGATGACATGTTGTTGTTGAGGGATGTGATGGCGGGGAAGCTGAACTTTTCCCCAAAATAGTGCAAATGTCTACCTTACCTCCCAAAGACTGTGAATGAAGTGTTGTCACATTGGCTGGAATTCCCAACGTGCCACAACATTGTCACCAAAACAACTGACAGTGTGGTGTTTACTTACGTGCTGCCTGTAATAGACCACCCACTTAAAAACACCTGCAGGGTTCCTCATGTGCATTTGTCATGCAAAAATATAAGACAAATACAATATAAATAGAAGGACATATTTATGTATGGAGTTTCATTGACATATTGTTTGCTCCATAGAATCTTGATTTTTTTTTTTTCCTTTTTTTCAGATGCATGTGGTGCACTTCAATTCAGACAAGTACCCCAACATGTCTATGGCCGTGGACAAATCGGACGGCCTGGCGGTGCTGGGAGTCCTGATTGAGGTGAGACATGACGGCCTCGGTGATCTGTGAACAATGTGTGGGGCGGAACCTTGTAACCATGTGTCCTGTGCAGATTGGTGAGTTCAATCCTGCCTTTGACCAGTTCCTGAAGTTCATCAATGGGATTAAATACAGAGGTGAGTCCACAGTGATGGTTTCCATAAGAACCAGCCACATAAACTACCACCTAATGGTGATACAATATTAAACACTTTCATTACAGGTATTCATCATTTAAACCACTGATAACTCTACACATCTAAATCATATCTATGGGTTTTATTTCATTGTTGGGGAGCGGTCATAGAATACTAGAGTTATTTATTTCACTTGCAGATCAGAGAGTTCAGGTCCCCGGCTTCAACGTCAGAGCGCTTCTGCCTGCACGCTTGGACGAGTATTACCGCTACGACGGCTCACTGACCACCCCTCCGTGTTATCCTAGCGTGCTGTGGACGCTGTTCAGAGACCACGTGACAATATCCCGCAAACAGGTGCTGTTCACTTCCTGGGCCCGTGAGATACTGGCATAAAAGAGAGACTGAGGCTGAATTTATATTTCAGACATGTAGTCAGAACTTTATATTTAAACTTTACTGGAAAAAAAATCTTTATGTGCTTTTGTTTTGTTGTGTCTTTCCAGTTTCTGGCCCTGGCAACGGCCCTCTACTCCTCCCACGCCCAGGAGTCAGCCCCTGTGCCACTGAACGGCAACTACAGGAAACCACAGCACGCGGACAGCCGAGTCGTCTTGGTATCGTTTAAGCAGGGTAAGTATGGCCTTTAAAAAAAAAAAAACGGGCTTGCGTTATTGTTGAGGCATGAGTACAGAGGTCACGTGCATGGTATAGCCACTGCACTGCTTTAAAAATGGATAAAAGGCATTTTTGGTGACATGCGGGAATCGTCTCTCTTTTACTGAACACAGGGCTGTCATGTGGGCTGTGGGCTATGGCTTGGACATGTACACTAGCACCTGCTTGTGGCTGCGCCTCAGTGTTGATGCCAAACTCAATTACGCCTCAAGTTGATTGACTCTGCTGAGCCTGTTGTCGGCTGTCTTTTAAAACAGATTAGCTGTCCTCTGACATACTCAGGGTCATACTCAATGTCTGCAGCCCTTAAATTTGTCTTTAAAGGCTGACTTTCATGTGGTCGCCTGGTTCAGCGCGCTGCATTGAGCGCTGCGCTAACATGCGACTCTGTTTCTAATGACACGCGTTTTGACACGAGAGTGTCGAATCCCGCGCTTCGTGAGCGGCATTTAGCGGGCTCGTGCTTTTAGTTCATCGCTACGGGCTGCGCTGTTGCATGCGGGGCGTCAAGACCCAACGTCGTTCCGCCGAGTATCCCGCACACTGGGATGTTTAACATGCTGTGATTGGCTCTGTGTCCGATGCAGGCAGAGGACTGCATGCTACTCTTACAGTCACGTCTCCGCTTACGAGGAAGCGAGTCATTCAGCAGCTGCTCAACGGCGATTTAGCGGACCTGGCTGACGAAGGGCTCTATCAGCTCCTAGGAAGCGGTTCTGAGAAGCTCCATGCTGGCAAGAGGAAAGATCCCAAGAACCAGCAGAGTCAGACTCTGGCCAAGTCCAAACAATGGACGCTGAATCCATCCCCGCGGAAGAAGAGCCAAACCAAACAGCCTGTGGGAAAGTTGGGGTTGGCTGAAGATGCTCTGTGCTACGTCTCACTGGAGCACAGAGTTTTCCATCAGCTCAAACAGAGCCACTCTGAGAACCAGCTGGTTCACACTCTCAGAGACGAAGTCTTCCCTAAGCTCAACCTCCAGAGCTACCTGGACTGTAAGTCGGACTTAGCCCTCCCCACCATCAGGCACATTCTCAAAGGACGGCCAACAGACGAGGCGTTCGAGTTGGACCGCTCTCTGACAAAAGCCTTGATGTATCCGAAGACGCCTTACACGGCCACCAAGGACAGCGTGCCAAAGACAAACCATGGCGGTCTCTCCCCTGCTACTGTTCCCAGGAAACCACACAGCCTGGGCTTTCCACATCCCTGGCTTTTGCCCATGGAGTGGGAAGACTAGAGAGATTCCCAACATAGTTGAGACTTGCCTTACGTCACTTTCTGTAGTTCTGGGTCCTACCGTGGACGACTAAGCCACGCCCTGCAAACCTTTGACCAATGTTTCCCACAAAACCTATTTAATATTTAAATTATTCTTTCCAGTAAGTGCACATAATTATAGATTCTATATGGAAAAGAATGTGGTATGAGTTCATCTGCTGAATGTAACTGTGGACGGTGCTGTGGAAGCAGATTCTACAACACTAAGCCGACGTCCATAAATCAATTTTTGTCATGGAAATTTGCAAAAGTGAGAAACTGCCTCTCTCTTACATCCACCTACAAATCTGTTAAACATAACTTTACCATAAGATGCTATAAGACACATTCAGCAGAAATGTGAATGCGTCTTATATAGAAATCCAAGCACATGATGTGGTTTCCTGGAGAAATCATAGCGTGTGTCGTCCTGGTATCATTGGATCTCCATGTGCATCATGCTATAGAAGGGCACATAATGTCATGGTATGCACCATTTATAATGTACTGAATCCCATCTCAGTTCTATATGATGGTAATTCCGGAGCTAACTAGTGATTATTGCCAAGCACAATATAAAGGTACAGCAAAACCAAAAGAATTTCTAGAGCTTTAAGCGCTTCACATAACATTCCTCTCATCTCTCACAATTTGTGCGTCCGTTGTACAATTTGTACGGCTATTTACATGAAGTAATCCAGCAGCTGTACAGTATACGTGGAACGATTTGCAATAAAAGCATCATACATAAATCATATGTGGTAGATTTCTTGCCTCCTGAATTTGCACCTTTCTCCATGAACTCTTGTAACTTTGTGTGTGAGCGAGACCAAGTTAACTTTACCTTTTCACTCTTTTTCCTCAAATGCTATTCCATCATTCCTCTGAATTTGGTTTTCACCTCCTGTTCTCTCTTTTATCTTTGCCACTCAGCTGAGCTTTCTTGGATGGACACTGGTACGTTGCTCTTCTCTTCATTTTCTATATTTACACTTGTGCCACATGTTCATCTTGAACTTGATCGAGCAGGCAGCATTGACAGATCCTCCATATCAGCAAATTAACCTGACACTTAAAATGAACTGTCTGAATTTAATCCAGTCAACTGAAGATTCTGGCTCCAATGTGCGAATCATGGCATTAATGTTAACGCTGATCAATTAACAAACTAAATCTTAAATGGAATAAACATGCAGTGTATATTTCATACAGTTTCATATAATACCGCAGTCCTATTCAATATAAAGTATAACAACATAATATTAACTGTTAAATAATGTCTAACAAGTGAATCCTTTCATTGTTTTAATTAATTAATTAATAATAATAGCATGTCATGCACATTTACAGACCAATTGAATCCATGTAGAAAAACTGTCCACTTATCTTTTCTGTGTGCTCTGCAGGTTTACTGGTTCCCATACTGGTGGGCTCTGCACTCGGACTTGTTCTCATTGTTTCTTTAATATGCTGTATAATAAGCCAGATGAGGTAAACACAGACAACAACACAAAACCAATGACTGAGATCATGTCCTGTACAATCATTTATACATTATATTTTAGAACCTTTGAATTTGATGTCTATGTTAAACCTGGTGCCGCTCACAACTCTTCCAAGAAGTCCATCTGCCTCAATGTCCCTAAAAATTAAAGAGCTGAACTAGTTAAATGAGGACATTCTCTGCTTTCCATGACTGGTTTTAAGAGGGTCAGATATAAATATAATGTAAACTTGCTGATTGGCGGAGAATATTTTAAGACAATGGTTAACCTCAATTGAACCATACAGCCAGGGTTTATAAAGGGAGCGATGGCTTTTACAGGGGCTGTGTCCACATTAGTTTGCAGTTATGGGAATGAAGACTCACTCGTGCCGCTCTTAGTGACAAGTCGTGACGAGACCACGTGTAGATGAAGAGCCCATTTTCTATAATTACGGTTTCCTATAAAAGATGAGTGGTACCCTGGAGAAACCATTCTCTGGCTGTTTAATTAGGAGAGATTTGACTGTACGTAGTTAAACATAATTACTTAGTGAATTCAAATTCATTTGAGAAAAATGCACTTTTGAAGAAGTGTGACAGTGACCCACATTTGTGCTCAGTAGAAGTGTGATTCTTATAAAAAGCCAGAGCAGAGGATGCACACCCTGATCAAATGAAACTCTAACTGGGGGAAATTAATACATTCAAAAACTCAAATGACTCTTTTGGGAAAGAAAACTTACAACCCACCCCCCTCAAGATCCATTAATTATTAATTAACTAAATTGTGGAAAGGTTAAATGGTTAAAAAAAAATTATTCCGCAGAAAGATATCCTGGATTTTCCGCCTGACAATGATCTGCAACTAAAACATCAACTCCTTGACAGAGACGATAAGAGATGGCAGTTTAGGTCATGAACTAAACTGGCATCTGATGATGCTTAATCTCAGGCTGTTGATTACATGTAAAATCAGTCTCTGGTTCTTTTATTTCTTAGACCTGCTGCCGCACAGGAAAAAGACAGAGAGAGAGAGCAGCTCGGCTCCAGAGTGTAGCTCGTCCTCCAGGAACTCCTTTCAAAGAAACTCACTTGACCGTTGTCCTTTTGCACCACTCGAACTGTGTGAAATTGTCCCATGGGTCAGTGTGGACGTCTGTGGAGAGCTTCAAGGTTGAAGTAGGATCACAATATAAAGTTTGAATGCAGCCCTGAGGTTTTATGGAAGCACTCTTTTAATTTTTCCTCAAGCCACAGTCTGGACTTCCTTTGCTGTGTTGTGGCAGGAAGAACATCATAGGTCTTCATGATGGATGGTTAAAAGGTTGTTTCATACTGTACGTCTACTTCCTCAGAGTGAGAGGAACAGCTTTTCCTCTCTAATAACCCTTTATTTACGTGTCATGATGTGGTCAGTTCCTCCGGTAAAGCCTGAAGCTGAACTGGCGAGAAACATAGGTCAAGTCGGACCATGGCACCCGTTCCCTCTCGGCCATACTGGCGTGGAGGAAAGCACAACCACAATCCTAAACAATAGGGGGGCAGGAGGCGACAGTCATCCTTGATGGTAGGGTGGCCTGAGAGGGAAGGGCTTTACCACATTTGCACCGACCCTGTACTTAGAGCTGCTCCGTGGATCTCATAATAAAAGGACTCTCAGCTCGGTACAAACACAGCAACACACAGCTCCTTCCCTGTGAATGATGCTGAGAGAAGAGAGGCTTTTGTATTTTCAGGCTGCATGTGGGCTGACCCCTGACCCCTGTCCTCCAATCTGATCACAAGACTACCTCCCCAGCACGGCTTCTCAGTTAGACTATAGCCTGCACACTTACCCTCTAGATTGCTTGGTATAACTCTGCAGGACTGGAGTTATGGGATCATGTCACAAGGATTTCCATGACCCTCCTTCTTGGCTAGTTATTTACTGTATGTCCCTGAGTTTATGTTTAATGTTGCATGCCTGTAGCTTAGAACAGTAGGAGGTCCCAAAAGGAGGCTCTGTCATGAGATGCCTTTAAGAAATCAAATTAAAAAATTATAAGAAATAGTGTTGGACCATAATAAAATAAAAAAATAGTAGTTTGATTTAAAATACATTTTAACAATGAAAATGCCCTTTTGATTTTCTTCATTCCCATGTGACCTCTGAGATGATTGTCATATTACAGTGGAACTAATATCCTTTAGACTAATCGAGCAGTGATAAACGATGAAGTGGGGTTCGTATTGAGTGGTAAAGAAGGGGTGGGTAGATGTAGCTGGGTAGCAGCACTTCCCTTGTATGTTTTTTTAAAGGGCAAGAAAACAAATGTGTTAGGCCTCTCTGTAAATGTCACGTGTCCCACAGTGGCTCTCAGTTTGTGTAGTACAGTGTACATGACTTGTGTCTCAATTAAATAAAATCACATTTTAGAATTCAGTGTCATTTTTCATTTTCCTGGCTTTGAATACTTACATAGTATAATATAAGCTGATATGATGATATGATACTACTGTAATACTACTTTTCCCCTTTTTGAGACACCTGTTAGTATTTTATCTCTATCTATATATCGCCACTGGGGGCGCTGTGGTCTGACTGCATGACTGAATGAGTGAGCGGCAGTTGTTACACAGTGCTGCCATCTAGCGGCTACTCTATTTTAGTGCATCAACAGAGGCTTTCGCTTCGTCACTTCCGGTCAGGAGCGGCGCAGCGTCAGTCAGAGGGTTGTGAGGTCGCTGTAGTTTGAACCTGCGGACATGTATCACCAGCCTGTGCTAAAGAACAGGCGCACGCTCCTGGAGCGAGCCGAGAAGTTCGTCTCCGACATTTATTTCACCGACTGTAATCTGAGAGGACGGTAAGGCCGCGTGCTGCAGCTCCTCAGCGGTGGGACAGTAGCCTGCCAGACAACACACACCAGAGCGAATGTTCCCATCCACTGTGTCCCCACCGATGCCTGGGTCATTTCTAACACCTCACTGCAGTCTGTCCACGTCCTGTCCAAGTTTGTCAAGTAGCAAGGCTGCACACACACACACACACACACACACACACACACACACACTGAGATCATCACAAATAGTGTCTCTGTTGTTTGTGTTTGGGAGGTACTTTATTTTTAAGACACGCCCCCATCCCCTGCATGCGTTCGATCTGGAAGTTACTTTAATTTCCTGCAGACTCTATGGAGACTCTTGTCCAGTGGAATCCATCGCCTCCTTCCTGTCTCCAAAACGGATCCCGTTCACAGAGGCCTCCCAGCAGAGCTTTGCACCTTATCGAGTGGGCGACACCTTTGGACCGACGTGAGCGATATGGCAGCACTTTATCACCCTAACATCTTTTATTCCCTTGGATCTTGACACTTATCCAGGCTTGGTTCCTGTTCCAGATGGTGGACCTGCTGGTTTAAATTGACCCTGAACATCCCTGAGTCGTGGAGAGGGAGAGAGGTTCATCTCCTGTGGGAAAGTGATGGAGAAGCAATGGTGTGGAGGGACGGGCAGCCAGTGCAGGTGATGTGGCGGCAGCAGTAGTTGAGATTAAAGAATCAGTAATCCAAACTTTGCCATGTGCAGATACAATATCAATGGTGTATGAACTCGCAGGGTTTGACCAAAGAGGGTGAAAAGACGAGTTACATCCTCTCTGCTTGTCTGAAAGATGAAGAACCACACAGGTCAGAGGAGTAAAAGAGACGTTTAGTGCTTCCTGAATGTTTGGACACCTCCCACCTCACAGTTGTCTGTGTCTCCAGTGTGAGCCTTTACGTGGAGATGGCCTGTAACGGGATCTTCGGAGCAGGTCAGGGCTCCATGATTGCAGCTCCAGACCCCAACAAGACGTTTTCTGTGCAAAGAGCCAAACTGGTTATATTCAACCGTAATGTCCGGGAGCTGCTGACTGACTTTGAGATGCTTATTGACATTGTGAAGGTAATTACGTCACACTCCGAGAATGGAATTCATTGAGCCAAAACACGACTTCCTGTGGATTGTTTCTCTGCAGGAGCTGAGAGAGGGCGAGCAGCGAGGCTTCCAGGCTCTGTTCACTGTGAATGAGATGGTGAACCTGTGCGATCCCTCCGATCCCTCCACTTTCCCCAGGACACACAGCCTGGCTCACAGTTTCTTCAGCCAGCGGAATGGAGAAAGCCAGCATGTGGTCCATGCGATGGGCCACTGCCACATCGACTCAGGTCTCCATTGTCACCTCTGTATCACCACGAAACCTGGTGGAAGGATGTGTGTAAGGGTCAGATAAGAACTCATTTTGGTGCAGATCCAAGTCGGGGGGGGGGGTTCAGGGAAACGAGAGATTTGAGTTTCAGTTTTAATCTCGTCTTAGGATCATTTTGTGTCAGGACTGTGGGCTGTCACATAAATTGAAAAGCAATGGATTATAAAAGCTACGGCCAAGAATAAACTCCTGTTTATGTTCTTCATTCTGTAGCCTGGCTGTGGCCGTATGAAGAGACCATTCGTAAATGTGGCCGGAGCTGGGTGACCGTGGTCCGCCTGATGGAGACGAACCCGGACTTTGTGTTTACCTGCTCTCAGGTGATCCCAAATGCTGGAGTCGCTCTGTTTGAGCTTTACAATGTTTTCAGCTCTCAGTTTCAACCTTTGTTGATTGCTGTTGCTTGCAGGCCCAGCAGTTCCAGTGGGTGAAGACCTGGTACCCAGGCCTCTTCTCCCAGATCCAGCATTTCGTGAAGAAAGGCCAGTTCATTCCAGTCGGAGGAACGTGGGTGGAGATGGTAAAGCCGCTCTCGGAAATAATGTGGTTGTCATATTGTGGTTGTTTTCTGTCGCCTGTTGCCATTCAACCCTTTTTTATTAACGTCTGCTCTTCAGGATGGAAATCTGCCCTCGGGTGAGTCCATGGTCCGACAGTTCCTGGAGGGCCAGCGCTTTTTTCACCAGGAGTTTGGGATCCACTGCAAAGAGGCAAGAATTCATATTCATATTAATTCATGTAACAGTTGACCTTTTTGTTACACTTGTGGCCACGCATACACTTAAGACTCGCTTCTCTTTACTCCTCAGTTCTGGCTTCCCGACACGTTCGGCTACTCCGCCCAGCTTCCTCAGATTATGCAGGGTTTTGGCATTTCCAACTTTTTGACACAGAAGCTGAGCTGGAACCTGGTCAACACCTTTCCTGTGAGCACTGTGGGCACCACACACTTACATTTAAAGACTCCTATATTCACTTTTGATTTCATTTCCACAGCACAACACTTTCTTCTGGGAAGGCCTGGATGGGTCACAGGTATTAACGCACTTCCCTCCAGGAAACTCCTACGAAATGAAGGGCAAGATCGAAGACGTGAGTCTGGTTCCTTGAGAACATAACAGGGTGAAGGGTGGGCCTGTGGGGAACATGTTCAAAGTCCTCACAAAATCCTGCTTTTATTGTCCTCCCACAGCTTGTGAAAACAGTGAAGAATAACAAGGACAAAGGCAGAGCCAACCACAGCGCGGTGCTGTTCGGTTTCGGTGACGGCGGGGGCGGTCCCACGCAGCTCATGCTGGACAGACTGAGCCGGGTGCGGGACACAGACGGGCTTCCCAAGTCAGTTCCACTTCTCACTTTGATCGCACCTGATACGAACATCTGGCACGAGGGACAGGGCGTGTCCCAGGTGTAAACGCACCCCGTCACTGATTTATAAACACAAGGGAAGGGAGATGTGATCACAGGAAAAGGAGGTAGGGGATGCATTCAGAAACCTGAGGTTCTCTCAGGACGGATGTTAATACAAAGTCTGACCTGGACCACTCAACACTCAAACCAGACAGGAACAGAAGGGGAAATCCTTTTATAGTATAGCGGTGTGGGATTTCAAACGTGTGGCTCAGCACGCAGGCGGCTGACCCATCTGGGCGGTTTGAGCATGAAAGGATATGATGTCACCAGGGTGTTGTTTTGACGTTAGATTGTTACGCGAGTTATGCTTTAGTCACACCAAGCAACAAAGGTTTAGTCAGAGGAGTCATCGCTCATGTCAACACTTGCTTGGTCACCAGGGTCCAGACGTCTTCTCCCAGCAAGCTTTTCTCTCAGCTGCGCTCTGACTCAGCTCTGCTGTGCACGTGGAGCGGCGAGCTCTTCTTGGAGCTGCACAACGGCACCTACACCACCGAGGCGCAGGTAGATGCAGCATCTTTAAAATAAACGTCCTTCTTTCAGAAAAGAAAGAAAAGTGAAAGGCTCTCTCCTAGGAAATGGAAAAGTTAAAGAATGGTAAATGGCCTGTATTTATAGAGCAGCTTTTTCTGGTCTGGTCTCAAAGCACCTCACTGTACAGTGATGCCATTTGCATGCTCACACAGGGCGTCTTTGTGCAGGCCTCTGTCCCACATTGCTCACAGTTGTTAGGGGCAATTTAGAGCTCAGTATCCGGCCCAAGTTCATTTTGACTGTCGGCCCTCTCGTTAGTGGAATAGCCCATTCTACCCCCTGAGCCACAGCTGCCCTCAGAAGAATAAATGGAACAGGCTCAGGTTTATATTCATTATTTAAAGGAATATTTTGAATATGAATAATAACTATATATGAATTAAGTTTCTGACAAAACACCACAAAAACTGAATGCAGAGATAAACCATCCATTGCCATCATACCAAGTGTTTACGTATAAAGTGCACTTGTCTTTGTACTTGGTTTCTTTGCGTCCAGATTAAACGAGGGAACCGTCAATGCGAGACCCTCCTTCATGACGTGGAGGTGGCCAGCTGCTTGGCTCTGTGTCGCGACCCAGCATTTAAGTACCCGGCGGAAAAGCTGCAGAAGCTGTGGAGGTGCACACACGTTCAAGTTTGATGATGTGGATGGATACGCAGATCTTTGAAACAGCTTCATCGATCGGGTCTCTTCCAGGCTGCTTCTTCTAAACCAGTTCCACGACGTGATCCCTGGCAGCTGCATAGAGATGGTTGCCGAGGATGCACTCAGGTATTATGAAGGTACAGATACAGACACCCCCAGCGTTGCCCTGTGCCATCAGAGTGTGAACAGTGTGTAAAAGAAAAAAGTGCTATACACAGGAAATCCAGCTATGTCTTTGTCCCCATGCATATACATATACGTTTTCCAAATGAACAAGTATTTTGTAATGTATTTAGATATCCGCAGTGATTGTACTGCACTGCTGCGTGCTGCGTGTGGAGCTCTGGCGTCAGAAGGAAGCGGCGCAGGTGTTTTCAACCCTCTGTCGTGGGAGCGTCACGAGGTCATCCGGACTCAGGGTGGAGCCGGTCAACCCGAACTTGGTATGTTTAACAGTTACAGTGTCTGCGGTGTGTTCACAGCATTTCTATATTGACTGCAGCTTCATATCTGATGTCGCCCCTGTGTCGCTGCAGCTCTGGTGAGAGTTCCCAGCGTGGGTTTAGCTCCCGTCACGCACACGCAGCCGGCGACTCCGGTGTCCGTCAGCGTCCAGGTGAAGTACGGAGAGAGTTTCAGGGACGTAGCTGTGCTGTAATGTCCGTTGAATAACTGAACCGCTGTGTGACATCCCAGGCCGACGGAGCTGTCGTCATGGAGAACGGGATCTTACGGGCGGTCGTGAACAAAGACGGCACCCTGGCGTCGCTCTGTTTGATCGGCGCAAACAGGTAAAAGCTCCACGGGACGTCTGTATCCACGGCAACACTAGCGTGAGCACATTGAGCATCTCGATATTGGTTTCAGGGAGGCCATCTCTGACAGCTGCCATGGGAACCAGTTTGTCATGTTTGATGACGTCCCGCTCTACTGGGACGCTTGGGATGTGATGGACTACCATCTTCAGACAAGGTGCCACTCTCACTCACTGACGCCAGATTAAAACGCACCAGTGCATTTGCAGGTGTTTATAGGTCTGTCAACTGTGACTTCGTAGGAAGCTGGTGATGGACGTGGTGCAGCCCGCCCACGTGACGTCCTCAGGAGGACTGCGGGGCAGCGTCAGCTTCTCCCTCAGGATCAGCGACAGGAGCACCATCACGCAGACGGTCGTCATGGACGCCATGAGTCCTTACGTCAAATTCAGCACAGAGGTTTCACAGCACGGAGAACACGTTGTGGAGAAATCCAAAGGAAAATTCTTTAACACCTTAAAAAGACAAAAACGAACGTTGCGCTTTCAGGTGCAGTGGGCCGAGTCGCACAAGTTTCTGAAGGTGGAATTCCCAGTGCGAGTGCACAGCCCCAACGCGACGTATGAGATCCAGTTTGGACACCTGCAGAGGCCCACGCACAGAAACACCTCCTGGGACTGGGCCCGGTTTGAGGTACAGCACTGTGGTGTTAGAAATGTTTTAGTTCCCACGGATCCCTGCAGGTACCAGATGTCAGTGATGATACCAGAGTGAGTGTATTGCTGGTGTTGTCTTTAGTCTAGAATGTGGTCTTTTTTTCGTTGGAATGCTTTTATTAAAAACCACGCCTGTGCTGTGGGTGAGTTGGCTTCCCCCAGTTTAGAGTCCAGTCCCATTACCGCCACCAATATTCTGCACTCTCACTTTCCATGGCTTCCATGGCATTGTTACAGTTGATTCCCATCAGCAGAAAAAAACAACACCCACAATGAGACGGAGCTTTCAGACTCGTTGCACTGAAACGCCGAAGTGCAGAAACGTTCTCAAACTGAAGACCACTGTATGAAGTAATTACCCATAATGCCACTGCTGAAGTGCTTTGCATTGCTGTTTCCGATTCTCACTGTGGTTTCTTTCCCAGGTCTGGGGTCACAAGTGGGCCGATTTGTCCGAGCACAACTTCGGTGTTGCGCTGCTGAACGACTGCAAATACGGCCACTCGGTCCACAAGAACACGATGACTCTGTCCCTGTGAGATCACACTCGATCCATCTAACGGCACGATCCCTTTACACAAGGTTTAAAATCACACGTACGCCTAACAGCCGATGTCTGTGTGTGTCAGACTGAGAGCACCGAAGGCCCCGGACGCCAACGCTGACATGGGGACCCACCATTTCACCTATGCTGTCATGCCCCACGCAGGTCTGACTGGTCTTTCTTAAAAACGAAAGTTGCTCATTAGAATTTCGAGCAGACGGCCTAATCGCCTCAACACGCTTGTTACGTGTGCTCGGCAGGATCCTTCCAAGACGCCTCTGTAATCCAGAGTGCGTACAACCTCAATTTCCCTCTGAGGTTAATCCACTGTGCCCCCGACCATGCACCCTGGAGCGCCTTTTCTGTCAGCGCTGCAGCCGTCATCCTGGAAACCGTTAAGCAGGTATCCAATTAACGCCGAGCTCGACCCGGTGTGGCATCCTCTAAGTGCCTCATGTTGTTTTATTCCATTTACTATAACAGGCCGAGGACCGGAAGGGGGCATTGGTAGTCCGACTCTATGAGTCACATGGGAGCAGTGTGGCGGCAACTCTCTGCACCACCCTTCCAGTGAGGGAAGCCTGGCAGTAAGTGCAATTATTTGTTATGACGCATGCTTTCGAGAATCTTTTTTTATATATATATATTTTGTGGTCTGCTGAGAATAAAAGGTTTTCCTCCTCCTTCAGCTGTGACCTCATGGAGAGACAGGACTCCACCCAGCCGGCGTCCATCACGTCTGGGGCAATCGCTCTGAACTTCAGCCCCTTCCAAATTGTGTCACTTCTCCTCATCCTGTGATTATTTATTTATCATCAGGATTGCCACATTATGAATACGATGCTTTCATCTATGATTGTGACCAAGGTTCAATTAATTCCTACGGGACGGATTTCCACAAAACTTGATGTAAGAACAAAATACGTGTCATTTTTGCTGTAAATCCATTAATTGTTGTTTTCTGGGGAATAACATTATAGAATATAACATTTTACAGCCCTTAAATGAAGATGTTTACTGACCGTACATTTGCACCACTTTTGTAAAAACAGGGCTTTATTAAAAAAAAAAATACAAATTTAAAAAAGGATAAAGGCTATGTCCAGTCATTTTTTTCCCCACTGCTCTGTCTGGTCACTCTGCTGCTCCGCCTCTGCGCGCCTGCAACAAGGACTTCATTAGCATTCCAAATGCCCCCAGCAGAAAAAACGTTCAGTCTGAGCGGATATGTGGCACTCACCTGCAGTCGCTTCTGCAGGACCACTCTTGTTCCTGCGTGCATTCTCTCTCTTTTCACGCCGAGCCGTATTCACGCTCTGTGTTTTTCCTTTCTTTCTTTTCGCCCGTCCGGCTTCCAGGGGATGTGCATCCTTTTCTTTCTTCAGCGCTTTGGCAGCAGTTTCCCGTTTCTCAGCTTTTTTCTTTGTTGTGCTTTCAGAGCGAGCCCCGGCCACCTGATTAAACAAACATGTGTACAGTCCAGTTACATCTGTAGAATTGGTTTCAAGCCGAGAAAAAAAAAAACAATCTCTTAATACCTTTTTCTTTTGTGTGTAATCATGGTCGTCGTCTTTTTTTGCTCTCTTCTTTGCCTTTGGTGACTTTGAATCTACGACAAGCAGAGAGGATGAGGTCAGTTCAGAGTCGCATGCGTGGACCTTTCTCAGATACATTTCATTTGAAATGCTCATTTCTGTGTTTTCAATGTTCATCATACCTTTAGGAGCCATGGGGCCAGGGTCACCCTAGAGAGAAATCAGTACAGATTATTATCACTGATCCTTTAAGTCAGGGTTGAAGTTAAATTCAAGACTTTTTAATGCCATTTGAAATTAAATTTAAGACTACTGCATTGTGATTGCGCAATGTCACTCAGTAAATTATTTTTAAACAATACATGCTATCATTTATTTTGAGATTTGAGACTATACGATCATCAAATCATACTTCGTCACGTTTTCAAGGCCACTGACAGATTGATTTAAGACATTTTAATGACAATTACTTTTTGGATTGATTAATTCAATGCCTTTTAAGACTTTTTAAGGACCTATGGGGACCCTGTCAATACTGTTCCAGTAATAAGGACTATATCCAATTCCACTTGAACTCACTTTGAACCACATGGTTCTGCCATTGTGGTCCCGGACAGATTTCATTCCATCGACGTAGTAACACTGCAGCCATGCCTCAAAGTCAGAGTAGTCGGCTTTCTCAGGATCGTAGCCTTTTCCACCTAGATCAATAAACCAGGGCAGGAGACAGAGGAATCAAACCATGTCCATGACCTTGTCTAAATGAGGGAGAAGTCTTCCAACTGGAGATGATGGATCTAGAATAATGGCTGATTGCTGCACACAGCATGTTGCACTGATCCCTCACATGGGACTTGAGGTTTCTATACTGCACTGCTGGACAGAGCAACCCACCTTGGTTCACCACTTCTAGAGGGACTGTGTGACACAGTCTGAGCAGGTCCGCCTCCTCCTCCTCCTTTACCTCCTCTGTTCTCGCTGGGCTCTTCTGAAAAGACAACAGAGGCCATGTTTAAAAAAACATGATGATGAGCGATACTGTTTGAGGTAGTGACTGTGCATCTCACTCACCCCTGTTTTCTCGTTTTTCACACACTTGTCACTTTTGCGTGAATCTTCTGACTCGAGGCCTTCGAGGACTGTCCTGGCAGACACGAAGGGAGGAATGTTCAACCTATGAAACAGAGAGAGAGATGACTGTTATTGAAAACAACGAGACTCCATTGTCCTCAGTTTCTGAGCACTGGAGGAGGCAATAATCTGAGAAGTGAAAGAAACCATTCTGAGGGTAACAGACCTTGAAACATTTGAGAGTGGGCATTTCGAGGTCATTCTCAACAAAGCCTCACAGGAGCAGAGAACACAGACCTGAGTCTTACACATCACATGAAAAATCAACCATCACATCCCACTAGTTTTGGCACCAGGCTCTGTCTCTCTCAGGCCAGTGAGCTTTTACTTTTCCTCTCGATTTCCTGAGATCAAACTAGGTTTTTTTTTTTTCCTGAAGCTCAGTTCTCTACTACTACTACAAAATTGAACAGAAAAACACAGAGCCAGCGTATTACCACCCACTGTGGGGAACTACTTGGGATTACCAAATAAGGTATTCGTATAATCCCTTCGTCAGTACAAATATTTTGATGTCTGATGAATTACGAGTCCTTAAAAGCAAAAATGTTTAGATTCCAGTTTCCAGGTTGAATCATTTTGTTAGACTAAATTGTTACGGCGCTGTTTATGGTTCGGTCGGTTCAGCTTGTTTTATTTTCGTCCTTCGTTCCTTCGGCTGGCTAACCTACGCTGAACGTAAATAGCCTTAAATCTGATTTAGCACGTCCTCCTCCATGATGTGGTATGCGTGGGAGCCAAGGTTGAGTTGGGAGGCCAGACAGATTACGACCGGATGAAGGTCCATATCTCTGTGAGAGGACACTTTCAGAGACAGAGACCTGTTTTTGTGGAACAAGCCAAGGTTTTGATATATTTTGTCAGTGTGAAGATTGTGATGCTCCATGTTTCCATGGACAGGTCTTATTTGGTTGGAGAACTGTTATCTTGGTGTGCTGCTCCTCAGCCTGCTTTCCCTGAAGCATCTGACTGATGTTTATGCAGCTGGATCTTGTGTATCTCTTCATTCCTCTACTTCAACCTCTTTCATTTGGCTGGAGGTTTGACATGGTTACTACCTGAAAAGGATTTCGGCCCTCAGATAGTTCCCGATGCCGTTGAAGTACTTCTGATTGAGCAGGACTTCACAGATGGGCCTGTCGAAGGCCCGGTCCGACAGGTGGGACACGACATTCTCCCTGCAGAGACATTACCTCGTCAATAACACAGTGACAATTGGACTGAACTGTGCCACTCATAGAAGCCCAACCTGAAGCTCCTGTACTCAAACATGATGCACGGCCCTCTGTCGGGCTGCCAGGTCCCATGAGGCTGCCAGCTGCCAAACCTGCGCGTGTCCACAAAGCTCAGCACCCTGCGCGGCGTCTCTTTGGAGTAAAAACGCAAGTGGGAGTGTTTGGGTAGCTCGTCCTCTGCGGCGAAGCGGAAATAGCCCGACATCCCGAAGCGAAACACGATGTCCATGGGCTGGTCGGCGTGACCCATCTTCACCCTCTGTTGAGGCTTGTCGCTCTTCATTGGCGTCAGCGTGAGCTTCACTTCCTTCCCTCTGGAAGCAGCTGTGATGCGGTAGGCCTCGCAGGTGAAGGGCACCTCAGGGCTTTTGCTGACTTCAGATTTTGTAACGGCTCCAGTAAAAACCACCCCATCACACATTCTGTTCACGTAGAGGCTGGCGAGGTGGAGCTCCGGTCCCTCGGGCATTTTTTTTGGAACAGATGAAGCTAGTGGCAAAAGTGAAGAAAAAGTCCCACACATCACACATTTACACAACACTTGATGGATATCGAGGTGGATTTAATCACCCATGTCCGAGAACTCGTTTGTGCTTGTTTGTTTAGCGCTACTCAACTTTTTTCTTCGAGATTCTGAGGAAGGGTGGTACATGACCCAAGAGAGAAGTTGTGCAATTAGGCTGTGGGGCTTCAAGGGCTGGATTCTGTTAATGGATTTCCGCAGTCACATTACTGTATTTAATGCCCATTACGATTATGCCACTTGCATTCATAGTTATTCATTGCACTATTTGCAGTCATTCTGCTATTTTGATCCTCATAAATGCTCGTACAGGCCGTACATGTGTTTCACATCCTTGCTATTTATTATTTCTTAATGCTGCTAGCTGTTACATTATTGGTTATTCAATGCCTATTTACCACTCGGCTATTTGCATTTATCAGTCCGCTATTTTGAGCTCCATAAATGTCCATACTTCTCATTCGTTCCATACGCATGTTTACTATTTATCATTTCAATTCTGATACCTGGTGACCATATCATTTAAATGCTGCTACCCACACCGCTCATAAAACACGTGTTTATTTATTTAAATACTCTTTTGCACTGCCATCTATTTCACATACGCTGCCTTTGTTGTTGGCTGTTTATACACCTCCTTATTCCTTACTTTGCGGTTTGCGTTTTGTGCTTCATGTGTTTTGAGTACTTCTAAAAAAAGCAGAGAGTCTTTTCCAAATTTCATGATCTTGCATCTTGTATAATGACAATAAAGGCTCTTGAATCTTGATGGTGCAGCTCTACAAAAGAGTCCCTCTGATGTGGTTTGATAAAGAGCCTTCTGAGCTGGGGTGGGGTTGAACCTGCAGAATAATTTCCTTGATGGGGGGAGGTGGCCTTTAAACAACAACAAACAATGAATGAATCAAAAGTGAAACAATTCCATTGTCAGTCTGCACGACACGTTCACACAACTACACACAAAGAGCGCGCGCGCAAGTGGCCGATCGTTGTACTGAGGGCATCTATGAGACAAGCGGTAACCATAACAAACACAAGAGACAGACTGTCTCCTGGATTGAAAGGTCATAGGTTGAAACAACGTACCCGCGCCAGGACACAGACTCCGCCGATGGTTCCAGATGTGATGGCGCAAACCCTGCAGAATGTGTCCTGTCCCTGTCCCTGTCCCGTGCACCGGGACTCCTGCAGGTTTGTTACTCAACACGTTTGCGCTTCATGCTCGTTACCAAACACGTTGTGTAACCTCGAGATTTAATGAACAACTGCAAACATCGCGAGATCCCGGGGCTTCTCGTGCTCTTGTATGTAAACACAGTCCTGAAGTTTGTGTCGTGATCCGCCGCAACTCTTCTTCAGTGGAGGCCCCGCACATTAAAAACGAACATAGGAAAGAGGGAAATATAGGCGCTGAGTATCTTGGAGGAAGAATACAAATATTTAAGGTAAGATGAATCATTTAATCGTCTCACAACTTTACGTTGCTGCTGCAGTGACACAGAAAACAAGATACATAAAATGACATAAACATAAACTGAAACATTTATTACTAGTAATACAAACATTTGTTTAATATTTTATTTCTGATCAAATCCAGGTAACATACAAATCATTTAGTAATATTTTGAATGGTCCTTGAGGTTCAGAAACATTCTCAGCAGTTATTCACATGGTAATAAAATACAACAAAATATCAGTCGGTCTAAAGGAGGAATGGGCCTTTGACTTAAAGGTGGGGTTGGTATTTTGTTTCTGAAAACCTCCCTCTTCTGGCATAACCAACTTTCGCATACACACACACACACACACACACTTCATTCAAATGATGCTGTACATGACGTTTGGCACTTCTGGCAGTCTATCAGCACAATAATGTCCAGCTCTTCAGATACTGAGGTCAGATTTCATTGTAGTTCATTCATCATAGCCTGGGCTTGTTTGAGCTCTGTTGAAGCAAACATGGGAGAAGATTTACCGACAAACATAAATGATCCTGACATGCATCGTCATGTCTTTTAATAATTAAAGTAATTGTGGTTTGATGAGATGAAGAGCGAACCTGCAAGCAACACTCTGAACTTGTCAGCAGAAACTGAGACGATGGTCGTGTCTGTGCAGCCTGACTCGGCACCCTGTGCCTGGAGTTTTAGCTGAATCACTGGTTCATTTACCTCCCTCAGTAAACTGGAACTCAGAGTGTAATCGACCCGCCAAGAAACTGCCTCCAGCCGCCCCACTGAAATGGACCACAGAGCAGATTTAGTGGCTGGTTCAGACAAATGGCCGCACATCATCAGCAGGTTTCGTCTTCCCTGTCTGAAAGGGGTTAGGTGTACAGAAACACATACGTCTCAGGCTTGTTTCCCGTAGTTTGTCTTGCAGCGCGGAGTGCTTGTCTTCATATGACTTGCACAGTCCCGTTGTGTGTTCTGAAAGAGTGTGTGTAGTAAATAGTCTTAGCATTGATTTCTATTGTAATCACATAAAAGTACCAAGGCTGAACAATAATGATACATTAGCATCAAGTAACTTAAATATAGACACAATAGCTCAGAAAACAAAGTACTACATCAAGCTGGCAGAGAGTCATTGGGGAATAATTCATGCACCAAAGTCACAAAGCACCTCACCACCCCCCCAGCCATCAAGGAAACCCAGACATTCAAGGACCCACTGAATACAGTGGTACAGCATGTTTGTTACACAATATAGTGTTATACAGGGAAATAACTTAAGACAATAACACAATAGGCTGTGAGTGTTGAGTTCCATTAAAACATTTCCTGTAAGTGCTCTTATTCTGGGCAACTGCAAAATTTTGATCAAGGTTAAATCAACTTATCTCTTAAATACGATAAATATTTTAAAAGATGAAAAAAAAAGGTAAATGTGATGTTTTTCCACCCTTGTTCTGCTGCAACAACCAGACTGTCATCCGTTCATGTGTGACCATAGACAATGCCACATCATCGCCATTTATTTATACTAAACATAGAGAGCTTCGGTGGACTAACCTTTGGGAAGGCCAAGCTGCTGCAGCTCGCTGGACAGCGAGTCACTGTCAACATCATGCTTTGCTGCACTGGAGAAAATGAAGCTGAGCACCGCCACGCTGGCTTTAATGTCTCCACTCTCTGCAAGGTAATATAATGTTCTGAGTGCAATGAAAGGAACATATTTTATCGTGGTATAATAGATTTGTAGGCTTGGAGAAAAATAGTAGTAATACATATAACTATGAATATGTGAAGTACTGTGCTTCAAATCATTTTGAGGTATATGTGTATATTTGGTATATATGTGATTTATTTTATCCATCTCTTGTGCTTTAGCTCCCATTTTCCTTGTTGATTTTAATTTTGCATTGAAAATACAATCATTTTATAATATGCTTCATTATTATAGATTCAATATCCCATACACGAAGTAACTTCCTCTAGACAGTGAGCAGTATGGCAAGAGCTATAATCCCAAAATATGACATAATACTCCCAGCTGCCATTAATACTGAAACGTGTTAAGCATCAAATCCCCATCAGTATTTAGCTGAAGTGAGATGTTGAATGCTTTTGTATTGGAGTATTGCTATATTGCTACTTTTACCCGAGTAAAATTATCTCATCTTAAACCCAAAGTTAACAATAATGTGTATTGAGATAAAATATCTCAATAAAGGGTGCTTTAATAAAAAGAGTGCATACATAAACCACTCGGCTATATAGATCTGTACTGTGGACATGACATGTGTCTGCAGATTGTAGTTTTAGCACTTTGCTGAAGGTGCACATGCAGACTTAGTAAAGATATAAACACCACTGAAGCAGTAGAAAAGACACGTACCGAACTTTGCATCTGCAGTGAGCTTTGCAACCTTGTCAAACTAAAACAACAGAGGGAGACAGAATGCATCAGTGTGGGTGAAATGTGAAAGTATTTTTCAACGAATCGTACACGATTTAACTTACATCAATTCCCTCCCCGAGTAAGTCCTTCAGTACTTGAGCACACAAGAGTTTCATCTTGACACTAGACTGTAAAGGAGTCACAAGGCAGAGGGAGACACGTGATATTCATAGAAAGAAACACGGGCATTTAATGTTTTATTGATTACGTGCAGAATCTGTGACTACTCACGATTTTTGCTAACGTGCTAATTTCGGCCAGCACCCAGTCTGGACAATCCAGATCTCCACAGAAGCGGAACCTCTAAAGCAGACGAGACATCGCAACATGATCAGCTGTGACAGCATCATCAGGTAAAACACATTATTTACATTACAGCCACTTAGCCTGCTAGCTTAGCCTGCTAGCTCCCCCTGACTAAACACAGACAGCGCTGAGCTAAATAGCAACGTAAGACACGTGTACATCTTGCGATCAAACCGTTGGGACTGTCAAATAAATATTATTATTCACAACTACGCAAACTAGTGTGAAGTAAAAAGATTTTTGGACTTGTTTACCATGACGACCAGTCAGCTGAGCGGCAGCAAGTCAGGGGGAGAGGGGCGGGGTCTTCCTTCTTTTTCGTTGGTGGCTGAAGCTGCATTACCGCCACCCCCTGGACTGGAGATGTTACATATTATAAAAATAAAACAACTTAAATTTAAATCCTCTTTAAAAAACACAAACAATACTCTCTCTCTCTCTCTCTCTCTCTCTCCCTCTCTCTTCCTCTCTCTCTCTCTATTGCTATCTATGTACTTGTTTTTTATATTGAATAAATTATCCAGTTCTCCTCCTACATTTTCTGAGCTCCCTCTTCCTCTCTCCCTTTCCTCCCTTCCTCCTCTCTGTGTGGGATCTATCATGGCTGCTTCAATGTAATGCATTGTTTTGTGTCGTCTTATGTATCCAATTCTTAGCCTTTCCTTAACTGTCTGTTCCTCGTCACCCCATTGTTTTTTTGGATATGTATGTATAACCCAGTCTCTTGTACTTTATTGCCATCTCATTATTATAAATAATGTTCTTTTTTATTACCTATTGTGGTAATGTATGCTTGAGATGTGCCGTGACATAATTAAGTGGTTTTTAATTCATTCTTCACTTTGGGAAAATGGTGCAGTTTAAGAATTGGAATCTATGGATGAAACTTCTCTAAAGAGGAAGATGACAGTAATGAAGCCCTAAAGTGCACTCCACTGGGAGAAACTAACCTACTGGTTAATCTAAACCTTGGGATGGTGGGACAACTTTAGCTAAAGCAAGATAAGATATTATTTCCACAAATGTGCCTTTATACATTTTAAATAAATTTAAATGAATTAAATACATTTCCATGTGTATTTTTTTCGGCTCAAACGTGGAAGGTATGTTTAACAGTGAGGCATTTTTTTTATCTATTCAGTGAGAGTCTCGAAAACAGCCTCAAAGGAATAAAGGATTAAAGAATGTTTTTCTCATATTTTATTCTCATATTTTATTCATCTCAAATATCTAATGACAGATTAAGTCTCCAATCAAACCAACACCAATATAAGGGGCACACTGCACATACTCAACATTTAACATCATTGTTAAATGTGCATCGTTTATATCATTGTCTAAGGATAGTAAAGTGTCTCTGCCGAGACCGTGAACCTGACCTCATAAGACCACGCCCCTCTTTGGACATGCAGGTGTATATATATTTAGTCCTCAGCCGTTGACTCCAACTCTGCGGACTGTTCTCCTAAACTGAGTCCGATTTCACTTTTCCTGAACCGTCCATTTTTCCTGGACCTTAAAACGCCTCATTAATCTGCGGAGGAGAACCGGAGCAACTGCGGGAGGAGAAGTGCTGCCTGCTCCCTCTGTTCTGCGGAGGTACAGACATCCCGACCGGCTGATCGCGGCGCATTCAGGGGTTTGGAGAAATAACGGCTGCGCTTGATCGGACACGTAAAATGAGGCGGCTCGTTGTGATGTACATTTGGCTCGCTAAGGGCTTCCTGCTCGTCTTGAATGTTGGTTTGAAAGACGCGCCGACGCTTGGATCGAAAAACGCTCCCAGACTCCTGAGCAAAGGTAAATTCACGCATTTGTATCTGCGGATGTAAAAAAAATCGCTGTTGAGAATGATCTGCTGCCGGGGTCAATCCTCTGATCCTCTCTAAACCCCCCTGATCAGTTTAAGCATGACCCATCTCTCCTGTCCCCGGGGGGTGAGGTGACACCGAGTCTAGTGTTCGGTGTTCGGGTGTGACAGCACGGTGTTGTCACTGACACTGATCGGTGTGATCTGCACTCGCAGGTCTGACGTGAGCCCTCTTGTGTTTCCCCCTCTCAGGTGCAGTCGGCGGTGGTTTTGATTACCAAGACCACCAGAAACACAGTGTCCTCTTTTACAATGAGGACTCCGAGCACATGTATGTGGGGGGGACTGACTTTGTGCTAAAACTAGACATGGATGACAACAGTGTCAAAGAGGTGAGGTGCACTTTCCAGTTATAAACCACTGAAGTCTTTAGTTTTTGTCCTTCACGCTCCATTTGTTTTGGCCAGAGTGCAGTATTACTTTGATGCCCTGTGTAACATGTTCACTGGCCCATCAAAGAAAATACGACTTCTTTGTTTATGTCCCTCTGCAGAAATTCCCTCTGAAAACATCGCACCAACAGATGTGCCATGAGGTTGGTAGCTAGGGAGCGGCGGCTTGTGTCATCAGAACAAATGCAATAAAAGGTTGTTTCTGTGTTAAAACTCGGAAATAACTTTGTGTCGCAGGCCTCCTGTGAAAACGTCATTATGGTGATTGAGAAGTTTCAGGGCAGCATGTTTGTTTGTGGAACAAATGGACAGAAACCAAAGTGTTGGAGACTGGTAAGTGTTTGCAATTGCTGGAATGAAACGTAAATGTTTTCTCTATCTCTGACATGCAAACAGTATGTTTGTATGTATGTTGATGTAGCAGTAAGTGCTCCCTAATTACTGTGAAAGCAAATGAACACAGCCTTTGAATGAGCCATGAGGGTGCGCAGGGATGTTTTCCATCTTTATATGCAATCTATGGGTGAGGCCGTGGACTGTATATAAACATTTCCGCTCGTACTGCTGTGTGTCATTTGCTTTTCCAGTATCTAAAACCATTTGGAAAAAGTGGACAAATACAGACAAAATGAGCTCGGAGTGCATTCATGAGATCTGTTTGCGTATCTAATGTTGACCATAGATTCACCTTCATAAGCATTTTATTCAGCCTCTTAGCCTCTCTAATAATTTACTGACTATCTGAGCTGGGTGAGAAGTAAAAGCACAAATAGAGCATTTTATGAGCATCATGACCATAAAAGTAAAAAGCGTGGCACCTTTTGAAACATGGATCCATTAAAGCAGCTGCGGGGCACATGAAACTTTAATTTAACAAACCTCTTTCATAATTTATAGGGGGGTTGGGTGCTTGGTCATTCTTTCCATCCCAGCTGTGTTGAACTAACCATCCAAATCTCCTGTTGATTGTCTGTGTTTCTATAGTTTTCATCAGTGAGCAATCAAACCCATCAAGTGGTGGAGAGCTATGAAGGGGTGGGCATCTCTCCTCTCTTGTACACAGAGAACTCCGTGTCGCTCACAGTTGGTACGTACCGTGCATTGCATGCGACACTTCATGTGGCTCACAGTTGCCGGCTTATGCAACAACATTAAATTATGTGTGATGGTTGAGTCGGCCAGTCAGATAGATGTACTCGTCTGTGTTCATTCGCACGTGACGTCTCTGCTATCTTTAGAGGGGGATCTTTATGCCGCAGCTGCCGTGGGTAACGACAGGAATTCGTTGCAGTTCAGAAGGAAGGCTGGCAGAAGACCTAATGTCTACATGTATAACAACTGGGTCTCAGGTGGGTGAAGTCATCATATGATGTCGAATTGTGACTAAATACAGATGCAACTCCTCCAATAAACAGGGACGGTAATGATAGATTTTAACCTGGAGTGATGCATCTGATTACTGTCATTCTGAGTGTATCATCTCAGTTTGTCCTGAGACTGTTCACCCTCTGTTATGTCTGCTGCTCAGAGCAGAGTAATTAATTTGTCTTACCAGTCTCAGCATTTGCGTCACGGTGTGTGTGCTTGACCTTGCACGGAACTGTCAACGTTGCAGTTTGGTAAACATATCCTCCTCTGTCCGCAGAGCCCACATTCATCTCCGCCTCCTGGGTGAAGCGAATCGAGGACCCAGACCATGAGAAAATCTATATCTTTTTCCGGGAAAAGAACTCGGACCATGGCCCAGAAGCTGACCCCTGGATATCAAGGGTCGCCAGAGTTTGCAAGGTCTGCTTGGTGATGGTGTGAAGCTCTAATCTTGCCAGGCTTCTCAGCTGCTATAATCCTCATTAGGTCAGCTTAACTAATCAAGATAATAGTCCCAAGTCTTATTCAAGTAACATGGAAAGTAAATACCAGGACTTAACTTATATTCTACGATTCTGATCCTGCTATCATCGCTGTGGGGCAGGATTTAGCATTGGCATGATCTATATTCCTTATCAGTGTGCACACCTGTAGCTCACAGGGCTTTGGTTTGATTGGATAAAAGAGATGAGGGGGGGGCAGTCAAACAGCGTGTCTGCTCTGCTTCATGCAGCAACCTGTTCTGAATTTGCCAGACAATGGAAAGGCCCCCATCTGTCACGCCAGTAATGTTTGATGTTAATCATTGCAGCGACAATGGTTAAGGTCAGCCGCTATTTACATGTTTATCAGTAGACTGTGTTCTATTGATATGCCCATAACATGGGCTGACATCACGGACATATAACCTTGCGCTATGCTGGAAAACAAAGGTCTGTTGAAATGGTTGGTATGGTTTTGTGGGTCCAATGCCAGAGTGTGCCAAGTATCACAGGTTAAACCAGAATGATGCTGGAGTACAGCTGTTTGCTGCAGGGCGGTCTCACCTCCCTCTGTCTGTACCAAAGGATTGGGATTCATCTTGTAATTTGACAAAATAGAACTTACATGCGAAGGACAGGACATCTTCCCTGCTGTAACGCATCTTGTGTTATTTGTTATTTGTTCAGCTAGATGAAGGTGGATCAAAGAGATTCTTCCAGAACACGTGGACATCCTTCCTCAAGGCCCGCCTCGTCTGCGGGTTTCCACAGGAGTCACTGTATTTCAACCGCCTCCTTGACGTTTACGTGATTCCTGCCGACGACTGGCGCAACACCAAAATCTACGCGCTTTTCTCAAGCAGCTGGTTCGACAATTTCCCTTCCTTTATTTTAGCAATTATAGCAGGACCCTAACTAACCATGGCAACACACCAGGGTTCACTTCAAACTGAAAGCTCAGCAGTTTCTTGAAAGCAGGTTAAAATTTGCCGTAGGGCTGCTTTGACCTCCGCTGCGTTATTGTGATAATGCAGAACTTTTACGTTTTCTGGAGGCTGGTGAGAGGAGAACTCAGACAGCAGCTGATGTCCTATGCAGAAGAATTTAATGTAGACTTGAAGCATCAAGGAGACCAGAAGGTGCAACAATACACAAACGCTTCCAAAGCAACATGAGCAACTGTCACCACCGAGTCTGAAGATGTCTCCCCATATATCTTCATCTACTCCTGACACCCATTCTAACAGCACATCAATGAATAGCTAGAAGTTGGAGTTGAAGAGTTGAATATGCCTCTCTGTCTGGAGCATCTGAGTCAGATATGACAGTCTCTGAGTGTAGACACTGCAATGTTCTGTTGGCTGGTCCTTTATCTATGACCTGACCTTGTGCACTGCTCAGAGAGAGAACAGAGTATCTGTGGAATGACGCAGATATTCGTCTCTCAATGGTGTACAACTATCATGTGATATAGAAACAGAGTATGAGAATGAGAAGACAATGGATGTTCTCCTGAGGTCAGATGTTTTTGTGACTATTAATGATCCACACACCTGATTATTTCATCCAAGCACCACTTAATAACCTCATCATATGTGATGTGATGTTTACATCACTGTGCTTCTTGCACTTGATGGTGTGCTTCCATGGACACTACTACAATTTAGTACTGCATTTCTATAAGGGCTGGTTTTCTGTTTTCAATTTTTTGTCTGCAAGCCCAAGCAGATGTTATCGTTCACTGGTTAAACTGGGATTAAAGCCTGAACCGTTATTTATTTCCGGGCCAAGGGACTTGCCCTCATATCAACCTCACCACGCCTCTGAAAACTGGCAGAACATTCATGTTTGAGGTGGAGACAGTGTCAGGTTCTCAAATCTTGATTGATGAGGATGAGGAAAAAAAGAAATAATTCCATTTGAAATGTTCTGCTTATAATCTCAACACTGACGTTTATTTATTTTTAACTTGCAGGAACTCAACAGCAGTCTGCATCTACTCTGTCGGAATGATTGAAGAAGTATTCGAAAACTCAACATTTAAAGGCTACAACAACGACATTCCCAAACCGAGGCCCGGAACAGTAAGAATTTGTTTTGCTGTTGCTCTGAAAATTAAAGAGTGTGTCTTCTTTTGTTTTAACTGTATTGTGTGCAGTCTTTGTGTCTGAGTGGGCTTGTACAGTGAAACAGTAATGTTACATAAATGGGTGGTAACGTGGAAAATAGTCTTCATCTCCATGTCCTATGTGGCTCAATGTCTCCACCTCTTGTTTTAGGCAGAGTTTGTCTTTCTTTTTTACATCAATCTATTTGAGTTTAGCCCTGTTGCTACGGAACATAAGAGTTCAGTAGTTTCCTCTTCATGTAGTTAACAAAACAGCCAGTGATTACAGATCTTTGGAAACGGGGAATTGTTGATAGGAGTGCCCAAGGAAAACACACACTTTCCACCGTTTCTATCGAATATGTTTTAAAAACCCACTTCCTTTACTTTTGTGTACATGCAGACACCTGAACTTGAACGTGGTTTCTATTCCCATACAGACACAGACTGATTCTAAACTGGAAAACATGTGTGCCCGTGTATGTTTCAGTGTGTAAAAAACAGCAGGGGTCTGCCGATTACCACGCTCACTATAGTGAGGGACCACCCAGAGATGACTGACTGGGTCCGTTCTCTGCAATACACAGCTCCGTTTTATGTTAGCAGCAGCAGCTACACCAAGATAGCAGTGGACCAAGTCCAAGCCTTGGACCAGCACAAGTATAACGTCCTGCTTCTAGCCACAGGTAAACTGCTCCACCCAGACACAACATTCAATGTTTAGAATCCTGCCCCCCCCAAAGCATTTCCCTCTGTTAGAGACAATGGACTAAAAATACAGCTTCCCAAAATAACAACTCCTCAAACTTCTTTTTTTGACTGGCTCCAACAGACTCAGGAAAGGTCCATAAAATCCTGGAGGCTGGATCTGAAGCTTTCATCATCTCAGAGACACAACTCTCCAACAGTTCAGCGGTTCAATCAATGAAACTCGACTTCAAGAAGGTGCACCTCCTTTAAAATGTCCCCTCGCCTCACAATACAATGTTGTCAGTGGGCTTTCATCATTTTGCTACAATCACGTTTACCTGTTCATCTATTTTCTGCAGAAATCTCTGCAGGCTACATGTATGGCAACAAATAACGGAGACAAAATGGCAGCAATCTTGCAAACATGATTATGTATTTACTGAAGAGTCAGCTAGTGGAGACCAAAAACAGAAGAAAAAGAAAAGCAACTTTTTGTAACCTGGACTGACATTGCAACCAAGGAAACAACTTTTAGTGAATGCTAATGTTGATCTAAAGCTGCTCGATATGTAAAAAAAAAAGAAATTGTCCTCTGTTGTACTGCAAAAGCTCCTGATGCAGGCTCAAAGGAGAATAACGTCTTTGTCTTTCTTTGCTCAGAAAAAGCTTGTCGTGGGGTTTTCTGAGAAAATCTCCATCATGGATCTGCAGAGGTGTCAGCAATACAACAACTCCTGTGCTGAATGTGTTTTGGCCCGGGACCCCTACTGTGCCTGGACTCAGTTTGGATGCACCCCGACTGTGCCGTGAGTTACTGTTCATAACCGAGAGGGAGACACAAACCCTTTTAAAGTCTAAGACAGATCATGGGGGCAACTGCTACAGGTTGGTCTCATAAAAATGAATCATGTTTTTTTGTTCACAGTGGAGGCATCCAGAACATCATGACTGGGAAAACAAACGTGTGCAATGCATCCGTAGAAGGTAGCGATGACCTTTTGTCTTTCATGCTACGTAGGGCTGAGAATTAAACATTTGGTCATGTAATAATTGATCTTCGTTCATTCTTTTAGAACCGAAGCAATTCAACCGGACCAGGCGGGATATAGTTTCACCATCGCCAGACAATGTGGGAGCAGTTCATTCGGTGCCCCTGGGCGTCCCCTTCTACCTGTCGTGCCCCATTGACTCCTACCATGCCAACTACACCTGGGAGCACAGTGACCAGAGCAGCCCGTGTCTGCAAATGCAGTCCAGCTGTCTGCACCTCATCCCTGCCATGGCCCAAGAGAACTACGGCACCTACGAGTGTGTTTCCATAGAGAAGGACTTCAGAAAAGTGGTGAAAAGATATCAGCTTACGGAGCAACTGATCACGGACACAAAGACAGGGAGCAATAACCCGCACGGCCTGAATGTTGCATCGGCTGCTGTGTCACAGACAATACTGATCATTCTGTCACTGGCTGTAGAAATGTTGCACTAATTAGTATTTCAACTTTATTCTACCAGCAATAAGTGTCAGACTTTGGGTCTCTGCAGGACGGCGTCAGGCCCCGATGCAGGCAGCACTAAAGGAATTCCGCAGTAACAACAAAGCTCGACAAAGGAACACTGCTGCTGTGAACCTAAAACCTGCTTAATGCTACTGCTAGCATAGTGGATGTGCTTGGCAGAAAAGTTAGGGTTCAGATAAAGAAAGAGGATGTGTGAAGCAAAGCACAAAGGCTGCTTTGTTCTGAGGGGCTCTAACGGTGTTGGTTCAGAGCTTTACTTGAGTGTGAAGCATGAAGCATTGGGACCTTTCCTGAGAACTTAATCTTCCGTCCATGACAAGAACTTAACTGGAGGTTTAAGAAGGAGGACGTTTCTTTTAACAGGGTTAAGCCTGAGTGGGTGAGTCTGACAACCTAACCTAGCTCAAAAGTAAAACACTGAGCTCACAGGTGAACGAGCGCACAGGCCACAGATAATATAGAGTGATTAAGGCTGGTGGCTGTATCTGACTCTGGTTCAGCAGAGCTTCCTGCATAAAATGTTCTCTGTTGGTCCGTTAGGGAAGTACTTGTTAAAAGGTTCGTATTTATATACAGTTATTCTGGTCTTGATGAGCACTCCAAGCACTTTAGAGAACTTATTTCCATTGACACATTTGCATGTGCTTCCATGGGCAACAGTTTCCCTCTGAGAACGGCACAACCTCCACGGGCTGTTCAGTGTCTTGCCCAGGGGAGGCCTCAGCGTGTGAATGACTGGGATCCAAAGGTTAGAGGATGACCCACTCTCGCCCTTGAGCCACAGCCAACGAGGAGCAACCTAGTTCCTAGATTTTGATAGAAAACTGCCCCCTCGCTGTTAAAACCTTTATTTATATATTTGTCCCATTGTCCAGAACTGAATGCTTTTAGAGCCAGACTCTGCAGTGGAGATAGGAAGGAGAAGGAAGTTTGATACCAGTGGTGGACTTTCACTTTCAGCTCATAAATAACTGCATAAAACGAGGGAAGCCATTGTTTTATCTTTGATCCATGTTCCATCGATTAACAGGCAAGATTATTGACAGCATCCAAGTGGTGATCAGGACTTTGGCTTTACTTGAGGGGAGCTGCCATCCTATCCATCACCACACACAAACAGTCAGTCTATGCCAGCTGGTTATAAAAGTGTACACCCACTTCTTTAAGGCACTTTGTTTTACTTTATCTTTCGACAACTGTAAATGTCACTGATGTCTATTTTAATGTAGAAACAGGGATCTGCCTAATCTGTGTTTGTAGCAATAATATGGATACACTAGCCTCAAACTGATGTGTATGTGTACATACTGTATCTGATTTGTTTATCAGTCATCTCAGTTTTGAATGAGCTGCTAATGTAGATATTCAATGACAGTCTCAACTGCTAAGCTTATTATTTATTATGTAAAAAAAAAGAAAGGTTCTGGTACAAATTTCATGATGGTATATTTTATTATCAAACTGTATTGTTTCATATCAGACATTTTTATAAGTGCAACATTTCCTTCCTTTGTATTAATGTTATTTTTTCACTAATGTCTATTGCTGAACTCCTGCCTATTAAATTAAAATATAAAAGCTAAAAAATGCTATTCATAACTTTCCTTCCTTCTCCTAATAGTTCCATTCATATAGAGTTTGGTGAGAGCAACTCATTAAATTCCTTAAACAGACGTAAGGGCGTACAGTGAACCACGTGTAGGTTAATCAGGGTAATGTCAACTCTTTAATCTGTCTTCCTGGATCTTAAGTCTCAGCCCTTCTCAGGATGAAACGGCGAGGACATCTTGTTCACCCATCTTGTTCATCCACTCCAGGGCGCCAGAAATCCTGGATTCTTGTCAGATTTTTTCTCACAGATTAACTTGATGGTGATGCTTTGTGAGAATGTCTCATGTTTCTATTTGTTTATCATCAGATACAAGAGCTAAAGCCACACTGATATTTAACATGTAATATTCTACTTACAGCATAATGAACAGGATTAGAATAGTGGAGCAACATCATCTGGGCGTGTTCCCTCTATGAATAATACCCAAACCCTGCCCATTTCCATGTTATGTTGATTTGTGTAAATCTGTCATCCTCCCTTTGGAAAAGTATTTTCATTCAGTAATGCAATGACTTCACATGTTTTCCTCCCACTGGTTACTCCACAATACCACAGACGTTGTTTTCTGAGGGCAATCTCTCGCTCTGCATTCTGTGTAGCTGGAACTTATGTTGGTTCCTGTTTGTGTGGTTAGCCTCAGGTCACTTTAACAAAGATCATGACTCCTCTCAGGATTAAGGCCGAGCTGACACGACACCTGTGGTGAAGAGTCTACGCGGCCCGACTTCAGACAAGGATGTAAAACATGTTGTTGTTGTGGAGAAATCATAAAATAGTCTGTGGTGTGCCCCTATGTGTTGTCTCATGAGACACCCTGTCTAATTAACTCCAGGCCTCTCTACTCAGGCTCCTGGATAAACATGGTATCATGGCAACCTTAGGCTTCATACTGTAGCTAAGCATCGCTGATTGGATTTACCAAAGGTCTTTTTTAAAAGACTACGGTATCTCTTTACTCTCACTAGCCCTGATTGTGACTGGCACTGAGCTGCCGTCTTATCTGTGAGTTATTTAAACAGGCAGCTTCTGGTCTCTGATATCATTGCAAAAAAAAAGAAGCTTCGAAGCTTCATCCCCAAGGAGGGGCATAGTTTACAGGCAACTTTCCTGTTGTGTCTCTTCAGGAAGGCCAAGTGGAACTAACAATGTTTACATAAATAAGTACATTTACGTCCTTGCGGTGCTTGAGTTTTGTATCTTTATGTTAAATATGTAGATTTCATTTTAGCTGCTTTTCACTTTTACTTTTATACATCTATCAGCAAATCTGTGTACCATATGTAATGTTTACAAAGCATGGCATTACATCTCCTCATCGTTTTATATATTGTTCTAAATGTTATCAGCAGGATTTGGTTTATTCACGTGTTCAGAGATCTATTTATACTTGTACTTAAGTAAAATGGCTCAGTACTTCCTCCTCCACTACGTGCAAAACGTTTTAGCTGTAGCTATATTATTTCAACAGCAGAGGTCTCTGTCGTCAAGCACAACCACAGCAACTCCATTCTGAACCACGAGCTCTTCAGTCTGGACAGTTTGGAAAATTAGTCAAAAAGAATCACAGAAAAAAATGTGTTGTAAATAATCAGAAAAAGTCCAAAATGTTCTAAAAAAAACCCCCACTCCCTCATCTTTTAAAACGTAGTTACATCATCAGAGTATGCCATTCAAAGTCACACATCTCCTAACTCCTAAGCATGACATTCATTTTCCAGTAAATAAAACAGTTTCCTGTACATCTCAGTTTCAGAGTCACTGTTTGTCACTTTCTCATGTTACAACATACATGGGAGTGAAATGAGCTCCACAGGTCAGGGAGCAGGTCACACTTAAGCAATAACACAACACACGCTGATGCGATAAAGCAGGCACCAGGCACTGTAAAATTCTCAGACTGGGAGAACGACAAACATCTTTCAATCATAAAAAGTCCTTTTAAGCTGCAGTAAATACCAAAATGTCTTTGTTATTGATAATCTTAAATTCTTCGCCTCTTTATTATTGGGGTCATTATTTATTTCAGTTTGAATGGCATGACAGACAGAGCTATACTGTGGTTCACCAGACGATGGCAGCATTGAAGCACAAACGTCTCCTCTCACAACCACGACTCAAACACTAATGTGTCTAATGATGTTGATTTTTGAATAAACAATAGACATAAATCATGGACAATCCTTCAAAATAAACAAAATATAAATAGAGAGAGGGGGCGAAGTTTGTTTCAGTGCAACATTATTAATAATAACGCTTGCATTAAATCGATTTAGGCTCTACCCTTATTTTGTTTATGCACTGAAGCCTACCAACACATTTTGAAATGTTTTTTTTTTTTTTTCTCTTTAGACTCTTAATTCAGCCTCGTTTTGTTTGTTCAGTGAAACAGTTCCTGTGATAAAAAAAAATGCAGCAGAGGTCTGTGTGCGTGTCCACCTCGAGCCGCACAACTTCATCTTTGGAATAATACGCTTGGAAACTCTCGGCCTGCCTCTGTAGTTAAAGACAATAGGCAGCAGGAAGGGAGAATGAGGTCAAAGATGAGGGCTGCGGTCGGCTCCATCAATTAAACATGCGCATCCTGAATTATAAATTGTCTTTGCGGCCGCAGGAGCCGGAGCTTCTGTATCTTTAATATTGAGGGAGAGAGAGAGAGAGGGGGAGATGGGTGAGGCTGCGCGTTCCCGGCTGCTTTTCTGCGCTCCGTGGCTGCGTGGACGCGCATTGGAGACCACACTCACTGGAGAGGGGAGGGAAAAAAGCGCACGACGGACTGCAAGCAGCGACTCACCGGGAAAAATGTGCCCTCCACCGCCCTTCACCAGCGCTGCCCAGGTCCACAGGAGTCATGTGAAAGGATCCACCACATAGGAGGACGAGGACTTTCTGTTTTTCCCATCATTAAACTTATTTCAGAGGAGCGTAAAAACTCAAAAGGGGGGGTTGAAAAGACGCGAGGACTGAAGTTAACATAAGATAAGGTAAGAGGACTGAGCGCGTAACGAGGGAGTTGCTCCTTAGAATTAAGGATAATAACAGCGCCCGGAAGCAGGAGCTGGGTCCATAACCTCTGTGTCATTCTGGAAGATGGCATGAGGGCACCTGAGCATTAAGTGTTGATACTTGACTCTTCTTTGGAATAAAGTGTTTGAATCAAAGGCTTGGACGACACACGCAGTGTCAGTGCGCCTGCACTCAGAGCAGCACAGACCGCATGCTGCAAATGTGATACTCACCATATGTGCATGCTTTGTAAAGTGCACACGAGTCCAAAGCTAAAACTGTCCGTGTGGTTCCTGTGCTATGATTTGGAAAATAAAAAAAAACTTTGCATGTTTTCAGCAGCAGAGGGGATGTGTTCGTGTTGTTGTGTTCAGCTTCTTGCTTGGATTTGTTTGTAATGTAATTCTAAGTCTGCTGTGCTGGTGCCTCACAACCCACTAAAACACATTTGAGTTGATACAAGATAAAAGCATTCACATTTCATTTCCGCTGCTGCAGCCCACAACAGTCGTAATAGACATTCATGAGGATGTTTTGCTTGGCTAATGTCTGGTAATTGGTGCTTGCAGGTGCAGAAATGGCGAGCAGGATCCTGCAGCTCGTCGCGTTGTGGACTGTTATGATTGCCGTTGTGCAGGGCTGTCCGGAGCTCTGCAACTGCCAAGACAAATTCGCCCACCAGTTTGCCGACTGTGCTTACAAGGACCTGCTGGTGGTACCTTTGGGTCTCCCCTTCAACGTGACCACTGTGAGCCTTTCCGCGAACAAGATCAAGCTGCTGAAAAGCAAAAGCTTCGAAAACATCACCCAGGTCTCCTCCCTCTGGCTGGCCCACAATGAGATCGTTACCATAGAGACAGACACCTTGGCCCCCCTCATCCAGCTCCGCAACCTGGACATCAGTTACAACAAAATTGTGAACTTTCCGTGGGAGGATCTGAAAAACCTCACCGCCCTGCAGCTCCTGAAAATGAACAACAATGAAATGGTGAACCTTCCAAAGGACGCATTCTCCACCCTCAAAGACCTGAGGTCACTGCGCATCAACAACAACAAGTTTACCACCATCGTGCAGGGCACCTTCAGTGCCCTCTCCTCCATGTCCCACCTTCAGATCTTCAACAATCCTTTCACCTGCTCCTGCCGCCTGGAGTGGCTCAGGGACTGGATCTCTACAACCAAGAGCTCTGTACCTGAGCCAAATTCAATTGTATGCGAGGCCCCTGAACACATGAAGGGTACACTGGTTACAAAGATCCCTAAACTGGACTGTAGGGCCCCAACTGTGGCTATAACCTACCAGCCCGACATTGAGACCACAGAGCTTTCTGAGGGGTACATGGTCGTCTTAAACTGTGAGACCAAAGGGAGCCCCAAACCCCAGCTCACTTGGGAGGTGATAGCAGGAAATCAAAATTATCTCTTCCCCTTGCCTTCCACGGTAGAGATCAATGATGCACCGATTAATGATAAAACAACCAATAGTAGATTCCAAGTCTTTAGGAATGGCACCGTCATCATCCCCCGTTTGAGTAAAAAGGAGGAGGGAAACTACAGCTGCTCTGCGGTGAACGATATGGGCAGAGCCGATAGCAGTGTTCGAGTGGTTGTGGCAGGAACCCAGAAACATGCCAGTAATTCAATACCCGACACTAAAGAAGAAAAAATCAATCCATCTGGTAAAAAACCCACAGACTCCAAGACCCCCAAGAACAATGTGATCAACTGGACCAAGCCTGAGGAGAAGACAAAGAGTCTGGAACGCTCCCCAGACAAAACAGACGACACGGCGCAGGTTGGTGTTCGGAAGGACCCCACCTTTGCGAGCAAATGCGGCGTGAGAGATAGCAGTGAGCACATCTCCAACCACGCCTTCAACCTGAGCCTGGACGACCTGAAGCAGTACACCTTTGATTTTGGTGTTATAGCACTAGAGGTGTCAGATACGGAGGCCAAAGTGCAGCTAAATCCGCTGCAGCTTCCCAACAGCAAATCCAACCTGCACCTGAGTCAAAGTGAAAAAGAGGAAACGGTGAATAAGGAGCCGATCGGTCTGTACCAGGGCTCGTCCAGGCAATCTTCCCTGGACATGCTCTACCTCTGCATAAACACAGGATATGGGCACTCCATTGTTCAGTGGTCCAACATAGAGGAGGGGGTTAATGCCTACCACTTCCACGGTTTAAAGCCTGGCACCAATTACACACTTTGTCTCACCTATGGGGGGCAGGACTGCCAAGTCCAGGTTGTCTTCACGACCAGGAAGAAGATCCCCTCCCTCCTCATCATCGTTGTTGTCAGCATTTTCCTTCTGGGTCTGGCCACTGTTCCTTTACTGGGGGCCACCTGCTGCCACCTGCTCTACAAGTACCAAGGCAAGACCTACAAGCTGATCATGAAGGCGCAGAACCCGGATCAGATGGAGAAACAAATGGCCGGAGATTTTGATCGCAGGGCGTCTTTAGTAGAGTCGGAGAAAACCTTCAACCCCAGCGAGGGGGATGGAGAGGCCGAGGGGGAGGATGGGGACGGAGAGGGCGAGGCGGAGGGGAGCGTGGTGACCGAGTCCATCCCCGGCTCCTCGTCCAAAACCAACCAGGAGGAGTTCGAGATGGGGTCAGAGTACAGTGACAGGTTGCCGCTGGGCGCAGAGGCGGTCAACATCTCGGAGGAGATCAACGGCAACTACAAGCAGCCGAGCCGCTGAGCCGCGGCTCCGAGCGCGCGTAATGTAAAATATTTTCCTTTGAAATAGCCTACAACTCAAGCAGGTAACTCGGCCACCATTACCACACGTGTAACACGCCTGATAGAAGAGGTGGATCTTTAAATTCTCTCTCTCTCTCTCTTTTTCTTTATACCTCAGAAATTCCTCCGCTTATCACCGAGACCGTGAATTGATTCATGTGACATTTGTAGTCTACTGTAAGGTTTTTAATGAGTAACACGCGTTTACAATTCAAGCACAAATCCATCGGTTATTAATAACACCTCAAAGCCGACAGGACCGCCACGAAGTGTTTGTTCCCTTTCCTCAGGACAGGCGGTGATGGCACCGGCGCGCGGCGCCGTGCGTAATTCTACAGCAAAGAAAAAATTACATACAAATATATTCTCAGTTTTTGGGATGACAAAAAGCAACAAATAAATAAAAGTGCCATATTTTAAAGCCATTTCTAATAAAGTGACATCAGGGAAAATGGGCAGTTTTTGTGCCAAGCTGTGGAGGAACCGTTTTCTTATCGGAAAAAAAAATAAAAAATCTCGCACATCATCTCAGGTGTCGATGCTTCGACTCCACTTGAATCGTCCAGCGTAGCAACAGATTTGGATGATGATGAAGATGATGGTGATTATATTTGACGAGTTTATTACAGCCGCAGTTATTTGTGTTCGGCGTCATTGCGCACGGCAGCAGCCTGCCCGCTGTCCTGTGCCTCCAAAAGGGACATTTCACTTTCTGCTGCGTTGTGCTTGACGGGATGCTCCCGGGTTATTTACCAACAAACTGTTGTTTCACGTGACGTGTTCTGCTTTAAAAAAAATTTACGATTTCGACCTCTTTAATCAACGGGTGCTTTCTATGATATAGCCAATAGCCTCCTCTCGCTTTTTTTCCGAATGAACGTGTCCATGGCATGTCACACGTAATTCCCTTGTGTGGTTTCTTAGTGTAGTCTATAGAGGACTGTAGATGTTGCTGTCAACATGTGATGTAAAGCCATGTGAATTGAAATTTGCTCGGATGGTTTTTTTTTACGACGGTAAGTCTTACTGGAGCCCCACACACACAGAGGACGCGTGTGTGCGTCTCGACGGCTCCACGCGTCTTGTAATTTCAATGCATAGTGCGTTTTTTGTGAACTATGTTGTAAAAACAGAAAACCCTGTGACCTTTGGAGATTTTTTGATATCATTTTATGTACGTGGAAATAATAAAACAAATGAAAACTACGTAGGAGGTTTTCTGGAACTGTCATTGACTTCAATGTGTTTTAAAAAGCCCACATTTCTAAATTAATCTGAAAAACAAACGTAACCCGAACAATACGATTTAATACAAACTTGACATTGCTTCAGATAAGGCTTTAAACAAATATCTGTGTTGTAGTAGACTGTTCCTGATGCGTCTCTTTTTGTACTTCTTATTATAGGGAGCATATATTCCAATAAAATAGAATAAAGCTCCACTGGGACACACTAAAGTATTTTTTACATACTGTGTGTTTATGGTGAAAGGGAAGAAAACACTGCTGTGTAAGAAAGTGGTGATGAATTTAAAATTCTCTCTTTGTTTTTGGGGTCCATGCAGGAGCAGCATCACAAGGTACAATTCCACAGCTGAATTTAATCCACAACCCAAAATCAATCTTAGAAATAATGGGGGTAAAGAACATATGTTTCAGTTTTATTTTCACAGTAATCAGGAGGAACATTGTTTTTTTATATTTTCACTTGAAAGTCAGTTTTGAATGTCACTGCAGAGAAATTCATTGTTGGGGAACATCATAGGCAACACAAGCAAACGCTGGTATGGCAGCAAGTGGTTTCGAACTCAGTCGTCTAAAGATAAAAGAGAAAACAGAACAAACGGCTTCATTTGTCAGGTAATTCCTATTCCACAGGTTATTGATAATTACATAAAATGTGTACAATTCATGTAGACATTTTATGTGATGTGTGCAATTAAATTAATTATTACCCAACCAATGAAGATGAATGAGGTCATAAATAGTTCTACATATAAATAGTCATTAGTGGGTTGTACGGTATGTGTTTAGTTTGGGCGTGCACATGTTGAATTATTTGTGGACAAAGGAAAACAACAGCATAATGGAGGACAGATGTGATTCATCTCCAAGTAAACTATAACATGAATGCTGCCCCAAAATAATCACATAAATGTGCTGAGAATGACATGAGGAATGTGGAGCCACACCAGCTTTCAGTCCTCACACACAGAACAGCCAGAGGAGCACAAAGGCACGTGCGGCAAACACACAATCTCCACATAAACAGAAAACGCAGGATGGTTGATATGAGACACCGAGCTATAAGTGCACTTTCTTTTTGTACCGAATGCAGACACATCTTCAGCAGGACATGGACAAACACTGTGACAGGAGAATTTGCCCCAAACCCACGGGAGACTTTGCAGAAAATTCTCCATCAAGGTCACATTCATGCTCAAACGCTGGCGGCGCCCTCCCCCTCCTTGGTCGCTGCCGCCTTTTTGCTCCCATCCTTGGCGCTGCGGTTCAGACTCCCATTCACAAAGCTCTCTGCGGCCTGACGCTGGAAATGTTTCCTGGTGCCCACCAGGGACGGGTTGTTGACCAGGGTGTAGAGGAGCTGCCAGTGCCTGCGGGCCCTCTTGGCACTGGACACTTTGCTATGCTTCTTCTCCTGCTGGACCAGCTGGATCCCTGGGGACATAAAGACATCATGAGAGGCCCCCACATGTCTGTCACACATGCACAAGCCATCTCCCCAACTCAATCCATTTTTTTTGTATTAACTGAAATGGGAAAGCACTGAGTTAAAGGCCACCAAGGACGAGCGATATGCTACAGAAAGAGTAATAATAGAAAGCAATCATATCTGAATCCTCTAAGCATGGTACAAGCATATTGCCTCTGCCATTAATGCACTGAAAGCTTCGGCCCCTTGGGCTACATGAATATGAAACAGGCAATTAGCGTGGCTCATCTCCTAATCAGCTACTCATGGAATAATCTTCACGAAACATTATTACACATAATGCATTGTTCTCTGGATACAAACATGCGACACCTCCACTGGGTTCTAACTGCAGATGACGCCAGATGTGTGGGCATCTGTAACTCACTTCCTCTTTCAATCATCATCATCATCATCGCTGCAGATCAGCAACAAGCCTTAAAGTTGTGTATACAATGTGTATAGCCCTAATCTATATTGTCTTTGCTGTCTCTCTGTGACAGAGGCTGGGGGCTCAGGTGAGTGCAGGTGGGCCGTGAGGGCAGATTATTAGTTTATGACAGATGTGATTAAGACCAGCGGCGGCTCTGTCAATTATTCCACGGCGAGACTCAATTTGCTCCTCCTACATTTTAAATATTCCTTCATATCCATGAGCATCATCGTCAAGTCCACTGAGCAAGGACGGAGTCATTGAGCTATGTCAATGAAAGAGGGTGTGGTCTACGATCTGGAGTGAGTTTTGCGCTACTGACCCTCCTCAGCATCCCGTGACCTCTGTGCAGCATTGGTCTCCTGGCACAAAGACTGCAGCAGCATCCCGCAGAAGGCCTTCATCACAGGGTGTGACTGGCTCACCTCAATCTTCAGATAATGAGCATAGCAGCGGTAGGCTGCAGACAGACAGCGAGGACGAGAGGTGGGGGGGCGGGAGTAATGGAAAAAAGCAATAAACACATTGGGCTGCACCCCACGCTGGCTTTGAGGCAATCACACATAATGGTCGAACAATCTCTCCTCTTTTTTTTTTTTTTTTTTTTTTTCCTCCTGCTTTTCCTGAGAACAGAAGTCTTAAATTTGTAGCCTGTTCAGAGACGGGGGTGTGCAATTAGAGTCCCCTGCACTGCACAGAATACAGATATCATAAGAGGTGCAGTGAGTCCACGGCAGCTTAGAGAGGAGAGGAAACACGCGTCTGGCCTCTAAGTGAGATCAGTGAAAGCACATTTGCTCAGAGAAAATTGCTTCTATTTAAGCCTCCATGAAGACACAGTGACACAGTCCACAAAGGTAACAGCACAGGGTTTACACCAAAGAATGTGTTAACACTGTGAGTCACACTAAAAAGAAGGGACGTGCTAAATGCAACAAGTCAGTGTAATGGAACTAGTTATGCGATGCACTCTGAACTAGCTTTGTTTTGTGTCTGGGCTTTTTGAAATCACCCTGTTTTTTTGACGGTTTCCTCTCACAACCAGACTGCAGGTGGCTTCAGTGTCCAACTGTTTCCCCAAGTCGGGGTTCTGCATGAGTCGATCATCACTGAACTCTCAGTCACTTTCAAGACAAAGAAGAGAGCAGAAAATCTCCCTCACCTGGGTCAAACGCCTCCACATTGCGGTTAAGAAGGCTGATGTCCATACGTCCCATGTGGACAATGTTGAACAGGGCGGTGATGGTCATGCGCCAGAAGGCCAGCAGCACCCCGATCAGGACATTGACTGGAAAAAGCAGGTACGTCAGCAGGAACAGATTCCCCCTGCCAGACAGGAGAGAAGAACACCTCAATTATCAGGGAATCAAACACTGAGCCACTGAACATAAAGGAGCGGCTCAGATAATGACGACAAATTTAGAAAATCACCTGTTGTTTAGGTCTCGAGTGCCTGCGGTTTTCTTGATGAAGCAAAACCTGGCTGTGATGTGCTGAATCAACACAGCCAAGATGATCATCAGCCAGAAGGGCCTGGAAGGACAAAATCAACAATCAGGGAAATACTGAGAGCGGCAAAAACCGTATTTTTTTTTTTTTTTTTTTACTGGACTTCTGTTCAACATCTCAACAGAATGTTGATGGTCGACGCTCACCACATACTCCACAGGATCTGGAAGAGAATCAGGTTCTGTCTGTGCAGGACGGGAAAGATGACGAGGAACACGGTGATCAGAAGGCAGAGGAAGAACACCATAGTCTGGACGATCATGCCTGAGGGGAAAGATCAGAGGTTCAGGGTCTCAAAGTTTAAATCCCGTCCAGAGTCCAATTATTTGGCAAAATCAAATACATTCCTCTTTGAGTTCAAGTGACAGCTTATCACAATTTTAACAAACTCAATATAGAATGACTAGATAAGGGGTAAAACACAAGTTTTGTGAGGCCATCTTGACCTTTAACCCTTGATCACCACAATCAAATCAGTTCTTCTGTGAGTTCAACTGAATGTCTGTGTCAAATGTGAAAGCTATCTCTCAAGGGATTCTTAGAATAACACGTTCACAAGGCAAAAAGGTTTTGTAAGGTCACTGTAACCTTGACCTTTAATCCTTGAGTCCAAGTGAACGTTCGTGCCAGATGTTTTTAAACTCTGCACTGTTTCTGAAGGCGTAACATGAAAATGTATTGGGGAAAGAACATGTAACCGTACCGATGCAGATGTGAGCAGCTGTGAAGCTGGTGTATCCCATCCAGCAGACGAGCGCTGGCCGGGAAGCCCTGATGCTCCTCTGGCAGTTGTAAACATTATAGATATCTCCCCTGTACAGCCCCTTCAGGTTTGACCTACAGATGAGGGAAAAAAACACACAATCAACACAAGGCAGGAGGATAATATGAAAAACAAAAAAATTATTTCTCACTTAATTCCGTTCAAACTGCACAAATAAATTGAGGAGTCAATTTAGCAGGGGAAAGGCAATTCAACACTAGACTTGCAAAACCATTTCTTTTAATACAAGGTAATTTATGGTAATGGGACAGTATTCCATGTCTTATCTAAATAGCCATTTTCATTTCTAGCAGCAGTTAACGCAGAGTGAATGCTACTCAGTCGGTCTGGATGATTAATACTCTATTATGCTGTAATAACTCCGGTGTGTACCATTAGATTATAATGGTGGGAGCAGGATGAGATGCACACACACGGATATTGGGAAGTTTTGAGATAGACAGTGATTTAAAAACTAGAGGGAAGAGAGGAGCAGCCTTATGTGGCTCTGGAACCTACCGATGCAGAACCATCGAGCGCATGAGCAGAATCAAGTTGACCAGACCAGACAGGGTCATTGCTGAGATGTAGCACACTGCAGAGAAAATACCACACACACACACAACATCAGGCTGTTTATTATGGGATGAATTCATCCACAGACAATTAGCATGCATCATCGTTTCCTCCACTTTAAAACAGCACAGCAAAATAAACAAAAAAAATGAGCTCGTATTCAAAATCGTTCCTGTCACTAAGTGGCTGGTTTTGCACTTTGTGATTTCCCCTCACCTTCCACACACCACATGTAATAAACCACGATCTTCACCACTTCCTCTTTGTCTGGAGACAGTATTATCCTGAACCCAGCCAACACGTGGGCGATGTCCCCATCCACTCCGATACGAGCCAACTGGAGCGTAGGCACCACTCCCGAGATCAAAAGAAGACCCATCTGAAACACAACCAAACAAATAAGCTCAGTATTAATACAACATATTATCTATTTACCTTTCTATTTTAGGAAAATGATGATGATATTCATCACAGTCCTACAGTATGTTAGAGTCTGAGCTTCAGTTAGGGGACAGGGCCAGGACAGGCTATAATCTATGGGCCATAATAAAGGGACATATATAAAATAGAAAACCTGCTGCAGACATTGTGTTCACAAGTCTTTGCCTTTACAGGCGTATTCTTTAACAACAAGTCTTTATGTTAATTTTCCTTTTCAGTTCTGCATTCCTCACATCATCCCCCTGCTGCATTCACAGACACCATCACCATCTTTCACACGCATTACGTCCTGATCGTGTCAGCTGACGCTGCTTGTTGGTAGATACGGTGGTTACCTGGTACAGTGCGATGAATGACACAACACCAGATATGGCCAACTTCAGTGGAAACCGGAAAGCTGTTCATTAAAATAGACGATAAAGGGTTTTTAACTTTAACAGGTGGGAACACATAACATTGTGTCGCGACAGAAGGGAAGATCACTGGTTTACCTTCCTCTCGCGTGTAAATGTACGACTTCACAGCCTCAGTTATTCTTTGAGGGAGCTTCGGCCTCTCTGTGCTCGATGTGCTGGGGTGAAAGATTAACACAAATCGAAACGCAGCCTTGGACATAGTGTATTTCTGATTGGTTGAGCCATCATCTTTTGCCATCATCTCCTCTCATGTCAATTTAAAGAGAGGTTTCTTAACAGCATAATAACAACCCTGTGACGTGCGTGATACTGAATGAGGAAATATGTACAGGTCAGCAGATAAGATTGGAAAATACTCCCTGTGCTAAACGCAAGAAAAACAGTTGTTCTCAAGATAAAAAAACATATCAACTTTCAGTGTCCTGGACAGTTTGACAGGAAGAGCAACAGCAAGCTGTTTCCTCTCGGCTGTCTCCATCACATGACTCACACTGGATGTTTTTTTGCAAGCTTCAGACTTTGACCACAGTTCACATTTCCTCACACATTTGGTTTTTCACACAATGGAGAGTGGACACACACACAAGGCTGGGGAACTCCTTCAAGTCACGGGTGTGATGTTCAAAACAGCCAATTCTGGCAATTCAGGGCTTTTTATTAAAAGCTGGAACATCCAGGGGGCGCCCTACAGTGTGAAAGGTTTCTCTTGACTTCATGAGGCAAAAGGGCGTTGACCTTTGACCTCCAAAATCTCATCAGGCCGTCACTGAGCACAAATGAACACGTGCACACAGGATGTGATGCTTTTTTCTGAAGCTGTTCCCAAATGTATCACCTTCACAACAACAAAAAGGCCCTGTGACCTTTGACCTTTGATCACTGGCAGTCATATTTTGGGGATTCGGTGCACTAAATGTTGACTGAAGAGACATTAAAGAAACAAGTTTACAGCACAGTGCTGCGCGTCTCACCTGATTTTGTTGGGCCTCTTCTGGAGCAGTTTCTTCACATACTCTTTGTAGTAGCTGCTGCTTAGGTCCTTCAAACACAGCCGAAAGAAAAGCAACTGATAAACACAGTCAGGATGTATGCTTGCATACAAATATGAATTCATTGATTTGATGAATGGCTTCCACCATATGTGTTATCACTTACTGTCTGAATTCAAACTTTATACTGCCCTTATCAACATGTGGCAAAAGGCATTTAAGCCTTCTTTTGATAAGGGGGTGGGGGTAAGTCAAACTCCAAGCGATGGCTTCACTGTGGCCTTATCACACCCACCCTGAGATTAGCATCAAATAAACACCGCATTGTGTGTCCTCGGTGAAAAAAACAAGGCAACCTTTTCATAATCTGATCGAGAACATAACATAAACCAATTACGTCAAATCTACTTAAAATGATTAGGCCGCTGGCGCGTGCTGTGTTGGCCCGCAGATTTTCCCCCTCGGCCGAGACTGAACGAGCACAATAAGCTCCGTTGATCAGCAGGCAGCTTACGAAAGGTTTGTCACGTGCACAGATTCAGACGAAATGTGCAATTCTTAGTGAGAATTTTGCCCCCCCCACTGAAAAGTTTAGACTCACAGGAACAAAGAGCACTAATCACATTTCAGTTTGTTGTGGAAGCTGACCACAACAAACTGCTACAGTGCCACGAGAGCACTGCTCCCCTCCGGCCTGAGGTCAACATGCAGGAACTACAGTCATTAAGAAAAGGTACCTCTGCAGCATTGTTCTTTTCAGTGCCCTTTAAGCCCTTGAAGAGCAGAAGTGGATACTGGAAACTGAGGAATGCCAAGCAAGCGATCTGCGGCAGGCTGGAGAGGAGGGAGTAGTGTTTGTAGATCTGCAGAGGAAGCAAAGAAGACTTGGCATCACCTGGAAAATCTATTGTGTCCGTTTTTTGAGAAGCACTTAATGGATAGGTGGTAAAGCTATCGTATGGTCACCAACAAAGTGGACACAGATGACTCAGTGTATTTTGCTGGGTGCAATACAAACATTTATTAACATGAAAACAAATCTGAATTGCTGTTGTTCCATGTCCCAAAAGAAATGAAATTCAAAGAATAATCGGTCAAATTGAATGTGTCTCTCAGTTTTACTGGAATGCTCCCTGCGGTGTTAGCTGTGTGCCAACCCATCGAGGTGTACAAAAAACTGAACTAAAACGACAACCATGACTGCGTGGTGGAAAGCCTGGACTCGTCTCTTTTTCTCTGACACACACTAAACTGATTAACTGTGACAAAGCTTCTTAATTAAGACCAACAGACAGTGGAACGAATGGCTGCGAGTCGCCTAACCCCAAAACAACAGGGACGTGACATAAAAATCCAGGATTGAGAAACAAGGTGTAAAAGCTCGAGTCAACAGCTCCATCTTTCTAAAGCACCTCTTTTCCACAGACAACAGACCAGACTTTGTTTCCACAGCAAAACAAATCAGCTTTGTGTGGATGCGAAATCCTTAAACCTCAGACGCGTCAGAGAAAGTGACATTTGAAAGGTTGCTGAGGATTATTCACCGAACTGCTGCAGTCTGAGATTCTCTGTCACAAATGAACCTGCACGTTCATTCGTTGTTTTATGAAAAGGGGATTGTTGCTTACCAGAGGGGTTTTCGGACAGTCAATTTTCTGCCAGACCAGGACAACAAAGTGTGTCCAGGACAAGAGGCTACCGAGCACGTAGCCAACTTTATTATGCAAGGTGCCACATGCCAGGAGAGGGTAGTAAAGTGCGGGGTAGTAGAAAACTCCCAGAATCACCCAGTTCTCTGCAAACACAGCAACATGTGAAAAGACCGTGAGCATCAGAGGGAGTGTGCACCGATACCAAACTAAACATCATCTGCTTTGCTTCAGTGTTTAAGGGGAAAACATGGAAACTCTGCCTCTCTCTTTTTGACACTTGTAAGCTGCTATTTGAGGATTGTGTGAAGTAGCAGGGGATCGACTCCTTGCAGTCAATTCTGATGTAATTTCATTTCAGACACAAAAAAAAAAGAAGCTTTCAGTCAAAGTCATGAGTCGAAAATAACACACAGAAGCCAAATAATCCAATTACACAATACACATATCAACACTGCAGCTACAGTAGAAATAAGATTAAAGAGCAGCTATGGAAGATGTACAATCGTGGGAAACACGCATCTATTATTAGATCGAGAAGAACCAAGAGGACCTCCTCACGTTTGTTCTCGGGGTCCGCTGTCAGGGGGAGGGGGTTTGGCGATATGACCAGGCCCCACAGTTTGCACAGGAGCACTCCAAACACAGCCACTGCCAGGCCCTTGTGCTGTGTATGGTCCAGGAAGTTGACCGGACTGTGAGATCAAGGAGCAGGTATTTAGTGCCCACATGTTAGCAGGCTCACATTGAGATGAAACTGTCATAGACGATCACACTTCAAAGGGAGCATAGACACAGACTTTTAATCAGACATTTTTTTTAAAGCCATTACTATGTAATGTCTACTGGTTTAAGGTCTTTGCACATCCACTTTAAACCAGTACACAAGCAATTAACTGATTATACTCAGAATCCCTGCATACTTCATTTCAAATGTTCCCACTCGAGCAGTGAGGACGGTTTGGGCGTCTCACTTCTTGAAAAAAATAGAACACTGGGTCCATCCGACCCTGAGAAGCCTCCAGCGATGGGCAATGTTTCCTTTCTGATCAAGGAGCTGTGAAATTCCCCCCATGAAAAATACAGACTGGATGTGCAAAGAGCTTTTAAATGCGGTGTGATTTTCTTCCAGGCGAACCTTGGCTTCCGTTCATATCAGCGTGGCACAGCCTGCAACTTACTCAACACATGAAAATCCACCACAGTTTTTAAACTCCATTAATCCAGTCAAGGTACAAGCATGAAAAGCTTTTTTCCACCCAGCTCACATGCTCACACGGACAGAGTGGTCCACTGTGGTCCTGCTATCTGCTGGATGTTGGACAGTTTCCCCTGGGGTCGATTGTGGGCTTATAACTCAAGGATGCATCAGTCAAAATGTAAAATGGGCACTGATAACATTCATGACATGAGAGTTAGGTAGAGACCCTGCTTTAAGGGCTAGAGCTGCTGAAATGTCCAGATCTAAATAATTCATACTTCTTGAATTTAAATGAAGGAATGAAATAAAGGTGCCGGTGTGTTCCTGTTTGTTTCTGACTTGAACTGGAGCCTCACCTGAGTAAACCCGGGAGTCCTTTCTGTCTGTTGTCCGCCTTGGTGCGTCTGGCTAAGATTGCGAGGATCAGCATGACTACGAGCTGCAAGAGAAGATACATCTGTTAGCAGTGGTGCAGCTGTGGACCCCCCCCCCCCCCCCCGGGGCTCGGACATCACCCATCGCCTGACTAATCATCAGGGAGCACTGATGCCACAAAAGGCCAATCCTCCGTGTCTCATTAGCGCGCCCCATGGATGTGGACTGAATGAAATGTCATCACTCAAGATCAGCGACCAGTAAGAGCTCACTGACCTGCTGTGACCCTGTGACACGTTTAGGAAACACAGGGGTGGAGGAATGCCTTGTGACAAGCAACTTCTCAACAGTCGAGTTCTCAAGTTGTTTTTCCACAGTTTTCCTAGAACTTAATAACTGATTAACAGGCCATTATAGACTAGAAGTGTCACACCTGGAACTGCATTAAAAAAAAAACAACATGTGTTAAAAACCCATTTGCCCCATTGACTAATTCCACCAGAGTTCCTTAAAGCGCGTGAACAAAAGTTCACAAGTGCCTGAGATATTTTTCTAACCAGCTGATAACAAATGGTTCTGAAAACATTGGATCTGATCAGGTCATTAAAGCGAGTGTTAGAAAATGTGTCTCATTAATCCAACAGGGAAGTGGACTTACAGAAATGGCGGTGATACATATGTGGTAGAGCCTGTCATCAGCGGTGGGGTCACATGGAGGGATTACTCTAGGGAAAAAAAAAAAAAAAAAAACAAGGATCGAAAACTTCACACATGGGAAAAACAATCAATCAGCGTCTTTCAGCCTCTGAGCTGACCCCAGTATGTACCTCGCTAAACCGTTCACGCATCCCTGTCAGGAGCATGTGTGGCTTGTAGTCGAAATCCCACAGCTGAGAGATTTGCATTAACAGGGATTGGTATCAGCGTGACACGGGAACACAAAAAAGCATCTATGTTCACGTTCCTGTACACTAACGGAGGAGGAATGCCCGGTCATGGGGCGGTAATCACAAGTCGGGTGCTCACAGGAGGCCTCATGTGCGACAAGGCCTGGCAGTGGTCCTATAGAAGATCTGAAGACCAGCCACAGACTTTATCAGCTAAACATGGCGGCAAATTAAACTTGTACCTTTGTATTTCTGTTAAACTGTTCATCAATACTTTTACGATGACTCTGCTTCGATGGAAACATGCAAAAGAAATTCAGGTGAAATCCCCCAAAAAGTAAGTGCATGCACCCTGTGTCATCACACCGATATAACCAGTAAAGTCTTTAAACAATGAAGGTTTTTGGGATCATTCTTTGTTTTTCCATATACAGTGTGTGGCTTGGCAGTCTCCATAAGGACCTGCATTCTCCAAACATGAAAGTGATACAGTGTCGACTATAATATTACAAATTACATGAACGTAAACAAGATCACAAGCTGACAGGCTGCAGCGATGGATGCCAAGTGTCACCTGAGATCACAATGGAAGCCACGTCTCACTGTGATATTGTTCAGACTCACAAAAGTTGGAATAAAGACAAACGCATTTAAATGCGAAACGCGTACTTACTCTACTTCCATTTTGGACGTCTGAGGATCCAGGTCTGGGTACTCATAGTCCTGATACGCATCCATATCCATTGTTCTCTTTTTCAAGCAGACACAAAGTTTAACAAAGAAGAACTTCTAACTGCAACTTGTGCCGGCACTTGGATGCAATCCCCTTTTTGACTTGATGGGAAAAAGTGTCTCCCAAGTCCCAATTTTGGACTGCGCAGCAGAGGCGTCCTCGTCTCCCTGTGTTTGGTCTGCTCTCACTAACTCTCACAGCCTGTATGCTCAGGTGCCCGGGTCCAACTGTGGAGCTGGGAGTAATGTGACAGGTCCTGGCTGCAGCGCGTTGCCTCCACCCTGCACAGGCCCTTTTTCAGATGAGGGTTGCCACCGCACTGGGAGCCTGGGGAAGAGAGTGAGAGAGAGGTGGGTGGGGGTAAGTGTGTGAAAGTGGGGGAGATGTGAGCAGCCAATCTGCACGGCCACCTGCAGCTTACTGGGATTACATCAAGTTTTGGAGTTGTGTTATTGGACTTGTGATTGTAAGGGTCAGGTGTGCAGGGTTATAAAACTCCAGCTAGGACTGGGTGGGTGGCTGGGAGCGATGAGCTCCACGTGATAACAGGGGAATTCGCACATTGTTCCCTACTGTCTGGATTTAACAAAACTCAATCCAGGGAAAGCAGCAGAAGCAAAAAGAGCAGCATGAGAGACGTCGCGTGTTTTCTGATCACGGTTCATCTCAGATCCCTGCACCTTCTGCACCAGGATCAACAGCAGGTCCCTTGAGCCCAGTGCCTTGTCTTCAGCAGATCAATTAAGATAAAAGCTTCCAAGGCCCCATTTATGGGCAAACACTTACAAAGTTCATCAGAAATGATAAGAAGTTCTCATGTTAACTGTGAATCAGGATGATGCAAACACAGTACAGCCCAGCTGTCCTCTTATGAAACCACTTTTCAATTCACTCGATCTGCCTCCCATTGCACACACTTCTTCTTCTTTTATGAAAAATCCTGGATTCAACTACTGAGAAGTCCTACCCCTAAATCGCTTCTGCCCTGACCCATAATGCATCCTGCTGCCAACATTCGTGGTTAGTTCATTGCACCACAAAAAAAAAAAAAAAAAGGATGAAAACAGAACCTACTTGGCAGAGGTAGTGATGAGGAAGACTGAATGCTGAGCACATGATCTGACAATGAAGTCGGTTTAACAATAGGCAGCGTCACACTGTCCAGACCAGGGAAACCTAAACTGGAACTGGATTTTGTCAGATTATGATACAAGAGTCATATCCAACAATCAACATGGATCCAGCTTTACTGTATAAGGTATTATAATAAGGACAATATTGAAAAACAAGCCTGTCAGCTTGTATTCATCCAATGAGAATTAGAAGATGTTGTGCTGAGCTCTGTCACCTGTTGACATAAATCAGAGATGAATCCATAATACCTATTCTTGCCTGTTTTCTATGTGTCTTATGTCATTTCATTAGACACAGGCTCAACTCATTATACCTGCTTTCAATGGATAAATCCTGAGTCATGATAAATTGTTGCAGCACAGGACAAAACCCGTGTGACCGACAACCAACAGCCGTCAATCACACTGAGCTGTGATGCTCATTTAGCTGAATCCTCTTTCATGATCCACACGCATGCCTCTTGCGTCGCCATATTTTCAGAGACAGAACTTTCTTTTGACATAAGTACAAAGCAGCAAAAATGATTAAAAAAGAGAAAAGCACAAGCATGTGAGGGCTGCAGAGACACCCTGAGGTCAGAGGTCATAGCGAACACCTTAGCACCAATTACTTTCTTTCCCCTGCAGTAAGTTGAATAAAGGTTGTGCAACAGCTCTGCATCTGCTCCTGCGTTGGTCAGCAGCCGACTGAGACTAAGTCAGTTTTGCAACACTGCCTCCCTGTCAGCGTACGCTCATTAAGCCGGGATTACAGTCACACAACCCTTAAAAGCAACAAATTTAGCCTCCTAACACTCCTGAGAAAACATTGCTTCTCAAGCATAGTAAGCCACCGAATCGAATATGCTCCAGAGGGGGGAAAAGCAGCCAGAAAATAAAGGGGTCAGTGAACAAAGAATGCTTTGAACGGTTCTAATGACCTCGCAGAGGAAGGTGAGGCAGACATCTCACTCGTGTCACCAAGTCGACTTAAAATAAGCCCTGGGTGGAAAATGATCAAGCAAATAAAGTTTTTTTTAAAACTTACTAATTGACCAGTCAGCTTAATAAACAGCAACATCATCACATGCAAATAAATACTGCAGGTAACACAGTGATGATATAATATATTATTTGACTCACAAACTTCACTCTGATATAAATTTTGTGTTGCCATAGCTACAGGTTAAAGCTATTTCTTCCAGTGCTTAAAAGGGTGATAATACAATCCCTTAAAAAATACAGCATCAATATCAAATATTTCAATAACTTAACTAATCATCAGTCCAGGATACTTTCTGTGCAGTACTTTTGAGTCAAGGACAAAGTACTTATACTTAGGTAAGTGAGGATTTTTCCTCTTAGTGTAGTACAGACTTTTACTCTAGCGGGTTACGTCCATGTGCGGCAACAGTACTTTCACTCCAGGCACAGGGTCTGAATAGTTGTCCCCCGGTGCAGCAGGCGGCTCATTGTCCTCAGCGGGCCGTGAAGGCAGCTCCTGGATTCAGTTTCAAACGGAGCTCGTGGACACATTTCATCCCTTTGAAACTGATCTGGAGCCTGTGACAACACAGAGGCTCCTCGCCGGTGCCCAGATTCATCTGTGCATTGTCCTGCCACGTTCTCACACGAGGAAGGAAACGTGCGTGCGCGAGCTTCGTGGGACTTTTACGCGCGGCTCTCTATGGCAAGTTGCATCCTCCCAGCGTGCTCTGCATCGCCTGTCCCCGCTCAAATCCGCTTGAATAAACGCATGTGGGGGACTCACCTGGCCCGAGCGCGTGCAGGTGAGCCGCAGAGCGCGTGTTCGCCAACGAGGCCCCGACAGCCAAGTCTGGCCACCGTGGAAAACGCTGTTGACTCGGTTTATAAAGACTTGATTCCCTCGAGGTATAGCCCGGGAAACTTTGTGTCCTTACCTTGTGTGGATCCTGTGCTGTGTCCTCTGCCTGGAGGACCTTTAAATGACAGGGTGGTGTCAGACTGGGACTTTGAACTCTCTCTATCTTGTTGTGGTGGGAGCATCATAAAGTGCTGCTGCATGCAATCTGTTGTGAAACAGCACTGATTAATGTTAAAGTCAAAGTCACGGAGTGTTGGGCCTGTTCAGTGTGTTTTAATAAAGACACAATTAAAGCCTCCAACACTGATTAACTGACATTTATACTCACTGACCGCACTCATGGCATCAACACAAAACTTCAGTGTTTTATAAAACGTGTTTCTGATTTTACAGGTGGACAGAGAGGGAAGCTGAAGCTGTGGAATGAAGAGGGAACTACTTGGCTCTCATGGTGCAACATGGCACTCAAGACCTTGCTGCAGCGCAGGTAGGGTTTGCACTTTCATTCAAGCCATTGGTTATGTTTCTGTGTCTTTCTGTAGATGCACTCAGTGTCCCCTCATGGAGTCTTTATGAAGAGCATCACTGACTCCTCATTGTTGACACGATTGCTTGCTGGCTTTTATTTGTGGGGAGGTAGCGACCTCCTGTAGGCCTGCGTCAAACAACCACGCTCCTGTCCATCATGTGTGTCTTTCACTGTGAGACAATACTTGAAACTCTGCAGTTGAAGTGAGAGAGATGAAGGAGCTGACCACGGCTTTCCTCAAACAAAGACACAGAAATAAATCCTCTTATCCAACACACAACCAGAGAGTTTTGATATAGAAAGACACCAAGATGGTTTCATTGCATGTGATGTCAGGTCTGCTTCTTAATGAATCTACCTCTGCTGTCTCTCACTGCACCGAGAGCGATCCTATAGATTGTTCTTATTGATCAGAATCATTTTCTGGCTGTTATAGAGTCTCTCTTTGCTTCGGTTCTTTCCGCGAATGCTGGAGCGGAGAGCTCTTGATTGAACTGCACTGATTTACCTTCTTCTGACTTTACAAGCTCGTGGTTCCTCCTCTGACTGCTGTTTCCCAGTAAACCACTCTGTTTTGTGAAATAATTAATGGGGGGCAGAGCAAAGTTGGAAAATAATTTTCATAATTATGAACTAGCTGACTTAATACTCTTTCCCCTGAAAACAACCCAGAGTCTTCTCCCTGCCATATCGTCAAACTGGATTTCAATAAATAAAACAAAATCCAATTGCATCTGCTTGGAAAGGACTGGTTATTATTTCATTCCTTTTTCTGTGCTCCCTAAGTATCCACATATCCACATGTTGGCCAAGTCGATTCAAATTGAGTAATATTGAGAAATATGGGCTCCGTATTAAATCATGCCCCCCGGGTGCAGCGGGCTAATTACTGAGGATATTATTCTCCCACTCAGTCTGCTGCTTCGCCTCTGTCATAATCAATGAGCCTTGTAACACTCAATTAGAACATAATTGGATTTGCGTGTGTTGGAGGTGGAAAAACATGTACATTTGAATGGACATGAAAGAACTGCTTATCTGTGCTGACAGCCGTAATGAAGCTGAAATGGGTCGGCCAGTTCTCAACTTCAGAGAGTTTCAGTCAATCCCCCCGACTCGTTAACAGAAACATACATTTACACTGTAATGTTTATTTAATGGTCTAAACTTGGACACTGGTGAGCAGAACACCGGTGAATTACATTAGTCATCCAATCACATCCCTATATTCACGAAAATCTGACACCTAATTTCCTTTCATTGTTCAATCCAAACTAGTTTACACATGGACACAAACACCCCAGATATTGATTCCTTTGCATGAAGAGATTTCATTTCAGTCTAAAAGACGTGATCTTTTCCTATCATGGATTTTAACCTTCTAGTTTTTGCATTTTGACATCCAAGGTTGATCGGACAAGAAAAAAAAAAAAAAAAAGGCCATGAGAGGGGAAAAAAAAAAATCAATTTCAGTTGCACAGGTCATTTTGATGCATTGATGTTATTGTGGCGGGCTGGGAGAGAGAGATTTATTTCTCACTTTATGAGCCGTTAGAGCTGCGGAGCCTCTGACAGGCACAAATCTTCCTGATAGTTATTAAAGTGATCGTGATCACTTTGCAGAGGACCTGCTCGGGTGCTCTCAGTCTGTCACGTTTGTGCCGTGATCGGCTGACAAGCACCTTGAATTCATGGTGTGTAGGGGTGTGTGTGTGTGTGTGTGTGTGTGTGTGTGTGTCGGGGGGGGGGATGTGTTTGTCGAGCACCTTGACAAACACACATGCACGCTTCAGTATTTAACGAGATCCTCATGATGTGTTGTTTTTAAATGGCGGCTCCACTTGATGTTTTAAGGAAGAAATACTTCACATACATTACAGGGTACAGTTTATTGGCCCCCGTTACACAGCGTCCCTGTCTCGTGTGTCAATGGACAAAATGTGACACAATACAATATAAATTCCCAGCGAAACAATCTTCCCCTGAAGTCACATTAATCTGTGTTACGTTGTGTATCAGTGATTCAGTTTACGGCATGAACTGTGTGTTGTGGGGAAATGAGTCAGATAAAGAAGGAGAAATCCAGAGGTTGTAAAGCAAACAGAGGAAGGACTCTGTTATTGATATCAGCTGGTTATTGCTCTCTGAGATGGTGTGTGTGAGAGAATGAGTTAGTCATGGCTCAGGTTGGGGATACAGGTTTTGAGGACAACATAGCAACAATAGCTACACAGTCTTTTGATATCTGCTTTAGTTGGGGCGTCGTACATGTCAGTGTGATAGATGTCCTTGCCCTGGCCTCTATTTTTTCTGTGTGTGTGTGTAAACATTAATGTAAGGCTCTGAGTCGTGTGTGCAGTAGATTATTGGTGTGTTTTTTGTTTTGTTTTTTTTAATTTTTGGATGTTTCGGTCTTATCTGAGACTGTGGAGCTGAAGGTTCAGTCACACTGATAGACGTGTGCCGACCTTACATTCTTTGCTAGAATCAGGAGAATTATCTGCCTTGTTTGTTTTTGTTTTGAACTTTGCTGTTAAAGAAATGTTTCATTACTCAGATTGTATCTGTCTGTATGAAGGGAAAACACAACAAATGCCCTCAGTAGGTCATTAAAAGAACAGCAGTGTCATCAGTTTGCACGGATGCGATCTACACGCAGAATCTATCCAAAAAACATTTCATGAATATGGATTTCCTCGTCAGAGCAACACAGCCTGTCTCAGCCTGATGGCCGATTTGCATTTCCCTCATCTCAGGGTTTCTAATTATGAAATGAAAAATTCACCGCAGCATGCACGACATAATTGCTATCAAAAGAGAGAGATTTGAAAATTGTCCCAAAAGATTTCAGAGCAGAGAAACACTGATTAATGTTTTTTTAAGGTTCTGTTTGTTCTTGTTCAAATCTTCACCAATTAGTTGACATTCTGTTTGTGTGTGACATGAACCAGGATCCAACCAACCTCTCCTTCCAGTGGTTTCTCTAACAAATAAATAAATGCACTCAGTATTTATATAAGTTATATATATTTCTCTTTGTTATAGAATACAATTAATTGTGTCTTGTCTGGATATTTAGCTTGTCCTCCGTAGCACTGGGCCTGAATTTGACCAGTTTTCTGCTCCTGGGCTGCAGAGCCCGAACTGCCTCTGATGAATAATGTATTCACAGTGAGAGGCTGCAGACGTGTCTCACTGTGTGTTCAGAGATGCTTGACTTTCACACGTCTCTGCTGGAATGACGCTGAATCAAGAGCTTGTCTGGGTTATCAACAGATGTGGGAAATATCCTTCTACAGGGAGGGATGTTAGAGGGTTTCAGAGGCTTTGGAGTGGAAACTGTATGAACACAGTGTTTGGCAACACATGGTGGAAGCGGCTGATTGCTTTAGTTTTATGTATTACAATGGGAAATCATATTTTTTTTGGTCTAATTATTCTGGATAGCAGACATGCATGTCCACAATTAGATTGAAAGTGCTAGAGGTACAGTTTTGTTTTATTTATTTGTAACATATCCTGGTTTTTATTTATAATTTTATTTTCAGATTAATATGGATTAGTGTTCATTTGTTCATACCTGATTATATGAGAATTTGTGGTATTTTTTAATAGGTTGTTAAAATGTAGAGGATTTGTTATGGTATGAATTAAATGAAATATAGAAACAGTTGTTGTCTGAGGACATAAATAAATTGTGGCTACTTATTAAAAATTCTGAAAATTCAGGGAATTAAATGTATTTATTTTAGTTTGATGTGATATTAGATCATAGTTATGATCATGAGCTCATGTGAGTTGTAAATATTTATATGCCAGGGCAGTAGATCATATTTACATAAAGATTAGATAATAATGTGCTTTTAGGAGCTGGGTTTAGGTAACAGTCCTTTTGCTCGTCCTAAAGCTTCAGTGCTTCCTGTCGGGGTTCAGATGGATCGCTGCGGCTGCTTTGAAGACGGGGAAGTGCTCAGCCCGGTGATTTGTAAAAGTCAGCTCGGCAACAAATGGCCAGACGAGCGGGAATCTGGGTGTTCTCTGAAGCTGACGGTAAATCCCACTGAGACCATAGAGTGCCATCACCCTGCGTGGGTCCCCTGCAAAGATTACTCATAGCCCCATTAACAACAGGCCGCTCTCCATGTGTCAGCGCCTGAACAAAGAGGCATGTATTCCTCCGGCTCTGAGGGAGGAACGCCCGCTGCCCGTAAATCTGGTTTTCCCCAAACACGGTGTGACGCGACAAAAAGGTTCAGTGATTTATGACGTACAATATGGTTTGATGCTTAAATTGGAGCTTCGGTTTGACTGATGGATTTCACACGATGAAATGACACGGAGGTAATCTGAACTGACGTGCTCCAGAGTCGGCATCAGCTGATTAAAGAGAGAAGTGATTCTCAAAGACAGGAGCTGATTGTCAAAGCAGCGTCGGTGTCGCCTCCCGTTCCTGTACCTGCTCTGTGATCTGATGCAGCTTGAGACACGTGAATTCTCCATTTCTAGATCTTAACGTAGAAGATGGAGACATTAGGAGGACACTCTCTCTCTCTCTCTCGAGATAATCTGCTCATTGTCAGAGTTCATGAGACACACATTTCAAATGTGTGTTTTCCAAGCAGTTATACTTTTACTGAAAAGAGCAGGTTGAATGTCAATCTTTAAATGTAGAGCTAAACTCGGCTGATGCTGTTTCTCTGATGCTCACCTACATTTACATTTGTATGACAGGTCAGGTCGAACCTGCTGTTTTCTGCCACAGGCGCAATGCATGATGGTATATTCCTCGGTGAGTGACCATGACCATTGTGTGCTGTTTATCACGCAAATAAAATTACTGAACATTCGGACACCACTCAGCCTTAGTGCTGGAACATCTGGCCCATTACTGTGTGACTCTGTTCCTGGTTCCCCTGATTGTGTTATCACTTTTGATTTTGATATCCACTTGCTGTCGCGGTGACATCATGCTATTGATTCCCCGTGCGACAGCCAGATCATGTCTCCCCGAGAGGTTTGAAGATAAGCCAGTAAAGGAAACCCCCCTGTGGGCTTGGTATGGGCAGGGCAGAATACATTTACTTCCCATATTCTCTCCCTCTCTCCTTCAGATGTTTCCTGACACACTTTACGCAGCATCACAGTCTCCGTCCTCCTCTACCGGCTCCTCGCTGTGTGATTGGATCATATAAAAAAAAGCCTCTCTGAGCTCGAGGAGTCGCGCAGCTCTCTTTCACGTGACCTAGACCTTAATTAGCGCTGCAACAGATTGTCATTTGCATGTACGTGCCCCAGTGAGTAGGTGGGAGGTGGCGCATACGGGGGGAGGATAGTGGCACTTCAGGGCCAGTTAGCTTAACACACCCCAGAGGTATCATCCAGTGAGTGTTGTTATTGTAGCGGAGGCCGTTATTGAGCCCAGGTTAGCCTTTAAAATTAAGAGAGCTGGTTCTGTGGTGAAGTAAACTTGATTTATTATGCCAGCGTGTCCTCTCGACTTTGCATTCTTTGAGATGTTTGTCTTTGATTCGCACGCCGCTCGCCGTTGCCGCACCTCGACAGTGTTTGATGTGCACGACACATGAGGAGGCTCCACAGAGCGTCATTAGTTTTCAAAGTGTGCCCCCATACAGACAAAAGATCCGCCTAACACCTGCTGGGACTTTCTGCCTCTGGAGAAAAGATCTGCTCATCCCCGCAAGACTCCCTTTTATCTAGAGCGCAGCAACATTTACACGTTACATCCCTCCGGCTGTTTGCTTTTAAGCTGAACAGCCACGTCTGCCATAGAGACGCTGCCTTGCTCCAACACTGATACAACATTTACCTAAAAGATGTTTTATGATTTTAAGCTTAAACGAGTATGTAGTAAGTTAGCACAGATTTGATGATAGGGAAACATTTGGGCCTTGGCAGAGCTATGCCAGTGTCACTCTAGTGCTTCTATGGTGTTATTATTATCTCAATAAATCAAGGAAAATAAGGGGCAGTATTGAGTATTGTGTGTTTTTACCTTAACTTTTGAGGAAGGTGAAAAAGGAACTTGATGTTACTTTTAATTTGCATGTAAATCTAAGATATTTGTGTTGTTATGCTCCAAATGCATTTTGTGTCTGAAGCACATAGCAGAACCGGATCAGAGGTCGGTGCTATTATAGTTTTTCATAACTAATAAATGGATTCATCCCACAGACTTGTATATCAGGTTCATTGGTCTAAATTGCCAACAACAGGCTGGTAGACGTATTGACCAGGATCCCTGTTATTAGCTGTTCAATCCCTGCCCTTTGACTGTCTGTAAAAAGCAAGTTAAACATGTTACACTTACCTGAATCCATATCTCTTCTGAATGAAGACAAGCCCTTACTGTACTGTATTTAACATACAGCCCTTATCTGTTATGGCCAAACATTCTCCCTAATTTGTTTCTGCAGCTCATTATCTGAATCATTTGTCTGGCTGGTTGTCAGATGTGTACACTCACTGCTGGCCAGTTTAATATCTCACATCATCACTCACACTCTTATTAAGCTGCTAACTGCAGCTCATGCAAATATATCTCTGCAGTGATTTGCATGTGTACTGCAGTCGCCCCTCCGTGCTCCATTGTCCTCGCCCGTGTCTGCGCCTTAGACCTTTGGACGGTGTGTTTCTCTCCCGATGTGCTCACGCTCTCTATTTCTCTGATAAAACGTAAGCTGCTGAGGACCGAGGATTCTTCTGGCCGTTCCTCGTATCATGTTGACTGACAGGTACAATCCCTGGAAGCCTCTGCTGACACATTATTGCTCTGAGGCCGGAGCAGGCGAACCCGAGTTAGCCTCGATATCCCCCCATATCTACTCTTTGCTTTTTTATGCTTCCTTATAGGATTCCTCACTGGGCTCTGAATTATTGACCAGTCTGGAGTCTCGTGAGACTGAGCCAGTGCTGTGTTGTTGTCCATCAGCAGCTCAGGGTTTGTTTTTTTTCAGTTGAATCCCAAAACCCAAATGAAAACATGGATTGATATTTATTTATTTTTGCCTTTATCTGTTTGCTTCATAATAATAACAGCTGCATACTGTTGTGATGGGCAGAAAATAATGTGTTTAAATAATTGAATTTCCGGCAAAGGAAATGAAAAACACACCCACACACAAATAAACAATTCCCTGGATTTAACCTAAGGCTTTCAATGTTGCTTTATCAACAAATTGTCACAAACACTGACATCAATAGACTCAATCCCAATGAACCTCAACATCAGTATCTCATTATTTTATTTGTTTAGTTTTCCATAAAAAAGGCTATGACTGATTATTCCTATCTTGTTGTTGGCTTGTATTGATTTTCTTGTATATGTGTTGCTCTTTGTCACGGTCAATCTATTGCAGGAAATAGATTTTAAGATAATCACTGAGGTCTGTCTGATAAAATAATGACATGTGTTTCACACAGTGTCTCTGTTTTGTCATCACGCACCAGCCAGACACGGCACTTCTTAGGAAACACAAAGGGGTGTGAGGCCTGTGATGTTCCATGTTTATCATTTTGTCAACAAATACCTTGAAAAGATAAAAAAGCCCGAAATGTCTGTCTGTATCTGCTCCATGCGGTCCATTGGCTCCTATTGATATAGTTTATTTAGTCATGAAAAGGTTCAGTCATTTACTAAAGAATCTTGAAAATTATACTCAAACAGTAAAACATTGTTAATTCATTGTTTCAAAATTTTAACCATTGTTTTGTTTTTTATTTCAGAAATTGTTAATTAACAATAAAAGAAATATAAAGGAATATGCCATAGAAAGACATTTATATAGAGATGTTGTTTTCTAGTTAATAAAATACAAATGAACACTAAAAATGTTATAAAATCCTCTGCTAGTTAATGTAAATAAAAAATACTGACCACAATGAATGTGAAAATGTTGTTGGGAAATGTACCCAATGTTTTATTTATTTATTTATTTTTTGACCTGAATAGTCTGCCATGATAATATTTAATCCTGCTGAATCGTGAGTTTTGCCTGAATTTGTTGACTCCGTAAAAGCTGGCGGTGAAACCTCCTTCGGATGAGTCGATTTTCATCCCGACAGTTTGAACTGAGCTGAGTTTCTGTGCCTGGAGACCGCAGGGTGTGCAGGGGAATGTGGATTCACATGCAGCTGCAGAAGACCTTGCAGCTGAAGACGAATGCTGCTTCATTGTCCTCAGCTAATTATTCCTGTGATAAGTGTGACATTGTCCCCCACCTGTGAACACAGCTTGGAACAGTATTGAGAGGCTCAAGGTTGAGACGTTAAATTGACTTGAAACATCTCTATATGAAAAGCTGATGCTGCTACATGCACAGCGGTGTGTTGTGAAATTACCTGTTGCTTAGGAACCGGTGGGTTGATGGATAATGGGAGTCTTTGTCAAGGTCTTTGAAAATAAGAAGTGGTGATATCGAAGACGTGTTCGATATTACTGTATGTTTTAATTCAGATCTACTTCTACCCCTTTTAACGTAGAAACTTTATTTACAACATTAAATATTGAAGGCTGTGAACAATCGTGAATGAGAACAATGTAATCTGTGTGTATGTGTAGTTTAACAAATTCACATCATAGCATATGTTTTCACAGCCGTTGGTATGTGTAACACATGTCTTTACCAGGTTGTCGAGGATCTGAGGGAGGTGGGAGAATACACCCACATGTTCAGTTCAGGTTTTCAAGGATCAGTGGGATGTATTATACGTTGTATATTAATATATATATATATATAGGTAGATTATTTCTGCAGAGTATTACAGAGTGAAGTAACTCAAGTATAAGCCAGATGCATGAAATGGTTTGAAAGTTTTAATATGAACAACAAGATATTCTACTTTGATTTGATCATGATGAGACAAAGGCTTGGACCGTGCTGCAGACATATTGCTGGACCGTGTAGGAACTGTTTGGAGGTGACTTTACAGTCGGTAGCTTTCAAGAGCAGCTAATGTCTTATTGCACAGCCAAGAGAAATTCTTGATTAGCGAATCCCAGTAAAGAGGCGTCAAAGCCACAGACGCCGTGCCAGCCTCTCTCCCAGTTCTGCACTCCCACTGTGAGCAAAGGCGCTGGCCAAATGAAGACGGCAGACGCAGTCGCCATCATCGGGGGCAGCATCAGAGGAACAGCAGCTCTTCAAATGGAATGTGAGGGTTTTCAAGGCATAGAGTCATAAATTTTTCATCTGCAGTCGGCTTTGAGGCAGGAGGGGGGGTGGGGGGGCAGCAGGCCGGCAGGGCAACGACTAAAAGCTTCTCACAACAAACCGGGGCTTTCAGAAACAAAAGGTAGACGGGGGAAGGGCACTCGAAATGACAACAAAAATCCTTTGTTTACAGTGGCCGGGCAAAGAGCTGGAAACAAGTCAATGTTCAGCTGCTGCATCAGCGCTGGAAGATGTGCCAGTTTATTGATGACAATCACAAACATGATGGCAGAGCAACAATTGTGACTATGCTTCAATGAAGATTCAGTGATTAGAAGTTGTAATTTGCTCTCTGAGGAGGACCAAGCTTTGACCCATTACATTGCAAATCATTAGTAACTATTATAATCATGGATGTATTCTCACATCCTTTTTCCCTCAATGAAAGCCTTATTATAGCACTGAGCCTTTATTTTGAAAAGCGTTTCACACCTGTGTTAACATTTTGAAAGTGAACAACCCTTTACAATATTAAATCACTAGCAAATGTTTGAACTGGCAACCGCGGCCTAATGTGTATTTATAGCACAATCCTTTTTTGGTAGCTAGTAAAAATGTAGCGAGCTCTAAATATTGAATGGGCCCTTTGAAGATGCTGCTGTTCAAAGATGGCACATACCAACTCTTCCCCGATTCACAGATAAAGATATAACCCTCACGTTTTTTAAAAGCTACGCTCACATCAGTATCACATGTCACAGATGTCTCTCTATCAGCGGGGCGCATCAGAAATATGAATCTGCGCTGTGGTAAAAGCTGCGTCGCCATAAAAAGCCACCCCTCGTCCCGTAAGCAGACGGTGGAGCTCTCCACAACAGCTGCAAATTTAATGACCGATCTTCCCGGAACTGCTGAGTCCTCTGGGTGCAGAGTCGATCTGGATGCTAATGCAGCCTGACATCTCCATCCTTGTTTAAACAACCACGTTAGCCTGAATGGGGAGAGGACATACAGATATAATCACCTTCTCAATCTGCATCAGTCTTAACTTTGTCTTAGAACCTTTAAATCATCCATTGTTTGTTCCTCAATGATCTTTGTTTTGGATTCGAAGAAAAGCGAGACCACTGTCAATTAATCTCTTAAAAGAGACTGAAACAGGGATGATCATGATGAGTGCTGACCAGGGCAGATGAGTTTCGCTGTGTGGGGGGAGAGAAGTACACTTATTATTTGTGATATTAAATCAGAGAAGTGTGAAGAGTTTCCATCTCCAAATCTGTGGAGAGGATGTTTTACATCAGAAGGAAAGCGGATGCCTCTTGTCGCCCTATTCATCACTCTGTCTCTGTGTATAATTTCCATCACGATCATGTAAATCCCAGTTGTCTGCTGGCTGTTTTTACAGTTTTTACATTAACATTCTTTTGTCTGGGCCTCACTGCTATTAACAAAAGGGAAAAAGGACTCCGGGATGTTTCTTGTTCACTCCCATGTGACAATCCAATAAGAATAATTGTGACTGTGGTGAATTGTGGTGGAGAGAAGTATGCACACCATACAGTGTCCAACAGGGACGTCCAGATGAAGCTATGCATTCTTTGGACAGATTAAAGGCAGCGTAAGTGTCACAAGGGCAGTCAGGCCCTGAGCTGTGTGAGAGGAAGCAGGTGGCACGTTTCATACGTTCTCCCTAAGAGGGATTAGGCCTCTGGAGGGAGAGGGAGCATATTTGATTGGGCTGTGCATGTGATTAGTCAGGCATGTTGAGTTGCACTCTGGATTTTATAACATGTTGTGAAAGACAACTGTAATTAGTGTGGAAGAGGCGGCCTGGCACCCAGTCCTCTCACACTCACTGTGCGCGTGAGAGGAATCTTTTCTTTAAATTTGATTTGTTTATTAAATCATTTGACTATGTGGTACAGGAAGGGCTTTATGATATATTTTATATCATGATTGCTTTTAAATCTTAGAGCTGTGAGAGATGAGTCTGTGTTTGTTAAATGAAATTTAGATTTGTATCTGAAGCACTTAAATCACAGAAAATGCCATTACATACATTTACAGGGTGAGAGTTCTCAGAAAAAAAAAAAACATCAGGCTTCATTAGAAAGAAAAAACCCTGCACGACTATGTTTGCATCCGTGCATGTACAGGCAGAGAGGCGTAGATGAGGTCTGTGGGCGGTGGAGTCAGGAGGTGAATTGCACCCACGGTCCCTCATGCAGGCCCCTCCCGGGAGGAAAGATTCTCTGCTGAGCTGCAGGAGCGGCAGCCACGGAGTGTAACACCAGCAAATAGGATGAAGGTGTTGGGTAATGTTGTGTGGGTTGAACTGATCGAACAGAACAGGAGAGACCTGAGAGAATAGAACACGACCAGTCTGGATCTGAGCTTCAGCTCTGTAGGAATGTGATATTCCATAACTTCTTTCCACTGTTATTGGTAACATGGTAACATGGTTAACATTACTAATGCGTCAGATCTGATCCCTGCTGTGCAAAGTGGTCCTTTTCTCACTGAACATGGTTCTGCCGGAGGTTTCTTCCTGTTAGTGAGGAGACTTTTCCTCCATAGTCTCCAAAGTGCTGCTCATTGTGGGAATTTGAATTATTTTACCTTCTATGTAAAGTGCCTTGAGATATGATTTGGTGCTATGCAAATAAAACCTGCGACGGGCTGCACGGAGGAGAAAAGAACACACGAGTTAAAAAACTAAGAATTCGTTTATCTTACAGACTTGCATATCACTTAAATCTTGTCTGGTGTGCACGTAGACAGGCTGTCTGCGGGCCAGCTCGTGCACTTTATGCTTCCTCGTGCTCGGATGTGAGTTTAATCTCTCTAATGCTTTGGCTGTATTTTCTTTTTGTGCTTTGTGAAATTCACATTTCTGTCAAGGTTTAATTACGCGTATTTGTCCTCAGACGGTTCGCAAGGAAATGTTTCGTGGAATGTTTCATGAAATCCTATTACCCCCCCTCACGCTGCCACAGAAGAAAAATGTATTGATCTGCACGCGTCTGAAGTCTCTCTGCCACTGAACAGTCCTCTTCTTTGAGACTGCGATTATTCTTCTGGCCACTCTGCATGTTTCCCCCTGTACCTCCAAATATCGGCAGCAACAACGTACATCGCTGTGAAATTACATTCGACGGCAGAGGCAAAGATTCCAGTGTGGATGATAATTGTCGAGCATGGGTCTGCCTGTTAAAGTGACAGAATAATTACACACACACGCCTAAACGGTGCTTTCAGTGAAGGTGGCGAGTGATGGCTGTGGATGTGGAGGGAATACTGATGCTCCGACAGAGGCAGCGTCGTGTTTGTGAAGCCTCCTGCCTTTGTTTGAGCCCCTGCTTTATTTCCCTACACCTGCCTCCTCCTCTCTGCGGCCGGCGAAGCAAGCTCATTGGAGGACAGCGAAGTCGCAGGTTGACGTCTCCTGCCGGCCCGCAGCATGAGGGATTCCAACTGTTGCTAAGGTGTTCCGAGCGGTTATTTGACCGTTACACAACTTTGTTCGTCGTCCGCCCTGATGTGCAGAAATGCTGGGAGACGGCTGTAGAATGACGACGGCTCGGGTGTGAAATCTCAGGATTACTCAGTTTCTCTCCAGCGAGCCAGACAGTCTGAAGGAGTCAATGGCTTCAGGCAACATTTGTTATCGAGATTTGGCCTGCATTGTGTTGGATTTCTTTACGTTGAACATCTTTTAAATCCTCTGCCAAGAGAAATTGGCACAGGCTGGCGCTGTCTGCGGATAGGAATAAGGTCAGGTTCACCCTAAGTTCAAAGCTTAAATAGAGGGGAAGCTATTTCAGCTGCGCAGGCTGAGCAGAGGAGTCGTAGGTGGTTTCTTTAAAGCCAGATATCTCTGCAGGTTTTCCTCTTCTGTTCAGTAGTTTTATCTTTTAAATTGTATTTCCGGAAACAAATGGGATTATTTAAAATTTTTCCCCCCATTTTCATTTATTTCTAAATTTCTGGTGGTTAGAAGACAAACTGATGTCTAATTTGAGTCAGAGCTTCACTGACTCAACACCCCTGCAGCCTTTCCACTGTTTCTGTCTGGAGCTGATCCAGGTGATCTCACCTATTGTATCCACACACACACACACACACTCAGCAGAGTCCTTTTTCTAAAAAACAAAGTGGTGCAGAGAAAAATCCTACCGCACGTGACTGCGGTGCACTGAAGGTGACAGTGCTTCCTGTCGCCACCACCTCTGCACCTCCACCTGTCAGCCCATCGCTATGACAAACCATTATACACCATCCATGTTTTTTCCCGTCCTTCACTTAAAGTGAAATGAGCTCACTCAAGCGCCATCAGCACTTGTCTCAGTCTGCCTCTCCTCCGTACGACCCTCCTCTCACTGCTCTAAATTTAGTTTCACCTCAGACCACACACCATCATTATGTCTGAGTATGGGGGGGGAGTGAGAGCCGTCGGCCCCGTCTGTGATTCTGGGGAGCTCATCATCCCGGCTGTGTAGAGCAGCGTGAGGCTGGGCTGCCTGGGACTGTTGGTATTGAGCACGGGAGGAGTGCCCCGGGCACAATCCATCAAAACGGAGCTGCGTGCACTGTGGGAATAGACATGAATAATCCATGCTTTCTTTACCCTTTCCTGTGCAGCAATATGCGTATGCCATCACATTCTCTGTTCTCTTTTCTTCAAATATCCAAGTGCTGCCTCTGTATCTATTTCATATAGAATTTAAAATCTGTAACTGTCTCACTGGGAGATATAACTCAAAAGCAAACAAAAAGAAAGACACTCACTAGCACACAAAATCACCAGCAAAGCCCCACAGAACCATGCTGCACTAGATTTGTACACGCAGTCATAAATATCAGTCGCCCAAGCATGCCTGATTCTTGTGAAAATGTCAGGACAAAATAAAAACTTGGAATGTTAAATAATGTAGAAAATGAATACAAATCCCTTTAGCCATCCAGATCTGTGTATATCCTGATTTATATTTATTTCCACCGCCTTCTGCCACGTTTTGTGGGTGATCTGACTTTTTCCCTCTGCAACAGATCTAGCAGATGAGATGCTGCCCATAAATCTACATGTATGTTTTTTAGATTTAGATTTAAGGACAGATGATGTCACACCTCGTTAAGCCCCATGAGACAAATTGTGATTTGTGAATATGGGCAATCAAAATTTAATTTGAATAATTAAATTGTCTGCATCTTCATTAATTTATGGTACCTGTTTAGAAACAAATTTGAAACAAACAACTTCAATCTGAATTTGTTCCAAATGACTGCTTATATACAGGATCAAAAGGACCACAGTCATATGTGTTATAAGTTTATATCCTCTGCTTAACACTGTTTCTTAGACAGACAGACAGCGATGCTAGTATTATCTTTATTATAGATGAACAACATTGAAAAACTAGCAGGAGGTAAAACAACCAGTTATCTACCTACTTTACTCTACAGGTTTGGATTTGAAGGGGCACCTATTACATTTCTAGATTTTGGCCTCCTTACAAGTCAAGGTCTTTGGGCTGCAACCCTCGTCCTTCAGAGGTCAGTTACAGAGCAGTGCTGATCCAGTCTCAGTTTAAATCAGCTGATTGAAAAGTGAGTAAAAACAGACTGTAGGGATGAATCAGTCTTTTGGGGGTGGGGGGGTGGTTCTAGTTTGCAGGATTTTTTATGATGCTCGTAAACATTGATTTGTGCAGTGTTAATAATGGAAGAGCCTCTTGAGGGCTCTGAGCAATAATCACTGTTTGTGGAGTCATGTGATTCTTGTTTTTTTATTGTTTATATTTGTCAATGACTGATGCTATAGCATCAATAAGCAGCGGGACTTTTTCTCACCAGGTGAATTTTGCATTGAATGCCGCTGCAGAGGTTGTTTTATTCTTCAGTAAATGGACTCCACAGTTTAATGGACTACTGCCCCACTGTGGCAGTTTTATTGTTGCCGTTTCCTTGCTTTTACCACCCTGAGGTCTCTTGTGGTCGGGAGTGTCCACATCCCTCCTCCTGTTTGAGCCCGGCACTTTTTCTATCCAGCCTGAATTAGTTTATATTCTAGTTTGATGGATAAATAGATTAGAACCTCTGGTGGTGATAAATATCCAGCTGGAAATGAAGAGGGGTTCATGGGCCGTGGATTCAAGCAATCATAATGTCGGCAAATCTTTCGGTTTTAATTAGATCTCGGAGAATCTGATAAGAGACCTGATTTCAGCTTTCTGTTTTCACAGCTCTCTGCCAGCGAGATGAAAAAGATTGTAATTCAATCAGCCGGAGAATTTGATATTAGCTGAAGGTGTCCATTGATCGCCTGCCCACCAGGTGGCTTTGAATGCGTTTAAACGTCTGAATGTGATAGTGCATAATTTAGCCTGACCAGCAGAGATGGGCCATGTTTGCAGATCTGTCCGTGTGAGGGATTTGTGGCGTACATGAGCTCTTTCTCGCTCCGTCTATTTTGTCTCCGGCTCAATAAATCAGTCTTGTTTTTAGATGCTTCTCCAGGCCATGGAAACTCCCACTGAGGAAGCTGCTCCTGCCTTCCTCCTCCTAACCAGGACTAACTCCTCGCCTTTTATTCTGCCTCCATAAGCAGCATAATCAATATGCTCTGGCTGCGTTGTGCAGCTGCTAGGCGAGGCCGGGCGCTCCTTACAGAGAGGGCAAATGCACACCAGCATGGGCACATCATGAAACGCACTAATGCACCTCAGGGCTGTGACATCAATTATGAGAGACAATGGACCGTTGCCCTCTGCAGCGCAAGCTAAAAACACTTATGGCTGTATTTGTGAAGTAACTGTGGATGTTTATCGGGTGAAAGGAAGGGTCGTTATGATCGGACCTCTGTTGAAGAAACATTTAAAGCTGGATATTTATTTTTAAAGAAAACGGCACTGATTAAAACATCACCCGGTTGATTTGCTGCCAATACATCCCTTTAACCTTAATTTTACATCCTTAATCCATGCCACTTCCTTTCACATCACATCCTGTTTGGCCACTGTTGAGTTACTTCCCGTGTGGCCGCTCCTGGTTTGTCAGGAAAAACTGGACATGTCTTCAGTCTTTATCTCTTAATATCTTGTTTCATATCGGTAATTTACTCTGATCAAATTGTGATGTGGGCCAGATGGTCCTCACTGAGATGGACCGGTCTATAGATAGAATGTTCCCCAGCAGTCATCAACAGAAAGATGTGTTTGGTTTGTTGTAGAATATTTTTTACCATATGATCCGATATGATTAAACTTCATCGGTCCCATGCAATTGTAGATTAACAATAAAACAGAGATAATAATAATACAAGAATATGTGTATAATATACACCTTTCACAAAGGATGTATTATATAAATGTATATATGGTTTAGATTTACTGTATACTATATAGCATTTTGTACAATAATAATAATATGCTATTGTTTGTTGATTCATATATTTTAGAGCCCTTTCTTATAGATAAAAAATAACAGCTATAGTATGAGTGTGTATATAGAGCATCTGGTATTATTTGTCTGTGTTCTCTGTCTCCCCTGCGTCCTCTTTGGTTTTATAATAACAGTAAAGATGTTGCCAGGGTGAAAATGGTGCAACTCAATGTTTTATGTATTTGTTGTTGGAATGAAATGCCTGGCGGAGTGTCAACCACATCATGTTTCCATTTATGCCTTTTGTGAGTGGGGGTGCCATTACATCACCTTATTATTCTAGAGATCAGGGAACAGTTCTCGATTTGCATTGAAGCTCTGGTTCCGCCGTGTGTTTGCACTGAACATGCCTGTGTTTTATTTAGATGCTTTATAATAATTTGGATAACAGGATCAGTTATAGCATAAGCTAATAGTTATTGTGGCATTTGGTTTAAAATGGGTGTCATGTTACTTTCCAGCCCACAAAGACCAGGACTAACTGTGGCTGTAATATGTTCTCCACCCTCCACACACATCGTCACACAATCCCACTTCTTGTCATGCTCTTATTGGTCTGTTTTTTATTGGGTTTCCCCCTGAAGAATTTCCAGAACGACGGTGGGATCATGTATCCAAAATCCTCCAGATCAGCTGAAGAGCTCTGTGTTTCTCTGGCTGGCCGGAAACTGAGTGAGGACGAGCAGGACATGGCTGACGTCCCAGAGTCGTGGCGGGGAGCTGGAGTCTGGAGAAGCGGCATGGCTTCCTCTCCTCTGTCAGAGAGCTCTGTTTGTCGCTCGCTATCACCGTCTGTCACACAGTCGCTCCATCCAGCCCTCCCTCACGTACTCAACACCTCAAAGGGGAAACGTGTCATGCCTCTCTCCTCACATAGTGCTAAAAAGGCCCCTGCTCCCCCTCAGGGACCTCTACTCTTCCTCAGCCAATCGATCTGCTCAGCCCTCGCCCTCATTCATCCACCCATCTATCCGTCTTCCTGTCTTTAAGCCTCACCATTTGTCTCCGCTCTTTACTATACATGTCCGTACACTAACTGTGGATATCTCAATGGCTTTTTGTGAGTCATCAATAAGTTGTATTTCAGAATTACAAATAATAGATGTTGGAGGTTGGTTTAATATGACTCTGAAAAGCTTCAACCTGTGTGGACTCATCACAGTCACAGACTTGAATCTCGAGGTTTGTTGTTAAGGGTTCCCCTCTGAACGTGCGCCGCCTGCTTCGGATTTTGCTCTCTCCTGCAGTTCTCTTTCCGCTCTTCCGTAGATTGCCTTTTCCTCTGCAGCCACCCCCCCATGCGAGGCGTATTGATCGTTGCGGTGCACTAATTATCCTGCTTGGCCTTGGATGTCTCTCTGTACTGCCTTTGATCGGCACATGTGAGTGCTTTGAATCGCTGCTGGAAAAATAGAAGGGTCCGTTTTGATTAAAGAGGATGTCGAGTTTAGACTTTTGATATTTGAGAACCAAGTGAGACGCCTCCCTAAATGACCAGTCTGACCAGTCTGCAGTCATGTCCTCTATAAGCCCCTGACTTGGCTGAGCAGCAGCTCATTGTGTGTGTGTGAGGACAGTATATATATGCATCAGTGCATATGTGATTATTCTGAATGCACGTGTGTGCTTGTGTGTACGCGTGCGTGAGCATGTGCATGTGGTCAGTACTTCCTGCTCTGCCACCATCTGTGCTCAGGCAGGCAACAGGCCACTTCCTCCACTCCCAGCCTCTCCACACAGCCACATATAGCTCTGTTTATGTTTGTTTGTGTCGCCCGTGTTAACGACGTCTTCGTTTGTCCTAAATAATAAACATCTCCCTACTGCACTACTTTAAAGGACAGTCGAATTCAGCAACTGCTGACTTACTAAATATTCATATGATCTACCTTATGGTAACAACGTATTTTAGATCAATTATAAGATTAGTGTCTGCTTTTTTTTGAGGTGCTGTTTAAAGCCAGGGTCGGTAAATTATTTCTTTGCTTGCATACCTGTCTGTAACTGTGTAACTGCTTTATTGCTAACCGTTTGACATTTTTGTACTGTATTTATATTGTGTTTTTAATAATTTATATTGTGGGTTTTGTTTTTTATATTGTTTACTTGCACCGTGTGGCCAGAGAGAAACGTAATTTAGAATTTTACTTGTATGTCTGCCATATTTGGACAAATATATAAACTGAAATATAACCTAGAAAAATGCAGATAGAACCACATCCTACTTGGTTGGGTTTTATATTCTCTGTATATGACAGGGATTCATGTTTACCTGCACCTTCCTCAAATATTAACTTCTATTTGGCAACTTGGCAAGTTATTAAAAACTTTATAATTATGAGCTAAATGCTTTGTGTTTCTTTCTAGTGCCTTCACTTTAACAGCTTATAGAGACGCTTATTTTGTAATCATTTTTGTCTCATCACCATTCTTATATTTGAAGGTTTTCCCTTAAATAGCTTAAACTGATGAATCAACAATAATAATATCATTCAATCACACCAAATATTAAAGTAGCAGTGGGCACAGTGTGGGGAATCTCTGAAGATAGACTGAATTATACATGTGTCGGTATTATATTACAATCTGAGATACATGCTCACGCAGAATTTATTACCACGATTAGAATTTCAGATTCATCTGTGACTGCCAGGCGTTATGACGGCGGATTGGGAATCAATACGGAGCCGTGGAGCGGGTGTCACTTGTGACCTTTGTGTGTGCTCACAGGAGCCTCAGCCGGTGACATTTTAAGCTCAAAGGTCCCCATGGATAAGCAGCCATTGGGCGGAGTGTAAATGACACTCTTGGCAATCTGTGTGTGTTTCTGAGCAGCGCTCATTGTGCCATATAGATGCACTGAAGCAGTCTGCAGCATACGCTTGGTATAAGCTGCGTACAGGGGAGCGCAAAGCCCGGAAACTCAGGGGTCAGAGTCAGGCCAGTGAGGGATGCAGACATCGTAGAAATAAATAATTCAGTTGTTCAGAGAAGTATGCAGACCAGTGTTGAAAGGCCTGATGAGCGGAAACATCTGTCTGCCTGGGGTGGACTGTGACCCCTCTGCAGGCCAGTCCACTGGAGTCCCTTTACACAGAACACACACACACACACACACACACACACACACAGCACCATCCTCTGTTTGGAGCTGCCTCCTCTCCTCACCTGCAGCCTCCCCTCCCTCCCTCCGCAGCTTCAGGACCATCTGCCAGCTCCTCACAGGGCGGCAGCCAGGTGCTGGGCACGCTGTCACCCCAGCTATGCCCCGACAGCACTGCCTGCTGGGATGTGCCTCGCTGTGCCAACTGTTGCTCGTCACGTCCTCTCAATCTCAGCCAGAGACTCTCTTATTAACCCAGGGACAAGCTGTGCTTAATAAAGATTCACGGTGGATTCAGAGAATGTTTTTGATTTTTGATCTTCCTGAAACCATGATGAGTCTTTGTTGTGTGTTGCTGTGCTACCCCCCCCCACCCCTGTGCTGGCTGCAGCTCTCCCAGGTTGTTTCCCCTAGAGACGCAGCCTACGTGGAACCACACCCTCAGTTTTCTTCCATGTTTACAGAAGATGCTGACTGACACTGCAATAGTCCGTTGTCATGGCATTTCTTTTTTTTTTTTTCCCACATGGAGCCTGCACCCAGTCACCCCAGCCTCATTTCACAGCTCAGTTACTAAAATAAATATATATACCACTTGCTTTGAGAGTGCTTTAAACGTCCTTTATTGCTCTTTAATAATTGCTTTTCAACATTGTTATCTTAATGCATGCTCTTTTATGGGTGCCACAGAAATACCATTTACTGGCGCTCGGGCCTAGAGTGGTAATCTTGGATTTGATGTATCTTGTGGACGATGTCCCTGCTGTGACTCTCTGCGGTTTATGAGGCCTGATTCATTGGAACGCTTTGACCATATGATATAAATAGATCTCTGTGCAGCTACTGCTCTCTTGTGTGTTATGCTCGTAAGCATTATGTCCCTGGACGAGCATGTCTTTTAAAAAAAAGGGTCTCGATCAGTCTGTCACTGACTTCAAATCCCTGCACCGAGAGACGAGAAAATAAAGTCTCCTCCGTCCTGCACTCTGAACTTGGCCTTGTCCTCAAGGTCGCAGTGAAGCTGCGCACAGAGGCATCTCATACATAATGTATACAATGTATAGCATTCATTGCTAATTAGCACTAACAGGGGAGGATGCCCCCCAATTTCCCCTGATTTTAGTCTCATTTGCATAAATATAATGGGGCACGAGAGAGTGTAAAGCCCAAAGTCTGTCGCCCCCCCCCGGGGGAGGGAGGTGGAGAGGTGTTGCTGAGATCTGGTGCAAAAGTGATAATTGTTAGAGAGCTGTTATTCTGTCGCCCAGACCATAATGTAGAGCGAAGAGAACAAAGAGACAAACAAATGCGCTGTCAAACTACAAAAAATGTTTCGATTCATTTATTGATGTTACAGAGCACCAGGAACATTTCCTGCTTTATTCATGTTTGGCAGACGGAGATTTTTCATTGTGTCTAATAAGGATTGAGTGATACATGCTTGTTTTCGATGCAACAGCAGCACAAGATGAATGACAATGCAGATGACAACAGATTGAGATTAGACACCGGGGATTCATCTTTCTGTATAAATTCAAAAAAGGCTTTAATGGTCTCTTTACCAGTTAAACTGAGAATGCTGAATATCTGTGATTGGGGAATGGAGGGGTGGGTGGCGGTTTGGCGGAGCAGCAATCCATTAGTCAAAGGGGTGGGGGCCTTAAGTGCCAAATTAATTTGGTTTTTCTTTCCAGTTGGACGGCTGAATAAATGGGCCGCTGTCAGTTGTGCAGTAAAGTGGCGTGCATTCATTTCGACAAGTGTTAGCGCCGCGCTGGAGCGACGTGGTTCGAGCGAATCAGGCCAGGCTGGTGGGTGGAAGCCGTGTAATTATGTCGGGCTCCTATGATGGCCATGATTGCTGAAACAGCCGAGTGGTCCCCGAGCACAGCAGGTGTGAGCTGCAGACCGCGGGTTGGTGCAGGGCCTGTCTGTGGATATGAATGCACACGTGCAGTTGTGACTGAGCGGACATATGTGGAGGTTTAATTTCTTATCAGGACAGACTCACACTGGTTTACTTGGAAAATCCCATTTCCTTTCTTTCCCTTGGATTAAAAGGAAATGGCTTGAGTGTGATTTATTGCACGGTGTTTAATTTAGCCGTGAAAATCTAAAGTCTCCTGAGGGATCCAACACAATAAATCACACTGTGGCCGTGTCCTCGCACTTCAAACCTCATGCCTGGCATGTGTTAGTCAGACCAGTCACAGCATTAACATGTTTTAGTTTAGTTGTTCCTATTTTTCTGAGCAGCGCAATAGAAAAAAAGCCTTTGTTCTTTATCGTGTATTTAACCTGGGACTTGAATATATATGTACGTAATGATTGCAGTGCAGTGGTGTGTGCTTTTAATCATCAAATAAATCCAATAACTCCACCATGTTCCGCTTCACTGTACGATCCTGTAAACATTAGTGTTGACGGAGACGTCACGGCACTGATTACAACAGACCCGAGCAGATGTCTGCATTTTTTTTTCCTCTTGTGAAATACCTCCGTTGCTTCTGAGCAACTCTGACAACGTGCAAATGCAGAAACACAGACATCTGCCGCGTTTCAAAGCGCCAACGTCTGTGCTTTGAAACACCAATTGCTGCACGCGGCGATGAATACTAATGTCGCCGGACTACGTTTATCTGACTGGCATTCAAAAGATCTAAATGCTGAGCTTTTTCCCTGTGATTCAGAGGAAACTTTCAGCAGTGTGAGTCAGTGAGTATGACAGATGTTTGCAGAGAGATATGGTTTTTATTGATGCTCCCTCATAGCTCAGACTGACAGAGATATTGAAACTGGTTCTTTTTTTTTTTTTTTCATTCAGTATCATTCAGTATCAATATCTGTTGGAGCTGCAGGGGCCTAACAGAAACATGTAATAACTTTTACAGAAAAGTAATTTTAACTTGGACTCATAACATGGAATGCAGAATATATTGGCAATACAAAATTAACAAAATAGGGGTCTTTTCCTCCTCTGTTGAGCAAACACTCACCTTTGCGTTCAGAGTTTTATTTCTACCATGTAACTTGAGCCTGTCAGAATCAGAAGATCTGCTCCTCCTCTCACTGTCGTGTGCAAGGACGCTCTTCGCGACGATCAACACTTACTCAGCCGACTAATGAGGTGGATTCATTCGGGCCAAAAGGGCGGGATGAACGTCTTTGTTAGACAGGCCTGCAGCCCCCCCCCCTTGCTGCCTGCTCCCAGGGGAGGCCTCACAGACTGCCTAATTGAATCAAGTACACATGGTGCCTCCCCCTTCACTGCTCGGCCCCTCCCCATACGAGAGGAGCGAGGAGGAGAGCTTCAGCTTTGATGCCTTTGTTCTCCTCAGAACCATGGACAGCGCCAGGGGGCTCCGCTGCAACCAGTTGCCTGCTGCTGGGTGGAGAGGCCCATCATCATCGCTGCAGCTCCCTGACAGAGGCTGTCTGAGGCTGCTGTCATCACACTCTGTGCTGAGGCTGAAGACTGGCGTGTTGTGCTCTACAACTTCATAAATTACTTAGCTTCAGACTCGGGCGTCTGGCCAACTCTAAAGATCGAAACATTCAATAGTCCATTTAATCTGTATTTGATAGAAGACCGAGTGATATCCCCGCAGTATGATTCATGTGTCAGTGTGCAGGTGGAGCCAGACAGGCAGAACAAACAAACGGAGGAAGAAGACAAAGACAGGACGGTGTGAGTGTGCATAACTTAGTGCCTCTTATTTCCTCTGTGACTGCCTCCATCTTTTCCTCAAACACGCCCGGACACAGTCATCTCTGCCGCTCCTCGCAGCCCGGCTCCCTCATTCCAGACAGACCAGAGATTGGGGCTGCATGGGCGTCAAGGAAAAGCCTGTTTATGTGATGACCTCCAGTTACCATGTTAATCAAGGATGCATCTGTGAGCCAGGATTCAATCTGCAGCATTCAGAGGAGCAGAGTCTGTCTCTGAGCGGCATGCAGACTCATCCTGTGGCTGATGGGATTCCTGTAAATGTAATCACTTTATTTACAGGCACACCTCTGAACGACTTTTAAATTAGGATCTTGTATGAATATTTCAACATAAATTTAAATTACAAGAGCATTGACACAAGTATTATCATAAATAACATTTTTGTTCTGCCATACCCTGTCAGATACATAGTGTTTGATATGGATTTAAAACTACGTTCTATTTTCTAGAGAGGTCTCTTCCGAATTTGAAATGTTGCTTATGTAAATAGTATGAATCCCACAACCTTCCATCAGTGACTAATAAATCACAATTCTGTTAATCAGTTAAATATTTAGCTTATAAAATTTAAAGATTTGTCACAGACCTGATCAAATGTGTCATTTGAATGTCTTTATATTTTATTCTGTTGTGCAATAAAATGAAAAAAATAAATGAATTGCTCTGAACTATGAAACGTGAAATTATAATCCAGAGAATAAAACATTGACTCAACTACAATCAAGTAAACAACCTGCAGATGACTGGAAATAGTTCAAATATCCTTGTGAATGAGACTCCTCTAAGTATTTTTGTGGGACTCCCTCTGCAGCCAATAACTGAATCATTGCACGCTGCCATGAAAGCACTGCTGCAATAAACTCAGGCCAGATATGTCTGAGGCTAAAATGTAATTGTGGGGAACAGCTGGATTAGTCCGGGCAAAGTATATCCGCTCCTAATGACATTAGATAGGAGTCTGGAGAATTTACCTTCCAGCACACAGGCGCTCACTCTGACGAGCCAGAGGGAAACTGGTGTGAGATCATTTGGACATGGAAATGATGCAGGCTGCTGGTCTGATATGCTCAGTCACATACACTATGAGTCCTCCATTTCAACTGTGTCAAGGATATATAACCACTTATAATAAATTAAGTATTTCCACTGTCACTAATGGCTGTGGTAATGCTTTACCTGTGTGATGCTATTCAAAGAAGAGTGCAGGTGGTTTAAAGAAATGTTGTAGTCGCCGTCCCATGCGTCTCTTCGGCTTGAGACAGACACAGACCTAGAGGAGGGGGGTCCTTTACTCATCCCTTCCAGGCAGGAGCACCACGCCCAGCTGCCTCTGTCTCCGTGAGTCCTCCTGCCAGACTCTCTGGGCTGTTGCATGTGACGTCTTCACTGAATCTGCTGAATGTGAAAGCTGCAGCAACCCTGCTTATAACATATAGAAAATGCAAACTAAGAATATTCTGCTTTATTAATAGTGCAGTTATTATTACATGTTCTCTTCTTGATGTTGGAGTTAGGCGTTTTAAAGTGCACATTGATTGCAAATCTACATGGGCTTTCAAAAGTCTTTGACAGAGGCTGATCAATACTCACTCTGAGTACAAATTTCAAATTCATCAGGCCTCCTTATGTGTTATTGATTTTGTGCAATGGCCGCCCTTAAAAGAATCGGATTACTTTTTTCCTCCAACGGTCTGTGCAAACAGCTGACAGCAGCATTCGGTGCAGATGTGTCGAGCACAGACACTGCCACTCGGTGGTTTTTACTTTATTTCACTGACAGACATGGCTAATATTTTATGATATTTATCTCCTTATGGCTGAAGTGACTCTGAACTCAGAGTCATATCCCAATCCTTGTGCCTCCAGTGGTCACATCATTGAGCATCATTGCTACTGCCATTGTTTCAGCAGTGGGTGAAATCCTCTGGGTGTTTTTTTTTATTGGCAGGGCTGTGGTACTCCCTGCAGGCAGGACCCCAGGTTCAGATACAGCATAATATATGCAGTCCTACTCCAGCAGAGCTGCAGTGTACAGTCATTTCCACCCCCCCTCCTCTGCTGCCGGCCACTGCTGTGATTTGAGACTGTTGGAGACGGGAAAGGATGCACAGTAGTGGTCCTGAATAGTAATAGCTGTACGGATCCTTTCCACATGGTGCAGCTGTGCAGCATGTGGATTCCGTCACAGAGAAGGTCCCCTGTATCTCTGAATAAACACTGGTGTAGAACTTGTTTTGACCAAACTGCTGCAATCAAACGATTTCCCAATGCTGTGCTTTTCCATCCAAAAGAAACATGCCTTCACACAAACACCACAACTAAAGACTTCCAGGAAAAAGACAACAGGGGGACAATAGAGCACACACTTTAATGTTTTCTCAGAAAGGAAACGCGTCGGCACTGGCAACGAGACTAAGGTCGTGGGATAGAAAAACGAATGCAGATGTAGGAATAAATGGACCCTGGTGAACTGCACTTCTGCCTCTCCGCATTCTTCGTGAGAAATCTTCTCCAACTACGGTTGATGATGAGCTCACAGGAGGGGAACGGGCCCACAGTGACATCTAGTGGCTATGTGTTGTCAGAATGCGCTGTCCTGTGGATTGAGATCGGAAACGAAAAAAAGAAAAACACACAAAGGAAGGAAGTGTGATCATTCAAACACACAGGTTAGCAGGTTGTGACATTTGTTTTAGAATAATTCAGATTTTATTTGTTGTATTTTATTATAGTAATTCCATATCTGCCCTTAAAGTAGAAGATGAGCTGAACATAATTTCATGCATTTTCACTTTCTTATGGGTCAAAGTATAGCTTTGCAATCCAATTTATATGAATTGACATTTGTGTCAGGACACAAGTAATTTGGATTAAATCTGGCTATTTGAGCTTTTTTCTAATGTGAAATCTGTTGTTGTTATGATAATGGCTCTAACCCTGACTATCTCTCTTTTCTTTTCACTCTTGAGATTTCCCATCTTGGTGTCTGAGCTGGAATTTAAACCCTCCCCTAGTATTTAATTTGTCCCGAAATGCAATGTTAAGATAAAGTAATAAAGTAATCAACAGGGACGCCAGGAGACACAGTATTGAAATGCTTGGAAAACTGATGAGACACACGCTGGCCTTGACAGACAAAAGCAGAAGGAGAGATTAAAAAGCAGAGGGAGTGGAGCGGGCCTGTGAGGGAGGAGGAATCATGAACGTGGGCGGTTCAGTCTGACTGTAAATACAAGAGCCGAGAGCATTAGAGACCTTGAACACTGAGGGTCATCTGAAGCCAAGGCCCTGACAGCTGGAGGAACATGTCTTTATTGTTAAAGAGAGAACAAGAAAACCTCTTTGGAAAACATTTAATCAGTGTTTGTCATAAAGGATGTGGCACAAAGAAGCCATTCCCGTCCTGTAATGACCGAACTCTGCAGGCCGCACTTCATGAGTCTTCGTTCACCAGACAGCGGTGTCATTAAAACAGCAGTTACAGGGTTTATTTACGGCTAATTCCTCAGTTGTTTACCTCATCCTGCTGCTGCTCTGTGATAAGGGTGGGGAGCTCCTCGGCTCCTGCGCGGCGCTCAGGTCGGCGCGCTGGCTCCGTTTGAAGTGGCACGCGAAGGCCTGTATCTCCACCCAGCAGCTGGAGCAGAACCGATTTAGAGCCATCCTGTTATTTCCACCTCAGCTAAATGTGTAACCTGCACAAAGGCATCACCTCTGAATACAGATGTGCTGCTGCCGCACAATGAAGCTGTACCAACGTCGTCAGCTATTGTCTGACTTGCCTTGTGTCAGCTCTAATGGCCTGTATCATGTGTCCATCTCTGTGGGGCCGTCCATCATGAAACCCTGCTGAATGGCCCGACCTGGCCATTGAAGACGCGAGCATTGTTCTGCATTAAAACCTTCATGGGGTTAACTTCTCCATTCTGCGTTCTTATCTCATTTAAACAAATGTGAATGATGGACTCGGAGTGAAAGAATCTGGCCCTGCGCCTTCACTCCCGTGGGTCGATATGAGGCTAATGTAAGTCTTTAACCCTCTGATGGACCCTGGGCTGATGCCATTAATTCCTCTCTACCCATGATAAATGGTCTCTTCCAAGGCTGCACGGAGGCTGATGTATGCGTAGAAAACAGCCGTCTTCTCCACAGCGATGTGCCCTGGATTGGATGTCATTTATATGATCGTCTTTGGCTGTTGTTGCTCTGACATGTTCTCCCCCAATGGAATAATCAAAACGCAGGCCGCTGCCTTTCACACACAAAATGTTCACTGTTTTCTGGTGAGAGGTATGGTGGAAGTTGGCGTGTCCCTCCCAGCTCTGTAATTACGTCAGTTGACCATGTGTGACCTCAGGCCTGTGTTTTCTGGAAAGGGTGTGTGCATGTGTGTGTGGGTGCAGCTTCCTGCGTGTTGACATCATTGCATCAATTGTCTGTCCTCTGATGTAAATTCAATGCGAGTGACAGTCCGGCCAAAACACCAGTGATGCATTAGACCACTCGCCAGGCGCTCTCTCATCAATCTCCCCTCTCTCCGCCTCAGGGCGCACCGATCATTTTAAATGTTTTATTCATTTGGATGGGTTAATTGACCTGTTGTGTTGTTGTAGCGGAATTACAACAATATCTGCTACAACTGTTGGAAAGTTTGTTGTTAGAGTTGTTAAAGTATTTCAGACACAAAACAGAACCCCCTTTCCCTCTCGGGGGGAGCCTCCCTGGATACAGGCAACATTAGTGTTTTGATGTGTCTCTGAAATGTTCGACGGTACGCTGGCTTCAGTAAATGTCAACTGATGTGTTAGTCATTAAACTGTGGTTGTATAGCATTTTGGAAAGGTCATGTGGAGCCAGCAGTGGAAAGCAGTCACCGGCACTCGCTGTGCCGCGGCTGAGACTGGTGTGAATAAGCAGAACAGGGCCGGTCTGGATTGCTTCATTGTCCCCAGAGGCTACATCATACTTAAGTATATGTCAGAAATTACACACAAAAAAACAATCTTAGATTCTTGTATTTTATTTTACAATTTACTTCACTTGAATATCTACACTTCAAATGTTGGACTTGTTGTTGTTGTTTTTGATAAATATGATAATTATTTATATATATATAATTATGTATATATGTGATATGTATATACACGTATGTGTGTTTTTTTTTTGTTTTTTTTACAAATTTAGCTGAAGAGAGAGCTGATGTAAGCTGCTCCTTGGTTACAGTTAAAGGAAGGTCTTAATTTGTTTATGAGCAGAGGGAGTAAATATTATAACATCATCTGTGTCAAAGCTAAATAGTATATTTAAGAGGTTCAATAATCATCAATATTCCTGCCCAACCATCTCAAGTCTCTGTGGAAAGTCTGAAGGTGAAATCGCAGCTTTATCTTTATGTTGTTTCTGATCTGTGTTTGCACTCACCCACCTCATCGTTCATTATCCTCAGGGCCGACCCAGCTTCTAACGTGCATGTGCCATTTGTTTATGAAGTGCTGTGGCTTCACGGCGGTGGAAGCGTAATTGACAGATGTTGATTTACTGATAATCCTTGGCTTTGCTCTCGGTGTGCACCTCGGTGGGAGTGGTCGACGCTGGCTCTCTGCCTCACACGTCCTTGAGTCAAGGCTGCGCGTTGCCCTTGACACTCTCTTTCTCTCTCCCCCCCTCTTCCTTCCTCCCCTCTCTCTCTCTATCGCCATTTTTAAAAATCCTTTATATCTGCAGTCCACTTGCGGCTCGCTGCAGATTTTATTCTGCTGACAGAGCACAGATGTGATTACACAATTTTTCTCAAGGGATCCCGGTGATTAAAATGCGTTGAGCCAAAGGACTCTTTTTTGTCACAGCTGGTCCATACAACAATTATCTTAAACTCAATTTGGCACATTTAACTCTTATCGAACCTCGAGCATGCTGCAATGTGATTATTTCCAATTTAATTTCTTAAATCCAGCATCTTTAATGTGGCTTTTTATTGTTTGGTTGTGGAGAACCACGTAGATTAGAGGAGTGTTTTCACCTTTGTGCCCAGATTTAAATCCAGGTGATTTATTTAAAATACAAACTGAATGTAAATCCTTGTAATTAATAAGTACATACATTATTAATAGTTCATTCATTCTGTGTACAACTGCAGTGTTACATTACCCTCTATGATTTTAATGCTGGTTATCTGATATTTTTGTTTAACCTTGTAATATTTAGGTATGTCGATATCTCAATATAAATAAAGGCCAAATAAATATGGCATTATTACCAATTCTGAATATCAACATTGATGATCAGGGTTATTAAAATAGAACCAGCTGTATTTTACAATTAGAACACTTTAACCTGCAAGGTGACAAATGCCCTCTGGGGATAGAAGAAGGAACGATTCGATTAATTATTGCTTCTTTAATCCCATTATTGCTTGAGTACGATCTGCACTGCTTCAAAGACCATACGGCCATTTTAGCTTCGGTCGCCATCACTTCTCAAACACCCCTTTTACTCCAGTGTCCATTAGCACGCTGCAAGTATTTCCGCTTGGCTTGTCATGAGAAGACGGGCTGAAGAGACAGAGAAGACAGGAAGGATGCTGAGGCCACCTGTGGGGAAAAACTGGAAAAGCTGTGACGTCAGGGTCAGATGAAGGATTGAAGCAAAAAGAAAAGGATAAAGTGGAGACAGGAAAGGTAGGATGGGGGGGGGTAGAGAGAAAGCTCCTGGGAGGCGCCTTGCTCTGGCAGCCTAATTGAGGCCCTGTGTGGCAGGAGGCTCAGAGCTGTCACTCCAATGAAGAGGCCATTTGCTGCGTTTTGCAGGTTGTGTGCTGAATCCTGATGATGTTACCTAGAGCCCAGGCCACAGACCTAGACCACCACTGACACACACACACACACACACACACACACACACTCCTCCTCCCCTGCAGCGCATGTCCCAGGCCCCTCCCCAGCTCCTCACAGATTACACGTAACAGGGTCAGATCAATTCTGAACACGAGCCGCAGCCAGAGCGCAACGTGCGAATATGAATGATCGTGCTCTGAGGATTCTGTAAATTTATCAGCCACTTTCCTCCATGTTAATGAGATATTAGCCTCGGCGGGAAGTGTTTCCTCTTGCACAGGTTCTCCCTCGTTGGATTACGTGAGAATATGTCTTCTAGCAGAGCACATAGCTGCAAGCATCCAGTGAATTATTCATCTGGAATTAAATCAGTCAGCTATGGAAATATTTATCCAAAACTGAACAGAGAATATTTTTAAAGCAGATACATGCACATGTACACTAATAGGTAATTTCTTATGAATATGATAAGTATGATAAATGGAATTCTGTGTTAAATTTGGATTAGAGCCTACATGTAATGGTACAGTCCAAATGTACCAATACATGTCCTGTATCTGAAACTACAGATAAAATCAAACTGAAACATTCACTCTCAGATGTTTATTGATGAGTATTCACATCATTGTTTACTTCGCTTCCATGGGATCAAGATTTAGGGATTGAAAATAGAATGTTCTCTGTAAAATCAGTGTTTACGTCACTGGTGAATCTCTCTGCTGCCCCCATCTTTATCATGAAGACTCAGTCAGATTCAGCTCCATCAGTGATCGTCAACCTCAGCTTCCACCACTAATGAGCAACCTAACCAATGAGAGGTATTGATCCATTGATGGTTTCCACATTTGAATATAAAGCAGCTGTGACCATAAACACTCTCAACAAGTTAAGCTTCACTGTGTTTACATTTCATTCACAGACACACGAAACTACCCAAAATATATGTGCTTTATGCTCAGTGGGTCAGAAGATGTCACTGTCCAAAAAGCTTGTAGAGCTTTTTCTCAGAACAAAGGACATGTTTCGTAGACATGGAGTTTTCACATGGAAGCCAGAACTGTTCAAATTAAAATCCTGTGGAGCATTAATGAGTAATTGACATCAGACCTAGAGGTGGGAATAGATACTCAGTGGGAGCCACAGGTGCTGCTCAACATGTCATTTAAAAAAATCATTATCAATCCTCATCAATCTGCTTATCCAGGCTGAGACAGTTCACCATCTATTATTCCACTGATTGCTGCTGGCAGCCATAAATATATTTGTTTTGGTTGATGAGGCAAAAGGATCAGATCTTTTACTGTAAAGCCTTACTTTACAAAGCAGTTCCACAGAGTATTAATACCTAAATACACATTGGGCAGCAAATTCACAACAACACAAAACATTCACAACATTCACAACGTCAATTGTTAAGTTGTTCATTTCATGCAAAGGTTTGAAGATGCAGTGATTCTGTAAGAGGATCTTAGGGCCTTTGTTGGAGCCTTTTGATAGACTGTGTCCATGTTAAACACATTATACTGTAAAATATATAATTTAATCAACAATGAAACACGATACTGCGTTTGCACAAATCTCCCTTGTGGGTCTGAAAATGTTGCTATGGCTTTTGTTGTGGTTACAGGTTGATTGTTGGCACCTTGATCACAGCGCCGTCATCCACACTCACAAATCAGTGTGCTGCTCACGCTGCTAACGAGGACGCTGACATTCTCTCCTCGGATGAAGGCCTTAAAAAAGACCAGATGCAGCCGTGCGGCTGAAGTGAAGGTAGGCTCTGGCTGTGTGGAGGTATTTGTGTTAGAACGAGAGCCTGTGGGAAGATAATAGATAATGACTCCGTTCCACGCCGTTCCTTTGTCCCCGTGATGCCTGGCAACCACGACCGCTGACAGTGTACATTGTATATGCAAGGCTCATACTTCAAGGACTATCGACTAAGAGCTCTCTTCATATAAAGTGCGTACTGTGTGCATAGCAACATAACAAGCTTTTTATCCCGGCGATGAAGAGGAGTCAGGCCACACAGAAGCACTGTGATGTAATGAGAGGTCAGAGCTGCAGCATTTTGGATAAAAGCTTTAATATTCTGTAAAAACAGTCATCGTATGTTTAATGTTACCATTCGTCCTCCCACACTGTAACGGGAGGAACCGAGGAACCTGCTTCTCTAACACATTGCTGTTTGCTTGTGTTGTATCTGTTTGTGTTTGCATGAAGAAGGCTTCTGCATTTACAATAATTATAAATATTTTTTCTTTGTATTTTCCTTTCAGTTGACCTTATTCAACCCTAAAATTAAGGAAACATGATGAACTTGCCGTCTCACAAACTGGCCTTGCAGATGAAACCTAAACAACCCAAACTCCACAACCAAGAATCCTCAGAGACTAATGATGGTGATTTCATGTTTAAAAGTAAATTGAGTATGAAGGCTCCAAATAAGGACACTGTCTTATCGCCAAAATGAAGGTGCCCATAAAAAAAGGAAGATAATATATCAAATGTCACACATTCTTAAAAGCTTTCAGACAGAAACTGTTTGATGAAGAGACTGAAAAGATGCTAAAGATGATCTGATGGGTTTGACTGTTTCACAGCAAAGCCAGAGTTACTATCGATGATCAAACCACAGACTTATAACCAACATGTTTCATTAAATATCAGTATCACAATGGGACAGTGTGTTTGGAGTGGATAAAAAGGGCTCTCCCGGCAAGAAACCACAGAGAACACAGGGTTAAATATTCCTGAGAGCTTTTTGAAGACATTATTTCCTCTGCAGCTTGAGACGGATGGATATCGTCTCCCCTCTCGTGACGCCTTGGCACAGATCCTTCCTGGTTACCGGAGCCTCGGCAACGAAGCGAAGGCCCAGCTCCGAAATGCAGCCCATCAGCAGCAGGAGAGAGAAGCTGCACAGGCCAACAAACCCAAGATAAACCAAACATATCAAGTGCATCATCCACATAAACGGTGAGAGAGACCACGTGAGACACAGACTCTGTTTAAAGGGACACATTTTCACTGGAGTGAAACACCTCTAATACATTTGTCCCTGCTTCAGACCCCCTCTGCATGATTTCGAGGGTGAGCTCATCATGGAGGAGATCAACAACCTCCAAACTAAGGTGAATGGATTTCATCAATACATAAAGTCAACAATCAACCAGTGAGGGAATCCCTCCTGTCAGGTTTAGTTAGTGTACGGGGACATGGAGACCCCGATGAGAGGATACAGACACATTATACCAGGACACAAAATGGCAGCTCGTGGATTAGGTTAATGTTTCACAGAGGTACTAGGGAAAAGTTGAAGAGGTTTGTTTTGTGATATAATAAATTTGTGATATTTTCAATTTTTTTAAGTCTTTAGCCTCAGCGTGTCCACCAGCAAGTACAAGTATTTTTCATCCTATCTACCCCCCCCCCAGTAAAATAGAGGCACCATCTCATCTTATAGAGTCATGATTGTCACCTGCCGCCTGCCCTTTCAATTAGATGCTCCATTTCACCATTGTGTCCCATGGGAGTAACAACCGCACCATCTTCAGATTGGAATCCCCTGATATATGCCCGCCCCCCCCGACACATCCCATGTCATGCAGCTGCAAGACCCTGCTCTCAGTTCACTTCTGTCTATTCAGCTGGATGGAAGGACATGTGAACAATGCTGACATATGGCAGACGCATACCTCACACAGAGAGACGGAACAGAACAAAACGTGTCTGGATAAATATAACGATGTGATGGACGGAAAAAATTTAAGTCACTCTGAAACAGAGCAATGGAAAAAAAAAATATATATATATATAAAATCATAATATAAATATTTTAGAAATCATAGTACAGTAAAAGAATCTCACTTTGTATGCGCACATCCCCCCCACTCTTTATGAAGTCTATGTGCGTTGCTTTCTGTGTGTGATGTTTACACATGCACAATGTGCAGCGATGACTAAATACAATCAAATACTTTCTGTCCAAATACTGGGACCAAGAATGTTGATCGTAAACAAAAAAATGTCCATTTTCTTCTTGAAATTCTCTCAGGACCTGACATTCCCTGCTACAGTTCAGCAAATGGGCTTTCACAGTAGGATGCTGTTCGAATGTAGCACCCAGATTTTTGCAAAATCCTCCGCAGGAGAGGCTGTTATTGTCCCTCTGGATTTGGGGAGCTGCTGTATCTCACCCTCAGACAACTGATTGATGTTTTCGGACCCTCGCAGTGCACAGTCATGTCCTGTCGGCTACACAGCAGGACCTGTGTTCAAGATGGAGCTGAAGAGACATCTAGAGGTGGAGACCTTGTAGAGCAATGAAACTGTAGAGTTTGAAGACGTTGGCCCAGTTTGATTCTTGAAAAATTGTAGAAACAAATAAGATAAGGTTTGATTTCAAATGACCCCAAGGTTTCGGGGGCAAACTGAGGGTGATTTGCATGAAACAGGAATTTAAATCAAGGCATTAACATGGATTCCCCCTTTGAGTTTTTAGTGTGACACTGACCGGCAGCATTTCTCCGTCAGGAGTTGGACAATTATCGCTCGGCCGTGAGTAGGATGGCAGAGGACATCATAGCGCTGAGGACACAGGTGGCGACGTTGGAGACGGAAAACAGTCGGCTCCGCGCTGATCTTTCTCTGCACCAGGACCTTGGCCGAGATCTGCTGGATGACGCAGACATCGGCGTCATGACCAAAGCTGAGATCGCTGACCGCATAGGTGAGCCACCACAGGGCATGTGGGTAATGACTCAACATGGATCCATCCATACACCCATAACTATTTCATGCAAAAGCAATGATTTTGTTTGTGCTCGTTTAGTAAAGTTTACTTCCCAACCAGCGGTCGAAGCCGAGGCATCCCTCTGTGTGGTTATGGTTTCACTGGCATTTCATGAGCAGATGAAGTAATGATGTGGAGGCTGGCCCACTTTCTGTTTGCTAATCCTTGTGAGTGTCTCTTGGCTGCATGCAGACTGTGCCATTTTGTGATAAGGCAGCTCATTTGGGCCACAGACCCTGATAAGCTCCGCGGGTGTGCGTCCCTTATCTCCTGAAGGACGTTTTGCGGCCCTCAGTGAAAGCGACGCTCCTGAAGGTTTCTCTGCTGACATCTGAGCAAAGGGACAACATTTAAGTCCATTCAACAAGGAGACTCCTTTACAGTTCAAAGGACAATCAATGTTTTGGTTATTTATCTTTCAAACGTCCAAGCCTCAAAATTAACATGTTCATCGCTAAAAAAAAAAAACAAACTGTTTGTATCAAATGAAAACTCTCATCTTAGATTTATCAGCATATTTTTCTCAAGTCAACACAAATCGTGAATGAACGTTCACACATATAAATGCTTCAGAGTGAAATTCGTCCTGCTGTTTTTTTCTGAAGCTTCTCTGAAATTCAAGCTGGCCAGTGAGACCAGTAAAGTGGCGACACAGACGGAAAGAATCCACCAGTTACAGAGAGAGCTGTCCAAGGTTAGAAGATACAACAAACAACACGTATGATACAAATTTAACGAAAACTATTTGTACTGACGGAGGTCTGCCTTTCCCTGTTTACTTTGTGCTGTCCAGAAGAACGACAGAGAGAAGGGGCTGCTAGACCTCAACCCAGGTCAGAACCAGCAGCAGGACCCGCAGCATCAGAGTCACGTGACAAAGATGGCCACAGTAAAACAACAGGAAAAGGTGATTAGTGAGAAACACTGTCTCTGAGTGATTTTCAAAGCAGAACACGTCGGCGTTAAATGTTTCTGTGCTGGTCCAGGTCAGCGAGAAGATGGAGGAGGCATTACAGAGTAAACTGAGGGAGAACAGACAAAGTGTCGACAAGGGACTGTGGATGAAAAAGCAAAGAGGTGAGTGAGAGTGAAACACACACTCACAGAGCACCTTTTCTTGATAGGATCAGGGGACTGATAGTTATGAGTGTGTGCAGTCAATGCTGATTCAGTGTTTCATGTTGTTGTGGTATATTTCCACTTGTGACATCTCTCTGTGTTTTAGGGTCGAGTGACCGTGGAACCCAAGAGCTGGAATCAGCCCTGGCAGCTGAAAACTCTCGTCTGCGTGAAGAGCTGAACCGGCTTCGCAAGCAAATATCTCCCAGCATTCAACAGCAGTCAGCACAGGTACGACCACTCCCTGGAGCCACGGTGCAACTTTCCATGTCAAGCAGAATAAACAACAATATCCACATTTTGTCTTATATATTACAAATATATAATTTGTCCCTTAGGAGAGACTCATTTTACTAAATAAACTGGAGCAGGCCGAAGCAAGAGTCCAAACACTGGAGGCTCAGGTAAAAAGGGATCAAGTGAATTTTTAGTTGATCAGTTTATTGCATCTTCCACCTTCTGTTTCCATCCATCTGCCACAGCTGGAAGGGAACTCTAAAGTGTGGGGGAAACAAAAACAGGAAATGTTGACCAAACTAAATGAGCACAGGCACGGCTTCATCCGGACATCAGCCACCACGATCCTCCATGAAGTTTGAATGCAGTGCCATCTTCCTTTTGTATGGAATTTAACATGTTTTCTACTACATACAGAGCAAGCAAGCACGCAGAAAGCTGAAATATGACAGTACAAGATCATGTGTGATAAATGACACATAATAAATATAGTTTGTGATTTGTTTATTCATTTGTTTGATTGCACATGAATTACAGGTACATGTCAGTACATTGTACTGAAATTCAGAGATTACACAATAAGTAATGTAAGTACAATGCATAGAATTGATTCATTCACCAATTATCAAATTACTGTGAAAATTCACTCATGCACATTTTGGCAATTTTCTTTCCTCGTGCATAAGTCTTGCTCTCTGTCAACATCAGGTTGAAAGATTCAATTCAGTATTTATATGATAGTGTATAATCAGGCCTTGTGTACAAAAGTGGACCTGACCTATTCACACTACAAAATGTTTTTCCAGTGTTACTGACTTGTTTGCAGTGGTTTCAAAGTCAAAATTATAGGCTTCTCTGGTAGGAGAATGAGCTCGAAGGTGCTCCGCACGTCCACGTGCCGCTGTTTCTCCACCCGGAAGTTCTCCAGCATCTGCAACGAAATGACAACAAAACCTCAATCTGATATCTCGACGTGAGACTGCGCTGTATTCTCTGCCTCTCACGTGGATTAGGAAGAGTTGCATCTCTGTCTCGGCTATTCTGCGTCCCAAACATTGACGGGGGCCGAAGCCAAAGCCGAGGCTTCTGAAGTAGCGCATCTCCGTCCTGAGCCAGCGGGACGGCTGATACTGCTCCGGACGAAAAAACACCTTGGGGTCTCTTCCCATGGCATAAAGTCCCAGCTGAACTAAAGTCTAGACACAAACAAACCGACAAAAGGACTAATTAAACATGAAATCCAGTGAAAACATGAGGAAAAAAAAAATCTTATTTCTAATTCCCACTGTCTCTCACCCCAGCTGGAATGTGATAGTTTTGAATGATGACATCCTCTGCTGTGTATCTCTGCAAGCTCACTGCCACTGGGTGTAACCTGAGGTAGGGAAGAAAAGGTTTTATATTGGGAGGTTTCAATACAAATGTTAGATATTAAACCACCATCCTCACCTCAGTGTTTCCTTCAGAGCTCCTTTAACCAGGGGAATCCGCTTCAGCATCTCCAGCAAGTCTCCCTGGCTCTCGGCCCGAGCTGCGGCCACCTCCGCCCTCAGCTCCTCCTGCAGGCTGGGGTGCCTCGCCAATTCGTACAACGTCCACTGCAGCGTTATAGAAGTCTGGAACACACAGACAGGGTCTGACGGTCCTGAGAAGCTGTAAAAGAAGTCACATTCTAGAACGCCTCTTACCGTATCGACTCCTCCGGCCATCAGCTCTGTGACGCTGGCCTTGATGTCCTCGATGGAGAGCTTGTCCAGCATAAGAAGGCTGGCCAGGACCCCAGGGTATTTCTTCTGACTTCCGGTCTCCTGTCGCGACTGCCGGTAGATGTTTTGAATGCATCGGTCCGCTGAGGCAACAAAGCGATGTCATTGAGAGGAGAAAATTCATGCAGGAACAGAGACAACATGCAAACTCCACACAGAAGGGCCCTGCTGGCAAGCCTGGGAATCCAACCCAGGACCTAACCACTGCACCGCCATGCTGCCCCAGAGTTGGGGTATGAACGTTTATCCTGATTGTCCTCACTCTGACCTTGGTTGAAGATCCCGTCCCAGGCCTCCACGTGGTCCCGCCACACCTTGGCTCCCACCAGTCTCAGCAGACCGGGGGGGATGTACAGCATGGGCGAGGTAGTCTTGAACATGAGCGTGATGCAGTCAATGAATTGCTGAGCTTCAGGGTCGATGTAGTCCAGCATCAAACCCAGACGCTCGCCGTACAGCACCGAGCTCACCGCTGGGCGTGAGCGGGAGAAACCACGTGAGGAGAGAGAAAATGGCAAGAATGCATACAAATATCAAGAGAGGTGAAAAACTACTAGTCTTACATTCTAGTGCAAATTTAAAGAGGTCGTGAGAGAGGTCAGTTGTCCATTTGTTTTGACCACTTCGCTTTATCTTCTTGTGAACTCTGGCCACAAAATCCTGTCCCACTTCGTCCAGCAAAGGTACGAAGTTCTCAATTATTTTGGGGGAGATCACCTCCTTGTTAAGAACCACTCGGTTTGATCTCCAGTCTTCTCCATTCCTGTGAAAAGGCATGGACGTTAAGTTAAAACCAGCTGGGACAGTCATTTAATAAAGCAAAAAGCTGGAATGATAAACTTACAAGTGAAACTACAACATACTTGAGTAAAACCCCATATTTGCGATTCCTGTGGTCTCTGTAGGCTGTCCACGCTTCAACTGTCAGCCTCTTAGGATAATGGCCCTCAGCTTTGAAGACAATGGCAGCGTCCTCAGGGTTGATGATATTTACACTTTCATAATAACCTATTTTTTCTCTGACAAAACACAAAAGAAAGGGTGAAAAGGGCATAGCATAGAGGATTGTTGGTCAGGCGTTAACACCAACTGCATTCCGTACCTGTAGATGGGTCCAAACTTGTTGAAGTTGTGCACCATAATACGGTGAATGTTTCTGAAGCCGTCTTGTTTCCAGAAATTGTACAAGTTGGCCACGCTGTTCTTCCACAGGCCGGGAATCTCCCCGAAAGGCCTGACCACGCTGCAGCTCTCTGGGAATGCCTGTTTCACCACTGGTGCGCTGCTGCACAAGCGCGGGCCTGATGTTGCGCCATCCTCTCCGCAGGACAGGGGCAGCATCACAGGTCTGCGCCACACGCTCCATCTGGCCATCCTCCCAAGAGAAACGCTCACTCCGCTCTGCCTCCAGCAGCTACTCTGGTTCTCCCAGGGACATAAGCTCTACTGGGAGGAGGCTGGTCTAAAAACTCTCACCCACCCTCTTACTGGCCTGATCAAGGCTCTTGTGGGAGAATAAACACCCCTACTGACGTGATTCTGATGTGTTAATCACCATCTCACAGAACACAATAACATTTAGTAACAGCTGATCTCTCATACTGAGTATTCCAACAAAACATTTTCCCACAGACTCTCAAAAATGTGTTGCTAAGCCACAGGAATTCAATTTATAAGAAAAATAATCAGTGCACACATGAAAACCTTATGTTTACAATTGAAATGGCATATTTAATAAATACATGCAAGTTGTCCTAAGAACTCGGATTCCTAAGAAGATTTATCACTTCCTCCAGCTTCATGGCTGTCGTAATGTCTCCCTGGACTTTAAGTCTGCCACTGGTGTAGGCAGCAAATGGACGGAGTTCGCCGTGGAACATGGCCAGAAGGTCTCTGTCGCTCATGCTCAATGTCACATCTGGCTCTCGGCACAAGGACCCTGCTCCAACTGCACCACTGCCTACAGAGCACACACACACACACACACAGGTATATGATTTTGTAAAAATATTTTTTTGTTGCTTGCATTCAATTGTAGGATTTATCACAATATACATCATTGCTGTATGTTTGCCACATTACCTTGACTTAAATCCACAAAGTAACTGTGTTGGTGTCCATCTCCCGAGCTGATGTCGAACTGGAAACAGGCCCCAACTTTGCAGACCAAAGTTTCAGAAAGCAGGAGCTTTACCTGGCTAAGCAGCTCATCAACACAACTAGGAGTGGACACAACATCCAAAGGGACACTGCTGAGCTCGTCTGTAAATGTTACGCTGTCTTCTGAGGAGGTAAATTCACACACCATCATCATAATGGGTAAGTGTTATATAAAAGCAGCATCTGTTAAGTCTTGTGTTCTGGGGCCAAACCTTGCTGAGGATGTGAACTCCCAGTGCGGCTCAGAAAGTGCATGGCCAACTGCTGGATGGGGCCGGTGAGGCCTTCCAGTCCAGGCACAGACGGAGGCATGATGAGGGATCCAGATCCAGAAGGGTTGTCTTCAGGGGCTTTCAGGAGAGAGCCAATAGTAAGCTCTACCCTGTCCACCTCCAACCCCCAGGGCTGAGTCATCTCATTAATGTCCATCTGCAGACAACAAGAACAGATTAAAGTCTGAGCTGAACCAGTGAAAAGCCAGCTCTGAGTTGCTTTGATGTTGTCTCACCCCTAGATATTCTCCCAGTTTAACCCTCTCGGTTTGGATCTCCCGCACAGTCTTCTTGCCCAGGCTGTGGGTCAGAGCGTTGTGTGCCGTCATCCTGGTTGAGGCATTCAGGTCCTGGACTGACACGACTGACATGACAGGGTTCCAGATCCTGAACTGGATGTCTGCTCCCACTGACAGCAAACCACCATCTCGAGTGGTAACCTGCAAAAACAGTATCAAAATGGCAGCAGAGTTTATTTATGGAAGGAATTGACAAAAAAAAAAATCACTGTGTAAAACCAAATGAATTGTTCGAGAAGTGCTCAGAAGGAAAATCTTAGCATCATCAAAAAAGGTAACGGGAACTTGACACCAGATTCTCATTCATCCAGGTCATAGTATCAGGTGATCATTTAGTCGAGGCAACTGGATTTCTTTCTTGGCGTTGAAGACGTTTCAGAAACCACACAACCGCTCCACAAACGCATGTACCAACACAGAAGACATGCAACAACAGGACCGCAGTCAGCAGTTTACATACACACAAAGGAAAAGGGACACTGATGTTCATATCCTGGATATGAAGGATAGGTGGTTTGAGAGAGGAGTAAAGGAGGCCATCTACACTCACTTGGAAAGGCCGACACTGAACAGAGGAGGAGGGCTACGTCACCATCTGTCTACTACATACCACTCTGCCTTGAGATCTCATCCCAGGAAACCTTACCACATGTGTTAATGGCCAACTCATGTGACCTATTGTCACATAACGAGGGGAATGGCCCATACCCACAGCGCCACCCACATCCAGAGATATATCTCCTGGTTTTTTCCCAACCAAACCAGAACTGAAGAAGCCCTTCGGATGAAGGACAAAACGTCTTCAAAGCCAAGAAAGAAGTCCAGTTGCCTCAACTAAATGATCACCTGATGCCAGTAGGATGTTACAACTAGTAGGATCACACTTATCAGTTATCTGGCATCACCTTACATCTCACACTAAACAACAGTGTAGCCACACTGCCATCTGTAGGACAAAGTCAAGAATAGACAACCAACAGAAATAAGCATATCCGTTTGATTACCAAACCCTACTCAATAAGTGGTTGAATCACAGCAACTGAGTATCGATGAATGGAGTTTGGTGGTTTACCTGGCAAGGGGGGATGTTGAAAGCACGGGTACGCAGGTCAACTTTGTGCCACTGGTCAATGAGAGGCAGCACGAGGACAATACCAGGACCCTTCGGAGGACAAATTCGTCCCAGACGAAACACCACTATCCTCTGGTAGTTCGGCACCGTCTGCAGACACAATCAATAGCAGACTATTGGTTGCTTTTTTATCCTCAGAGAGCGATTGGACATGCTGGGGTGTGACTGATGAGGGGATAATTTCAGCTTACTTTCAGTACAAACCATCCTGTGATAGGGAAAGTTATGAAAGTGCAGATGTAGACGAGGAAGATGACAACCATGTTGCAAGTCCAGGACATCCATCCTTGGGAGGAGTCTTCAAGAGAAGAAACAATCAATCAAATGTCACTGTAGTTGAGGGGTTTTACACTGAACCATTCATGGAGAGAAATAAAACATAGAGGTTAAATGCCATCTGTTGATATGAGAAATATAAAAATGACTTACACTATTATGACTACACTGTTTATATATCAATCGGGAATACTTAGGATCTTGATATAGAGAGTAAAATATTTGACTTACTTTGAGAATATTAGTTAACATATTAAGGACTTGTAAGTGTACACTGATAGACTGAATGTACTTTACTTTGTCTTGTTATGTGTCATTCATTACAGTTAGCTAACAGGTTGTAGTTACCGGTGAAGTCGTTCCCAGAAACATTGGGGCTGTAGTCGTAGGACAGTCCCGTGTGGGAGCTGCGCTGCGTGTCTCTGTGCACGAACAGACCCGGAGTCCTCGCTGAGTCCCTCTGAGGCAGCGGCTCATACTGACCGAACATTGTTTCTAATGTTGAGTTACCTCATGCTGTTTACCGATTTGGCTCGCTGGGCTAAACTAAGCTAAGCTACCTGGAAGATGTTCCGTGTTTTGGTTTTGCTGCAGCTCTTCTTCTTCGCTTTGTTTACCGACTCATCTGTACATCCGCTCACTACACCGCCCCTGCTGGTCATGGAGTTAACTGCAGTTTCCAGCGAAGGATATAGCAGAGCTTAAAGGGATAGTCCCCCCCCCCCAAAAAAAATCAAGATTAACTCATTATCTAATCATGATTTTACAGTCCCTGAGTCTCAGGAATAAAAGTTGTGGCTGCACAACTCAATAACCCTAACCCTCCATAGGCACTGTGGTGAGTAGATAATGCATTTTTTGTGCAATATTCTTTTAAAAATTTCACATTTCACGCTTGCAGGAAAGGAAAACACCGAAGCAACTTTCGAATGAAGCAAATACAAAATTTATTTTGGACAAAAATATGTGATATTGTAACTTTAAAAAATCATTACCTACAGATAATTATTTACTAAATTTGTGAATAACAAATAACATAACATTTAGTTTCTTACATTAGAATTTCAGACACCTTTACTTGTATTTCAAGTTCAAGTTTAATATTAAAAGATGAAGTTAAATCGCCCAGTAGGTCAATATGACTATTATTTTGATTTTTAATTTTTACTCTGAGGAAACTTGGTTGAGTTGGTTTATTGTGCTCTTCTAGCGGAATCCAGCTCCTCTTGATGTGTGTTCAGTTTTTGAACATGTCACACAGCAGCTTCTCCATGGGTGTGCTGCCTATGGTCACGTGGAAAAACAGCCGCTCTATTTTCTCTGAGCTCACAAAGCGGAGTGACGGCAGCAGAAGCAACATTCTCCCAAACCTTGATGGACAAAGAGCAAAGTACCATGAGTGGCATTTTTCTATATTTCCATTTGCAGACTCCACATGTTCTTAGGATTTAAAATCTTTATATGCTGTCAGAGAACAGAAATACAGCAGGCTCACCTGGTGCTCTGGCCAGGGTAGATTGAATGGATATGCTGACCCAGCAATACCTGCGATTGATCCTGCAGATTCTCCACCTGCTCGGGGTCTTTGAGGCTGCGTGTCTCTGCTCCAGAAAGACCACACATTAGTCACAACTGAAGAATGGAAGAGTGAAAATCCATCACCAGAGAAAAAAAACCCTTACCTGGCTTGAAAAGTACAATGGCCTTCAGGCAAGCAAACTCAGTGGGGTCAACAGCCAGAGCTTTAAAGCGATTGAAGACCTCCTCCAGGGTGCTGAGGTCTGTGCTAGGGGATCCAATCCTGGTCTGTTGGGTCGGGGACAGATCAGGTAGAGACAGGAGAGGACAGCTGTCCAAGGGCAGAGACCACTGGATGGCACACAGGACAAACATCTCACTCCAGGCTTCTTCAAGAAGAATCACCTGAAGAGAGTTTACAAATTATATCTCTCCCGTTCATTCATATTTCATCTGTTTCAGCAAACGCGTGTCAGTCAGTCTCACCTGGTCCCGAAATGGCAACTGAGCGAATACAGGCAAGTTTTTCGCCCACTTGACGGACATGAAGAGGAGTCGTGCCGATGTCTCATAAACACTCTCTGAACAGCTGGCAGTGTACGGGGACAAACGGATGTCGGAGGGAGAGCGATCTCTCTCTGAATCGTTGGTTGTCACATCGATATTCTCCTCCACTGTACATTAGAAGAAGAGAGATAATCAAATTCAGAGAAGCTACTTTTTCTCTCCTGGTTAAGTCCAGTCAGGTATATGAAGAAGCAATCATGTTTTTAAATGACTTGTTGTACGGCCTTACCATCCTCAGGTTCCAGTTTTGCGCAGGTCTCAGCAGTCAGCAGGCTGACCATGAAGCGGTGGTTGTTGTTGGGTTTGCTGCAGGGCTGCACGGGGGCCGAGGTGGTGACGGACGAGGTGACCAGAGGCCTGCAGGCGGCCGGCGGGTAGGGGACAGAGGAGGTGAGTTCACGTGTGGTGGCCAGATGCTCCTTTTTATTGTCCGCGCTTATGGAGTCAAGACTGACGTGTGCAGTGCTTCTGGGCTGTCGCTCATTCTGCACAGCTGCCAAGGCCACAGGTAAATAACATTCTATGATATACTGGACACAATAGATAATAAATCATGTTTTATTTTACAGTCAACTTATTTTTCTCACCATCTTTGTTCATGCCAGCCTGGAGACATTTCTTCAGGCGACAAGCCTGGCACTGGTTGCGATGGGCCTTGTCCACATGGCACCTGCCAGTTCCAGCCTGACACCTGTGATTTAGACCAAAGTTGTTTTTCTCTTATTTGCACACGTCCTCCTGAGATACAGGTGTAAGCAATAACTCTGTAAGTCTGCTTCTCGCTCACCTGTATATGAGTCGACGTCTGACACTGCGCTTGAAGAAGCCACTGCAGCCGTTGCAGGCGTAGATGCCGTAGTGTTTACCACTGCTGGAATCTGAACACACTTGACAAACCAGACCTTGGCCCGTGGCTTGATCTTGGAACAGACTTTTTTCTGTCGAGAACAAATTCAAGCAATCAGTATTTTCATTTTCTTTCAACTCAAATTTAATTTTATTCATTAATTATAGTTAATATCCTCATATTCTAGGTCCTAAAGAATACACAGTGAATGCAAACATTAAACATTATGGACATCATCATTGCAACCAAACAATTAGCTGTAAAATTATACATGTCAGAATGATTGGCGTCTCACCTGAGTTCTGAGTCCCATCTCTACAGTTGCTGGACATGTCCGAAGAAAACATCTTAATTCTGGTCATGTGATCATCCATTTTGAGATGAGCTCTAATATCTGAACTTGACAATTAAAGGTTAAAGTCTCCTCTCCTGGACAAAGTGTGTTTCTGCAGTATCCTGGTCAGATCAAATCATTTTATCGAGTCAACTGTCGAAGCATGCAACAAAAAAAACCCTCAAAAGCCAATAAAAATCTTAAAGTTCAGATGTAGTTTCTTCACAGGTCATCAGAGAGTAACCCTACGTTTGCTCAGACGATCTCGATCTGGTGGCGATGTCCTCTCTTTCTCTGTGGTTTCTGATGTAATGTGGGGTAATTTTAGTTCCCAGTTGGTCTTTCTTCTTTCTCTCTTGTTAGAGTTAGTGTGCGAGCCTGAGTCGTCTGGGGGCTTTCTGGAGGAGGACAAGGAGATTAGCAACAGGCGCTGTGTAAGCAAATGCTGATTTGCCATCCTCTTAATCTTTACTGTCCACAAGGATGAATCAATCAGTCACAGCCCTCGTGAACATGACCATGTGAACAATAGGAAATAAAAATAATGTACTGGTTCTTCTTGCCATCGCAGCCATTAAGTGACTCCTCATTGTATAGACTGCTGCGTGTTGATGGTCACCAGTGTCCCCTGATTACAAGCGACTCTGTAGCTCAGGGTTACGTTCATTATCAAACCTGAGGAGAGCACATATGCCCCCCCACCATCCTATCAACAGTGATACTCTGCAGTCTGTGCCATATTGTCCCTGTCAGTGACACTAATGGCCTCAGGAGAAGCCACCCCAAATCGGCAAAGTAGCTTAACCTTCCCACGAAACATGCTCTTCCTCCTGTCGGGGGATCACATAAAGGGGGGGCGATGAGAAGAAAAACAATTAGTGTAGAGATTGAAAGACCAGCAAAGAGTTGACCCTTAATTCCATTCTCTGGCCATATGGTGGCTGCTCTCTGAGGCCCCAGTCAGGCTAATTACTGACCCTGGTACAATTTGCTTTTAATAAGGATTTTCTCTCTTACTTTTCTTTACCTCCAGGTATTAGAACAGCAGGTCGCCACCAGGAAATGTCAGAAACCTGTCCCCGTCTATCAAGAGGTCACAGCTGAAGTCAGCTGAATGTGGTTCACAGCTCTTGAATCAGGTTTAACAACAAAAACTCTGCAGCGACTGTCCGCTCTGTCCTCGGCAGTTTGATTTCTATCGCATCCATAATCCCTATTAACTCACACTTGATTTCAGGAGGGCTGCTAAGAATGAAAACAGAGCTCTTTCTGTTGACCTAAACCTGTGTATAAAAGGATTACGGGCCACAAGGGTGAGGCACATCGAGCCGTTTGAATTCACAACGTGTTGATACAGTCACATGAGTTAAACAGCCTATTGCCACGACTTGTAATTTGAATTCAGTTGTCATCTTGTCAATTTTGTTTGTAGGAAACGATCTGAAACTATAGCAAACACTCACTGATACCAGTTTAGCCCACCACCAAACTCATGTGTACTAAGTTTTTGTCAGTGATATTTTTCATTGTTTGTCACCTAGAACAGCATCTATGTGTCTTCCCTGTTCTATCCTTTGATAGCAGCACTGAGTATTGTAATCTGGAGAATCATGTCAGATTATATAACACGTGTTCTCACGTGTCAGAATGAGCTGATTATTTTTGTCCTTACACAAGCAGACAAGACATTCCCTTTAAGGTGTACAGGTCAAGAAATGATTGGTTTGTTTGTCTCTGATAATATATCGAGGCATAGTGTCACTGGTACACCTCATGTCTCTTTCTCTGATGTCTGATTGTCCAGGTGGCGGCTCAGGGAAGATGCTGCTGCCATCAGAAAAATGCTGCATTAAGGTGGCCGGTGGATCAGTGTCACATTTCTTTACGCCTCAGCTCTGTGTGTGTGTCGTACACACGCAGCCAGTCTTTAGCAGCCGGCTGCCATCAGCCGGCTGGATGATTATGGATTTAGCTAAAACATTTGTGATGACAGAGGCCTGTGGGCGATTGAACACACGTCACCGGTAAAACCCCAGATCAGTTTCTTGGCAGATCAGAAAGATCTCCCAGTCACTCGTCTGACAGCCGCTAACCTTGCAGGGATAACATCTATGGAAAAAACTTTTCACAGTAACAACTCACAGTTCATGGACAGCATTTTGCTATTACCTCTTTGAGTGTCAGCTTTTGTCAGAGAGTGGGATTAACTTTTAAAGTTGTCGCTGTTGGGAACAGGTGCCTCATCTAACATGAAACATAGATAAAGATCTTCTCCAGTCTAAATTAGGATTATTAGTAGTAATTATAATTATGAATTATTCATCAGAATAAACTCCTCTTTATGAAAATGTTTAAAGTAAACCAAAATGAATGAAGTGCTGGAGCAGGATAATCTTCTTCGTGCCTTATTATCAAGTCATGGCATAAGCCTCTATCGCACTGCACTCAGCAAGTCTGCCTGACTCCCACTGGCTGCAGAGCATGAGCGCTGTGAGCTTTGTTACGTTCACTTCAGCACTTCCTGAGCCCCCCGCCCCAAGTTAGATGAAGTAGTGGGATTGAGGTGTCAGCACTATGGCTACCAGGGATCGCCCCGCCTTGCCATCTGTTGCCACTATACTAATCCACATATGGAGAAAATCACTTGTCTCAGTCCATATCGCTGTCATGTCACATCAGTTCACCAGATAAATTAGCTTCGCTGATGCTCGCTTTGTTAAAGGGGTTTGGGAGGCTTGTTTAGTTATGTCCTGGACGTAAAGGCTCATGATCTTTATAGCGATGACACTGAAAGTAACAGTATTATTTATTTAAATTCAATCAAGCCGCACCAGTTTGCACACACTGACAGATATTAGTCCACTAAATATGCCTGATTCTTCTTCATTCACTGCTATCTTATGAGACCTGCCAGGAAGGTTGTGTTGTCATCTGTCTATTAATTAGCAGGATTAAGAAAAAACAGCAGAAGGGAGTACAATGGAACTTGATAGAATATATTTGTTATCATCAGATTTCTCAGATAATAATTCATGGGTGTTGATTTTAAAATTCAGATACTGATCCAGATTAAAATGGGTTTTGATCAGGCCTTGGTGGATGTGTGCTCTCTCTTGAATGCCATTGTGTCCTTGCTTCATTAATGTTGTCGTTCCCAGGTTGGCCTCTAGGGGGAGACAGACGCTGTCTGATCGCACCATGAGTTTGCAGGCCCTGTGCAGCAGCTGAGTCAGACATGCTGTTTGAGCCCAGGAACGTGTATAGATTTATATATATCACAGCACAGGCACAGTAGCGAGATCTCCTGGGCCACATCCATGCGAATTCAAAATCAGCTCATCGGTCCAAGAAAAGACGAGAGCTTGAGGACATATCCTGGAACTCCTGACTCCAGCTTTATTATTTCTAGCATTACTTTTATTCATATCAACACACCCAACTTTGAGATTTCTGTGAGATGTGAGAAAGACTTTTATTTTATCATTTTCAGTCAAACAGTAATTCATTTTAAAATTCAGAGCAAGCTTTGAGCCTTGTTTCTCAGAAGAGATTCTGAATCTGCAAAAGTATTAGAACATTTAAATAAATTGCAGATGATGATGAAACTGCTCAAGTACGCCTTCCAAACCTGCGTGAAGTACATTGTTTATCAATACGGAATAAGGACACTGAATGTCTGTAAAACCATTGACAGTCTTTACTGTCCCCTAGTGGTGTTGCTTCACACTTCTGTGTCGCATTATTACCACAATGTTGTTCCTATCTTATATTTAACAGGAAAGTCATGTCTGTAAGTCAGACACATAAATCAAAGCAGTCAAACCAGAACCACAGCTCACATGTTTTCTCTTACCTCTGAAGGACAGAGCCTTCATTTAAATGCATTTAAATGATCTGTTATATTTGAGCCTATACCAGCAGGAAACATCAGAATCATGCGCTCTTTTGTGGATATCATTATATAGTAATAACACTGAATTAGATTGGCATAGCGGTTTCTAGGGGGATTCCCTGGCACACCATCAACAGGTCAGGTTACCCTGGGGCTTGAATCTAAATCAGTATGATTGGGTTCAGAATAAAGTTTATTGTATTGTCTGCTGAGCTCAGACATTTAATGAAGCTGAGCTAGTCCTGTAGATAAGAAAGCTCTGTAAATACAGTGAAGCTTGTGAAATCATTTCTCTTTAAGGAACCAAAGCAAGAGGATTGTGTTCAAAAAACTGTCATCTCTTAGTAAATGTGTTTTATCTGTTTTTTGAATGTTTCCTTCACATCAAGATTTCGCATGGCAACTCAAACTGCAGGCAGGACCTTCGTTCCCCTCACACTGGCATATGAGATCACCCTTCTCACATCTGACTGAGTCATTGGAAAACCCCTGGATCACAGGCACATGCCTTTGTTCAGGGCGGAAGCAACTTTTCATTGTTTTCCATCCTCTTTAATACACCCAATGAAGATGTAATAACTTTTAGGATACAAAAAAGCTGGGCCTCAACTCATGAAATGCAAATGAAATATATATTTGCAATGGAAATGATGGCACACATGCACATTACTCTTATCACCCGTGATCATCTAGGAACCATATATTCCAAAACAATGTGGTCCTGTTTTGGCCAGCTTGCAGTTATCTAGGCAAATTGTAAAATGCATGTGAACCTAATGTGGCCCCTGTAGAAAATGGTTGTCCCTCTTTGCACAAAACAAATTTGGGTCACCCTTGGTTCATATGTTCATATGTTGGCTTACTTGCAGATGTGGCAAACAGGAGCAGACCAGCCAGGTGCCATCATTCCTCTTGAGCCAAACCTGGCCACGAAACAGTTTTGCTATGCTGCTCAATGTTTACCCTAAAGTTAACTAGCCATACTTGGCTTTCATGTTTATTAAATGGATTATTTAATTACAGAGGTGTTGGTCTTTGCAATGTATTTTAATTTTAACGTTCTACATTATCAGTTAGATGATCAATATTTATGAATCGTTATTTCACATGTTTAGCCACAACAATCATTCTTATTAATATTTGCACGGCGTTCCTTTTCTATTGTGGACGATTGATATTATAAGCGGAACTAAAAGGGTGCAGAAAAATAGAAACGCGTTTTACAAAATAAAACATTTTGTTCGTTGAAATTGAAGGGGGAAAAAAATCACAAACTTCGAGATTTAAGTCGTAACGGAAGTAGGTCAAACGGAAACCACAAAATCAAGAGAAGAAGAACGAAACGAGAGTGCAACGGTTAGCAGATAAGGTTAAACTGTTCGGCTGGCTTCTACTTCTGTTGGGTCGATTGGCGGCTGGCCTAGGTGCATCCACCTACTTCATTTTATTTTGTTCTTCTTGTGTTGGTCCGGCAACCAGGTCTTGTCTGCAGAACCCCATCGTCTCCACACTCTCAAGGGCTGTCCAGCCATCGGAGCGCACCAATCCTTCCCTCTGCCCCGGCCTGGACTTCAACTGTAAATACCTGCTCACTTCGGTTCATGTTGTCGATGAAGTCGGGCTATCGCTATTCGCGACTTTATTCAGACTTTGGGGTTTAATGTCGTAAATGTACGACTTTATTCTCGTAAATCTATGAGATTAAAGTAACAAATTTACGATTTTAATCTCAAAGGGTGTGATTCATTTATTTTTTCATTGTGACCCGAATACTCCGGCGTATTTAGGGACGTGTCTTGGTGAAAAACTTTTTTTTTTTTTTTTTTCCATTTGAGTGTCTTTTATTTTTTTGACGTCTGCTCTCGCACGGTCCGGCTGACGTAAGGACGTCGTCAGTGGGTGACGCCGTGTCTCTTTGTTGGCTTAGCAGCGGCGACGTTTTGTTGTTATTTTCGCTGCAACTGAAAAGCAGGCTCGGATATTTTTTTTGGTTTATCGTATTGTTCCTCGAGCGACATCCCACACACCGTCGAGCCTCTGGTGTGCGTGTCGCGGGTTGATAACCACCCCAGGAATGGACTCAGACGAGGGTTATAACTATGAATACGACGACGAGGAGGAGGAATGTAGCGAGGATAGCGCCGAAGAGGAGCCCGAGGACGACACCCTGGAGCTCGGAGAGGTGGAGTTGGTCGATCCCGTGGTGGCCGGTGGGGAGCGGGACGAATGCGGCGATACAGGCGGAGGCAGCCACGGTCCCGGCGAGGAAGAGGAGGAGGACTACCGCTTTGAGGTTTTGACCGCCGAGCAGATCCTCCAGCATATGGTGGAGTGTATCAAGGAGGTCAACGAGGTCATCCAGGTAGGTATTTTGGTGTGTCAGTGGTAGGAAAGACCGGGGTCCGGGCTTGGCTGAAGCGTAAACAGGCCGTGGACGCTAGCTTAGCCGTTAGCATGGCAGGAGTAGTTTACTTGCTGGAAGTTGGCAGTGTCAGTGACCCGTTTTAACACAAAATAATATATTTGTTTCACAATAGAGCCCCGTTTATGTGCGTATTCATTAGAGCTAACCCGTCGACAACTTCAAATTCTCACATCAAAGCAACATTTTTAAAACGAATGGTGTTCCAGGAAGTAGTCTAATCCCTATTGAGAAGTTGGCAGAAACGGCTGCTAAGCTAATGATGGCTCGCAAGTTAGCTAGCTAGCTTGCTAACTAGCCAACTGTAACCATTTAAGTAGCACATGGCTGTAAATGCATTACGTCTCCAATTAGGTCACTGCCAAGTCGCGCTGGATGACGATTGAGGTGCGTTAGTCGAGCTGATTGAAGTTAAACCCCAAGAAACGTGCTGAATAGCATGTCCTTTGACGATATTTGAGTGTTGGACGAAAGGCTTGGTCATCGAGTTGGTTAGCAAGTTTCATGCTAGGTGACTTGCGTTTACGCTAACAAACGAATTCATGGCGACTGTTCCAACAAATGGGCCGGGTAGATGGACCGTACGAAGACATTGAAATGTGTGGACGATTAAAGATCAGATTTGAGGGGGGGAAGTCAATGGAGGTTAGCGTTTACTCGGGGCCTCCATTTCCTTTCCTTTAGCTTCACTTGGGTACAGAATAAAATGGAATGGGGTCGTGATAACTCTGTCACTATTTACCCTTGTGAGAAATGGTGTTGCCTTCAGTGTGTATCATTTATTTGAGTGTCATCATTCACTATTGAGCAGCATACTGAACTAGACTATATAAATTGTGGAGACAGTCCAGCCACATGGGAGTTATTTCTACAGCAGTAAAAAACAACCAAACTGGTGTTTCTGCTATAAATAGGATTTATGTGTAGCTTCTTTATTTCCAGGTTTTTGCAGCACTTACTAATAATTTACATTGTCAGTGTGGGATATCAGACAAGACAGTTGAATCCATTGAACGCTATTTTCTGGTAAATGTCTCTAGTGACAATGCAGTTGAAGAGTGACAGGTTTTGCTTTATGTCTAAAAACGCTGTCAAAAGTTAACACTGTACAGATAAACATCACTGCAACTACAGACCCTAAAAATGACATTGAATCTGCACCTCACCAATACATCATCACCAAAAATAAACATCACAGTTGAAAGCAAGAGTTATGTCATAATAGATCATAATAATTAAAACAAGCATTTTGTTCTGCCCTCACTCTGTTACGTTATCAATACATTGACACCACCGAAATTATGTGATGACTAGTTATAGTTAGATAACAATATTAAACATAAGCTGCAGCCTCACATCTTTCGCTGGCCCTGGTCATTGCTGTGGCTCTTTGGTTAAAATAAGAAACGTGCTGGTGGTTTGTTTTATCAGTTGTGACTAATCAACTTGATTGCAAGCCTGAATTCATCAACTTGTTTGCTCTCTGCACACAGAATATGTCCACCAGTTAACTAGACAATCAGACATGTCAGTGTTTCACCTTCATGTCACTGACTGAGATGGCCTTTTTTTACAATATATAACATCCCAAGCTTAAGCTTAGACGCATATTGTGACAACACACAGAAGCCAAAACGTGTATATGAGCATCTGACAGACTCAGAATGTTAACATTTAACAGAAACAAAAACTGTTCCCTTCTTTCTCCTCATGATACATGCAAGCTGATCATTTAAATGAATGCACTAAGTCCATTCTTGTGTGTTTGTGACATTATCTTTATTTATAGCATCATCACAGATATTTCAGCACTGTACAGCATGGCATGCTCCTGTGAAGGTGCACCATTAGCATTGTAAAATCCAAGCTACAAATAGAAATCATAATTCCAATGGAATGTACATAGAATTAGCTAATTTAATCTAAACTTTGAGTTCAGAATTGCCTGACTTTCTACCAGGCTAAAATAACATTTCAAAATAAGTTATTTTTATCTTTTTTCACCAGACACACCTACTGTGAACCGAAAAAAGATATCTGAAACTCTAACCTTCAGAAAAAAAACTTCCTGCTGATTCATTCAGAAACCTTCTTCAGATGGTGCCAGTAGAGTTTATTGAATGTTATGGTCACTGAAATGCTGTCATTTGTGTTGGCAAACATTAGCTTTAATCTATATCTGAATTACCAAACTTTAAAGCCTCCGCTGGACTTGTAGCTCCATAAAAGGGATTTGAAAATGTAGTCAGACTGTTGAAATATCATCATTTACCTTTTCTTTTCAGTTTTACCTCCAATCACAAGTTACTCTTTGGCAGTAGTTAAATGTAAATTTAGGGTTAATTCTGACCTATTTGTCCTTTCTTTAGAATCCTGCAACTATTACGCGCATCCTGCTCAGTCACTTCAATTGGGATAAAGAAAAGCTTATGGAAAGGTAAAAATATCTGCATTACAATTGTTCATTTGTTCCTACATTCCTGCTGTCCTAATGCTTTTTCTGAAATTCTGGTTTGTTTTTTAATTTATACAGGTACTTTGATGGTAACCTGGACAAGCTTTTCTCTGAGTGTCATGTCATCAACCCCAGTAAGAAGCCTCGGATCCGTCCTCCAATCAACACTAGATCATCGGCACAGGACATGCCATGTCAGATCTGCTATCTGAACTTCCCCAACTCTGTGAGTCCTGTAATGACACTTACATTGCACTGCGTGACCAGAAGGTGTGCTCAGTTACAAGTTATAGTCTTACAATAAGATAATTTGGGTTTCTTAACATGTTAGCACATAGGAGATTTAATTTTTATTTGTTGCATGGAAGTGTCCCTCTAACTGATGCATCGGCACAGACCTTTAATCTTGTCAGTTATGTGTAACTGAACCCACTATTTGTTACAAAAAACAGGGGAAAAAAATTCTGACACCTGTGATACACAGATATGATGTAATTGATTTTACTCCATATTCAATTCCTTTGGGTTGAATTCACAAATTTTTTTTTTAGTTATTTTTGCCTCAGGGAGTCAAACCAGGAACCTGCCGCTCAAGGATCATGTACCCATGTCTTCTGGGTACAGGGATGTCATGCTATGATGATACCAACCAAGACTGAGCCTGTAATGAGCGCCTGCTTTTCTGCTGTGGCTACCATAGAAAGATGTCAATGCATACCAGATGGCAAAAACACTTGAACAGTCAGCTTTTCCTATTTTAAGTAAAGATCATAAATACAAAAACAATTTGGAAAATTGTGATATTATAAGAGTTTCATAACTGTTCAATGCTTGTATTTCCATCACACTTGGAATTACTTGAGCAGCTGTAACTTATTGCTGTTGAAGAGGTATTCTGCTGGAAGGCACACTTTACATGAACAGTTACACATTCATGTGCATTGTGCAGATGGACTCAAGAGTGCACATGCACAACAGGCATTGAACCCACATGTTGTTTACATGTTTGTGGAGATCCAAACAAAGATATAGAGAGATACCATAAAGTGGTTTCTCAAGGCCATAAAGATTAAGTCTCTTAGGCAATTATGGCAAACCTAAAGTTGCCCTTTTAGATAGATAATGAGGCCTGTCCTTCACCTACACATCTGCTCATGCATTTATGTCCAATTCATAGTTTTATTATGTTCAATCCAAATATAACAAAATCATATTATTCTAGAATATTTGGGCTACCTTTGTAGCACGTCCCCTTTTCTCCCATTTGTGAAAACAAAGCCGTTTTGTCAAATCAAGATATTTTTTCTTTCAATAGCATCACTGAGGCCTCTGACTATCCTGGTCCCCAAACGTTCATATGCTTCTGATCTTGTGACACCTCTTCCTGTTTGATAATATCTGGAATCACAGCAGATGCTTCTCTGCTTCTCTCTTACAGTATTTTACAGGCCTGGAGTGTGGACACAAGTTCTGCATGCAGTGCTGGGGAGATTACCTGACCACCAAAATCATAGAAGAAGGAATGGGACAGGTACCGCCTAAATTAACTGAGACGCCTTCAGTCATCCAAAGCTGTCTCACTAAACATTTGTCCACTTTGTTTTCTTCTCAGACCATTTCTTGCCCCGCACATAGTTGTGATATTTTGGTGGATGACAACACAGTCATGTGAGTATCTGTTTGTGTTTGAATTTGTTACCATGTTTTTTAGAAATCAGGTCAGCAGTATTCAGAATGGGAACATGAATACAATTGTCCTTTCATCAGACATGCTGTCTTAAGTGTTTTTGTGCTTTCAGCTGGAATATAGCACTGTAAATTGGATTAATTTTAACCTGACATTTCTCTGTCTTCAATCGGTTCACTATTTAACCGCTTCACAATACTTATGTTCAGCCTGTCACAAACAGAAACGTACCTCCATATTGGAAGCATGTACACTAATCTCATGTACCAGCTTTAAAGCTGACAGTAATAGTCTTAACCTACATTCTGCTCTCAGTAGCTAGCAAGAGACCTAAAAGTGTTTTCACTCATCAGTTAAAGATGCAACGTGCACCAGCAATGGGAGACTAACTATGAATTCTTTGACATTTCTTATAGGCGCCTCATAACAGATTCAAAAGTGAAGTTGAAGTACCAGCATTTAATTACAAATAGTTTTGTAGAGGTAAGCTTTGATTTTTTTTTCCTACTGAAATGGATAAACATACACTTTTTTAAATGCTCTTGAGTCATCAGGCTATCTGCATACACAACAAATAAAGTGTCCATGAAATATATATTTTTTCTTATTCTATTTCTCATTACTTTATTCAAGTGCAATCGACTGTTAAAGTGGTGCCCTGCACCAGACTGCCATCACGTTGTCAAAGTCCAGTACCCAGATGCCAAACCAGTGAGGTGCAAGTGTGGGCGTCAGTTCTGGTACGAGAGCTTTTTCTTTCTTAATGGTGTATTAGACTATTATGAAATGACATTACTTGACTGCCGAGTCCATTATTATTAAAGATCTTTTGAATTTGACTTGTTTTTCTGTTCTATTGCAGTTTCAACTGTGGAGAGAATTGGCATGACCCTGTTAAGTGCAAGGTCAGTTGGCACAGATCTTATCACCTCCTTTTAATCAGAACTATTAAATCTCTTCATCTTGAATTAAAATCAACTTTTATCAATGATTTTCTCTTTTCATTTTAATTATTTTGTAGTGGCTGAGAAAATGGATAAAGAAATGTGATGATGACAGTGAAACTTCAAACTGGATTGCAGCAAATACTAAGGTATGGAATTAACAAGGTCTGTCAGGTTCCCTTAAGTGCTGTTTCATGATTGTAGACAATCATCAGTGTGGCAATTCTGAAATGTGCAGTAAGTGTTAAGGTTTTATATGGTGTTTTCAGTAGTCTTTTAAATCAATCCAGTCAAATTACTTCTTTGATTGAATGATGTTCCCAGTTCCAAGCTGTCAGACCTTCATTAATGTTTTGGACAAAACGGCAGACTAAAAAACTAAACATCCACCGTTTTCTAATTACGAATCCCCTCTATTGACAGGAGTGTCCAAAATGCCATGTGACCATTGAGAAAGATGGTGGCTGCAATCACATGGTTTGTCGGAACCAGAACTGCAAAGCTGAGTTCTGCTGGGTGTGCCTTGGTCCATGGGAACCCCATGGCTCAGCCTGGTAAGAACTGACTGCTTAGAGAGTCAATGAGCAGATTGTTTTATACTTCATGCTATAGACATGCCATTTCATATCTTAATACACAATAAATGTAAGCAATGGCTATGGAATAAATCTCCATCACTATTTGCTTTCAGCTTAGTCAGTACACTGTGGCTGTGTAAAAGATGCTAGGACTCTGCAGGCCTATTTAACTATTTAAGGTAATATGGTCTGCTGGACTTAAATGAATAGTCAGCCATTTGGCCATCAGCCAGTGTTTATGGAAAGTTCCGAACAGTAGCAATGTGTGTGGGTGGGTGTCATCCTGCAAAACATTTTTAATGGTTGTACTGTTTCAGGTACAACTGCAATCGCTACAATGAAGATGATGCCAAGGCAGCCAGAGATGCCCAAGAGGTAATTAATGATCCTGCTGAGTAAAACTTCAGAAGACTGCTCATCTTTGTCACTAAATATTGGTGTGCAGCATTCTTATTCAGAATGTGTAACTTCCATCTATGGATCCAGGTGCAGCAGTGCCCTCCAAGTATTGTTTCCATCCCTCTATACTGACTAACGTGCACACTCAGACAAGAATATAAAAGTTGTACAATTTGATGAATTTCAACACTTCTAGAGCCAGTGAGCCATGTCAGAATTTAAGCTGTTCAAACCTATCATCTCTTGTTGAAATCGTTAGTAGAGTGAATGCTGCTGTTACAGCCTCAGCAGACACTGATCAGCATTAAAACCACCTGACTGCACACAGTCTCTCAAGGCCCATGTTCAAACCTCG